>CM058163.1:20029303-21229303 GCA_030254885.1 Vitis rotundifolia
TATGTAGCAGATGTGATTGTTTCTCCCCAATAAGATATCGGTATTTTTGTTGCTATCAAGAAAGCACGAACAACCTCTAACAAGTGCCAATTTTTCCGTTCAGCGACTCCATTTTGCTGGGGTGTATTGGAACAAGTAGTCTGATGAATGATGTCATGTCCTTCCAAATACTTTTGGAGATCAGAACTCTGATATTCTCCACCATTATCGCTACACAGAACCCGAACTTTTGCATAGTACTAAGTTTAAATCATTTTATGAAAATTTTGAAACAACAAGTTCACTTCATCTTTGGTCTTCATTAAGCATAACCAGGTCATTCTGATACAATCATCAATAAAAGTAACAAACCAACGTGAGCCACTCAAAGTTGGGACTTTGGATGGGCCCCAAACATCAAAATGTATAACCATAAAAGGAAACGGACTTTTATTCAAAATTAACGGAAATGAAGTATGATGGCTTTTAGCCAATTCACAAATATCACAACGGAAACTAGAAATATCACTCTTTGCAAACAAACTAGGAAACAATTTTTTTAAATAACCAAAGAAAGCATGTCCCAAACGTTGATGCCACAACCAAATTTCAAACTTTTTCTTCTTCCCCTCAGATCCATCTGTCATCAAGGCTTGTTGCAACTTATTTGAATCATTTGACTGCAAGTCCAAGTAATAAAGTTTTCCCCGCTTAATACCACAACCAATCGTCTGTCTTGTTTTGATGTCCTTAAAAACACAAAATTCAGGCCAAAAAATGACAATACAAGATAGGGCTACAGTGATTTGAGAAACTAACAAAAGATTGTAATCTAAAAATGGAACAACTGAAAATAATCCAAATTCAAAGTATCAGTAAGAGTTAAGGATCCTTCCCCAATGACTGGGGTTGTGTTACCATTGGCTATGAAAACAATTTTTTGTGAGGAAGGTCTAAGGGCTGAGACCTATCTAGAATCAAAATTCATATGATCTGTAGCACCAGAATCAATTATCCATGCACTATTAATAACAAGTGTAGTAGTATTTAAAAACTTACCATCATAATCTGTAGCGGCTACCAATGCAGAGGCTTTCTCAACAACATTAGCCTCTGTTTTTATTTTGGCAACAGCTACAGTCAAGGTTTTCTTAGAATCCTTCTTCCGTTGATCACGATTATGATCCCACCAGTATGGATACCCCACAATTTCAAAGCAATAACTCTTGGTATGACCAATCTTATTGCAGTGAGTGCATTTGAAGGTTGACTTATCAATATTAGGGCTTGTCTTAGGATAGTTGGTCTTGGATTGGTACTGCTAATTCTGGGTTGATCCCTGTCGGACTACCATAGCTGAGGTGTCAGGGTTGTCAGATTTTGTTTTCATACTAGCATGACGCACTGCCTCTCGTTGAATCAGTGTATAACATTCTTCCAAATTGGGACGAAGATCTTTGCGTAGAATCTTTCCTCGAACTTGCTCAAAGTCACCATCCAATCCAGCAAGAAAGATGTGCACCTGTTGTCGTTCAATGGATTTTCGATATGCTGCAATGTCCTCAGGATCTTTCATGACTACCTTATCCCAATGATCCAATTGGCAAAAAATTTCAGTTAACTCTCCATAATATTTAGAAAGAGATTTGCTGCTTTGTTTGACATTGAAGGCTTTTTGATTCAAAGTGAAAACTTGTAATTCATCGCTTCCATCATAGAAGGACTTTGATAATGCACTCCAAATTTCTTGAGCGGTGGGTAAGCGTAAGTAACGCTTCATAATTTTTGGACTAATGGACATTAACAACCATCTTTTCACCTTTTGATTCACAGCATACCATTTTTCATATCCATCTTCTGACTCTTTTGGTGGATTTGTCTTACCTCGAATGTAGGAAAGTTTTTCCCGTTCGGCAATATGCATCTCCACGAGTTGTGACCAAACGTCATAATTTGATTCAGTCAAAATAATTCCTGGATTAAAAGTACCTTTAGATTGAAAAACAATAGTATTTTTTTTTTTTTTTTTTTTTTTTTTTTTTTTTTTTTTTTATATCGTGAAGGAGGGGCGATGACTGGCCTTACTGACAAAATATCCAGGATTTCAGTTCTATGGCTCGGATACCATTTTCAAATTGATGAATGGTAATTTTTCATTCATTCTTTCATTCGGTCATGTACAAAGTATATATAGAGGGTAATCATCATTCTAAGAATGAGAAAAAATGATACAAAGAAATAATGATATAAAGAAAGAACAACTAATATCCTAATATCTCAACATTCCTAATGTCTTAACTTTCCTAATATCTAAACATTCCTAATATCTCAACAAGAACAATGAGATTCATTGACAATATTTAGGAATCCCAGTTAGAAACACATAATGAATGTCCAGATCAAAGAATGAGGCATATGCTAAGCATTTGGACAGCGATGTTTAACTTGCGGACTCCACGGATTATCAATCACAACAGTTGTATGATATATGCTGCTGACCCTACTAAAATCTCAACCCAGAACATACATTATATCCTCTTGCAGAAGAAAGTAGACCAATGAAAACATAACACATAATTCAGATTACTTTTCAGCCTTATCTCTCTGAATGAAAAATTTTCCACCAATTTGTCTTTCCAAATCATTTGCATCACTTGGGCATGTTAGAAACAAACAAATGGTCCAACCGAAGTGGCAGTTCAAACACTTCAAAGCCTTCATTTCTGAAGAGATAGAATGCAGAACCCCTAGAACAGAGGTCATATATCATTTGGAAACACAAACCCTCTACCTCAAATGAGGATTTTATCAGTATATTAAGAAATGATAAGGGAAAACAACTTAGAACACATCATAATTTACAATGATTTAAGAAGCAATTCAAAAAAAAAAGGCAAAAGCTTCTGAAGTCAGAGCCTCATTCTCAAATGGGATTTGAGGGGCATACTTTGTAGATTAAGAAATAATTTGAATCAAATTGACATTTGTTTTTTTCCTTTGTTGAGTACCCAAAAGCTATAACCCAGCTATAAACCTAATCTGAACAAGATAATATCTCCCAAAAATCACAGTTTTCATATTCCAAAGCTATCATTTTCCATATATTCCAAAAGGATTCATTGTTCAGAGTGTGCAACTGGGCAAGGCAGATAGATACCTTTGCGTGTTGAAGAATCACTCTTCCTCCAACTTTCTCTGCGATGGGCCAAGTATGCCACATTTGGACGGCAAACGTGAAAAATATGGAGGAGGATGGCAATGGCCAATAATTGACGATGGGTGACTACAGATTGTCACCATGGGCTTGACGGGAACATGTTAGTGTGCCACATTTTCATTGCCCTATTCTAAACTTCGAAAAAACCAAATACAAGTACAAAAATAAGTAGTAATTAGGTGGATGCATGAAAATTTGAGTCAGTTTGTTTATACTTTTTTTTTTTTTTTTTTAATTTTTCAAAATTTAAGCCTAATTTGTTTATACTTTTTCTATTTTAATTTTTTTTAAATAATTTTTTAATTCTTTTTGAAAAATTGAGTTTAAAAAATGGAAAAGGAAAAAAAAAACAAAAAGTTTGACAACTGTTATAAAAAACAGATTTTTGTTTTTCAAAAAAAAATTGGATAACATGTTTGACGACTAGAAAGCTGTTTTATGTTATTAAAAACAAAAAATAAGTTGTTTTAGAAAACATCTTTTAGTTGTTTTCACTTATTTTTTTATAATTTTTTTTAAAAATAATTTAAAAAATAAACATGTATAATAATAAAAAATAAAATTCTAAATATAAAAATTATTTTTAAAACATATTTCAAAATATTAAAAACAGGTTAAAAATATTTTAAGTTCTCAAATAAACTTTTATTCTACAAAATATAAAAAAATAATTTAAAAAAATTATTCTAAAAAATATACAAAAATTGTTCTAAAAATCTATATTTTTTAGAATTATTTTTAAAAATAATTACCAAATAAAACCTAAAACTTAAAAAATGACACAGACGAATAAATACGTATCAACAAAAAATATAAATATACACATATCTAGTTACAATTTGAAACTAAAAAATACATTTAAATAATTTAAAATTTTATTTTTATAGATTTTATAATAATTCTATTTATTAAAATCATATTTAGTTAAATTGAATTTTTCAAAAGTTTCCTATTGTGTATTCTTTATATGATATAATATAGTTTAGCTCTTTAAATCCCGTAATCTTTCATAAGGTTTGTTATAAATTATTAATAAATAAAATAATTAGATTTCGAGATAAATTTAACAAAGTTGATTTAAATATAAAGAGACAAGATATAATTAAGAATGTAAATTATATAAATAAAAATAATAAATATGTTACTTATTTAATATTTGTAATAATATAATTAATAATTAATTTTGTTATGTTAATGTTATTATCATTATCAAACACAACTTTCTTCTATTTTTCTCTAACTGCCAAATTAACGGCAATCTCCCAAAGCCGACAATACCCAGCGACCCACCTGTCCAGAACAGAGTCCCTTCTGTCTTTTCCGCTCCCAAAATATCAAAAAATTAAGTTTAAGTTTCCTAATTTTCCTGGCTTGGAGAGGAAGAACAAACTTCCAAGTAACCCCTTCTCTCAGTTTCAGAGAAAGAAGTTCAAAGTCACCAAATTTTGACCCTAATGACACCTACCGCTCCAAATTGAAGGTAAATATCTCTCTCTCTTTTTATATATGTATCTTTGTGCTGTGAAGGAGAAACCAGTTTTCTTTGATCTGAAGCAGGTGGGGTTTGATTTTTTTCAATTTTAATTTTGTGGGATTTGTTTTCCTGAGATTTTGGAGTGGAGAAGACTGGTTTTGATTCAATTTTGGTTGTTTAGTTTACTGCATGTTGAGTTATGATGTTTGATTTGTTGATAAGAGTTATTGATATGTAGGTTGATGTGTGACACTGTTAATTGGTTGATGGGTGGTTGGGGAAAAATTTGGTATTTGGTCGTTTAGTTTCTTAACTGTTGGGCAGTAGTTGTAGTTACTTCTGTTTGGCTGCTGAGAAACTGTTGGGGAAGTGAAGGAACGAAATTAAAATTTTGAATTTTGTGTTAATTTATTACTTGGGAAATGGGACACAAAAGTCTTCAATTTTCTTTACCCAATGCACATATTAACGCAATTTTCCTTTTATTTTTCTTACTTCATGGAAGGTATGGAATTATTATCATTAGATTTGAAATATTGTTCTCTCTGCTTTTCCTCAAATTTTCTGTGTCAGAAATTGGGGCTAGTTGAATTTTTGCTAAATAATTTGTTTGCGGCTTTCTGTTGCAGTACACGATTTCTGATATGGAAATTCTCTCCTGCCACTCGGCACCATGCTGTAAACTTGTAAATTTAAGGGGGACTTCAGTTCATAAAAGCTCAGGTTCAAGTCAAGCAAAGCTGCCTGGTTCTAGAAACAATAGGATTTTATGTGCTAGAATTGGTTCTAAATTGGGTTCTTCAGGATATTCTAATTTAGATGATTTTTGCACAAAGAACCTTGGTCGACATGAAGGTTCTAGGTCCTTAACAGCTTTCAAAGGGTCTGCGAATGTAAATTCAAAGGCCTTGAGTGAAAGCTATAATGGTTATGTAATTGATGGAAAGGAGGGGGTAGGAGATATTTCAGAACGGGGGGACCTAATAACTCAGATTTTGATCCCGGGTTTGCCAGATGACTCAAATGATGATTCTGGTGCTCAGATAAGTAGCTGTTTTTGGGAGTGGAAGCCCAAGCTCAGTGTGCATTATGAAAAGTCAGGGTGTGAAAATGTAAACTCCCCACCAGTGCTCTTTCTTCCTGGGTTTGGAGTTGGGTCCTTCCATTATGAGAAGCAATTAAAGGATTTGGGCCGTGATTATAGAGTGTGGGCAGTTGATTTCCTTGGGCAGGGCATGTCATTGCCATTTGAAGATCCTGCTCCTCAATCCAAGGAAGAGTTGGATTCAGAAAGAAATGATTTCAGTTGGGGCTTTGGAGATGAAACTGAACCATGGGCAAATGAGCTGGTTTACTCAATTGACTTATGGCGGGACCAAGTTCGCTATTTCATAGAACAGGTAAATCTACTTGTTTGGCGATTGCAGCTTTAATGTGGTGGTGCATGTTTGACAATTTTCCTTTTTCTCTTACTTCTACACAGAATTCTTTTTGATAGGAAATAAGTGTTTTTTTTTTTTTTTTTTTTTTTTTTGGGTGGGGGGGCGCAAGAATAAAAGTAATCCAAGGATAAGATATCCTTGAAGCAAACTACAGAAGAAAAAGGCCTTGAAATGCTGCAGCCACCTCCAAACAAACCCAACAAAGAAAGCACAAAGAAGCCTGGGGAGAGGAAGTCTCTTCAAACTCCTCCAACAAGGCATCTCAAAACTTAGCCAAACAATCACTTCCTAGTTGGCCAACCTAGATTTCCATACAAAGGAGCACCCAAAGCTTCTAGAAAGCTCAACAATTTTGTGAATTTATGTATCATATACTGACTCCAGTGAGGATGTCTATTCCAAGCCTTTGAGTGAAGGATCCCCTCTCTATGAACAATCCACCAATCTCCATATGCCTTAGGTTATCCAAAGAACAACAATTAAAATTAAGTGTAGGGTTTCATGATGCGGGACCACATATACTCCCAAAAGCCTAAGCTAATGGGAGGTAGAGGTAGCTCCACATATAAGCCCAACCAATGTTGGTAATCAACAGATGTGGGACATTGGATTTCCATCCATCCTACATTAGACACCCCCACTCAATTGCTAATGCCCATTTTAGCAAGGGTAAGGTGAGTCAGGCCAAACCCAACTCTAATACCAAATGATACGGAACCACATACACTCCTAAAAGCCTAAGATAATGGGAGGTAGAGGTAGCTCCACATATAAGGCCCAACCAGTGTAGGTAATCAGCTATGCAGGACGTTGGACTTCCATCCATCTTATGTCACTCCAAAAGGGGGATCCCACTCTGTTGTAACCTTGAGTTTGCTTGTAGGCAAAAAGCAAGTTGTCCCCATCCAGAAACATCAAGCTGATGCAAATACCAGATAGCTAACATACACCCAGATGGAGGGGATATCTGGGATTTCTGATGATTATTGCAATGATTAAATAAATTAATGCACCAAGTTATCATGAAAAATGCTGACTAAAAATTCCTGTTTTCTGTTTGCAGGTTATTGGTGAACCAGTTTATATTGTGGGGAATTCGCTAGGAGGATTTGTTGCACTCTACTTTGCAGCTTGCAACCCACAATTGGTTAAGGGTGTTACATTGCTCAATGCAACACCATTTTGGGGATTTCTCCCTAATCCTTCAAGATCTCCAAGTCTAGCTAGGATATTTCCATGGGCTGGAACATTTCCTCTTCCTGCTTTTGTGAGAAAGCTCACAGAATTTGTGTAGGTTTCACATTTATCATCAAATAGTCATAGGATTTCTATGCAGCCCTGTTTGTGAAATTCACTTTTTTTTTTACCATGAAGGATTACATTCCACCCATTTAATTATTTCATTGCCTATTTGGGTGCTTCATTCAGCATTTATTTTCCTGAGCAAGAAACTGCAGTAATTTCCCTCTCTAGAACCATGGTTGTTTAATAAACCTTTCTGAATTAACATAGCCTTTTTGTTATAATTTCAGTTGGCAGAAAATTAGCGACCCTAGAAGCATTGGAGAGGTACTTAAGCAGGTTTATGCAGATCATTCAACAAAAGTTGACAAAGTGTTTTCCCGTATACTTGAGACAACACAACATCCAGCAGCTGCTGCATCATTTGCCTCAATAATGTTTGCTCCTCAGGGACAACTATCTTTCAGCGAAGCTTTGTCTAGGTAAGTAGCAGAAAAGCTCATACTTCTAGAGATATTCCATAAATATCCCCCAAGTTGAGGACTTGAGTTTGTTTGAATCTAAAGGTGTCAAATGAGCAATGTGCCCGTCTGTCTGATGTATGGGAAAGAAGATCCCTGGGTGAAGCCTGTCTGGGGTCTTCAGGTGAAGCGGCAATTGCTTGAGGCTCCATATTATGAGATCAGCCCAGCTGGTCATTGCCCTCATGATGAAGTTCCTGAGGTATGTGTCATCTCTCCTGTTTGGAAGTGCATTTTCATTGTTCTTACTGTCACAGGTTTCTATGGAAAAAAATCATATTCATAACTTGTGAAGTTTCAAACTTCTATTTTTCTTAATTTTAGAATTATGCATTGTGTCAAAGTATTGATTTTTGAGTTTTCCTGTTATGTATCATAAAGTATCAGGTGTAGTAGGGTACACAACAATTTTGAATAACATGGAAAAAAAAATACTCAGGAAATTAAATCCATGGTAAGAGATAGTGCTGATTTGCATGACAAGTGTATGTTGCTTATTTTTTCACATCCAACACTAAAACATTAGGGCTTTTGTGAGTTACACTTTTATCATATGGCAGTTACATGCATTTCATTGCAGCATAAGGTGCAACAAGAACTCTTTAATATCTTTAAGGCTCCCTTTGGATCTTGGAAAGTAGTTGGCAAGGGAAAAAAATGAGAAGGAAACTCAAATTCTCATATTTGGTTTGTCATGAAAAATCAAAGGAAAATGAAATATAAACAGAAATTTATGAACTTATAGATTTTTGGATTTTTCATTCTCTAAATAAAAATGAAAGTGTGTAATCATGATAGGAAAAGTAGGTAACATTAAATTTTAGGCTTTTTTTCTTATTTTCCTTCATATTCTCTTGCCTTCCCTTTCCTTATCATTTTTCTTTCCCTCATGGCCCTTGTGGACCTTGTGGTGGATGAAGGTAACGAAAGGAATATGAGAAACAATAACTGTTCTTGTGAAAATGGTTGGTGATCTAGTTAAGTCTCACCAGTCAAATTTCAGCCTGATGTATGAGAAGAAAACAGCAGAGAAGTGTCTTGGCATGCTCCACACTGTTATTGTCCAATCACCTCTCTGATAAACTAAGTAGGTCTCTTGGGATGTTTCTATCAACGACTTTATTAGGAAAGAAATATTCAAAAAACATTTCAAACCTCACCTAGATCATTAACAAATTACTTGTTGCATTAACTAGAATCTTTGCCATTTTGTAAGGAAAGAAGAATGTCAAAGAATGTAAATAGAATAGAATAATCCCAAAGGACAAGGTGTCTGGTTTCATATTTTCATGCACATGTTGCCGGGGTTTTAGTTGGTTTAGGATGTCCTGCAAATGCTGTAAACCATTTATTTTTATATGCCTTCTTTACTCACTGTTGTTGGTACTTGACACACGCTAGCTCTCTTTTTTATTCAGGTTGTGAATTATTTACTGCGTGGATGGATCGGAAACCTAGAATCCAAGGGGTCTGTTACCTTACCTCTGCTTGACGACCCAGAAAATATTCAGTATGGCACCACAAAGGACTTGGAATTTGTTAGAGAAGGATCCAAAAAATCAGTGAGGGTGCATTTCTATGGATCCAGGTTTTCACTTTGGAATAGGATACGCTCTTATGTCAAATCCCGTTTTGAAGCTTTAGAAATCAATTCTCGATAACATAGCCTCCCTAACCTTTGTTCCAGACATTATGTAAATCCTGAAATGTATAATATCATTTGATCATTTTTGTATCATAGAAAGTAAATCAATATGCAAGTCCATAGTGTTGCAAATTTAAAATGTCAAATTAATGTATTTGCATTCACTCAATAAATTCCAAATCCAAAGCACATCAACCATCTTGTACGCAGCTTGTCTTTGACTTGGGGGCGACGTAGCAATTAGTAATTTGATGTCCTTGTCATATTAGATTTCATATGCCCAGAGAAAGCAAGAGCCGGGAATTTGTAAATATGTGGTGCCTTCGCAATTTGATCATTAATGTTCTGTGCCCATTTTTCATGTGGCTTCTTGTTACGGGCCAGTTGAATATTTGAAGCGACATCTTTGTGTTCGGTGATCCTTGGTCTTTTTTGTTCCACATATGCTTTTAACACTCCAGTTCTGCTGCTTTGCAATTTCAACTTCCACTTTGATTTTGGTTCTTTCCTCTTGATTTTGGCTCTGATTTGCACGCTTCTTACCATTGAAAGTTGAAACGCGTTGCTGTTAATCTAGTTACTGGTGATGGCCAACAATATATATTAAGCTGATTTGGGGTACTGCACAGGCAACCTTCTGTTGGGTCTACTATAAGGTTCAAACTCCTAACATTATGTAAAACAAGGCTCTAATACTATGTTAAGCAACTAATTTTACCTAAAAGTTAAAGAGTGTGTTTAACAATGTTTCTATTCGGAGTATTTTTTATAAATTTTTTTTTCTAAAAGCATTTTTGAAAAAAGCACCTAAAAGTGCATTTGGTAATAATTTTATGAAGTGTTTATAGTCTTTTTAACACTGAAATTTTTTTATCTTTCAAACATTAAAAAAACTAGAAATATTTTTTAAAATCATTACCAAACGCACTTTAAGTGTTTTTACAAGAACACTATAAGTGATTTTTTCAACTTTTTAAAAGTGTTTTTTAAATTCCAGAGTTGTTTTTCGAGTTGTTACACACATGATTGAAAATATCGGGATATATTTTCGATATTAATATGGGCAATATGGACTCGAACCCATACAATGATATGTTGTTATTGAGACTCGAACTCAAGTCAAAGCAAACAAACAAAGGCTTGATTGAACTAACTAGTCTTTTTATTAAACTAAGTGCACTAGATAAATATATACAAAAACCATCGTAAAAACCAAATATTAAAAAAATATTTTAATAAATAAATTAATTTTAATTATTTTATCTTTAAATTTCATTTAATTGATCACTAAAAATATAAAAATTATCGTAATAATTTTCTTAACAATTTTTTTATATCATTTATATATTAATTAAATATAAAAAACATAAATATGAAAAAAAAAATTATATATATATATATATATATATATATATATATATATCATCATTTAATACAATTGAATTAAATGAATCATAATTTTAATATTAAATATATTTTAAAATTAGATATATTATAATCAAATATCACAATATTATTTTCGAATAATATTTGATGTAATTTAATAATAAATATACACTTATAAAATTCATATTTTTTATTGATGCATACGATATTATTATCAAATATGATTAATTATATCATACATACATTAATTTTTTTATAAAACAACGTTTAAATGTCATTATTATTTATTATATCATTTTTAGAGTTTTTCTCAATATTTTCATAAGTTTTGATCAATTTTAAGCTCACCGATCTTATGAGTCAAAATATTCGTTGATATATCTTTGATATATTTATAAAATCAAAATATTGATATATTCATGATTATTGATATTTTCATTCTTGAACGTACACAATTTATTTAGAAATGTAAATAGAAATTTTATTTATGAGAATACTAGTCTAATATCTTCCATTGCAGTCGGCATAGCTAAACTATTTTAGAGAAATTTTATGCTAATCAATATAATCTCTTGTATGATGTACATGCATAGGGATGACAATGAGGCAGGTTTTTTCAGGTACTCACCCCTAAAAGGACGAGTTTCAATTTTAATAAACGGGTTTGGGACGGATTTGAAATTTTTTTTTGAAACCGGGGATGGGTTCAAGTATTGCCTTATCCCGTCCCACCCAATCCCGATTATATATAAAATTAAAATTTAAAATTACTTTAATTTAATTTTTTTTTTACTATTTTTAATGTATAGATAATAATAAAATATTTTTAATAAAATAAATTATAAAAATATAATAATTTAATTATTTATAAAATATGTTTATTTTAATATAATTAAAATTTTAAAATTAATTTTTAAAAAAAAATTAAAAATTAAAAAAAAAATTAAATGGGGCGGGGTAGGACAAGTATGGGAATTTATCATACCCACCCCGCCCCGCCCTGTCTTGTTCCATTTAATTTTTAAAATGGGATAGGGATGAAAATTATTTTGAATAAATGAGGCGGGGTTGGGATGAGGGTGACTCATCCCTAAGCTGCCCCGTTGCCATCCCTATACATACACACATCCATTCATGTAAGTACATGCATATTGTACAGTGCCATTAAACATTCTATCTGATAGTCTTCCTTCTTTTCGGGTGATTTATGAATAAGATTGTATTTTTCTTTCCATTCAGCTTGAGTATCAATCAACACTTCAAAAGGTTGCTTTTGATATATGAATGTGTTGTAGTATGTGGCTTATATTAAGTGAAAGACATATGGAGAAAAATGGGCAAATGCCGGAATGAAATGATGACATTTGTCATTCAAGCTTGTATTTTTATTGTTATGGGCAAACGATAGGTTGGGGGGGCGTTGCCCCCGCGGTACAGTTCGTAGGTATTTTTAAATTTTCATTATTTAAGGGTTAATATAAATACCCTTTTATGTAACCCTAATTTGATATATAGTAAAAGTTTTCTTCCCTATTCCCGTGAACATAGGCAATCTGTCGAACCAAGTTAAATCTGTATGTGTTTATTTTTCTTTTCGTTTTTCCTAATTTTCACCATAAATCTTTGCACGGATTACAACAAAATGCTAGATAAAAAGATCATGAGCTTGTTAAAGTAACTACTGATATATCTTGACAGACCACTGATCATTAACTCAATTGAAACTTGTTCCATTAGCTTCATGTGGAAAATGTTACAACTTAAGTAACCCACAAGCCATGAAGAGCTCCAGTTGAACTACGCTGAGCAGTGTTTCTTTAGCTTTCTTCTTAGTGAGCCTATTTCATCTTATGATAAAATTTTGAGTATGCATCCTGTGTTTAGATGCAGTTGCAAGCTCTTGCCGAACTATCTAATTGGTTGTTTTTCTCTCTCTCTAGGATTGTTCTGTATACCTTTTTGCCTCTAAAATTTCTTCATTAGGCATATAATGCTTTTTTCTTTTTTTGATAATTTTGTGTCTTAATTGACTACAGTTTAGGCCATTGACTTGTCTCCTTAAGGATCTTTTTTTTTTTTTTTGTTTTGGTATTATCCACAGTATGTTAAAATTTTTCCTAAGAGTTGAGGATCCTCAAATTGCTTGGTGACCTCTTGCTTCTATTTATTGACTTGTCTAATGAGATTTTAAGATTTGAAGGATTTATCATTCTTCTACCTGAACTAGGATTTTCTGGTTCAATATCATGGTTTTGACCTTGAGTATGTTTTCCAGTTTTATTTGATCCATTCTAGTCCTGATCAATGATATTCAAGCAGAAGTAACCAGGATGGTGTTCGAGTCATACATCGTCAGGAATTGAATTATTCTGACTATTGGGTAGACCCGTTTTTGCCCTGAACCTGAAGCTTTGGAAGACCATGGCATGTGAATTAGATGCAGCATTATTAAATTCGTGGTTGTGAGTTTGCTGAGATATTGTTTGGAACGATTTCTATTTAAGTTGTCATAGTCACTCATATGGGAAAGCATTTTCATGGGACTTTACTGGAAATCACTGAGGAAATCTACTGGTGTACCTCCCCATTTTTCTTCATGTGAACACTTTCCTGGAAAGAGAGATTTTAAGGATCTTTCAGTAGGAAATCATCTGCATAGATTGACCTGGTCAGCCAGCTCTGCGTTTGTGGTTACAAATGAGACAGGTCATCTGGGTCCCATAAGTTAATTATATCTAACTGCTAAATAAGAAAACTTGGCCTACACAAGACCTTTCTGTACAATTGAACCAGAGTTTCCCTTTTGGTTTCTCTTCCTGTAAGCAGCCATGGCCGAAGCAGTTCTATCTGCACTTATGGAAGTAATATTCGAAAAGATGTCTTCGCAAATCCTGGAGTACAGAATACTGGGAGGCACTGAGAAGGAGATGAGCCAGCTTCGGAGCATATTATTGACGATTCAAGATGTGCTTGAAGAGGCAGAAGACCAACAATTAAGGAATAAGATGGTGAAAAATTGGTTGATGAAGCTTAAGGATGCCGCTTATGATGCAGATGACTTGCTGGACGAGTACATGATGGAAGCTCTTGAGTATGAAGTAGGGGCTGATGATAACATGAAGCTTAAGGATTGCATGATTAACATGGTATGCAACTTCTTTTCACAGTCAAATCCGTTCATCTTCCATTACAAAATGAAATACAGGTTAAAGCAGATAGGGGAGAGGTTAAATGCAATTGCAAATGAGAGGTCCAAATTTCATTTGAAAAATTCAAATGTTAATCAGACCTATCAGTCATCTGGGAGACTGCAGTCGGATTCTTACTTGCTTGAATCTGATGTTTTTGGAAGAGACAAAGATAGAGAGGAAATAATTAAGCTACTGACAGATAATACCCATGGGGATGTTTCAGTCATTCCAATAGTTGGTATAGGAGGGCTAGGGAAGACAACTCTCGCAAAACTGGCCTACAACGACAAACGGGTGGACAAGCATTTCCAGCAAAGAATCTGGGTTTGTGTCTCTGAAGATTTTGATGTGAAGCGGATTATGAGAGCAATTTTGGAATCTGCCACTGGGAATACATGTCATCTTCAAGAGATGGAAGTGATTCAGCAGCGCATTCGAGAACTGGTCATGGGGAAGAGGTTCTTACTAGTTTTGGATGATGTATGGAGCGATGATCATGACAAATGGGAGAGATTGAAGAATTCAGTGAGACATGGTTCTGAAGGTAGCAAAATCTTGGTTACAACCCGTAGTGAAAAGGTTGCACTGATAATGGGTACCATTGCCCCTTACTATTTAAAGGGCTTGCCAGAAGATGATTGTTGGTCTTTGTTTGAGCAGCGAGCTTTCAAGCTTGGGGTACCAAAAGAAGCTTCAATAGTTGCAATCGGAAACGATATTGTGAAGAAATGCAGGGGTGTACCTCTTGCAGCAAAGACTCTTGGAAACTTAATGTGCTTCAAAAGAGAGAAAAGTGAGTGGGTAGATGTAAAAGATAGTGAAATATGGAACCTACCTGGAGAAGAAAATGGAATTCTACAAGTATTGAGACTCAGTTATGATGATCTACCACCACATCTGAAACAATGCTTTGCATACTGCTCCATTTTTCCCAAGGACTACAGCATAGAGAAGGAGAACTTGGTCCAGCTGTGGATGGCTGAAGGATTCCTTCCATCATCAGGAAGAAAGGCACCAGAAGAAGTTGGGAACGAGTACTTCAATGAGTTACTATGGAGGTCTTTCTTTGAGAATGTCACCAAGGACAGTGATGGTAACATAGTGAAATGTGGAATGCATCATCTTTTTCATGATCTTGCAAGATCCGTTTCAGGTTCAGATTGCTCAGCAGTAGAGGTTGGTAGGCAAGTAAGTATTCCTGCAGCCACACGGCATATATCAATGGTCTGTAAAGAGAGGGAATTTGTAATTCCAAAGTCCTTACTGAATGCTGGGAAAGTCCGCTCTTTCCTTCTATTAGTTGGGTGGCAAAAGATTCCCAAAGTATCTCATAATTTCATCTCAAGTTTCAAATCCTTGCGTGCTTTAGACATAAGCAGCACACGGGCTAAGAAGCTATCTAAGTCAATCGGGGCATTGAAACATTTAAGGTACCTCAATCTCTCAGATGCTCGCATCAAAAAGTTACCAAGCTCTATTTGTGGTCTTTTGTATCTGCAGACATTGATACTCAAGCATTGTGACCTTCTGGAGATGCTACCGAAAGATTTAAGAAAGTTGATCTTCCTCAGACATCTAAATATTTATGCATGTAGATCATTGGTCAAGCTGCCAAATGGGATTGGAAAACTCAGCTCCCTTCAAACATTACCAATTTTCATAGTTGGTAGGGGAACTGCTTCTAGCATTGCTGAGTTGCAGGGCCTGGACCTGCATGGAGAATTAATGATTAAGAACCTTGAAAATGTGATGAATAAAAGATGTGCCAGAGCTGCAAATCTGAAGGAGAAGAGAAACCTTCGTTCACTGAAACTTTTATGGGAGCATGTAGATGAAGCGAATGTAAGAGAACATGTTGAGCTTGTCATTGAAGGCCTCCAACCAAGCTCTGATTTAAAGAAGCTGCACGTTGAGAATTATATGGGTGCAAATTTCCCATGTTGGCTGATGAATTCATCTCTCTCAAACCTCACTGAACTCTCACTAATCAGATGTCAAAGGTGTGTCCAACTTCCTCCATTAGAGAACCTAAGTGTTCTTGAGGTTCTCTCAATAGATGGAATGGATGCCACAAGGTACATCTCTAATGACTCCCGCACAAATGATGGGGTTGTTGATTATGCATCATTGAAAGACCTCACGCTCAAAAATATGCCATCTTTATTGGGGTGGTCAGAAATGGAAGAAAGATATCTGTTTTCCAACCTGAAGAAATTGACAATTGTTGATTGCCCAAATATGACGGACTTCCCAAATCTTCCGTCTGTGGAATCTCTGGAGCTGAATGATTGCAACATCCAGTTACTAAGGATGGAAATGATGAGCACTTCTCTTTCCAACCTCATCATCAGTGGCTTTTTAGAGCTAGAAGCTTTACCCGTTGGATTGCTAAGAAATAATATGCATCTTTTGTCTCTTGAAATAAAAGACTGTCCAAAGCTCAGATCTCTTTCAGGTGAGCTTGAAGGTCTTTGTTCCCTTCAAAAATTGACAATTAGTAATTGTGACAAGCTAGAATCTTTTCTGGAGTCTGGAAGCCTCAAGTCTCTCATATCTTTGTCAATACATGGGTGCCACAGTTTAGAATCTCTGCCAGAAGCAGGGATTGGAGATCTCAAGTCCCTTCAAAATCTTTCACTCTCAAATTGTGAAAATCTAATGGGCTTGCCAGAGACTATGCAGCACCTTACAGGCCTCCAGATTCTATCCATTTCAAGTTGTTCCAAATTGGATACCCTTCCTGAGTGGCTGGGAAACCTTGTTTCACTCCAAGAGCTGGAGCTTTGGTATTGCGAAAATCTACTGCATCTGCCAGATTCAATGGTGAGACTCACATCCCTTCAATTTCTATCGATATGGGGCTGTCCTCACTTGGAAATAAGATGCATCAAGGAGGAAGGGGACGATTGGCACAAGATACAGCATGTTCCATATATCAAGATTAATGGCCCTTATATTCAAGTTGCTGGAGGTATGCACTTCTCGATTCTCTTTCTGAAACCTCTCCTTTTTTTCTTGATACCATTTTCAAATGACTACACCGTGGCCAACTTTGTCAAATCTTGAATATTGTTCTGGTGATTCACTCCCTTTTTGTTGCAAATCTAAGACCTATTTGGGCACATAGTTTTGCTTTTCTAGATGCCACTGTTTGTAGAATCAATGGATGCTTGGGTCAAGAGATACCTGACATATTCTCATTCTATGCAAACTATGCAGTGTAGTGTATCAATATCGTGGCAAGGATAAATTGGGGATTAGGCAGCATTGTTAGTTTCCAGAATTGGTTAGGTATGACATTGTTCCTTGATGCTTAATCTCTTATTTAGAAGTATACAACTAAGAATATCTACTGAGAAGTTGACATCTTTTCGTGTTCAGGAAGCCATGAAGAAAGATAGCTGGCTCTTCGAACAAGCTGGTCAGTTGAACTATAGGAATGAAGAAGCATACTTGTATAATTATATAGAGATACAACTATCAAATCTGTTCTTTAGGGTCTTGGCAGAGGGTTCATAGGGGTTTATGGGATTGGACTTAAAATTGTGTTTTTGTTTGTACTGATTTATTCTCTTGTAATAAAGATCTTTCCAAGCTTATATGTTCACCTCTGATGATTACTTTTCCTGCTTTATCTCTAACATTTTTGATATATTGGTTTAGTTTTGGTATTGGTAGAGGCTTGCAGGCATACTGCAGATATTTAAAAATATTATCTGGGTCATGCAGTTTTGTTGATCCTAACCTTCACCGTAAGTTCTCTTTCCCTTTCTTATTTTGGATTTTCCGCCCGGTCCATGTGCAGTGGGTGGGGCCTAGACCTACCTCATGGGCCTGGCGGCCCATGATCTCTGACCTCCAATGGACTGGGCTTGATGGCCTAGCCCAGTTTTGTCTGCCTTCACAGGCTAGCCCTCGTCCTATTCAACCTTCAAAACAAGGTGAAAGAGGGGAAGAGCGAGTAACCATGGTTTAATGTGTTGTGCTTATGAATACTCACTTTTATAGTAGTCTTCATAAATCTCAATCAACAAACCATGGTCCTAGCAATTTCAAAACATGTGAGTTGTCTTCCCATTTGTTAGGGTCTATGTCTCATCTCCCTTAGCTTTTGTTGAAAAAAAGCTAGTAATGTTTCATTTTACCTTTTTGTTTCAACTTTTTTTCATTTTATTTCAACTTTTATCCTTGTCCCCTCTCTCTCTCTCTCTCTCTCTCTCTCTCAATTGTGTTTGACAATATTTTTACTTCGAGTCCCTTTAATAATATTTCTATCTCTAAAAATACTTGAAAGTGTCTCTTAAGATAAAATTAAAAAAAAAAAAAAAAAGTAGATGTTTAGTGATATTTTGAAAAACACTTTTAAAAATTTAGAAAATCATTTGAAGTGTTTTTTAAAGAAGCATTTGGGTGGTATTTTTTTAATAAAACATTTCAAAAAATTTCAAATATTCTTAAAATATCCAAAGTATTTCTTACTACCCTTCTTTTCCTTTAACTCTTTTCAATTTTTTATGAAAATTTCTCCCCAACAATCAGAGAACTAATATATAGGAAATAATTTTGAGATTTTGTACAATCTCATATAAAATTGCTAGAAACTTATCATGCTATAACCTTAATGACATCAATTTCTAAATTTTCATATATTCTACATTGTTTCTATTTTCATAATCATAATTTTTTTAGTTTTTTTTTAACAATATAAATGTTTATATATTTTTTTTTAATAAAAGTTTTTGATTTATTATAATATTTTCTTTTTTGTAATGAATATCCTTTTTAGTTATTCATTAATATAAAAAAAAATTTTGTACTTATACGAGTGTGTTTGATAGTGATTTTGAAAAGTATTTATAATATTTTTAATACTTAAAAATTTTTATTTTTCAAGTATTAGAAAGATTAGAAACACTTCTTAAAATTACTATCAAACGCACTCTAAAAATAAAATCACTTTAAACAAAAGTGTTATAGAAAAAAAAACACTTTAAGTAAAAACACTTTTATTAAAAGCGTACTCAATTTATTTAGAAAACACCACAAATGATTTTCTAATACTAAAAATGATGTTTCAGATTTTTAAAAGTATTTTTTAAATTTTATTAATAACTTATTTTAAAAAAAAAAACATTTTTTTTTAGTTAAAAGTATTTCATAAAATCACTGTTAAATGGAATGTAATGGTTTTTCAAAATTTTAAAAATGTTTTCCAAATTTTGTTAACACATAATTTTTTTTCAAAAACTGTTTTTTTTTTTTTTTTTTTTTTTTTTGGCTAAACAGCGTTTCTAATTTAATTTTTCACTTTAATACGTGTGAAAACGACAATCTGATTCCTACTGCTCTCTCGATTAACCGAAATAACCGAAACACAAATTAAAATGGAATTTTCATGTCCGATAACGTTGGAATTCCAAAATCATCCAATGCAGGGGAGAAGCCTCCACCCACCACCAGTCCCAAATTATGATGAGGATATCAAAGATATTTCGATCGATCAAACGCTCTAACCCTAACCCTAACCCTAACCCTGATCCATCAAAGTCATCACCATCTTCATCAAGATCAAGATCAAGATCGAGTTTTTCATGGTTGGTATATCTCATTCTTTCCACCAACACCCCCATCAAAACCTACGTCGGCGTCACCACCAATTTCTCTCGCCGGTATGTGTCCGCAATATGCCATTGCCCTTTCTTGTTTTAGGGGCAGATCGAAGCAATTCTGATTTTTCAGCTAAATGGGTGAAATTTTTTCTTGAATTTAATTGAATGATTCAGTTTTGTTGTTTGATTTCTGGGTAATTAGCTCATGAGGCGCCCACCTGTTTTATTTGATGTTGATGCAAGAATAATTGGAAATTTATCAATATTATGTTTGTTTCAACGCGGGTTTGTCGAATGAAATGCAAGAACAAACCTAAAATTTAGGAGAGGTATATCACTTGAATCCAATTCAGTTGTGAATAAGAAATGGAATGAAGTCAGCGATTATATGAAGGTTTTGAAGATATGAACTATTGATTGAATACCAATATCATTTAGAAAAATAGGAAGAGTTATAGCAAAACATGAAACATTTTGGATAAAGATTAGGGAAATATACAATTTTCGGTTATAGCTTGAGTCGGTTAAACCAATTTTTACCAAGGAAAAGAATATTGTTCATTCAAAGATGAGTCAGTTAAAGCATGAAAAGGAAGGAGCCAAACCTGATCTCTGTAGAGCATGCCTGTGAATATATAATTTTCGGTTCTGGTTTAATTGATCGGTGTTCCCTTTAATGCTATTAACATGCTTACTCTCCATTGTAACTTGTAGCTCATGTGTTACTCTTGTTTGTTTTGGTTTTGGTTTTGGTTTTAGTTTTATACTTCTACTTTGTTGGGTGCCTTACAGACTAGAAGATTCTGGCTTATTCTTTTTATCAAATGGTGAATTAGTATACCCTTGAAATTACATTTGCTAAAAATCTGGCAGTTCTTGTGCAGTTTGAAACAGCATAATGGTGAACTTAAAGGTGGTGCAAAAGCCTCCCGCACAGGAAGGCCATGGGTTTGTGCATGCATCATTCAAGGATTTAAGGACAAAAGTGAAGGTATTTTGTCTAATTGAAACTATAGAGCACTATGGGCTATTCTTTTCTTGCTTCAAGTTGGTAACAAATTTTGCATTCGCTGTCCAAAACTGGAAAGGCCATCATAAGTTATCAAGTGGATAACTTTCTCAAACCTTATGCTTTCACTTATGCTAGGATTTGAAAAGAACATTGCACTTCTCGTGTTTCAAGAACTTTCTCGTTTCAGGGTGCTGATATACAGGATGAATATGGAACTCAATTTAGTGTTTTTGTCCTTATTGTTATCAAAACTCTTTTCAGCAGTATCATTATCTTGCTATAAGAAAATTTGAACTACCCACCAGGCCACTTGACTGTTGTGTCATTGGTCCATTATCGCAGCTGAAAGCTTCACAGATGATCATGAACCGGAAATAATTATCAGTATTAGAATGCACAAAGAATGTATATAGAGCCCACATCTCTTCCTGTTGATCACGAGTCCACTAACCATTGGATATTTCATCAGATGAAGTCATCTCCTTGGCTTCGCAAACTTACATTACAAGACCATGCAAATGATTCGATAAATCCCATGTTAGCTGAATATCCATAGAATATTATTGACATAGGCTTCTCTCATTGTCTAACAATCATATTGATGTACATCTCTTTCTTTATAATCTTTTTCTTCCTTGTCTGGTCCATACAAAAAGAATAATCAGGTAACTGGATGACACCCAAATGTGCCTGAACTGGATATAATTTATGACCTCTTACACTAATGTCAAACGGGAACACCACATACCACTGAGCTAAACAGTTCATTAGTTTCTATCAGTGATGTATCTGTTACTGGTAAGCTGGTTGGATCTTGTGGCTGAATCCAATTGCATGGAGAAGTGATCCACCAAGTTTATGGCCAGGTAGACTGATTCCTTAAACGGAGGAATAATATAATACCTTGGAAGAGTTACCAGCTGAGGTTGTGAACTAACTGTAAAAGATTCAGTTGTGTACACATACTTGCATTGGTCGCTTTTAATAAATTCTTTCTTAACTGAAAAAGAATTAAAGATATGAACTTAAGTGTAATGAGAAAAGAAAGTTATTAGCTTTTTCAAGACCTTCCTCAACTTCGAAAAGTATTCATATTTGAATCATAATTTATTTGTAGCTAAGCAACTAATTCCTTTTCCTTTATCATGATCTATTTGTAGCTTGCCAGTTTGAATCAAAATGGAAAAGTTTCTCAAGGAAATTGCCCCGCAAAAGGAATGATACAGTGAGGCAGGTGGACAATGACTCACTTCTATTGTTGCAACACAGGCAAGCAGCTCTTAATAGAGTCAAGGGGTCGCTTGTTTGCGATCACTTAGAAATTAACTGGCAGTTGAATCCTTCTTGATTTAAGGAGGGGTCATTTTGTCAGCTACATTTTTCGTAATAATTTTATACTCTACCTCAACTTGTTAAGTTAGTGAAAATAATGAAAATTGTTGTATAGTGTGGGATCACAATGTGTTCTAATACCAGCATGGTCAATTGTCAATAGTCCTACAGTACCCTCAATTTTTGTATCAATAATCAATGATGTAGAATTACATTAAGTTTTATAAAATGACTTACTGCTTCAATATTGTGTCATACAACTGCCCCATATTTGGCTCTGCCTTAAATCTGCTTCCGAATGTTCTTATGAAGGTTCTTTGTTTATTTAAAGTTTCTGTATTTTATTGACTCCAGTGCACGGATTCTTTTCCATCCATGTTCATCTGTTCATTTCTTGTTCACCTTCTTTGGGAGATGTGTTTAGGTTGCACTTCCATACATAACACAACAATGTAGACTATAGATGCCAAAAATCATTTCCCAGCCTTACCAAAAATTCTGAACACCCTTATGCTCCTTCCAAGCAAAAGTACTAAAAACCGCTGGACTTATTCAACTGAAACAGTATATCACATTAGTCTTACTTCTAGAATGTGAATACCCAGTAGGATTGCTCAGTTTCCCTTTGATGTCCCATAAGCTCATTGCCTTTTGAAACCCTTGACTTATAATATTTAGCGAGTCAAACCTTTGAAATAACAAATCCACATAGTTGAGTAGGTGAGTAGAAACTACAGGTTCTTATATATAGAGAGAGAGAGGGAGAGTGCTTCCAAAGGTCTTAGATGGAAATTTAGAAATTTCTCTACACTTGGTTGTTGCACTTTCTCTGACCTCCTTTTTCAGATTCCCCATCTACTTCAGAAGCATACATAGATAAGTTTAGTTAAAAACATGGTTTATTATCTATAAGGGCTGTGTATTGATCACGGCATGGAGGTTTCAATGTGAAAGCAACCCATCATCTTCCACAGCAAAGAGTTGCCCTGTAAGGTATAGTCTTATAGACTAATCTGGGAGAATTTTCTTCCATTTTTTGTCCATACCTGCCTAGAAAAGTAAGAGTATGACTCATGAAGACAAAGTATACACAAGACTTGGTGTGGTTTCTGAGTCGTCCTTGTTATTTCTTTCTGGGCACCTAGTCTAGATGATGTTTGGTTCCGAATTTTCCTAGTTAATTTCCTTAAGCCAATCCAAACCCGTTCTAGAATGATATTGACAACTTATTTTAAGAGTTTATAGCTCTTTATCATGAAATTAGGTATATGTCTTAGTGACAGCTACACAGCCTAAAACCAGAAGTTGGAATTGGGTCCTCCATCCAAGAAAGAGAGAAGAAATCAGTAGAACAAGAAATGAAGTTTCCCTTTGTAAACCTAGGCTGTTGAGGTCTGTCTTTCAGATATGATATATGGTTTAAATTGAAGTCTTATAAGAGTGGTTTCTTGCATGAAATATTTTGTTGAAGTTGAGGGCACTTCCCAATCTGGTAGCATTGCCTTTATTTGGAAATGGTTTTGTTCTTACTTTCTTTCCAAAAAAAAAAAGGAAAAAAGGAAAAGGTAAGTTTCCACGCATTCATATAAAAATAATCATACTTACCACGTATTCATATAAAAATAATCATAAAATAGAAAGCCTCTAAAAATAATTCAAATTTCATACACTTATTAGTGATGGATAAAGGCAACACCTTTAATAAAAAAATGCATAAAATGGTAATTATTTTTACATAACTATCTGAAATTTGTATTTTATAAATTTGAATTCTTATTTTATGATTTTTTTATATATATATATATATAAGTGTATGAAAACACATTTTTTCCAAAGAAATTTTTTGTTAAATTTTATATTATTATTATCTCTTTCTTGGATGATATTGAAAATTATAATTATATTAAATTTGATAAAAACAAATTCCTCCTTTTTTTTTTTTTTTTTTTTTTTTTTTGGAAGTTTTGAGAGGCTGTTTAATTAAGTTTAGGAGTTTTAAAAGTTTGGGGACATGACATATCATTCAACGGCTTAAATTCCATAAACCATGTCTTGTTTCTCTATTGAATTTAAAACACTAATGGAAAGTTATTGAACATGACATGACATTAATGTTTCAAAAATAAATTGAAGTCAAATGTCGTTGGGCCCATTTAGCTGTAAAATTAGGAGGAGAAGGGAGTGGAACGGAAGGAATGAAGTAAAAAGGTGAGTATGAATTGAAGAGAATGATGCAAAACCATAGATTGGAATGTTATTTGGTGTGATTGGCAGCCGAGAATCAGAAGGAAATTGGCAGAATGTTTTTTTCTGAATGTTGCAAAAGCATTCTTGGAAACCTTCCAATTACTCCACATAAATGTAGGGTACGTTTGGTTCATGTTTTCGAGAACTGTTTTTTGTTCTTGAAAATAAAAAATACAAAAAACTTGTTTGAAGAAGGGGATGTGTTTTTATTTTTTGTATTTTCTGTGTTCTCAAAAATCACTTTTTTTTATAATAATAAAAAGATATTTTCATTATTTTTTCACTGTTCAAAGAGTAGATTATTTTTCGTGTTTTCTCTTCCTTTTTTTTGTGTTTCTTAATTGTTTTTTGTGTTTCCACAAAGGTAAGCTCCACCCAACCACTACACCCTCACACGCAAACACTTTCTTTTTTCTTAAATTATTGAAATTAATATACTTAATGACAAAGTCACCATTTGTTTAAGAAAATTATAACTAGTGTAAAAATTTCAAAATAAAATAATTTTTTTTTTTAATTTAAATGAATTGTGCATATGAAAATTATTTATATATTTATAATATCAAGTTAATGGAAGAAAACACTCTATTAATTAAAAAAAAAAAAACTTTCAAACATGTTTTTTGTTTTACTTATTCAAAAAAAATTTTTATTAACTCAAACAAATATGTTTTTCTTTTTTTTTTTAGAACAAATACTGTTTTTCAGAATTCAATTCCCAAACACAATTTTTTTTAAAAAAAAAATACAAAAAAATGTCCTTAAAAACTATTGTCAAAAATTGTTTTTCAGAATAATTTTTAAAAACAGCAACCAAATAGGCCCAAACTTTTTTTTATCAACTCAAAAGGCACCACCACAATAAAGTGATGTCATGTATATGTTTATGTTCACAAGTTTTATTGTTTGTACCATAATCTTATTTTTTTACTTTGATTTTATTTCTTAATACCATTGTTCAATGGTTTAAATCTCATCATTCATATTTAACGATTTATATTTTTTGTTCGATAGGCATCATCATGACGTGGCAAAGCGAGGATTTTAATTTAGGGGAGCAACTTTTAAGACGTATGTAAATTTTGTCAATTATAAAAGATATGAGCTTTAACCCAATGATCCAATCTCGACACCTTTTTGGGAGTGCAAAAGCTAGCTTGAGGTTCGATTCCTCTTGTAAGAAATGGGGGCCCTCAGGCCTTGGCTGGCTCCGCCCCTACCACCATGATACCTTAGCATTTATCTGTTAATTGTATGAAAAATATTAAGGTTAACCATAGCATAGGGTTAGAAACCTTTTTTAAGAGGATAATTAGAAAAATAATATATTATAGTTATTGTCTATTAATTTTAATGTAATTGATGGTATTCATTATTATTAAAAATTTAAGTAATTTTAAATATTAATAATAAAAATGTATCAAATTAAATAATCAAAATTAGAAATGTCAATAATTTTTA
Source organism: Vitis rotundifolia (assembly GCA_030254885.1). Lineage (NCBI taxonomy): Eukaryota > Viridiplantae > Streptophyta > Magnoliopsida > Vitales > Vitaceae > Vitis > Vitis rotundifolia. The sequence continues at coordinate 20,055,062 of CM058163.1, forward strand.
TAGCAAAAAGAAAATAAATTTTTTAAAGACTTTAATAATCTCTATTATAAATCTTGGAAATTTTGGAAGGCTCTAACTCCAACACCATCACATTTCATCAATGTACTTTCAATGGTAGACACCTTAGTTTTTTCTTTTATATATGATTTTTTTAAAAAAAATATTAAAATTTAATTCATATTTTTTAAAAAGTAAAATTTGTTTTAAATTAAATTAATTTCATATTAATGTTTTAAGAATCGGACCGCCATTAAACCGACCGACCTGGGAAGAAAAGGAAAAAGCATAAGAAATAGATCGATATGAGTTGAGGCATAGAGATAGGTTCTTCTGTAAAATCATATAATGGCCCGCCCCTCGTGATGCCGTTTGTGGTGGGCACCCACCAGTCCAGCCAAAACCAAAAAAATACCCAAAAGCCAAAACAATCACTCGCAGAAACTCACGCACATTTCCCCTTCCACCCCGCAATCTCAACCTTCACTGCATTTCCAATCTCCAAAACTTCTCCACGGAATCATCTCTTAAATCACATCCACAACCTTCTTTCTTGTTATCCTTCGTATATTCCGTGTCCTCAGGCTCTAGCTTCAAATTCTGTTCATTCTGAGCATAGAAAGAAGGTTGGTGAGATGGGGTATTTTTCTTGCACTGCGGAATCTGCTATTTCTACCTCCAATTCTCAGTTTCCTCAGAAACCCATCAACAGAATCCAGCAGTTTCAGTATAGTGATCTTGAGGCTGCCACCAATGGGTTTTCTGAGCAGAAGCTACTGGGGAAAGGCAGCCACGGCTGCGTCTACAAGGCCGTCCTCCGGGGCCGCCTCGTCGCCGTGAAGAAGCCCTCTCGCGGCAGTGGGGCTGGAGTCTCGCCTCGGGTGGCTTCGTCTTCCTCGTCAACCAACGAGGTTGAGAACGAAATCGAGATTCTGTCGAAAATTCAGAGCCCGAGGCTGGTGAATTTGGTGGGTTTTACGAATGATTCCAAGCAGCGGCTTCTGGTGGTTGAATTCATGAGCAATGGTACGCTCTATGATGTTCTTCATTCCAATCCTCGGACCCCCAATTGGGGTCGGAGGATTCGATTGGCACTGCAGACTGCTAAGGCCATAGACACCCTTCATTCATCAGTTCCGCCGGTGATTCATAGGGATATCAAGTCTGCAAACGTGTTGATTGACAGGAATTTCAATGCCCGGTTGGGTGATTTCGGGCTGGCGCTGCGGTGCCATGTTGATGATTATCGGCTGAGATCAACCCCACCTGCAGGCACAATGGGGTATCTTGATCCATGTTATGTGACTCCAGATAATTTGAGTACTAAAACTGATGTTTTCAGTTTTGGGATACTGCTGTTGGAGATTATTAGTGGTAGGAAGGCCATAGATGTGGGGCATTCGCCGCCTTCCATTGTGGATTGGGCTATTCCATTGATAAGGAAAGGGAAGCTTCTTGCTATATATGATCCGAGGATTGCACCTCCGAAGGAACCTTTAGTGAGGAAGCAGTTGGCGGTGATTGCAGCGAAGTGTGTGAGGTCTTGTAGGGAGAGGAGGCCGTCGATGAAAGAGGTTGTTGAATGGCTTGGTGGGTTGAGTAAGCTGGTTCCTCTGCATACATGGAATGGTTTTAATAATCCATGTTTGATGGTGGAGACAATGGGGCGCCCTGTTGAAGCATCAAAGATAGATGGTGTTGAAGGGGGGAATTTGGATGGTATGGATGCTAAATTTGGTAGGACGCCATTGAGGAATTCCCGGAGAGTGTACTCTGATTTGGGGTTCAGGAACAATTTGATGGATCTGATGGCTGGAACTGATGGGGAGTCTGAATTTCGAGGAGAGGCTGAGGGGTTTGGACCTATGTCAAAGTCAGTGAATTGGGGTTCTAGTTTTAGATTTGATAGGGGGAGTAGTCAGTCCCGGACTCGTGGTAATGATAAGGGTAGTCTCTTTCGCTTAAGGCGAAACCTTTCTGCAGGAGAGGGTTCAGAAATATTCTCAAGGAGAGATCAATCAAGTTTTAGTGCTAGTAAAGCCAGCCATATCTGACCATGAAACAAGCTCAACCTTGTAAGCCACTCTTGCTTGGAAATAACATTGAAGTAGATTAATTGTAGTTCATTCATTTGTGGATTTCAATCAGTTGACCTTTTCAGTGTTCATCAAAATGTTATGTATTGATGATATATGTAGAGCTAGGGCACATTGCTGATGTCCCCCTTGTAGTTGTTGATCCTTTTTCTTTGTTCATTTTCATTATGCAAAGCTGATGTATGATAAATTTGATGTTTAATACATACATTTAGCTGATTCAAAAGTCATCAATGCTAAGCTTCTTTTTATTCTTTTTCTTCGGATATCTTGGTTAATACTTATCTTTTGTTCCATTCTCCTCTGTATTGCTGTTGCAATTCTTAATGTTAATCTAGAATTTGAAAATGATGAATGACGGTCTTGGTTTAAATTGTTCTGTGTACCATTTTTTATAACTTTGATCTGGCAAATTCTAACAGAAACTTCTCCAGTTTTCTGCTGCAATTTTTTTCCCCTCTTTTTCCTATGAGAGATAGGAAAATCTATAACAAGTATTCAAAATTTAAAATTTTCAGAAGATTTTACAAGTGTTTGGAACTATTGGGAAAAGATAGGCCGCCGTATATTTTGAAGTAGTCCTGAAGGTTCTGTTTTGAGTGAATCTCATTTTGTCAATAAGCAACTTGATCCTCTGATTTTCCCAGAACTTCCCTCCTTGTAGTTTTCAATTTCATAGTTGATATCAAGACAAGAATTGGCTAGATTGTCAGCACTCAGCAGCCTTAAAGCTAATGTAGTCTGTTCATGGTGGAAGCTGTGTTGCTGGAAAAATTTGAAAACAGTTCTAATGTATCAATCTTGTTGAAATTTGAAAAAGACATAGAACATCAATAGGAAAAGTTTCTTAACTAATTGACATCTAATGGCCCACTGTCATTTCATATTTCATCTAATGCTCTGGTTGCAGAATCTTTTCACGCTATCTCTGGATAATGTCTGGCTTGAAAGGTATAAAACATTATCACATGTTGCACCAAAATGAAATTTCTGCAGATTCAGAAAAAGGGACTCTTTTTGCATCAAAGAAGAGGTCTATACTGAGCTCCTTAATAGTGGATATCTTTTGTGGCTTCATTTGGTTAGTGCAACATTTATGTGGAGAAATTAAATTATGAATTTTCTTGGCTAAAACTCCTGTTAACTGTGTGAAACAAAACTGAGAAACAAATCAGGAGAATTATGCCTATCATTTCTTGTACTTTCATGCAAAAGTTCATTCACAGGCATGTTTGGTAAATGTAGCATCAAATGAAAGCCATCACTTCATTGTCTAGACTCTCTTTCTAAAGAAATGGATCTGGTGTCGTTATCCAAAGTATGGAAGCAGCAATATGTCACAAAGAAAAAGAGGATCATGGGAAAATTTGAATGCATTGAGAGTAAGTAAAATTTACCAAGATGACACCTCTTGAAAAAGAGGCCTCAGGTGTACTACAACTCATGAAGCAACTACTTGAATAAATTGACTCTGTGTTTGCTCTGTCATTGGATCTTGTATGCTTTCTATTAGAATTATTTTTCTTTTCACTGCCTGAATGCCAGCCCATTACAAAATTAGTACAACTGGGAAAAGTATGCTACCATATGCTAAGGCCATATGTGATCCAGGGAACAGACCTAAGCAAAATCGGTAACCAATGTTTGACAAGGAACTTGTTTCTGTTCATTTCTAAAATATTGATGCTTGTTTTTATTCACTGTGTTGGTTGAATCGTCTATTTTGTCGCCATACTTATTTATAAAATGTATGAGTCACAATACATGAATTGCTGTACTTTCCTACCAAACTTCTTTATAAAATGCTCAAATCACAGCTGGTATTATCCTCCTTATTGTTAATCTTTCTATATGAGGCTAACTTCCTAATTGATATGATGAATTATGTCATTCACAAGAAATTTTTTTTCTAAATCTGGGAGCATAAGCCTTCTCCACCAACCTCTGGGACCATTCACCTTGAGGATGATCACATACTGAGATCATAAATTGAGATTCTCCCAGTGAAAGAGGGTTTGTCATTTTCTTATTTTTCGTTATCTTACATGGATAAAGTACTTCGCTGCTTTCAACTTGTGGGTGAGTTTGACATGATATTAACAGCAGAAAATGAACTTTCTCACTGTATATTCTGTACATTTTGCTTGTGAAACAGGACAAAAATGGAGAATTTACTTTATCTATAATCTCTTAGCGTCTTTCTCTGATTCCTTATTTAACCTCCTTTTGAATTTTTGTATAGGCTGTGTCATCATTCTCATGCACAGGTTGCTTCTGGTATAAAGAAATAGCTATCAGAAAAATCTCAACTGCAAGGTAGTGGAATACTAATATTAGTCTTGTGTGCTTGTATATGGAATATATTCATCTCAAATATTTGTACTCCAAGAAAAGGACTACACTAACACCAAGCTGCCGTATTCAGACAGTCATGGTTGCAGCCAAACACTCTTTTTGTTACAGACATATTGGAGTACAATTATCAAGACAAAGAAGAAGCTGGCCCCCAAGAGATTGTTTTTTCAAATCTCCAAACCCCAAAAACCAGAGACTTTGGTGGTGTCCTTAGCACCTAACAGCAAGTAAGAAAAATATATTCCTTCCCACATATCAAGGCTTTACAGCTCATAGATCTCCAAATGCATGTGCTTCTTTCCCTTTGAAATGCAGAAACCCCATATCATACTGTTGTGCTTGTGACATGGAGAGATAAATGGTTGACCTCAAAACACATTTTCTCATATGGGGCCCCTTATCAACTTGCAGACCTCTCTCTAAATATCCTCTGATCTCTTTTCGTTGGTTGGATTAATTCTTTTGGTCCTTGAGATGGGCCCATGAATGATAGTGTTTTTTTTTTCCTATAATTATTGTTTCCAAGCACAACCATAAGTGGAAGGGATGCTTTTGGAGGGGGGAAAGGGAGGGAATCATCATATTTTGGAGGAAGATGTGATGGGGTTTTTACCAGGCTAGGGAAAATGTCAAGGGCAGGCACTCATTCTTCAACCGGCCCTGCCCTTTTTCTCTTTTGTTTGTATGTAGATGGATCTTTTTGTTTGAATTATTTCTTATTGAGAAGTGGGTCGCTTTTTCAAAAGGGATTTTAATACTTTGATGAGGAACAAGAACCTCAAAAATTGCAAAGGTTTGGACTTTGGAGGAAAGGAAAACAGGGAAAAACATTTGGAATGTACAAATATTTGAAAAAAAAGATATGGTGCCAGTAGTTGAATGGCCAGGATGCCCTTCCAATAGTTGCTAAAATTCTTTGTCTGCACTTCTTTCGGCTCTCAACCGCCTCACTTTTTGCTTATGTTTTTTACACTTTTAGATGTTTAATTTTATTTTCTCCAAAAAGTAAAAAATAAAAGCGCATCCTCCATTTTCCTTCTGTCTTTTATTTATTTATTTTATTAAAAAAAAAACCCCAAAATAAAGAAGAAAAGGAAAGTGGAAGAGAAAAGTTGGTGTCAAGGATTTTAACGAGTATGGTGGATAAAGAGGATAATTTGTTTAGAAATAGGGTTTGAGGAACTACATGTGGAGTGATTAAGCATAAATAGAACTCACTCCTTAAAGACTGGACTTCCTACTCTGGTTAATCTTTTATTTTTTTGGCTTATATCCATTACCTCAGACTAATCCAAGGACACAAATAGTTCATGGGGAAAATCGAATTGATTGGGACAGTCAATTTTCGGGTACAAGATATCAACCTTAGCAATTCATGCCAGGATTGTTCATCCCAGATCTCTAGAAAGCTTGTCGTATTTAATTTATGAGAAATCAAAACAGGTACGGACACACTTTATTTTTAAAAGTAAGTTTGACAAGAAATTCCCTGGCCTGAATCAGGGTATTCGAGGGCATTTTTACCTTTCTATGTTCACCTCTTATTTAAAAACAACTAAATAAAATTGAAGTGAGGTGATGAGTTTGAAGAAAATATTTGAGAGATGTACTTGACATCTCCAGCGGTATCAATGTCAACAGATATCTCTACTAGAATCACATGACCTAATAATTTCCAGATATTCTAAGGAAAACATAATCCATGGCCTTTTTTAAGAGTGGCATTCAAGAGATAACTCAAATGCCTTCCACTTATGCTTCAAACATGTCCGAGAATTCAAACACCGCAGACAAAATTTCCTTTTTCTAGCTAAAGATTATTTTTCCACCTGCCTGGCCTAATGCCCCTGATGCTAGAAAAGGTTAGCATGTACACAATACTAATAGAATCAGAATCAGTAATCTGTAATTCACAAAAAATATATATATATATTATATATAGAAAGCACAAACCATAGACTACAAAATCACTTGTAAAAGATAAATAAACTGGAAAGAGACTTCCTGCTTTATACACAGCCAAAAATTTCAATATGTTCCCAAACTCAGGAACTGAAAGTCGGGCTCCAAAACAATGGGCGAGCTGATAAGAGTAGGAAAACTAGCAAAAACTGAAATGGAGAACAATCCAACAAAATCAGAATGCCTATTATTAAAATTCTCAAATGTTCTTCCTAAAGATAAAATCACATGGGTGGTACAAATTTAATGGCCATGTAGATACCAAACTGGGTGACCAACTCACCAGTAAGCAAATCACTGGGCAGCTTACAGGATGAGCTCCAGACAAAAAAGAAAAGAAAAATAGAAAAATGAAAAACTATGGAGGGTAAAAACATATATGAATTAAATACCAGACTCTATTTCTCCATACTACAAATCTTAAATGAAAGACAATCAGCAAAAGTTCATTGATGTCCTGAGAACCATCTTCTCTAACTGCTTCCAAAAATAGCATGAGAGTGAAAGCCAGTCTTGGATGAAAGATGCAGTGAAATAACAAAGGGCCAAAATCCTGCAATTGCAATCTCAAGAAGCCATTTCTTGTGTATTTTGAAGAAAAAGGATTGGTATGCTTCAATGTAATTACCCTTGCAAACCAGGTATGGAATGGTTGGAGGAATTTGTGCCTCTCTAACTTAATCTCACATTCTGCCTTGTCTTGATCATCCTCTTTAGTGTTGCTAGCCAGAAGTTGCACTCATCCCACTCACTGGTCGTAAGAAGCACCTATCCCAGGAAGAATAAAAAAAGACCAAATACAATGTCATTTCTCATTTGGAGTTGCCTAAGTTGAATATTTTAATCCCCAGAAATATACCTGAATTTGTAAGGCAGTGCCGAAATCACCATTGTCTAAAGCCTGGCAGAGCTGAACAAGCTTATCAGCAGCATTTTTAGATATGTCTCCACTGTTAAGTTTTGCAAGCAAGGCACCAATTTTCCTTGAATTATCTTCTATTTCCCGCTTCTTGGCTGGGTTTGCACGTGACCCTCCCAGGGCTTCTGATGTTTCATTGAACAGTCTATTCAATGTTGCAACTACTGGCCTTTGCTGGGCTGGAGAAATAGAAGAGGAGCAAGGTCAATTTACAAGAATGCAAGTAACTAGATGATAACAATAATACAAATATTGGCCATTGAATAAAAGTATAAAAAATATAGTAACTTGGTAATATTTTGTTGTGAATAAATTTCCTCCCCAGCAGTAACTCCCATCAAGATGTTAAATGCTTCTATAGGTACATACATGGAAAATCTTGATGGGCTTCAAAGCTTCATTTTGGGTATGTAATGAATTTTGAACTAAATAAGGTCCTACTTGGAATTTCAGGCTGTATAATGCAAAAGAAGAGGATGCTAGACACCACCTTGACCACCATCTTTGCCGTATTTGAGGACATCTTATTGGACAGCACATATCAAATATTTGCATCAACACTATTTTATACTCCTTATCCGCAAAGAGAGAAGCATAAGAAAGAGAAAAAATTTAAAATATTTACCCTTATTTGGCTTGTCCATTAAAGGGGAAAAAAAAAAAAAAATTTGTAATCTACTCATCAAAGCTATCGCCCAAAAGTTGGGGTGATTTGAAGTGAAAACTTAGAATACATGAAAGTTACAACACTTTTTATGTATATGATGCAAGTGCTTTGAACAAAAATTGTGGGGTCCATAATTTCTCTTATATTCCTATCATACATGCACACACACACACACACACACACACACACACACACATACATAAGCACCCTGTTTAATGCAAAATCTTACTGATGGAGAAAAATAAAATAAAATAAAATAAAATTAGATTACCAGGTACATTTGAAGTATCAACTGTCTGTATTGTTGGTGGGGGAGCTGCAGGTGTAATGGCTGGCTGAACTGGTGCCTGTTGAGTAGGACTTGGAGGTTGCATCGGACCCATCCCAGGTCTTTGAACAACCCCTGAATTAACTGGCATAAATCCCCTTGGTGTGGGAGTGGGAGCCGCAACCTGGGGCAGCTTACGACCAGGAACTGTACCCACATGAGACGTGACACTACCAAGGGAACCAGCCCCAGGAGGTCCAGATTGATAAGTAGAATTAGTAGTTCCCTGACACATAAAAGTTTGGTTATATCAGTTAGTGAAAGATTTAACCTATTAAATTGGAAAACAAAAGCACATATACAGACAGGATATAGCTGAGAACCCAATGTGGGCTGCTGATATTGTTCAACATTTCTCAGGACCGGGGGAGTGGCAGGGACAAAGGGTCTCACAGCAGGCTGACTAGTGACAGGAGTTTGAGCAAAGTTCTCCTGGAAGGAAAATACAAAAAGAGTTGCTCAATCTAACAGTGAATCCAGATCATAACAGAATAATATAGCATTCTTTGAAGTATGAAGGGAAAAAAATAAATAAATAAATAAATCTAATGCTCTAGAATCATTTAGGCTATGTTTGATTCCTACAAAGTACCAAGGAAAGAAAAAATGTTAAAGAAAATTATTTTCTCATGTTTGATAGATGAGACAGAATTGTTAGAGCAGATGTTCCTTTTACAAGGGCAGAATCAATGTATAGTGTCAAACACTTATTTAATATTTATATAGAAGAACTACAATAAGTTAAATGACTTTGAAGTAGCATATAAAAATAATTTATTGACTTTAAATATATATTTTTATTTTCTTTTACTTTTTCCCCTCTATTTTTTTCTTCACATTCTCCCTCAAATTTTCCAGGAACTAAAAGATGTATACTCAAACTTGTCCCACATCCAAAAAGCCTATAATTAGAGATAAAAAAACAAAACAACAGAAGGAATGTCTGGGTAGTCATTTGAGTAGCTTATGGTCTTATCAATCATCATCAAACATCAAAGACAAAATATTATTTGTAATACTTAACAGTCATTCAGAGACTGACAAAATTATGAGATATGAAACTAGTAAACATAATATACCTGGGGAACTTGAGGTGCCTGGGATGGAAGGAACATATGAGGCTGCGGGGCAGGCTGATATGGGGCAGGAGCAACATAACCTCTACTACCATATGAAGTACCAAAAGGCTGTTGATAATTGTCACCATATGGACTTCCAGGAACACTAGATTGCATTGGTGTTGGAGCTGTTTCCTGAGCCAAAATAAAAACAGAACCAATCAAACAAGATAAACAACAAAAAAGGTGTCAAATGCAGCAAGGCAGCAGATTCTGCCCTCAAACAGATATGGCAAAACCTGATAATAATGTTGAGAGGAGTCCACTACACCATAACTGGATTGATCAGCACCATATGCAAGTCCTTGAGAGTTATCAAAAGGCATAGTCTTAGCCACCTCTTTCTCTGCAACAAAAGTTCATCGACAATTAAACGGCAGTAAAGAGTTCCAGGCAACAAAGATCATACTAGGAGTTAGCATGTAGTTGGATTCACTCTGCTTTAATGTTAATTATGCAAAAATAATAACTCCCATGTCCTTCACTGAGCCAATAGAAAAAGACCTAGAACCTGCTAATATATGGAACCAAGGAAGTGCTAACTCACAATGCATCATATTTCACTTTGAACTTAATTTAGGTCTCAAAACTATCAACCACTTCCACCTCCTACAGCCCAAAATGCAAGAATAACCAACTTCTGAATGATACAGGAACATGCCACTGAATGCATTTAAGACAAAAAATATCATATGGACAAGCCAAAATATTTTAGAGTTTCATTAAATTTTATCAAAATCCTAAGCAAAAAGCTCACAGAATTATGTGAACATGTTCAACAACTAAGCATCAGAACCCTAAGGTGTTTGGACCACGATGGCTAAGACCACAATGCATAGCATGTCCTTTAGGAGGTAATACTACCATATCTGCCTTTACTATCAATAGACAGGGTGTAGCTCTCATCTCATCAGATCACATGAGCAACCTAGCAAGTAACAACTACAGTCATATTTCAGCTAGACATAAATGCAGCTCCAAATTACAGTACCAAATCAACATCAACCTTCTTCCACTCTTGCAATAGCAACAGAAGGTGGTTTGAATCAATTCCTCTTGAGGAGCTGGTCTTGACATCAAACCAGGGAGGACAGGAGGAAAACAAAATGAAACTAAGACTTCAAGAGGATTAAAAGGAAATTAACTAAGACTTCCCCTTCATAAGCTTAGCAATGAGATCATAGATGTGCAGACAAAATAGCATCACAAGCACATACCAGGTTCTGTGGAGAGAGCAATTCGATCTCGTAATATCATAAGTTCAGGAGATAGTTCATCAGACCCCAAAAGTTTCAAGTACTCCATAGCTGTTTTCAAAAGCCCTTGACTTGCTAGTATTTCAGAATATTTCTCAACAAGCTTATACAAAGACGCACTAAATCGCTTCTGACCAGTTGCCAAAGCAAGGACAATAGTTTTTTCCATCAAATCCTAATCAAGCGAACAAGAGTAATGAATCTCTAGCTTTGAATAAATGTGCAAACAAACTTTCCAAAGCAGCATACTTACCTGAAGAACATCAACATAGGACTTTCCTTCATGCTCAGCAGTCAGACTCCGGGACCAAATCTCCACCGTTTTATCAATATTTCCAGCACATATATAACAAAGAGTTGCAGCCAGTGTATTGCCAAAAGCCATGAGCTTTGAAGCAAGTGTGTCACAAAGCATAGTCCATTCCTCCCTTGGTGCAAACTGTTTATTGATGGCAATAAGTAAAATAAAGAATGTGGCAAATGCGGCAGATTTAAGTTAAATAGTTTCCTACTCCCATAATGATATTATCCTCCTACTATCTTACGGTTTGTTAAAAGTAGTCCTACTTGAGCACAGGAACCCTTAGGCTTGCATTGACCTATCTACTTTTCAGCCAAGATTATGTGGCCAAAATCAGGTCAGGGTAGGTTACTGGGTTATATGCCCCGCCACGAATCCAGAGAATGGGAATTCCTGCCTTTAAAGTTTACAATCAATCCTTGTCAAGGAATCATTTCATTGAAGGATAACTTTGTCCACAAGGGACAACATTGAAAGAAAAGCTTCCACAATTCATAAAATCAATTGCAATAGATGAGGTCCATGTACAAGATGAGGTCATTCATCAATATCAAGCTGCATACTTTCTTTCTCAAATCATTCTCCCTTCTCCCTCATAAATTTTTCTTTCCTCAATAAAAAAATAAAATAAAATAAAGCAGCTGAAAATGCAGTACATTAAAATTCTTAACAAAGCAAGAGCATAATGGAAACATTCTGGTAAGCAAGTCTCATTTCTCTAATACAATGATGACTAAGATCTCATGTAACATAAAAAAGCAATCACTAAATTACAGCATGGAGTTGAGAGACTTACAGTGCACAGAAGAGCAAGTGTTTCTTTCCAGGATTTTAGAGGTCTGGTGTTAACAAGGCTCATAAGATCATTGTTCACCATTGCAGACACAACCTGAGAGGGGAAACACCACATCTAAATAGAAGTCCTTTTAAATACCTTGTTATTGCTTCATAATTCTTAAAAGAGTAGAAGTGTGAATCTGATATAGATCAGAATAATTATTAGTGGAATAGATAAAATGCTTCACTACTTTCTAGAAAACCATTAGCAATTCTTGGATACCTTTAGATAGGGTGAACGGCTCATCTTGAGGTACTGATCACGTGTACTCTCCCACAAGGATGAACCACCCACATGAGCGATAACTAAAGCATCAGCCATTTTATTTGCAGCTATACACTGCGCAACTGCCCCCTTGTAATCTCCAACAACCAAAGCCCGTTGCACACACTCATCAAATGCTGGATCAGCACTTTCCTCCTGTCCATCCACCTCTTGCTGCACTTGTTCGACAGCAGCAGTCTCTTCAACAACAAAGTTATTAACAGAAGTAGATAAAGGTGTATCAGCTTTAGGACTGGGAAGATTGTTAAAGAAATCTTCCCCATTATCTGAAGGGAAAATGGTGGTTTCTTTCTCCTCGACATAAGCCACTTTCTCAGCTGTGCTTTCCTCAAGACCGAGGGCATTCACTTCTTGAGAGAGATCATTTTGTACAGTATCTTTTTCTTCATTTACCATATCAAAACCAAGGTGAGTGAGCAGCTTTGACCTTGCTGTTCCATCATCTTCAAACATGACCTTCAAGAAGCCCCATGTTTCTCTGTCGTCTGAAGATCTGTTCAGACAAATCAAAAGAACAGAGAAATGCAAAGTAACAAATCAGTCCATTACTAGAATGGATAAAAAAAATAAATGAAAGAGAAATATTTCTTTTTTGGATAAGTGGCATACTCAGACTCTTGAGATTTTCTGTCACACAAAGCCTTCAATGAAGACCTTTCTCCATTTTGTACTGCAGCTTCAAATTCAGAAGAGCGGGTTACCAAACTTTGTTCTGTAACTAAGTCATGCACATGAACCTGGAAGAGAAAGAGGAAAAGATAAATTCAGGTCAAGAAGATGGAATACAAGTGGAAGAACTCCCACCAAGCCTACCTCTGAACCTCCAGTGGAAGCTCCAGCAGCAGATGACTTGGTGTGAAATGAAACAAGTTTGCCTCCAAAACCAAATGAAACCCCTGCTGGACGTTTGTACCATTTTGGAGCTTTCAGGGGTGCTGCATGACAAAACATAATATATAAGAACAATTATTGAAAGGCTGAAGTTAATGGAAGAAATAAGAAAGCAAGACAAGAAATTCCAACACTTCTTTGAACTTAACCTTCTGCACTGTCTCAAATTTTCAAAATTTCAAATTATCACACACTATTTCCATCCATACCCTTATGCACTTTCAACACCTTAATTCTGTAGCATCTATTCACTGCTCGCTGAAACTGTCACATAAGTTGTTCATGTGCAAAACATCTCAGCTAGCTCATATTATTTTATCTACTCTGGCACAATAGTTGTCTCCTATGCAGTTTTTTCTAATTTTGCCTCACTCCATTACTCAATTAACATCTCGATTACAGCTTTGAGCAGAGCACATTTTGTTAATTACCACCCAATATTAGAATCTATAAAGCATGATGGTGTTATTGACTCTTCAAAGAGTACAGTCAAATCAAATTGTTATTTGGCCCCAAGCCTGAATTTAGTCGCAACACCTTCCATGATCTTCTCCACATGTATGAACTTTATATTAGATACAGGAACTGGTAACCTAAGAATATATGTTGCTTACGATGTTAACCAAGACTTCATGATCACAGATGTGAAAATGACATCCAGCCTTGACAAAGGGCTAGGAGGGAAACAGGTCACAGTATGCAATCAAAATTATGTAATCTATCCAGTTAAGGCATTTATGGGCCTATGTTTTTTAATAAGAAGCACCAACAAGTGTATTATATGTTCCTAGAATGCATACCAATACTGATACCACATGTCAACACACTGATTTAAAAGTTAAAAGTTTGCAGTAAATTTCCTTGGTAAAGTGATTAAAACACTTTAATAACCCATGAGACAGAAAATTCACTAACTAGCAACAATACAGTTTCTGAAATAAGAATCATTAATTCCTAAAAAATCTCATCAAATGCTTCAGCCTAAAATTTGATATCACTTTATATGTTATCCTCATTTCTATTATTTGCTACTGTGAAAAGGGAAAGAAAGGGTAAACTATAGTTCATAGGTTAAAAAAAAAAATGTACATGAGCTTGGGTAGGATACCAGATGCACATTTTTATCAACCAGAGTTTGTAAAATGACAAAATCACATGAAACAAATTAACAGCAATGAAGTTGATTTCAACATAAATCTGGGACTTGATAACCATGGAAAGAGAGAATAAGTGGAATGATCAGAAACCCATGATTCTTATTAGCCAAGAACTACATTACCTGCACCAAACTCATTTTCCCCACTGCCAAAACGGCTGCAACCCTGCAAAGGAAATGTGGATGTGAGTCCACGAAAAAAAATGGCAACAGAATTGATTCCTTAAAGAACCATTTGAAAAATGCAACAAAAATAAAATAAAATTCTTCCAGCTTAAGGAAGAGAAACTGCTAAAAGAAACTTTATGGAAACCAAATGAGCATCTTTGCAGCTCCCATCCATTAATGAGAGCTCCACACTCCACCTCACCTAGTTTTGATATATAAAACCTATTTTTTTAAGAAAATATATATAAGTGCAAAACAAATGCAGATATGCGACATAAAAGTAATCAAAAGAAGGAGGCAAATATGCTACCAAATAAGTAAAAAAGGAAAATTAGATATGATAATGATGCAGCACACCAAAAGGCAAGATCCAAAAAGAAGTGGTATTTACCAAGGATCTCTTTTTCCACTCATTTCCACTTTTCATACACCTACCAAAACAAAACCCCCCACCCACACCCAACAACAAACATCTCAGATCTTCAGACAGTTTCTTTTGTTTTTCTGTGGCCAACCTTGTATAGCACACAAACGAACAGTAGCACAATAACAATGACAACAAATACAATTGTTATTCTTATAAAAGCAATCAATAATCCTCCCGGTGGCATGACAGCAACTGGGATTGCTTATTACAGAATAGGAAGATAAAGTAGATTTAATACCAAGGATTCTTCTACTTCACATATACCTACAAGATAACACCTGGTTTCAAATCAGATCATCCCAGATAACAATAGTTTTCCCATTGTCACCAGCATGATATCTTCATATTGTCCATAATATTTTATTTCTTCCAAACTAAATATATGCATGTATATTTGTATGTGTTCTTCATTTAGCTATTTTTTAATCCAAATCATTGTAACCAATTAAAAATGTGTAAATCCATGCATAAAGAGATGTGCAACCTTCTAGCCTCAGTTTCTTATGTACCTTGCCACACTACTTGCAATAAAAAATCAAGAAGTCACATAATAAAGCATCTTATACAAAGACCTGTCAGTATGCAATTCAACCATACCTCAATATTATAAATGCCAATTTTCCCATCAAATGAAGACGCTGATATGACTCCAGGTATCTTGGGGTACCAGTGTATATCAAAATTCCAGTTGGTACCAGCTGGCAATTCACAGACAATCTGGGAAAGAATTGAAAGAAATAGTACCATCATCATAGCAGAACAAAAGCCAAAAGGATTTGCTCAAAATAGGAATTGTTCAAAACAGAAATACACAACAATCAGAAAGAAGGCTGAAATTGGCATTTCACCTACCTCTCCAGAAATTGTGTCCCAACAAATGGTTCGATTGTCCTTGGCACAGGTAAGCAAGTAAGAGCTGTCACTGGGACACCATGACATCGCAATAACACCTGGTGTAAGAAAAGCAGACAAAAAGATGAAATATTAAAGTCGGTAACAAGTCAAACAGAAGCAAGATATGAAGGAGCTTATATAAGAGTGGATAATTCAAATCTGAAATGAGGAAAACTAGAATAAAATTCATAGCTGTTTCTCAGGTTAGAAGTGTTCAGAATACTAAACATGGTCAGGTATTCCAATCCAGATATAGAAAATAACATAAATGAGAACTTCTACATTAAAAGATGAAAAAAGTCCAAACGGAAATCAAGACCTGACTGGCAAGATTCAAACTTTGACACTCCAAATGAAGATTCATTTGTGAAAACTGAAGGACCGGTTTAAATCACAACTTAAAGCATGTGTGTGTGTGTATCATATATTTACATAGCTCAAAGTATTTCACTGAGGATTGCCATTGAAACCTGGCTCAAGGGGCAACAGGTTTGGGTTAGGATGTGTGAGGTTCCAGGTTCAATTTCCGAGGAAAAAAATGTTGCTTATCACAAACAAATATTTAGATTTGGATTTAACTTGAGTCAAAAGAGAAACACAGTTAAACTCAGGAAGTTCAGCGAGGTATGATTGTCAAATCATCACAAAAAATAGAGTTATTAAGAACTTTTTTTGTCTTTTTTTCTTAAAGGTAAATTTTCATCCGTATTGAAAGTTGAACCTAGAAGCTCCCACAAAGCCTCCCAAATCCTTTACCACTTGAGCCAGACGTCAGCAGCAAGAAATAGAGTGGTTAAAAACATATGATATCAAATACATATCATGAATGATATTGTGTTTCACAATGCATTGTACCAAACATATGATGGATGGTATTCAATCTCATAACACATTTTGTGATACATTATGCATCAACTGATAAACACGTCACATACCACAGTTGGGTGACCTGCCCATAGGATCCATAACTTAAAAAGCTTTTGTTTTTTCTTTTTCAACCAAAAAATTTTCATGGTCTCCTGTAACTTGTTAGGGTTTGAAAGAAAAACACTGCTTTTCTTCTTTCCTTATGCTTTTTTTCTTGACATCTAGATTTACAGTTCTATTTTCTATCTGTCACAAGATTTCAAATCTCTCTATGAAAATTCAAATCTGGTTACCCTATTTTTAAAGGAATAAAAGAATATGATTAAACCAAAAGGTGTCTAATGAAAAGCGGAGCACAACCAAACCAACACATGAATGTGCCTTTCAAAATGCAAATTAGGTTGATTTTTATCCACATGTTCCTATCCAAGAAAGGGACTTACACACAAGTTTGGAAGGATTTGAACCTTCTCTACAGGTTGGTTACTAAAGGATATATATTTTTTTTTAATAACGTAGGGCAACCTTTTCTTTTACTTCTTTTTGTAATCAAAATGAGTAACAAAAGGAACTTGGAGATTTTGGTACAGCATCTTGTAGATTTTGGCATAAGTACTTCATGAACTTAGTGCTTGGGAAATTTGGGTATATACATACATTGACGAACGTCAAAGCCTTAATCTTTCTTGCCACATATGTACCATAGGCATGTTGTGTTTGTGTGTATTTCCATCTATTTCTCCGTATGAAAAAACTTGAGATACATGAAAAGATACTAAATACAATACAGAAGATGGGAGAATGGTACACAATATGCATTACAAGTTGAATACCATTATAAAAGGTGTGAAACTAAATTTGTAAAAAAAAAAAAAAAAAAAAAAAAACAAGAAGAGATAATAAGGAAATGAAATTTATTAATCATATCTTCTAATTTATTTTTTCTCATAAACTAGACTATTCCATTTCTAGGAAATGCGCTGGTAATTAAAGCAAAACATATTAATACTCACACTAGGTCGCATGTCACAACAAGCCATCTCTCTACCAATGTTGACATGTCTCACCTAAGCAAGTGATTAATGAGTAATAGGGATTGACAACTGCTCCCTCCCCCCCTTTTCTCACACAGAGAACTTTTTAGGCTAAGGGTGACTTTTATATATATCTCTAACAGGGATTCCATTCCAGCTTCCAGTGAGGAAAACCCAGGTGATATGCACCCACCCCTCTATCCTACATCACTTAAAAATCAGGAACACCAAAATTTGGGACCTTTACTACCACTGTTAAATCAGTTGAATTTTTATCATTGTTTACTTCTCATAACATTTAAACAAGAGTTTTAAAGGGAAGCAAAGGATAACATTTTGTGCCAACAACAAAATTTGAGAACATGTTTCTAATGCACTTTAAATCCATTTAAATTTCAAATCACATGGCAAAATGTAATGCAACATAATAAAGTATCAATACGCGCTTAAAGCATTTCCAACTCAAATTTCGTAAAAATAAAAGGAATGAATTGACTTTGAACTTTTCTTGATCTATGAGCAACCTCAGAGAAAGATAGCTCCAACTCAAAAGTACAGTAAAAAGTATTCATATTTGATTTTCATGAGGTAAAAAGTATAGTCAAATAACTGGAAACCAGTAAAACACTAGCAGAAAGAGAAGCAAAAGATAATTTCAAGTCTCATACCTTTAGTGTGCCCCACAAACTCTTTCACTGGTGTTATTGTGTTACGCATATCCCAAAGCTGGTTGCAAACATTAATGTAAATTATCAAATCTCAGATAATTTATTGCCATAACTTGAAACAAAATCATACAACCAATCATTACCCTAAGGGCAGGTGAATTGTCTTCATCTGATGCAACAACTAGCTGAGTGGCAACATCAGGATTCCACTGCAAAACAGAGCATCGCCTTCTATTTGAATCTGAAAAACTGTCAATTGAAAAAAAAAAAATCATGTTAGGCTACCAAATGATAATGACAAGCAATCAAGTCAATAATATATCATCCATAAACACCTAAGACTCAGTCCATAATAGGAACTTACCTTATCACTGGCTTTTGCTTCTTTAAGTCCCAAACCACTGGAAAAATAGAAATTTTGCAATGTTTAAAACCAAACAAAAATAAATTGGATAATAAATAAGTTGTGAATATTATCCTTCCTCACCAGTTGTTCCATTGTATGAAGTGGATGCTAATATAT
The DNA here is from genome assembly GCA_030254885.1 of Vitis rotundifolia. Taxonomy (NCBI): domain Eukaryota; kingdom Viridiplantae; phylum Streptophyta; class Magnoliopsida; order Vitales; family Vitaceae; genus Vitis; species Vitis rotundifolia. The sequence goes on from CM058163.1 coordinate 20,073,812, forward strand.
GTTGGACCTTGCTATTCCAAGATAAGAAAGAAATTTCACCTTGATTAGCAGATCCACTACCCTGCATCAAGATCTCGCAGGCAATGTCAGATGACTCATAAAACTAGTACATAAAATTTGCAGAGAAAAAAAAAAAAGGAAGGTAGAATGGCATGCTGTGTGCATGCCCATTCATTTTTGTATAAAAATCCATCTATTTCAAGACCCAAAGTGATATGGTGTGTAATGACCACAAGACAAAAGCAGGTGATCAGAAAATCCATGAGATACAAAAGATCCTTATCATTAGTGACAATTTAAAAATAAAAATAAAAATTCTGATAAGGAATCAGAGACTATTAAAAGTTCAATCCACCATAAAAAATAAAACCGACAATGTTCTTTCTCAAATATGGAAAAAAATATAATGAACAAAAAAAAAAAAAAAAAATCTAAGGACTCTTCCCCCTATATTGTCAATTTTCTCATTCTTTTAATAAATCACCTACTTTAGGGGAAGGGAAGATCTGTAGCTGTGTAGGCATACCCACAATGCACTGATAAAAGGCTCTTTTTTAGTGAATGACTAATCTACAAGTTTTACTATAAGTTTATAACAGGGAATCAATCTAGAGTATGGTTCTAAAACAAAACTACATTTCAGGGTAGAAATTTGAAACAACTTAAACATACATGGAACGCATTTTTTGAAAAGAAAGGCAATCAAGCAAGCATATAGAACTCAAAATGCATAATTAGTCTTATAGAAGGCACAGATTAGGACTGGAACAAGGTTTCTCCCAAAACAAACTTACTAAAAAATTTATCCAAAGATTAAAAATTAAATTATGAATTACATAATTAATTCATATGTGTTTTATATTACTGTAGAGGATATAAAAGGCCAACCCCATGTATGGGCAGGATATACAGCAGTAGTATACAAAATGAGAATTTTAGGAAATAATATACAATAAGAGCAAATCATAGAAACAAATATCATATTCAAGATCCTCTAATATCATATCCTTGGGAAAAAAACTACACCCTGCTCCATTCAAATGAACCAAAAGTCCCAATATGGCAGTGCTTCCTAATCTCTTAGATCACACAACCATCCACAAAGTGCCAGCCCCAAAAGAACTGGAAAACCAAAAATCGACAAGGATAGCAAAGAGAAGAGCAAAGATGAGATGCTTATTTCTAGCACATTAGAGATATGATGGAGTAGGTTGTCCACTGATCCAATTCAGCACTTCTCAGCAATTCCCAAACTTGAGCAATCAGGGGACTGCACAAACACCTTCTAGTAAACACAATTGTTTGGTGGAGGAAATGTGACCTTACAATTGGATCCATACTGCCTTGTCAGGAAAGTCTTCTCCAACATAGTTCTCTCAAGAAACAAGATGGAATCAGATAGAGATTCGATTTGATTCTACTTCCAGACCAAAAGCATCATCTTCATACTTATCCAACAAATCCAAATTGAGCTTCCAAACATATATAATGGTAATTGCCTTCTAACTAAATTCTTTCTAAGTCAAAATTACCTCACAACCATTTGATCCCCATTATCCAATAATACCATGATTATATTCATATAAATTTGTTAGTCACCAGACAAAGGGTTAACTTTACTCCTAATGACAATTTACAGATTGGTACGCATACTTAGAGGAGAAGTTCCTAAAAAACATTGTAGAAGGAAGATATAATTTTCAAATAAATTGTGCATCAGAGGAGGACTATGTACCTTGAGAGGTGGAAAATGAGAAGGTTCTGCAGGTGCTGCCAAATCCCAAATGCAAATCTCGCCTTCATCAGCTCCAGAAGCAAGTAGGTTTGGTGCAATTGCATTAAATTCAAGACCACGAACCTGAATTTTAGAATTTCAAGGAAAAAAAAAAGTTCATATAGGCACCCAATACTGTCCCAAATGCTCGACGTCAGGAAGACCCAAAATGGATGAAAAATGCGGAGGAAAACTTACAGGCCCTTTATGCCTTGAGAGATGTCCAACAAGAGCACTTTCACTTGCCTCAGAGCTGGAAAGGAGAAAGAGAGAGAGAATTAAAATAGGCTTCATGAGGATCTGGGAATATTTTTTTATTTTTATCCCTAAACATGGATGATGATGGAACATCCATATAGCTTGTTTGTGGGGATTAACAACAAATATTTCTTATATGAGAAGACTAAGATCCATTTTCATACAACCTAAATTAAGAAACTACACCATAGGAGATATTTTAGCAATGAGGGCTCACACAGTTCCCATTCATTTCTTTTGAGGCTTCAAATACAATGCATATTTATTTAAGATACAGGAGGAGAGAAGATTAGTATATGAAATCATAAGAATGATAACAAATCGATAAATGGGAAAATTCAACTTCAACAAGTTAGAAATGGCCCTCACTATGTAAGAGAGGCAAGGAAGGAAGAAAAAAAAGTTTGAGAATAAAGAAAAATTTTAGAGAACATTTGAGTTTGAAGTTTTATTCTTATAATAGATTTTCTATCCTACATTTCACACTTAATTCCTTGAGATACTTCATTCACAAACACAGCCTGCAACAAACTGCGGTGAGTAAAATTCCAAATCTTATTCCCTTCTGCTATAGCGTTAATTTCGTTCATAAGAAGATTTTGAAGACTCAGTTTGATTACACAGAAACGGAACCATGGGAATTTTAGGATCCTGTTCCAAATCTACAGTATAGTCACTCCAAATACTAACAGATTCGGAAATGAATTCTAATTTCATAGGTCCCATCCCACTGTAATCAATTCAAAAGTAAAATTTCAATACATTAAACAATTGAATCTCCAATAAACTTCTAGCCCATCAACAAAACCCCAATAGAAACAGTAAAACCACGATTTCCAAATTCCGAATCAAACCCAATTCGTTGCAAAAAAGTACATCACACCAATTCAAATCAATAAAACAAAGTAACAACACAACCCTTACCGGATCAGCTTAAGAGGATTCCAAACATCAATATTGCCGTCGACGAGCCCACCAGCAATAAGCCCAAGCGCGAATTCCTCGGACCCCGATCCGTTCTTGCCCCAGGAGAGCCGGTTAAACCGCTCAGAACTGGGCGACTCACCAACTAGAGACAGCTCCTGATCGTCGGACTGGAAATCGAGCTTGAAGATTTCGAGATTCGCAGACGAACTAAACGACAGATCCACCGCTCCGGCCATTGTCCCGGCCGCCAAGTAGGACGCGTCCGGCGAGAGGGCCACGGAGGCCGATCTATTCACGCCCTTTATGCACGCCATGGTGAAGGAGAAACCTAAAACCTAAAGAACGTGAATAGATCTAAGTATTTGGGGAATTGTGAGGAAATTGTAGGGTTAGACTTAGGGTTTTGATCTAATTTGGGTATTGAAGGAGGGATCTGAGAGAGAGAGAGAGGGTTATGTGCACTGTTCTCCTCTCAGTTTCTGCATATCTATGGATTTGCGTTATTGAGGGTTATGTTAGCGGCTTCAGCTGAGGGTCCTCCATCTAGGCCTTCTGATTCATCACACCACCCAATGGGATGCTGCCACGTTGGCAACATTTTTCATTTGTGTGGAGACTATGGTTATTCAGACCACCTAATTACTTCTCCAAAACCACCATCAGTAATTTGACATCTATTTACATGTAACTATTAATTACACAAAAATATGTATATATTTTATAAAATTAGAGATAATTTGAGTCTATTAAAATCTATTTTTATTGAATTAAAGAAGTAATTTAATTATATTTAAGAGCTAAGTCGGTAATTTCGTATCTCATTCGATATACTTTCTATTTTTTTGTTTTTAAAATAAAAAACTCGTATATAAGAGTAGAACATCTTGTAAATTTGGAAGATCACTCCTAGAAATTTTAAAATTTTAAGGTTATAAATTTATTTTTTTTTTATATCTCAATGTTTTAAAATAATTTTAAAAATAAATATGGTCATGTTTGGTAACTGTTTTTTGAAACGATTTTGAAAAACAGTTTTTGAAAACGGTTCTTTAATATTTTTTTTGAATAAATGTCTATTTGAGAATTTGAAATATTTTAAACATATTTTTTTATGTTTTTTTAATATATTTTAAAAATAACTTTTATGTGTAAAACTTTATTTTTAATAATTTTACATATTTGTATAATTATTTTTTAACAAGTAAAAATAACTAACAGCAACTAAAAAGATATTATCTAAAAACATATGTTTTCTATTTTAAAAAACATAAAACTATTTTTTTATTTTTAAGGAAGTTAACATATTCTCTTTTGATTACTAATTTATTTAATTTTTAAAATAATTTGTTTCATTTTGAAAATAATCTATTAGCAAATTAGTTATATTCTAGGTTATAATTTTAGATAATTAGGAAAATTTTCAAATTCATATTAAACAAATTAGTGATTGAAAAAAAATATATGTTAACTTCCTTATTATAAAATACAGTAAACCTTAAATAAAAATGGACAAACATTTTTTAATTATATATATATATATATATATATATATTAATTATTTTATAAAATGTAAACACTCTATGACACTTATTTTAAAAAGATAATGATCTTTACAGGCTATTTAAAATATTGAAATATTAAAAAAATCTTCGTTACCTCGAGAATTTTAAAAACAATTTTAATGACATAAAAGTAACTTACATAATTTTTTTTATAAAAATTACTATATTTTATATAGAAGATATTACTATTTTTTATAAAACTCAATTGACTTGGAACTTGTTGGATCATCAATATAAAATTTGCTATTCTATTTAATTTGATAGCAATTTAATATATAGCTTTTTTGAAAATAACAATAATAAAAAAACAAAAATATGAAAATAAGAAAGGAAGATTGAAGAAAGTTTGGAAGCATACCATGAACCATCAAAGCATTTTCTATAATAAGCATTTATAGGGAGAAATACTTAATATAAGAAAACATGATGAAAATTGAATTGTACATTAAATAACATTTAAGATTGAAAAGATTAAGGTTTTTTATAGTAATTTATCTCAATTTTATTTATTTATTTTTTCTATAACTTGAGCAAGTGCATGACTTGAGATTCTACCAAGCTAGCCAATATAACAATTTTTTTAAACAAAAAGAGAATAAAATTAAATAAGATAAGATTACCTATTGCATATATCATATATCATAATTCACCATCTAGCATTCCCACACATAATTCCACAATGAGAATGGTAAGTGAGGGGCTAAAAAAAATGAAATTAGCTTCCAATGATATCAAAAATGGAAAAATCTTGGAGAATTTAAAGATGAATGATGAGTGGTTACCCAAGGTCTACAAAAATAATATAAATATTTTTTTTTTCTACCAATAGTATGTCAATTCTCATGATTAGAAGGTCTACATTGATGTATTGGCATTCAAAAAGATGGGTTGAGTAAAGTTGATTTAGGTTTAGTACCATGAAGTCTTGAATGCAATGTGTTTTGTGCTAGTGCTTAAGAAATGTGATGCAAAAGGCATCAAGAATTATAATATCTTAATAATTTATCTCGACCTCATATATATAGGTAAGTTCTTGGAGAACATATTAAAAAAAAAAAAAAAAACAATAACAAAGTAGCATTTAATTTCTAGAATAACTTTTGGAAAGTCTAATTTTTAATATAATATTGCTTATAGACAAACTTTTGATTTTAAATTGAAGAGTAATCATGTTGAAATTACTTGTCCTTTAAATAATTGAAAAGGTTATGTTGTAAGATTTTTTTTTTTTATTTTTTTATTTTTTTTTTTTTTTTTGTTATTGGTGTTGAAGAAATTAGTTTCAAGTAGAAGTATAGGTGGATTAAGTTTATCAACACTACAATCAAATTCTCTATATTAAAAAAAGAAAAGGTTTTTCATCAATCTTAGTAGTTTCGAGACAAGGCAATCCATTTTCCTCATATTTGTTTGTGTAGAAGTCTTGAGTTATGTAATTCAAAGAGCCATCAATAATGACTTCCTTTGAGGCTTTATGACTAAGGAAATATGTTAAAGGGGTATAAATTTTGTTAGAAATATTAGGCTAATCCAACCTATGGTAATCACCCTAGAGGGGGGTGAATAGGGTGATGGTCTTTTTTTGCAAATTTAAACTAGGTGAATGTAAGAGACAATTATATGCAAATATATAATAAAGCAATATAGAGACAATTGCATATAAATTAAAATAGTAGGGAAAAAAGAATGCAAACACAAGATTTATAGTGGTTTGGCGCAACCCGGCCTACATCCACTTTCCTCTAGCTTCAATCCCAAGCTTGAGGTTCCACTAATTCAAGGCTTCCAAATCAAGCCCTCAAGCAATACAATTGGATTATGGTTCCAATTCACCCTCTTAGACTTTTGGCTCCAAGCACCCTTTATACTTCTCAAGAGATACCACACTCTTGGAAAACTTCCTCTCAAAGATTTACAATTAAAAGATCTCACAAAATCTTAGTACAAAAACTTTAAACTCAAATGATACAAGAAAACTAGGATTGAATGGTGCACTAAAGGTATGCAAGTTTTAGAACAATGGTGCACTAAAAAACACTCTTCAAAGGCTCAAATATATTCAAGAAAGGTTTAGAAAGGTTAAGCTCTTTAAAGAATAAAAAAGCCAAACTAGCCGTTTGGGGTTCGATCGGTCGAACTGGGGGTCGACCGGTTGACTAGCCGTTAGTATTTAATGCTTGGCAGGTGACCGTTGAGCCTCGACCGGACCTCGATCGGACGAGGTTCAACCTTGACCGGTTGAACAACCATTTTGGAAGAAAGAGAAAAATTTTTGCACCTTCGATCGGTTGAGTGGCGGTCGACCAGTTATTATCCATGGGTTGAGCTGGGGGTCAACTGATTACTGTTCATCCGGTTCAACCGGTTGAGCTGTTTTTGGCTCAATACCCAACTTTTCAACTTAAAACCTTTAAAACAAGTTTGGAAACTATTTGACACAAGGTTTTAGTTGAAAACATGAAATCATCCAATGTAAAAACATTTAAAACAAAATAAATCTTGGATGATTTTGGTGCATAAGTAAAGAATGTAATGCATGAAAAAAACCTAGTGCACCAACAACCTTACAGAAAGATCTTATGAAGCTTGGATCTTGAAAAACACTTCTTTTTGAGGTGGTCTTCTTCTTCATGATTTCTCCTTGACTTGATTTGTCTTTGTGATTGCCACTTTGGAAATCGTCTTGCCTAATCACACTTAAAATATAATCATTAGTTCTAAACAATGTTTTGTTATCATAAAAAACGAGATTAACCAAACCTTGGTTTCACAAATTTTTTATTTATTCTTTGCTAAATTCTTTCCTTTGATAGGAAATGGTAATGATTAATTGTTATGTGTGAGGTGAATCTCCTTTTCTTTGAGGTGGTTCTAGGTCTTAGAATGAATAGAAAATTTTATTTCTGAAGTAGGATGTGAAAACATGGAATTCTTAGTTTCAATAGTTGATTGAAGGGTAGGGCATCTGATATCTATGTAGTTAGGCTTACCTTTAGATGTTCCTTTTATGTTGGTGTTAATTAGGTACTTAGTAGAAGAAATGATCATTAGAAATTAACTTCTTAGAGAAGACAATATTTATCCAAGGATAGAGACCAACTTTGATTAATTAAGAGTTACCCTTACTCTCTTCTCAATTTATTTCATATATATGGAAGGGACAATTCTTTGGAGAAGATTCATCTTATGAAGTGTCTACCATTTGTTTAGAGAAACAAATAGAAGTTTTGAAAGTGTGAAGCCTTTTAATACTAAACAAGGTATTACTTGGAAAGTAGCTTTAATGATTTATTGATGAATGGGTTGATTATAAAAGAAATTAAGTCACCTAAGGTAAACTTGGGATAAAAAAGGATTTTATCCCAATTCATATATATGGAATGGACAATTCCTAAGGTAAATTAAGTCATCTTACTCTCTTCTTAATTTATTTCATACATATGGAAGGAACAATTCTTTGGAGAAGATTCATCTTACGAAGTGTCTACCATTTGTTTAGAGAAACAAATAGAAGTTTTGAAAGTTTGAATCCTTTTAATACTAAACAAGGTATTACTTGGAAAGTAGTTTTAGTGATTTATTGATGAATAGGTTGATTATGAAAGAAATTAAGCCACCTAAGGTAAACTTGGGATGAAAAAGGATTTCGAAAAGGGATAGAAGGGTATGAGAAGATCTACATTGTTTAAAAAATGTTCAAAGTTTGTCATATCTAACATGAGCATTACTAGAGAAAATAGTTGTTGGATTGTATTTTAGTCAAATGTGTAATATGATAACTCGCATTTTCTATAAGATAAAAGTTTCGAACACTCGTAAAAAGGTACTTCCACATGATATTTAAATGTATTTTAAAGCCAAGACAACTAATGGACTTAAAATGAATCACGTGGTGGAGAAGAAGTATGTCATACTCACATGAGATGATGAATGTGTTGCCTACTATCCATTGCGCACAAATGTTTTCGATATGCATAAGAGGTGACTACTCCTATAAATATATAGATATATTTCATAGGGCTCTAGTATTTATAAAAAGGTGAATATTTTGGAATGTGTAAACACACCACCTAAGGTAGAGATTTCTAGTTAATACTCGTAAGGGTTGACTACTTTAAAATGTATAGATATCTTTTAAAGACAATATTAGATAAGATAATATCTAGACAACATTAATGTCTTGACACATTATATAGTGTGAAAAATGATTTTTAAAGGAGACCATATCTAGATATGACCTGTATCTTAACATGTCCTAATAAAACACTTTTAGACAAAATTTGTGTCCTATGGGATGTGTTGATAACTTTCAAAAGACAATATTTGTATGGATGAGAATATTGTTGTATGATGTTGTTATAGTTCCTTTTTATAGAAATATTTTTTGTCATTCTTAGATGTGTCTTAAGTGTGTTTATTAGTCATTTCTTTGATTCTCAATGTTGATTTTAGGGCTTTGAACGATGATTTTAGGTTTTTGATGTAATGTCTTGGTTCAATCAATGTTCATGTAGGTGGTCTTTTGATTTAAACAAGGGAAACAATTTCTTTTAGGTGATTTTGGTCATTATTATGTACATTGAATAATAAAATAGATAAGTATCTATACACCTTTTGAGGATCTTCGAGATCTATGGTCCTACCCTATTAATTCCTTACAAAAAGAATAATACATATGTGAACATGCATATATTTACTTTGATGTTGTACTAACTTTTTTTTTTCGATCTTTTGTAAGATATTGTGTTTTTAACAAGTATTTTTTATTCTATTGTAAATGAGGGCCAAATAATTTATAATTAACAAATCAAGTTGTTTTGAGTTGTCATCGAGAGTATAGACTTGACGAGCATGGTGCTAAAAGGAAATACTATGAGCGTCTAGTTTGCAAATTCCAATCTAAACTTGTTAGATGCACAACTATTACTTTGAGATTTATTTTAATTAGAAACTTTGAATTCTTAACATCACAATCCATTCTATTATGTTTCTTTTTAGACTTTATTGACCAATCTAAGAAGGATCAAACTTTATTATTTTTAGCCTTTTCATAATAACTTTTGACATGTTGTAAGAAATGGTACATCTCTTTTTGGGTAAGCACTTTTGAAAGATTCATTGCTTATGAAAAGAATTTTTATAAATTCCCATATTTGTACAAAATTCAATATAACAAAAGGTGAAATTATTCATAATGTTAGTAATCATACTTTTCATACAATATATATATTTTCAACAATTAGTGAAGTACAAATAAGTTTTTGACATTATTCATGCCTCCAAAATCTATCACAACTCATTGAAGCATCCTCCATGAATTCATCTTTTTGACCTAAACTTTAATTAAAGACAAAAAAAAGAAGGATGGATTTCATGATGACATGACTTCTAGTAATATAATTCAAAAAGGTCTTGACAAACCCATTTGGATTTTACAAAGGCAATGGACTTTTATGAGACCTGTCCCCCATTCTTCTTTCCTTTCCTTGTCTTATTTTGATGAAAATTTGCCCTTTTCTCTTCCTTCTATTTTGCCTTTCTTGCCAAATTTCTATCTTAATTCAAAATTAACTTTTGGGTCTCTAACATTAAGGCAGTCTGTCACTTCATTACTAAGGATGGGAAGTGTATAGAATTTATAGAACCTATAAAAATTTGAAAAATTGAATGGGATATGAAGAAGTACATGGGGCTGACATGCTAATCAAGCATTCCGTTGGTTTGCAAATGTGAAATTATCCTTGGAAAATGTATGATAGTAGATTTTGATGACAGTTTTTCTATGAGGGCCAAGTTGTATACAAGCAGCTGTCTAGCTTGCAAATACATTCAAATGCATTTCACAAGATATTTAATTAATGTATTTCTAGTTCTTTTATATTTTTTATGAATTGAAAAGAGTTTTATAATTTTAATTATTATAGTATTATTTTATTTCTATGGATTTGATGAAAAAATTGGATGTTTGTCCCTCATAGTATAACATATCTAATTTCTCAATTTCTAAAATTCTACTGGATTAAATAAATAAAAATATGAAAATAAATTTAAAAAAAAAAATCAAAACAAGAAATAACAACAACTTAGATTAATAAAAAAATTTATTAAAAAGGTTAAAAACACTTTTTAAAATTATTATCAAACAAATTCTAATTTTGATTAAATATAATTTTTGTTAATAAAAGTAGTTATATTTGACCGATTAAAAATAGTTTAATTCTAAAATATGCTATTCAAGTAATTATAATGTTTTTGAACATGGTATTTCATTAATATTATTTTAACTTCAAAATCTATTATTTTAATTCTTCTCATTTCTCAAATACACCAAACACCCAATTTAAACCACTACCTCTCCATCCCCTTCTTTATAATAATTAAGTACATTCATCCTTATTTAACTATAAAGTTTGAAACTAAAACAATATTAATGAAGTGTTTATTTCTTTAGGTTTCTTTAAGACTGAACAAAGTTCTTTTGAATTTACTAGAATATAAAACATTATTTATATGAAATTTAGTTTCATTTAGTGGGATAATACTTACTCTTTTACAGCCTTCAATAAAGTATATATATAATACTAAATATGACATTTATATTAGTTTTTGTTTATATCAAATTGAATAAGTATCTTTTATCTTAAAAAATTGTATCTATCATTGCACAATTTTTGAGACAATACAATATCTTTGTTCGTCTTATGACCCAATAATACGTGAATTTCACATATAACTTTAAAACAATTTGTACTTGTACCATGTTATAAAATGAGAAACAAACAATAAATCTTATATAAAGGATAATTGAGAAAACATAAAAATTGAGAATTTTTTTTTTAATTTAAAAAAAAATTAAAGAAAGACTAAAAATAAGCTTTTTATACTTGAGATATCCCTTAGACGAGGTATAGAAAATCTTATATAGACTTTAAAAATGACCTTCATCACCCGTATTTAAAATGAGTGAATGAAAATTTATAAATAAGCTTTAATTTGGTGATCATTTGTCACCTTATTTATGTACATTAGTAATTTAAGCATAAAAAAATGTGAAACGCTCACCAATGTGTACACTTAATTGTTTGATATAACATCTTTGTAATTAAACTAGAAAGTTAAAATGGGTCATATCGTCCATTTTCATTACCATTAATTTTTATAAAATTTCCATAACACAAGTGGACCAAACCCTAACTCCTGGCAAAATGTTCCACTGATTGGCGCAACCATACAACTGTCATCTGAAAAAACATTTTCATGAGAAATCTTACTAGTTGAACAAAATTTAAAGGTTACCTAGCTAGAAGGAATGATATTAAGAGAACTCAAATCATGGCAATTCAGCTAAATCATTGACCACCATGGTTGCCGTTTTCCAATTCGACCGGAGGATTATGTCGATCAAGTGGGAGTTTGATTTGGCCTAATGAACCTGCAGGGACAAGCTTGAGGTTCTCACAGTTGCAGATCTCTACCATGAATCCATCTGGATCATTGAAGAAGAGTTGGTCGATTGCAGTTCCATGCTCATCCTTTATTGTCCTCTTCATGTACTTTATGTTGAAGTCCTTTAGTCTTTGCTCCATTGCTTCCATGTCTTCACACTGAAACATAACCACACATGGCTTAGTAATTACCTTGTTTTTCTCTCTTCCGTTTGAGTACATATGGCCTCTAATAGACTAAAGCAAAACTCAACAAAAAGCTATCAAAGTATAGAAGATATATGACAATTAATAAGAATAGTTTGAGAGGCTATCAAACTATATAAGATACATGGTACGCAATTAGTAATGGCAAAGATCATAGCATTTGGAGACCATGATATACAATGTGAGCCTACATCCAGTAAACCTAAACTTTCAAGATATGTTTGGTTACTAGAAAACGCAAGGGAAAAAAAGACAAAAAAAAAAAAAAAAAAAAATAGATTTCATATATTATTAAAAACTTATTTGACTTATTTTTTATTTTTTATATAAAGATTAAATAATTTGAAAATATATAAATTTTTTATTAATTTTAATTATATTTTATTTTCTTTCATTAAACTAAATATAAGAAATTTTTTTTTTCTTAATATTTTTTGGGAAATCAAATATAACCATAGGAAAATCAATTGTTCAACGTAATATGATTAATATCATAACCTCCTTTGACATCCAATAAGAAAGACTCAACCCCACTAGTAGAACATACTCTCTATCTATATCAACTAGATTACCAAAACCTCTTTTAAGTCTCTCCTCACTAGGACCAACACATGAGTGCATTTGGTAGGTGGGAAATATGAACTGAAAATCCTAGTGACAGTAGGATCTCATTTTCAAAATAATACTCATTTACCTGTCATTTTCAAAATAATACTCGTTACCTGTTAATCAGTAGGGGGTGGAATTGATTTCTTACCCATGTTCCCTGTTCTATCCTTCTAAACACGATCTTATAAAGCATACATGACCTTCCTTCTTTTGATTTAGAGGGACCGGAAATTTATTAGCTTCAAAAGATATGTTACTTAGAAGTTAGAACTAATTACCCTTTTAAAATAGGACTCTGGTTATGGTTGTTCAATCCTCCAGCTCGATTAAGCTCAATGCTTGGCTACCCAAAGAAAATGACTGTCTTAATCTGCTAAAAGGATTCCTCAACAACAAATTTGTAGAGTTTTGACAAAAAAAAAGTAGGCTTTTTTTATAAATAAATAAAAATTCAAAACCATAATACAATAGTTTTAAGCTTAAAAGTAAAAGTTGTCACCAACAATTTTGACTATTTTAAAAAAAGTTTAAAACTATAATCACTAACTACGACATGAAAGTCTACTTAATAGAGATGCATTAGGTTGAACATTATTTTGGAGTCGGGTTTAATTTATAGATTTTTTTTTTTTTTTTAAAGGTCTGCTTTTGGACAAAACTTCCAATCCCAAACACTACCCTAGACTCATTTGAATAAAACTCTTTCCTTTAACCCTCCACTCTGCTCCATTTTCCAACGGAGACTGTCAATATGTAACAATTCCTCTTCTCCTTATTTCCAGCTGAATACAACAAACCCTATTCAAACATCAAACAGTAAGCATAAAAAAATTGCAGCAAACCAAAATCAACACTAAACCCACTGATGAAAATGCTGCGAACATATCTAAGAAGTTCTATTTTGGTCTTTTTTTTTTCTCTTTAATTTCTTTTCATCCAAACAGAAAAACAGAAGAAAAACATTAAACTGATAACTTGCAACAGGCCGGTGAAAAGCTGATGAGAAGTACCTGGAAGGAGATATGGTTGTCCATGGGGTCCAAGTGATCTCTATCAGGCAACCTACAGTAATCCTCTTCCTTGGCCTGCACCAGGTGGATCCCAACCCCGTAGTTGAACAGCCACGCCCCATCAAAATGCAGAACCTGGGGCCTCCGAATCAACACAAACCCTAGAACCTTCACGTAGAAATCTATGGACTCTTTCACAGACCTGCACAGCCTAGACACATGGTTGAGTGCCATCGGAGGAAGCGCATGCTCTTGTTTTTCTTCTCCATTGATCTGATCTTCTGTCTTCTCCATGTGGGTGCAGATGGTGGTGAGAGCTCGTGTGAGGTCTGTTTTTGGAGGGTTTAAGAGCCATGGCTATGGCGGTTGACAGGTGGAGTGGAGGAGCTGTGTGGAGGTGACGCGTGGTGGTGGGGTGGTATGCACCTGGGCCCTGTCTTTTGATTGGTTTTATGAGGTGGGGTTTGGAATTAACTTTTAAATTGGGACACTGCAAACACCTATTATGTAGGACAACATTCTTAATGTATTTCATAGGATTGCCAAAATAACCAAAAGGGTCAGGAATGACTCAAATGTCATCGAGGAATGACCCACACCCAACAATCATGTTAATATTATCGGTTCTAATTTTAAAAGAGTTTTCATAACTTTAAAACTCGTTTATAAAGTTAAAAAAAGTTTATATTTTTATAGTATTATGAACTTTCATATAAAATATTTTTAGTGAAAATATTTTTTTTTTAAATATTTTTAATAAAATTATTAAATTAAAGTGTGTTTAATAGTGATTATATGAAACATCTCTATCATTTTTAATATTTAAAAATTTTTATTTTTAAGTGTTAAAAAAACTAAAAACGTTTATTATAATCACTACCAAACTAATTTTAAGAGCATGTTTAATAATAATTTTAAAAAGCGTTTTTACTATTTTTAATACTTTAAATTTTTTATTTTTCAATTATTAAAAAGATTAGAAATACTTCATAAAATCAATGTCAAATACACTCTAATAATAATTTTAGAAAGTATTTTTAACCTTTTTAATACTTTAAAAAAAAAAAATGGAGGTCTTGAAGGCTTTATGATGAATATCAAAGTCATCTTTGTTGTGATGGAGCATCATGTTGGGCCTACTTCCATTTGAAGTAAAGAAAGGGTTTCTCTAACACTTCTTGATTTTGTTGCTCTATTTAGATTTGTCATTGGGAATGGGCTTTTGAAACTTGAAGTAGAAAGGAGCTACGTGCAGAGAGGAGAGGAGAGGAGAGAAGTTGGTCTCTATGATCGAGGGTTAGGGCAAATGTGAAAAAATAATTATTTAAAAGGAATTTTTTATTTTTTATATGTTATAATACTTGAAGGATAATTTTGTAACTTCACATCCGAGGCCGATTGAATCTTATTCAAGTTTTACATTGTCTTCATGATGCCCTACTATTTGCTCGTGCCCTACTTATTTATTCTTTTTCATGTAGAGTTAAATCAGTCTTGGTTGATCACAGCCTTTTGTTTTGTTGCCTAGACATTCTAGTAAAACAAGAATTGATATTTTTACTGTCAATGCTTTTAAAAATAATTTGTATTTCATATTATATTATAAAAATTTATAATATATTTATTTATAAAATATTTTTATTAAATTAAGATGATAAATTAATTTTTTAATAATTTTATTTAATATTTTCAAATAGAAAGATATTTCAATAAATAATTATAAAAGTGCATGTAAATAAAACCGACTTATAAAAGTTAAAATTTTTTTTTCTATATTTTTTTAAAAATAGGGACTCAAAACCCATTTTTCCCTTTCTATTTTCCATGAATTTAGTAGAAGCTTGATAATTTATTTTTTCTTGAATTTACTTATTATTAATTTTTCTACATTGATTTTTATTTTATTTTTTTTTTTGGGGATTTTGCAAATTTTCAGCGATTTATCAGTGATATATCGATTTTTTATTTTTTATTTTCTAAGGTCTAGTGGGCCACGCATCCCACTTGGGTAAAGCCCAGCTTACTTTGGTGGCTTGTTTGATGGCTCCTCCGTCCTTGGATTTGAATTGAGGCCCACTCACCACTTTGTTAAGTTTGGGTTTTATTAATTATATATAATATATTAAATACATATATATATATATATATATATATATATATATATTATAAATTAATTAAAATAAAATTAGTAAAATTAAATTAATTTTAATTATTTTATTATATCTTTTGTATAATAACTAAGGCAAATATATATATAAACTTACAAATAACATTATAATTTTTTTAAAAAAAAAATTCTTATACATTTATAATCATTTAAAAAAAAAATACTTAGCCATTATAATCATTTCTTTCATATCCAAATTAAATGCATTATTTTAGTATTAACGTGTTTTAAAATTTTATATATCATTATCATAAATTATATCATATATGCATCAAATTTTTCAACAAAATAACTTTAATATATATATATATATATATATATATATATATATATATATATATATATATATATATATATTATTTTTCAATTTTTTCAATATTAATTTTTTATCAAAATTTTCACTAATATTTTTTAATATATCCCATAAATATGTAAAATTCAACTACTCATATATGAAAATAAATATTTTCATCCTTGCACAGTTAACTCACAAATACCACCGACATATATCATATAATAATATCTTATTTTCAGTATTACCTTAAAAGGTTTTGAAAGTCGCAAACTTTTTTTGGTTTAATTTAAAGTCTTCAAACATAATTAATTAGTATTAAAAAGAAAAGGTTGAAGTATGAAGAAAAGTACAATGCATTGACTAAAAGAAAACCCAAATTTAATAATTAATGTGTCAATTATGAATGTGTAGGTGGTTGTTGAATATAATTCAAGATATAATGATACCTCCAAGAAATTTCCTATCTTGAACTTCTATAAAATTTTTGGTTTACCAACCAACATTACCAAATTTGGAATTTACTTCAGAAGCCAAACCTTACCCTTTTTGGTAGAAAAAGCAAGATAAAAAATAAGACAAAGAAATAAACTATAGAAAGCAATGGGAGTTACTTCATTGGAGGGTTAAATTCTCTAGTAAAAAATTTTAATGCATAAATAAATACCACATTCAATTATTATTATTATTATTATTATTATTATTATTTATAATCGAGGAACCTTCCATAGTCAAACCTTTATAGGACTCTCCATAGGAATTTAAACCTAAGTGCTAACTATCCTGGAACAACCAGTATTAAGTAAAAAAAAATTTATAATTGAAGAACCTTCCATGGTCAAACCTCTATATGACTCTCCATGGAAATTTAAACCTTGGTGCTAACTATCCTACAATAGTCGGCATTGAGTAAATTTAGGGTATCATTAGTGACAAAATTTAAATCAAGATCATGTGCCACTTACTAAGACCACACTTCATAGTATTCGCCTTGACCAACTAGATTACCATGACGGTACTATATTCAATTATTAATTTGAGTTGTTTGATATATGTTGTAAAATTTGGACCATAAAAAGGTAAAACTAAAGCACAAAAAAGGAGATATCAATAAACAAAGGTATAAATAAATGAAATCATTTTTAGCATACAATAATTTATTATCCAAGATCATTGTATTGTATTATTTTCTAATTTGCTTATTTAAAAATTTAATGGAATTAATTTTTTCTATCTTCTTTTCTTTTTTATAAGTATTGATAACTTTGGGATACATTTCATTTTTTTTTAATTTTAAAATTTGAAATTTTTATATAAATTAGAACATCTTCTAAAAAAATATAAATTTATATTTATATTTTAAAAAATTTAAGGTGGTAAAAATTGTTATCATTTTTTTTAAATCATTAATTTTTTAAAATCATTAAAAATTTAGCTTATATTTTTTAAAAAATTTAAAGTGGTAAATTTTTTTTTGATACTTTGATTTTCTTTTAATATTTTTTAAAATGATTACTTTTTTGATGTAAAGTGTAAGAGTTGTTTTATCTAATATAAAATTTTTGATTAAAAAAAAAAAAGGTATTAGAATAAATATTCACCTCAATTTGGTAACCTTTTTTGAAAAGAATTGTAAAAAATAATTTTTAAGATGTTTTATAAAAAAAAATTATGTGGAAAATTTAAAATATTTTTAGCTTATTTTTAAAAATAAATTTTGTATATAATGTTTTATTTTTAATCATGTATGTATAATTATTTTTTAAAATAATATTTAGAAAACAATTGAAATAGTAAAAAAAATAATTGAAAAATATTTTCATCTTATTTTTTATTTTAAAAATAAAAAATAAAAAATAAATTTTTATTGTAAAACGTGTTTTCTCAAAATTTTTTAGTAAAATGTTCTCCAAAACATTTTTAGAACATGGTAATCTTAAAAATGTTAAAATAAATGAATAAATAAATTTAATATTTATTATTGTTGTAATTATTTGAGTGAGCTTTTTTGAACAGGCAACAGACATGTCCCACCAACTCAAATCCCCATCAGACGCACACAACCCAAAAACAACAAACCATCACTTCTATGTCTCTAACATAACATCTAACCCCCCAACCATAAATTAAAATAAAACCGAAAACACCCGCAAAACCACATCTCCAACCTAAAGACAAAACCAACCACCGCCGCCACCACCACTTCCGCCGCCGCCTCCACCACCATGTACAGGGACGTCTCCAGCTGCAACTCCTACAACTATGGCGACGCTCTCTACTGGGACGCCCGCTACATCCAGGAGGCTGGCTCCTTCGACTGGTACCAGCGCTACACTGCTCTTCGCCCCTTTGTCCGCAGATACATCCCCACCTCGTCTCGCGTCCTTATGGTTGGTTGTGGCAATGCCGGTAATTTCCAGCCTAACCCATTTTCAGATTTTGTATTTTGTTTTCTTGGTTTGGATTGAGTTTCGCAAGTGTTGGGATTTAGGGTTTTTGTGGGAGTTCGGCTTGTTGCTTTCTTTGGGAGCTGGCAAAGTGTGGGGAGGGGTCAGAAATTGGAGTTTTCGGCTTTTTTTTGGGAGTTGGGAAAGTAAGAATATGTTTCAATTCAGCAATAATAGAGCATTTGGCCTAAACGGGCTTGGGTTTTGTTTTTGGGCAAATTTGTTGTTGCTTTATTTGCTTCATGGGCAAGTGTGGGGAAGGGAAAGGAATTGAAAAAATCTGGGCTCTTTGTTTGGGAGTTGGGGGAATAAGAACATGGCTCGATTAAGCAATGATAGAGTATTTAGCTAAGTGGGGCTGGGGCCTTTTTTTTTTTTTTTTTCTGGGAAAAATTGTTTCCTGATCTGCCTGGAAGTTGGAAAAGTGTGGGGAAGACAAGAGATTGAAACTTTTGGTTTTTTGTTTCGGGTTGGGAAAATGATAGTGTTGCCTCAATGGAGCAAAAATAGATTACTTAACTAAGTGGGTTTGGTTTAGTTATTGAGATTTTTTTTTCTTGCTCCGTTTTGGTGCTGGGAATATTTGGATTTTTGTCTGGGCGTTGAGGAAAAAAGGAATATGGCCCTAATTGGGCTAGTGTTGTATTTCGCTCAGTGGGATTGAGCTATTTGGAAAAATTTGTTTGTTTGCTTTGTTTGGGTGCTGAGAAAGGATGAGAAGTTGAAATTTTTGGGGTTTTGTTTGGAGTTCAGGGAATGAGAACATCTATTGAGCAGCAAACGTTGAGCATTAGCTCTGTGGGGTTGGGTTTGCCTGAGTTTCGGTAGTAGGAATGTGTAGGGAAGGAGAAGAAATTGAAACACTACGTGGAAGTTGAGAAATATTTGGAATTGACCAATAGTAGGATCTTTGGCTAGGTGGGATTGGTTTATTTTTTAGGGAAGTTTGCTTTTGCTCTGTTTGTTTGTCGTGAAAATGTGGGTGGGAAAGGAAAAAGGAATTGAAATTTCTCTTGGGTGGTCTTCTTTTTGTAAATTCCTCTGTTCAGTTGCTGAGAGCATAGGGAAAAGAACTGCACAAAAATATTTAGGATTTTAGGTGTTTCAGTATTTGAGACTTTGAGAAAACAAGAACTTCTTGGCTTCTCCTATTGCGGTGGAAACGGTTACTTGACTCTGTGGAGATGGGTTGTCATTTTCTTGCTACTAAATGAAATGACATTCAAATCCTTCCTCTTATTCCCCTAGTTTTTCCAGCATTCTAAAGGAAACTTTTTGGACCTGTTTGTTACGTGCGAATGAGGAGTGGAAATGAACATCTCATTCATTTGCTCTTCATTCCCATGTTTGGTAACTTAAATGATAATGAAAATAAAATTAAAAGTGATTCCAATGGAAATAAAAATCAGTTCATCCTAAATATGAAGTATTTTGATTCTCTAGTGCAAGTTATTTTTAAAAATACTTTTCAAAAATTTAAAAACTAAAGACTTTTTTAGATAAGTTATTTTTAAAAATATTTTTTGTTTTGATTTTTATACAAAACACAAATTGTAAATTCAATTTATGTAATATAACTAACTTTAATTCATGTCTTATTAAAAATAAAATAATTTTTTATTACAAATAAATTAAAAAATAAATATTTTTAATAAAATATGAATATTAATAATATAATAAAACCATAAATTATATTTTTTATAAATATTATAAAAATATAGATATTAACATTAATTGATTTATTTTTTAAAAAATAAATAATAATAATTCAAAATTAATAATTTCTTATACTATTTATATGATTTTATAAATTTTATAAATATTACAAAAATATGGATATTAAAATTTTATAAAAGCATAATTTATTTATTTTGTTAGAAATGAAGAATAATTATTCAAAATTAATAATTGCTAATTCTATTTTAAATTAATATAAAAAAATAAAATATAATTTTTTTAAGGTATAATAAGCTAAAATTTCATTATATGCATACATTTATTACTCAATAATGAACATGTCTATAATTAATTAATTTGTTTTCTAAATTTTAAATTATTCTTAAAAATTACAAGATTTATTAAAGAATTTAAAGAATTTAAAGCATTAATTATGTCTATTATTTTTTATAGTCATTATATATATTTTTTGAGCTTTAAATTATTTTTAAAAATTGCTAAAGTTATTAATAAATTCAATACAAAGTCTCACTTGATTTGAAATTCATTTTCTCTAGTGAAAAAAATCAAAAGAACAATTTTCTATTTTACTTTGTTTTTGAAAATTGGTTCTAAAGAACAACAACCAAATAATGTTATAAATTTTTAAGAACAATTTTGTTTTCAAATCACACACCCAAATAGGTTTTTATTATTTAGCCAAAAAAACTCTCGAAGACTTTTTTAAATGAAAATAAAAAATTATTTTTAATTATGTACAATGTGAGATTTTTTTAAATAAAAATAAAAAATAATTATTTTAAACCATATATATGGATATTATTGGTAATTTCTTTATTTATTTATTTTTATTTTCATTTTCATTTTCATTTTTATTTGACATTGAAATGGAAACAAATTATCATTCTAACCTTACATTCCTATATGCATCCAAATACAAGAATTGAAATTACCAAGTAACGGGGAATGGGAATGGAAATAAAATATTCATTCCAATTCCTCATTCTTGCGTATCGAACACACGCTAAATGTTTTACCTTACTTGGTCAACCTGTCCTAAGTGGATATTACCCAACCCATAAAGAGGGGTATACCTGCAGAAAATATCCTCGAAACCTTGTAGCACTCCTAAAAGGTGGACCTATCCTCTAAATCTTGTAGGGCCCATTAATTACCCCTTTGAAAACAGCTTATACCTAAAAGAGCTTTCAAGAAAGTAAGGTAGACCATGTTCATACACCTTGTTTGAAAGGTGCACTCACTCCTTATAGAAGATAGTGGATTTTTGGGCCACATAAAGTTGTCAGAGCAATGCTCTTAGCTGTATCTTTTGTTTTTTTCCCTTTGTTATTGTGTGATGAAAACAAATTTAGGGAGAGATATTAGAAGAATTCTTGGATTCATACTATTTCAGAATTGTTTCTTCTCTACTGTAACAAGCTTGTGAGAGACTACTTAATTATACTAACTCAGTACCTCTCCAGAAGTTATGTAGAGGATAATCTTGTTGCATATTAAGAGGATTTCCTTTCCTATCATGATCAAAAGAAAGTTTGGTAGTTTACATTGCTCTTGCAAGCATAGAAATTGTGGATTGCTCCTTTTTGATGAACTAGGTTTTCCTTCTCATGTTGCTGGTATCTAATTAAGTTCACAAGTAAGCAAAGATTTGAAACTGCTAAGAAGCAGTTGTTTTCATAAAGGCATGGTGAACGTATAGTTGTGAAAGAAAGTCAGCAAATTTGAATGGAGTAACCACCAATATGTTACTCTATGAATCACTTCTAATTTCTCTAAATGAAAAATATGTTGTTTTGGACCTCCTCAATCTGTATGCAGCAGGAAAATGATTGGTAACGTGGTGACTCTGTTATTTATCATATTGAGAAATGTTGGAGCAATGAAGCTCACTCATTACTCATTGGAGCTAAAAGGATATAGTTGTGGTTTACAACTATGTACCAAATTGGCTGCATTATGAAAAGTTTGACTTTGCTTATGGTTTTTATTTTTATTTTTTTCCTTTTGATTTCAATATACACCCTGGTATGAGGTGGCTTATCATTGTCCCAATAGCTCAAAGGAAATACAGATGGGATGCTTATGGTCATGTTTCATTATGTTAAACACCCTTTTGTTGTCTTATAGCACCTGCATTTCCAATGCCATAAATATGTTATACACTGTGAACTTGTTTAAATTAAGTTGTAAATTGTCATTTTAAGAAGTAATGGTACAATTTCAAATTTTAGAGCTGATGGTGTATTTATATGGTTGAATTCATGTAGAACTAGTTCAGAAAGTCAGAGTATCCTGAAAACAACAATTTGGGGAACTCAGTCTTTTCCTCTACCCAATACCTGTTATTTGATAGTTCCTTTTTGTCATTCTCCATATCAGAAAGCTAATTGTTGATTTGTTGTTGAAGCTTTGCTTAACCACAATGGCATCTGCCAATTGCAGCATTATTGCCGTAAGATACTTCTACAGCCTTTCTACTTGCTAACAAAGCTTCTGAAGGGTTTTTTTTTTCTTTTAACTTTATAGTTATGTCAGAGGACATGGTCAAGGATGGGTATGAAGAAATAATGAACATTGACATTTCATCAGTTGCCATTGAGATGATGAGAAGGAAACATGAGCACATCCATCAACTGCAATGTATCATTTCAAAACGAACAGCTTCATTAATTCCTTTCATGAAACTTTACCATGTTCTTTTAAACTAAAGGCTCAGTTTTTGTGCTATCTTTCTTTAATAAATTGCTGTAGATATGCAAATGGATGTCAAGGATATGAGTTTCTTCCCAGATGAATCATTTGATTGCGTTATTGACAAAGGTATAGTCCTGCTCTTCATCAATGCCTTTTTAAAGGTTGAAAAGTTTGAACTAAGTGCATTTTATGTTAATAATAATTTTTCTTTGCTGCTGTTGCACGCATGGGGTGCTAATCCTCTATCTAGGAACTCTCGATTCTTTAATGGTAAGTTGTCTAAATATACTCATGATTCATCCATTTTTTCTGTTAGGCATCTTCTCATTTTATTTTAATGTGTTCTTATAATTTCTAGTGTGGGACCGATGCTCCAATTAGTGCTTCTCGGATGCTGGGGGAAGTGAGCAGGTCATATGCTTCAGAAACTCTTAAAGCTGATTAGAATGCTGTTGGCTATAGGAATTATTCAGTCTTTCTTAACCTCTGACTGCTTATTGTAATGTTTCTAAAAAATTTTGTTCTTGGTTGTAGGCTTCTTAAACCTGGAGGGATCTATATGTTGGTAACCATATACTCGAAGCTGAAGCTTGATTCTGGTTGTTCTTTGTTTCATTTTGGAAATTTGAAATAGATAATCTGTTACCAAATTGCCATGTCCAGATAACCTATGGTGATCCAACAGTAAGGATGCCTCATTTGGGCCGACCAGTATACAATTGGAAAGTTGTATTATACGTCATTCGTAAGTTCTTTTTCTCACTGTATGGTTATCTCCCTCCTCTTCCTCTCTCAAATCATTTAGTTTTTAGAAGCAACTCATGCTTTAATGTTGTAATCTCATTTTGCTTAATATTTGTATCAAAGAACCCCTTTCGCTTTGATTGGTTCCAAACTGTTTGGTGTTCTTTTTCACATTTGTTGGGCTGGACCTTGCTTGGAAAAAGTGAAGTTCTAATTAGCATTTACATCCATTATATAGTCACTTCTTTTAGTTGCATCATCTCCTAAATATTTGTGTAAGTATTCCAATTTGAATATGAATATTCTTAAAGTGCAGACACTAACCCTCTCACAACAACAAAAGAAATTCCTTCTAGGCATTCAAGTAGTGAAAGGACTATGGAATCCCTGACTGCAAAAGCATTGAAAGCATTATTCTGATAAAAAACATAGGATCCTGACCTCAAAATGATAATGATGCAATGTGTACATCCATTGGTACGAGGAAAAGAATGGAACTACTGAATACAGAATTCCCTTTAGAGAGAGCTTGTTGGTTGTGTATGGACATGTAGTTCTGTCTTATTTTGATGCTCTTGCATTATTGATTTCTCAGCATTTCAATATCAAATTCTGGATATCTAGAATGCTATAATATTTGTCCTGGCCTGGTGTGTTTTGTGTGCTTTACTCTTTCACTTACCATGATCCATTTCATTATCAAATGGTGAAGAATTCTAATATTCTACTCACTGTTCTTTCTTTGGCCTTTTTTAAATACTTGCAGCCAGACCAGGATTCCAAAAGCCAGCAGGTTCGACTTCGTCAGCAAAATCATACTTGGAACCGGTTCCTACCACTGAGAAAGGGCTACTTCTTCCAGGTTTTGTTTTGGAGGATCCAGATTCTCACTATATATACATCTGTAAAAAGATGGATGAAACAGCAGAGCTAGGCAACATACCCGCCTATCCATTGACTTCTGATGTTTTGTAGGAATTAATTCCATGGAAGAGCCAAGGAAGTTGGTTCCTGCTCTGTTTCCATGCCTTGGCATTCACTGACCCTTTATATGTTTGTTGTTGTATGTAGAACCCCGTCTAGTCGACAGACATTCTCGGAGTTATCAGTGTCTATTGACCATGATTCCATTGTTATGCTCTGCATGCCAAATTATCATTTGACTGTGAAAACAGATGGATGAATAAACGAAGCCCATCAGGCCATAATATTCACCAGCTTCAATCTCTGTCAGTTGTGCAATAACTGTTCTCCAAAGCTGTGGTTTTAATAAAGACATTGTTTTTCTTGCATTGCTTTTGTTTTTATCATTTGCTATATTTTACTCTAGACATCATGCCTATTACTTCCTGATCTATTGCTACCATTTGCTGATTTGAGTGAGCATAGATCGTCTGAATCTCAATTATCAATAATTTTGGAATAGGAGATTAATAATACAAATTCCAATATAACTTATAATAAACAAAAATTAATGATACCAAGTTATCATCAGTTTTTAGTTAATTAGATTTTATGTATATATTGAAAGATTAACGATGAAAATCTATCAAAACTCATAAAAATATTGAAAAACCTTTAAAAAAAAAATGATAAAAAGGAAGCAATATTCCTCGTATTGAAGTTGTTTTATTGCATAAAAACTACTTTTATTATAACATGTTTTTGGAAGTCAACAAAAAATTAAATATTGCTTTCAATAATTTTTAAATTAGATTTTACATAAAATATTTTATTTGAAAGTGAATTTTTATGGTTTCACTATAAAAAAAATCTCTCTATCAGTTTGTTATCCTTAACTGCAGTTGTTTTGAGAGATGGGTTTTAATTTCCTGAATATTTTTCCTATTTCTCCTGTTTCCTAACCACACCGATACGGAAGGAGTTTTAATTTCCTCGAATACCTTAGTAATATATTAACGATTAAGTTTTGGTATTAGAAGTACAATGTACCAGTACAAGAAACAAATGAAAACATAAAGATATGTAACATTGTAGTCATAAACATCTCTAACTAGTAACCCAAGGATCCATAATTTGTAGTTGATGTTCACAATAATAGCGTTAATTTATGGTTGAAGTTCACAATAATAGTACCATGGTAGGTTGGATAGGAATCGTTAGTTGATATAATACAACAAATAGTGTGTATAATTGTTTGAATAAGCTTATTGTAAATTAAAAAACTTTTTCATAGTTAAATTTTGCCAAAGAACTTAATATTTGAAAAAAAAAAATTTACAAAGCTTTTGGGGCTATTTGTTGGTGTGATTTAAAAACAGCATTTTGTATTTAAAAACTATTTTTAAAATTTTATAACACTGTTGGGTTTTGTTATTTGTCTCTATTTTTTAAGAATAAAGTGAAATAGAGTATAGTTTTTAAGTCGATAGAATTTTTATAAGAATAATTTGAATTTTAAAAAATGATTTAATTGGTATTAGAAAGTCATGAAACTCAATAATATTATAAAACTATAAATCAAAACTCATTGATTGACTTGGCTAATTTGTTATTTTTATATATAATCATATTTTTGTAAATTTTTTTTATAGATAAATAAATTTCAAGTCAAGTAAGACTTAATGCATTAGATTCATTAATGAGGCTAATAGTTTTTAAAAATAATTTAAAACTCAAATAGAGATTCAATTAATAATTTAAATTTTTGAAAAAAAATAGTCTAGAATTACTTTATTATTTTTCTTCTACATAAAATTATATTTTTCTTTTTTCTTTTTCACTAAACAAATAAACTCTTAATTAAGTTAGACTTAATTGGTTGGATTGAATTTTTAAAATAATCCAATCCAATTAATAAAAAAAATTATAGATAAAAATTATTTCATAATAACTTTATTATTATTTTTCATTAGATAAATATATTTTTATAAATTTTCTTACTACAAAAATGAACTTCACATCATGTTACACTTTGTATTGAATTGTAGATTAAATCAAAGCATTCTACAACACTTTGTCCATAGTGAATACTATGGAGCAATTTTTATTCATAATTTTTTGTATTAATGGGATAATAGAGTGTTTTAAAAATTTAATCAAATGCATTAAGTCTAACTTAATTAGGAGTTTATTTGTCTGGTAAAAAAAAACAAAGAAAAATATGAACTTATATAAAAGGAAAACAATAGAGTAATTCTAAACCTTTTTTTTTTTTCAAAAATTTATAGTATTAATCAAATCACTATTTGAATTTTAAATTATTTTTAAAAATTATTAGACTCGTTAATAAATATAATGCATTAATAAGTTTTACTTGATTTGGAGTTCATTTGCCTATTAAAAAAATATAATTCTATGTAAAAAAGAAACTAGCTAAGTCATTCAATGAATCTTGGTTTATAATTTTTTTAATATAATTGAGTTTCATGGCTTTATAATACCAATTAAATCATTTTTAAATTTTAATATTTTTTATAAATTAATAAAATTTATGTATCAAGTAAAATTTAATTTAAAATTTATTTATTGAAAAATTTCAAAGAAGTTAAAGGAAAATTTAAAAAATTTGTATAATTCAAAAGAATATCATATTTGAAAATTTTGAGAATTCATATTAGGTCAGAGAAGAAGAAAGATATCTCATTCAATTTAATTTACTTTTTTTTTTATAATTTTTTAATTTCTTTATATTTTTCTCTTATTCTTAAAAATTGGTGAAAATTTTTATTTATTCTCTAAAAATTATTCTCTATTTTACTTTGTTCTTAAAAAGTAGAGACAAAAAATAGCACTCAAATAGTGTTATAAAATTTTAAAAATAATTTTTTATTTTTAAATACAGAAAACAATTTTTAAATCACATAACCAAATAGGCTCAAAATTTTTATAAATTTTTTTATTCATTTGATCAAATATTAAGTTCCTTGGCTAAATTTAACTATGAAAAAGTTTTTTTAGTTTACAATAAGTTGATTCAAACAATTATACCCACTATTTGTTGTATATGAACTAACTATTCCCATCCAACCTACCGTGGTACTATTATTGTGAACTTCTAAACGTAAATTAATGCTATTATTGTGAACATTAACTACAAATTATGGATCCCTAAATTACAAGGTAGAGGTGTTTATGATCATATAGTGTTACATATCTTTATATTTTTATTTGTTTCTTATGCTGTTGCACTATAATTCTAATACAAAAACTTAATAGTTATTACTAAGATATTTAAGGAAATTAAACTCCCTCTATATCTCTCAAAACAATTGTGGTTAAGAAATAGGAAAGATATTCGAGGAAATCAAAACCCTTCTTATATCTCTCAAAACAACCACATTTAAAAACCAGGAGAAATGTCAGGCAAAGGCATTTAGAAGTAAAAAGAAATAAGAGGACAAAAAATTTATGATAAAATCATTTTTTTACGATGAAACCATTAAAAGGAGTATTTAATTTTTTTATTGACTTCCAAAATGAAATTTCAAAATAATTTCATTTTTTTATATTCAAAATGTAATGAAACGTGTTGTAATAAAAGTAGTTTTTAATATTTAAAATAGATGAATAAAGAATTTTAAAAAAATGGATAAATATGGATTGATATTGAAAAATGAAAAGAAAAACTATTTTTTTTATTTAATATTATATATAATGGGCACAACAATACGGATTGTGATGGGCTTTAAATTTTTTTAAAAGAACTAAAATGACAAATTCATACTTGAATCCTTCTAGTTTTACAAAAATTTTCAAGCTCATTTTTATTTATTCTAAATCCATCCTATTCGGATTGTTGTAATGCCCTAACTTAAGTTTTTGGCTAAAATCATAAATTAGATATAAAAATAAATAAAATAAATTAAAAGGTTGTAGGCCATAAAAATTGTCCCAATCCAATTTCTAACCTTTATTTTAGACCCATTTTCTTTTTCATATCTTCTAAGACTAGTTTTGGAGGATTTTGTGGACTTAAACCCTAGGTAAGAGGTCTTCTTAATTTGGGTTTAGTTTTAAATTGAATTTGAGCCTTTGATGGAAACAATGACATGTGTCAGAATCCTCACCCTCCATCGCCTGTAAATAAACGTCTTGAGGTTCATTTTTTGAAAGAGTATACCTTACATTTTTAAGAGGAAACTCTCTCAAAATTGAGAGAAATGAGGAGAAGAAGAGAAAAATTGAAGCTTGAGGCAAGTTTGGCATTGGAATGAGGATTCTAGCTTACTAGAAGCCAAATGTTTTCACTTGAGATGAGGTTATTAGGTAAGATCAACTTCATTTCATTTTCTTGAGTTTATTTTCATTTTTTTTTTGCTTCTTAAGATTATATGTATGTTGGGTGTGAATATTAAAAGGTCATATACTTGCTTATTGGGTTTTTTCTTTCATTTATGAATTCTTATATTTTTTTTTCTTTATTTTATTCTTTTTGAATGTTTGATAAAATGCTTAATCTGACCGCAAATCTCTATGGTAAATAAAATACTAAAACCTATATATGTAGCTAAAAAAAAAAAAAGTAAGATAAAGTTACCATGACTTTATAGTATTCTGATTTGTTGTCCTATAGGATCAACTCTAATGTGTTTATTTATTTTTTAAATTAAAAGGATTAATTATTGTTAAAGGATTTTTTATTTTATAAAAAACTAATGTAATTAAATCCGAATAAAATATGGATAAAATTTTCCTAAAATAAATCTATTTAAATTATAAAATAATTATTAATTATTAATTCAATTAATTAAGATTGTGGATCCACAATCTAACTTCAGGTATGGATATTTAGGTGAAATAAGGGTATCTAATTTAATAATTTTATGGTAATCAAAATGTATGGTCTAACGAGATCAACTTGAGTTCCACACCTCAGAGTTGATATATATCCTAATTTTTAATATTTTATTCTATTGAATTACTTAATAGATGAATCTATATGAAATCTAGGTTTAAGTTTAAAGTTTTTTAGACTTTTATCACTCTATGTAGATTTGCATAGATAACAATAAAAAAACTTTTGATAACTAGGGATTAATGATTATAAGAGTCATTACTATCAAGGAATGTGTGATTGCGCTATCTCCTAAGTCAAATTAACTTTAAAAGGTATTTTGATCTCAATACTAGCGCTCTAATATTTTATTCATTCCATTATTAATCTAATTCACCCATTGTTGTTTAACCCTAAGAATTGAGTTTTTATAGTTTTCACAAAAAAAACTTCACACATGGCATGTTCCTATTGGTCACTTATTTTTAAAATACTTACCTAATAATGACTAAAAAAATAATAAAATAATGATTTTTAGTCATATAGGGCTCACTTAGGGTAAATAGAGTGCCCAAAATGCAATTCCTGAGGTGGAAGAGACAAAACATCAAAGTGACAATGGGTGATTTCGAAATTGTCCTTCATCTTTGCATAATTGTCATCAAATGACCATAACTTCTTCATTTCAGCTCCGATTTGTGCATTGTTTAAAGCCTTGGGCTTTTAACTTCTTGAGTTTTAAAACTATATGCAGCTTGGCCCAAAAAGATGATGGAAAGTACTTCAGAAATCACATCAAAGTCAAGGAATGTGTTGCTACCAAGTTTGAGTTCCAACCCTCTTCATCATGGTTTCTCGTCATTTATCTCACTTCATAACATTCATTACTAGTATTTCATGCCCACGGCTTACTCATTACACAACCTTTCTTGGACTCTTCATGGTTCACAACTCTCGAGTTTTTTAGTTATGCATGTTTAACTCCTTGTACTTAGTTGATAATAACTTTTGTACTTATCACTTTTGTCATCACTTAAACTTGGTATTAGGCTCAAAATAGAAGTTAAATCCCTTAAACTTGGATGATTTGAGCTTTTTATATTATAAAAATCATATAATATCGATGTCATTGGATTGCATATTTTGGCTCCAACCGTTGATCTCTTATTTAATTCATTATTTAATAGTTTTTTATGCTTTGATTGATTTAGTCTTACTCATTTTATTAAGTTATTTTCCCTTTCTTGGAAGCCCATTGACATTATCATGATATGAAGCTTATTTGGATTTGGAATCATTGATTTCTTTTGATTTTGGTTTTATTTTGAAACAAAACATGAGAGCCACATATTGGACATTTTGTCAAAATAGTTTTTCTCTAAGAAAATGCCCTTTGGAGTCTTTTTTTGCTTTTTTTTTTTTTGTTTTTTTTTTTTTGCCTTTTCTTTAAAACTAATTGTAAAAGCTCAATTTAATTCCCTTTTTGGCTGAAAGTTAAGCTTCTTTTAATGGTCAATCTCATGGCCAAAGGTCAAGTCCATCACATAGACTTTGGTCTTACCTTCATGTTTGAAAAATGGATAGTTACTCTCACTGTTTTTATAATTATTTTGAAAGGTTTTCTAAAACAAATTTTGGAGGACCATTTTCAACCCTTATGAATCTCTTTCTATGCTCATTTGGTGTTTGAGATTATGGTCATTTTATGACCATTAACGGTTGTCATTTTTATTGGTACATAACGCATGATTTCACATGAGAAAATCCTTATTTATAAGTGTTTCTTTATGCATTTCAACCATTTTTTTTTTTCAAATATGAGTATTAATTTGGTCTTCTATGTTTCTTATGAGCTCAAATTCATACTCATTTGAGGGTTGTAAATGAGTGAATGCCTTGTAGTTAAACTATTGCTCACTTCTTTGGCCTACATCACTTATTTTTCTAAACTTGTGATTTTTTTATTTTCTTGATTTTGGAAACATAAATTAATCTTATAAATCTTAATTTAATGGGATTATCTCTAATCCATATGAACCTTTTTCCATATTCATTAAAGGGTTGGGATGACAATTAGTGTATAGAAAGGAATTTGGGCTCATAGCAAAGTTTACATTATTTGATTTCCAAAATTTGTTTGCTTGTTGTCCTATTTTTGACCTTTAAAATGTTTTCATAAATCTAAACTTTTTGGTTTATCTTAAAATATTTTTGAGGCTTGGATGATATTTTAGACTTCTTAAGTATATTAAAAATTTTTGTTTTGTTAAACAATCCCTCCCTAAGCTTTTTAACTAAATAAGTTTTTCTAAGCATGCAGATTCATTATGTCCTATTTTTTTTACCTTGGAAATATTTTTGAAAATGAGTCCTAGATCGTGAGTTTTTAATTATTTTTTATATTCTCTATATTATAAGCTTCTTAAATAATCTTTTAGGCTTTGGTCTTGCTCGAAAATCATTTATTAAGCTTGTGACTTAATTCCATCTTTGCATGTTAACTATGTTAACTTGATTTGGAGTGGTAAAATGTTTATTTTGGACTATTTGGTGCATGTTTGAGCCACTTGGACTATTGGGTTGTGTTCTAAACACTTTGAATATAATGTACAATTTTTGTTTTGATTTTATCTCATCTTTAACCATTTTATTTAGATTTATTTTGTAAATGCTTGTTTTATGTCTTGTTTTTGTATCATTTGAATAACTTGTTAATTTAATCTCTTTTGACATGCTTTTGACCTTTTATAACTCTTGATTTGTAATCTAGACACTTTTTGGATATTAGATAAACCTTCCTTTGCAGTGTAATCACCTTTTAACTATTTTATTTGAATTTATTTTATAACTACTTGTTTGTTGTCCAATTCTGATCTCTCTACATGATTAGTGTACATTAGCCTATTTGATGCTAGTTAACCATCTTTTTATTTGAATTGTATATATGTTGGATATATTGAGTGGTTCTTATTTTGATTTTATATCTTTTATTTTATTTGTAAATTAACCTTTTCTTTGTATGAAAGTGTATTGCCTTGTTTTGGGGCATTTCCCAAGTACACTTTTTTCTTACCTTGATTTATTTGTTTTCTTTGATATGCATATTATTTTGAGTATTCTTTATCTCTTCCTCTTTATTACCATTGTCTTGTTGTATATTCTTGTTATTATCTCTTGATATTCATAATTTACTAGTCAATTGTCATAGTTTTTGTTGTTTGTTTAGTAGAGACTTGTTTTGGGTCTAAATGGGTGCTACCTCGTAATACCTTATTGATAAGTAACCTAATTATTGGATCTAAACTTAGTTTTTGTGGATTTTGTTTTTCCTTCGAAAAGGAATCATTTAGGGTTTTATTTCTTATTTTATTTTCTCTTAAAAAAAAATAAAAATAAGTAACAATTTCTTTTTGCAAAAATTATTTTTTTTCACAAATAAAAGTGAATCTCATAGTTGAATGGGGATGGGCGTGAAAAATGTGGGTCCATAAAAGGATAGAAAGGTCTTTTTACAATTTAAAAAAAAATTGAATAATAAGTTTTCTTCACTTTTCTATATGGAACACAAAGGGTCAATGTACGGTTTGAAGATCAATTTTTTTAAAAAACCTTTCTTTACTTCTCTCTGTATAGGGCACATAGGGACAAGTAGGGTTTAAAGATCAGTTATCAGGTAAGATTCTAAACTCTTCTATTAGCTTCAACTTCCTGAATAATTTAAACATCATTTTGAAAAAAAAAAAAAAATCTAAATCTAGACTATGTTTTGAATTATTTAATTTTAAATAAAAAATTAGAAATTTATGAATATAAGGGATTGTTAATAAGATAGAGAAATTTTGATTATTCGGATTATTAGATAAAGATATATGTAGCCTATCCAAACAAGAAAGGAAAAGTATTTATTCCTTTTAAAATATATAATATCTCTATAAAACTATATTAATATTTCTAATTTAAACCAGAGAAATAAAATGTGACAAATGTAACATCTAATTTATTTTTATTTTTATTTCATACATTTTTTTTTATAAAAAAATTACCATTTAAGTTTTTCAGACTTATTTTGTGAAAAGTAAGATCAAACTAGATCCCTCGATTGTCTTCTTGAAGTTAACCTGAAGGGTAAACTAAAACTGCAACATGTTTAAATCTTAAAGATGAATTTCAGACACAAAAATGCTAGCATTCATTCATTACTTTTATTTTTAAAAATATTCATAGTTTCCTCTAGTATCTTAGTTGGGTCATCTTGATAGATACATTTGGGTTATCTTCGCCCGAAGAAAAAAAAAAAAAAAAAATTTCTTCATGGAAACTTATACTATAATGATAAACTTTTGTAACTTGTAATTCAATCATTGATCCATAATTTATAGTCAATGTTCACTACTCACAACAATGGCATTGGTTTATATTCACAATAATACTACATGATTGGTTGGACAGAGTTGTCACAAAATAAGTTTATTGTTAACTACAAAATGTTTTTCCAAGCTTTTTACGTACGCGTTGAATAGTTCTAATAGGGTAAATTTTTATTTACCTTCTTTAATATTTGAACTAAATACCTTTAGCTACCATGAATTTATAATTTCATCAATTTTTTTTTCTATTTTAAATCAAAGGGAAGTAAAGTTTCAAATTAACGGTGATTGGATGAATTTAAGACAAACCAAGAACTAACTGAAATTAACACTTAGGGGACTAAACACTCATTAGTTGAAATGATTAATATATGAAATTAAAAAATATTTTTTTATAAAAAGTTTATTTTGACCTATTAAAAATGTTATTTATATTATATTTGAAATGAAGAGATTTAGATAAAAGGTAATTAATTTTAAATATACATTTTTTTTTATTTTTAAAGATAGAAAAATTTAACAAAAGTAGATCCAAAAAGTATAGACTTATTTTATGTTTTTAAAAATTATTTTGAAAAGATCTTAAAATTTGAAGTAATAAATATTTTTTGATGTATATATATTTCAAAGTATTTGATGAAAAAAATTTAAATTTTGACTTTTTGTAAACATGAAATTTCATAATATTTAGATTTCATTACCCATATTTTTTTTATATTATTATTTTTTATCATATGTTCCCTTTTCTTTTTTCTTTTTTTTTTTTCCCCCACAATTTTCTCTTTTCTATTCTATCTCTATTGTCTACTTTTTTGTTGTTTTTTTTTCTATATCTTCTCAAAAAATTATTTCAAATAATTTTTTTTTTCTTTTTTCAATATAATAAATTATTGTATGAGATGAAAAAGAAACAAAAAAAAAATACAATAACAATTAATATATTATTTTAATGTTTTTATTAGCATAAAAAATATTATTTTTGAATTAATTATATCTCTATTTTATAATTATTTGTTGACTTATAGGAATTCTAACAAAAAAAAAAAAGTTTAAATAATTAATATTATTTTATATTTTTTTAATCACAATGCAATTTTTGGTAAATTAAAAAAATAAAGTTAATTCTAGGTGTGATTTATTAATTTAGTGTTGCACATAAACTTCAAATAGTTAATAATGGTTGTTTATTTAAATTCTTGAATAAATAAGCTTATTTTAAAAAGTTAGTAAATTAATTTGAAATAATCAAAGGGTGGGGCCCACCTCATTAGAAAAATCCTTTTTGATTTTGAATTTCTTAGTAATTATCAAACTTATTTAATGATATTTATAATAATAAAATTCTTTTTATATCAACAAGAATGTGAATCTCTCATTTTCTTTTCTTTTATTTTATTTGTTAGAATATTTTTAAGTCTTAAGGATTTTTTATTTTGGAAGGATTTAAAGTGTTACCTAAATATGGTACAGCACTTCCTTAATAATTTAAAAAATTTATGGACAACGAAAAAGTTGCATTCAAATACGAAAATAAGAAATAATATAAAATAAAATATTTTTTATTTTTTATTTTTTATTTGAAAATAATTTATTTTTGAGATGGGAATCATATAAGAAATAAAGTGCACAAGGGGGATATTTTTATTATTATTATTTTTTTTATTAATAGGCCTATTTTAGTTAACCTCAATTGTAGAGGTAAAGTTTCCATTGTTTTTTAATAAACTTGTGGTTTTAAATGATGATAAAAAATAATATAAATTAACCAAATTAGAAAATTCCATTACAACATAAAAATCCAAAGAAAAAAGTTTTTGATATAAACAAAATTAAATACCCAATGTAACAATGTGATATAAGCCAAACCAAATAAACAATTCATATAAACCTAATAAAAAAAAAACTATAAATAAAGTATTTGAAATACTTATTAAATTATAGTATTAAATCTAAATTTACTTTTACTAGAATAGATAAAAATAGTATTAAAAAAACAAATTATTTTAAAAGATAAAAAAGTACAAAATAAGTGAAAATTTATTTTTTATGTTTTAAAGAGGTTTTAGTTTCCTCTAATATCCCAGTCATATTAATGAAGCAATTGTATTATTTTAACCCAATGTTACTATGTAAAGGAACAATACGATATTCACTTCTTTAAATTGAGTTGGTAGTTTATTATTCATTTTCACAATAATATTATGTTGATTTGAAACTAATAACATGAAAAAAAAAAATTACAAATATCATGAGTTTTCATTTAAATAGTAATAATATGAATCTATCGTTTTTTTTTCTCTAATTTAAAATAAATATGGTATGCACTTCCTTAGCAATTTAAGAAATTATTGAGTAAAAAAAGTTGCATTCTAATAAGCAAATAAGAAAAAAAAGAAAAAAAAGAAAAAAAAAAAAGAGTTTTGACTCAATAATATAAAAATATATAAAAAAAAAGAAACTTAAAATTTTTAAATTAGTATTATATTTATTTATTTAAAAATAATTTAAAATATATTTACTTTTTAAAGAATCTTTTAATTATTTTTTAAAATATCCTTTTTATTTGTCAATTGACAACTAAATTCCTCATAAATGTTTCATGTTTTCATTCATTTTAGATATTATTATTATTATTATTTAAAATATTTTTCCCTCAAGAAATAAATACCTCTTAAATTTTTTTTTTTCATAAAGAGTGTGGATATTAAAAGTAGTAAAAAAAATCCCAAATATAATAATAATAATAATAATAATATTTAATTCTAATATTACATATTAAATTATAAATTATAGTATTACATATAAATTTATTCCTATTAATTCTAGATAATAGAGAGTATAAATGGAAAGTATAAAATAGTATTATCGAAACAAATAAGAAATATGAAATGACATTTTTGTCCTTTTCTTCTTGGGAAACTCTCCTAAAATGGTAGCCCTAATTGGTATATCTTCCTTATCCCTTATCTTTCCTTTTTAAACCCTAATCTTCCATTCCAAAAAAGGGTTTAGCATTTGAATAAGAAAGAAAAAGTGAGGATGGGGAATTGAAGAGTTGGTGGATGTTAAAGAGGAGGGCAAGATCATAATTTCATATATTGTTTTGTTTCTAAAAATTAAAAAGAAACAAAAGGCATGTAGATTTATTCCAAAAAGGTAAGATGTTTCCTTTGAAAAACTCCCTCAAATTAGATAAGGGACAAAAATGCCTTAAGTTCCTCGTAAAAATAGATAAAATAAAATATTAAAAAATAAAAAGTAAAAAATAAAAAAGGGCAAGAAAGAAAAGTGAAAAAAACAAAACTACCCACGCACCCACCCACCCAGAAATTGAAAAGGCAAAAATTGAAAACAGAGGAGAGGTGGGGGCCACCCTACGAAACGGAGAAACCTAAAAAGGGCAAAAAAAGGAGTCCAAATGTAGCAAAAGTATCATGCAATTCAACTAGGAATAGCCATGCAAAGTTGCCGTTTCTGGGGCTCTCTCGCCATCGGGGGTATCCAAATAACTCTCTCTCACGTCTGTCTATCTTCTCCTTCTCTATATTTAGCAATCCCCTTTACTCTTTTTCCAAGATTAGCACCCCAAAAGTAGTGAAATTTAGAGTTTTTTGGTGGGAATTTGTGGTGAGGGCCAAGGGGGTGGTGGGTTTTCTGGGTTTTGATCAATTGGGTTTTTTTGGGTTTGGGGTTTGGAGAAATGGGACGAGGTAAGATTGAGATAAAGAAGATCGAGAATGCTAATAGCAGGCAAGTGACATTCTCCAAACGCCGTGTTGGGCTGCTCAAGAAGGCTTCCGAACTGGCGATTTTGTGCGATGCTCAAGTTGGTGTTATTATTTTCTCAAATACCGGCAAACTTTTTGAGTTTTCCAGTACTAGGTGTGCCGGCAAATTTTCAATCCTTGTGAAAAATTTTGAATTCTTTTTCTTGGTTGCATGGGTTTGTTCATCAGTCCTCTGCTTTCTCTGAGGAATTTTGAGTTCTGTGCTTGATTGCATGTGTTTGTTGACCCCATCTGTTGATGGGAAACTTTGAATGGTTTTTCTAGTCAGATTCTGTTGAGTTTTACTGGAACCGTGTCTATATATTTGTTTTGTTTTGTTTTTATTTTTCATGTTTATTCTGTTTTCTAATTTTTTTTGTTTAATGTTACCAACATTTAAAACAAAAATTATTTAGAGAATTTTGTGGTTGGTTTCCATTTGGTTGAGTTGTTTTTTTTTTTTTTTTTTTTCTGTCTTTTAATTATTTTGAAAATTTTGTGGTTGGTTTCTATTCTGTTGAGGCTTACTAGAGGTTTAATTTTTATTTTCCTTCTCGTTTTGGATTATATGAATTAATACAGAATTGTACATTTCTACCAAGTCATGAAGGGTTGAAGACTTGGTTTTCTGTCAATTTATTTGGGGAGATAGAAGCTGACTAGTTATGTTATAACTGCATAGGAATGCTTAACTGCAACAAGAATTTTTTGAATTATTTCCTTATTCTATAAAGCATAGTTTGTTTTCTCAATTGGATTTGATTCTATTAGATGTTTTGATTATAATTTGCTCAATAAGACATTGTTTCTCAGTGTTTATGTGAAGATTTAAAGGTTAGTTTGAATTAGGCCTCTTCCAATTTCCTTCCAAAGCAACATCTCCACCATGTCAAATTGCAAATTGGAGGTATATCCCCTCACCAACATGCCAAACTGTCAATCAATCTCTGGCTATTGTGCAAGCATGCCTTTGGCAATTTTTAATGGTTTTGCCTCTTTCGGATTTACTTGCCGAAGGCTTCCCGCATGCCAAATTGCCTGTATGAGTGTCAACAGCTCTTATTTGTCATCTTACAAAAGTCTTTCCTGTTTTATATAAATGGTGGTGTTGTATGTCAACTTCCCAAGCTCTAGTACTGGATTTTCCCTGATGAACAGGGCTCCAATACTATACTTCTCCCTTGCCCTTATCTAACATCTTCAATAGCTGGTACTGGATTTCCCCAATGACCTGGACCCTGATACTACTATACTTCTCCCTTGCCCTTATGTAACATTGTGGATGATGCTAATAATGTTTGTTGCAAGGCAGCTGTGTCTTTCCTGTACTTTTTGACTGTTTGGTTACCTGCATTATGCACTGATTGAAGTGATATTGATAAGTTGAATAAAATAGAGGGCCAAGTTGAACTACTGGTTTATAATTAAGGATTTATGGTTCCTCTTCTAACATT
The DNA here is from genome assembly GCA_030254885.1 of Vitis rotundifolia. Classification (NCBI taxonomy): domain Eukaryota; kingdom Viridiplantae; phylum Streptophyta; class Magnoliopsida; order Vitales; family Vitaceae; genus Vitis; species Vitis rotundifolia. The sequence goes on from CM058163.1 coordinate 20,112,971, forward strand.
TCATCATTTCTATGCTATAACGCCCTAGGATTTATGAGTCAACAGATGTAAATATTTTGAAGAAGGCTCTTATAAACTCTATGTTTTCACTCTATTCTCTTCTTGTTTATGCATGAATCAAGTTTGCCTTCTCTGAACATGAAAACTTTCTCCTTTTTCTTGTAACCTCTTTTCAAAATCCTTTACATCTATGTTATTACTCTGTCATGTCCCTCTGTTCTTCCTAGAATTCTTTGCACTTGACATCAGTTTTTATGTTTTATTCTTCACTGGGCTCCTTTACTTTATGTTTATTTGCAGCTGATGTGTCATGGCACAGGCTGTGGAGGCCAGGATGGTATTTGATCGTCTTTGAGCCCCCCAACTTTCGTTCTTGATTAATGAAAACATCCTTCGAAAATGCTTTCGCAGTTGTTATACATACATGCATATATATATATATATATATATATATATCTATATATATATATATATATAGATATAGATAGATAGATAGATAGATAGATATTTCCCTTTTGTTCCTATATATGATCATGTGAAATTAAGTGACAATTGTGTGCAGTTTTATGTGGTACATGATATTATAATTAATCATATTTTTTACCAATTGATACACATGGTTATACATCTTTTAACTAGTAGTCTAGTGATTGGGTTATTATGTCGTTGTTACCCATTATTGTCAGAATTTATATTTTAACCGAGTTGATTGACCTTTAACAATCAATGGATGAACTGATGGTATTTACTAGGCTTTGAGGTAACACTGTTAAGCTACTGGATTATGTCTATTTTATGGTATCATTGTACTTGTTGATATTCAGATTTACATTGGTTGTTTTGTTTTTTTTCCAAAGTCCAGTCCAAACTCTAGGATTCCTTATGGCAAAGATGCCATGCCAAAGAAGCTATCAGGGCATATATTTTCAATGAATATGATGTTGAATTGGTTGATTGAACTTGATTAAAGTTTGTGTATGAAAAGGTTTTTTTGCATGAAAGTGAACGAAAAATGTACTCGGCCTGATAAAATTTGTGTATGGCATGGCACACCCATTAATATGTATGTATCTTTTTTCTCATTTTTGCAGCATGAAGCGAATAATTTCAAGATACAACAAGTTAGATTCATCAGAGGGTGCTCTAGTAGAATACAAGGCAGAGGTACTCAGCAATATCTGTTTGTGGTTTTCTGTTGTTGTATGACTGTTGTTGGATGGACCAAAACCATTGATATATATGTTTTTTTTTTGTTAACTTTCTGTCTCTTGTAAGAAACTCTCTTTTTTTTCGTCTTCCTGTGCTCTACCTTGGCATATGATAATAGTTTTTTTATTGTCTGTGTATTTTGTTGAAGGCTTTGATCATTTGAAGAAAGACATAAAAGGTGTGAAAATTTGAGGGAAAAATGCAATATATCATATAAAAAGAAAAATTTATTTATCACACAAAAAGTTATGCAATTTATTTAGGCAATGTTTGGTTCCCAAAAAAATTGAGGGAAAATGCAAGGGAAAGAAAATAGAAAAGAAAAAGTGAAGGAAAAAAAAAAAAAAAAAAGATTTAGGTTATGTTTGGTTCTCGGAAAATGCAAGGGAAAGAAAATATAAAGGAAAAGTAGAAGGAAAATAAAAAATAGATTAAAAGTAGATAAATTATTTTTATTTGTTACTTCAAACTCATTTTACTTATTTTAACTCATCGATATAAAGATTAAATAATTTAAAAATGCATAAGTTTCTAACTAGTTTTAATTATATTTGTTTATATATATATATATATTTTTCATAAACAACCAAACATGGGAAAATAATTTTCCTTTACATATTTTTTCTTTTCTTGGTATTTTCTGAGAACCAAACATAACCTTAAAGTCAGTAAATTATTTTCAAATACTATTTGAAAATGCATAAGTTTCTAACTAATTTTAATTATATTTGATTTTCTTGGGTATTTTTCACGGTATAACCAAACATGAGAAAATCATTTTCTATAGCATTTCTTTCTTTCTTTATTACTTTCCGGGAACCAAATTTATAGTTTTAACCTCTAGTCATCGTACGTTTTAGGCATTTGGGTGATATAGGCATTTGGTTTGAAGCGTGTTCAGGGTTGAGGATCAACTTGGAGAAGAGTGAGCTGATCCCGGTGGGAAGGGTTCAGGATATAGAGGGTTTGGCTTTGGAGTTGGGCTGTAAAGTTGGTGGACTCCCTTCTAGCTACTTGGGATTGCCCTTAGGGGCACCTTTCAACTCTTTGGCCGTGTGGGATGGGGCTGAAGAGCGTTTTCGAAGGAAGCTTGCTATGTGGAAGAGGCAATACATTTCTAAAGAGGGAAGACTCACCTTAATTAGAAGCACTCTCTCTAGTATGCCTATTTATTTTATGTCTCTTTTCCATCTGCCTAGAAAGGTAAGGCTGAGATTGGAGAAGATTCAGAGGGACTTTCTGTGGGGTGGGGGAAATCTCATCCAAAAGCCTCACCTTCTTAGATGGAACGTGGTATGCTTGGAAAAAAGCAAAGGTGGGCTAGGAGTGAGGAACTTAGCCTTGATGAATAGTGCTCTTTTATGCAAATGGAATTGGCGGTATGCTAATGAGAGAGAGGCGTTGTGGAGGCGTGCAATTAGTCTCAAATATGGCGAAGAGGAGGGGGGGTGGCGAACCAGGGATGTAAACGGGAGAAACGGGGTTGGGCTCTGGAAAGCAATAAGGAAGAAGTGGTGGCTTTTAGATGGTAGGTTTGCTTACCAAGTGGGCAATGGGCAAAGAGTGAGATTTTGGAAAGATAAGTGGTGTGAAGATGGGCCTCTTTGTGAGTCCTTTGCCTCTCTGTTCTCTATTTCTCTGTCCAAGGATGCTTGGGTTTCGGAAGTTTGGAACCCTGTCAGTGATGGGGATGGCTGGACCCCTCTTTTTGTAAGGGCGTTCAATGACTGGGAGGTTGCCTTGGTGGAGCGTTTATTGCAGAAGATCCATACTTTCCGGGTCCAAGGGGAGGAGGAAGATAGTGTGATTTGGACAGCTTCAAAGGAAGGTGTCTTCTCGGTCAAGTCGCTGTATTCCATGTTGGAGCAGGGGGGTTCTTCTTTGTTCCCTAGTAAAAGCATTTGGAGGGTAAGGGTGCCTACTAAGGTAGCTTTCTTTGCTTGGGAGGCTTCATGGGGTAAAGTCTTAACTTTGGAGCAGCTTCAAAGGAGGGGGTTCTCTTTGGCAAATAGGTGCTTTCTTTGCCTATCTGAAGTAGAAACGGTGGATCACCTCCTACTTCATTGTGGTAAGACGAGGACCCTGTGGAACCTCCTTTTTTCCCTCTTTGGTGTGTCGTGGATCCTCTCGCATACAGTCAAGGAGACCCTTCTTGGTTGGAGTGGAGCATTTGTGGGGAAAAGGCGTAAGAGGGCTTGGCAAATGGCCCCTTTATGCATTTTTTGGACAGTTTGGAAGGAGAGGAATAACATAGCATTTGGTAATGAGGAACTCTCGCTTCATAGGTTGAAATATTCTTTTGTAAGTAATTTTTGGTATTGGGTAAGGGTATCCTTAGATGCGAAGCCTTCTTCTCTTGTAAGTTTTATAGATTGGTTGGGTCCCTAATCAGGGAAATAGGTGTGTATACTCCCTGTATACTTGGAGGGCATTAGTTCTCTGATGTATCCTCCTTCTGATTAATACAATTACATTTACTTATCAAAAAAAAAAATATGTTTTTTTTTTTTTACATAGGTTTTCCTTTGCTATGGGCGTCTCATACACTTGAGGCATTAAAGTAAGTTGTTTTGGTTTATTAAAATAAGTAAATAAAGAAATAGAAACAGAGAACTGTTTATGTTCATTTTTAATGCGTGCATAATTGCATTTTACGGAATTATGGTGAGGTAGTAGCATTAAAAGCAGCTGTCAACCTTCAATTGGCATACGATAATGTATTCAAAGAGTGCATACTTTTGCTCTCTTGAAATCATTGGAGTCTATTAATAACAATACAAAAAATTTTCCGAGAACTTACTGAGTGTACCTGTACTGTTATTTGCTGTATTTCAAACATAAATGTTGATCAAGTGTAGCTCATTGAAAAATCAATTTGGGCTTATGGCTCTTTGTATAGTTGTTTTTCTCGTATAATCATGGGGTAGGGAATTCTAACTGAGTTTTCTCTTAATCTCAATGGAAGCAGGAGCCTAAAGAGGCGGACATTCTGAAAGATGAAATTCAAAAGCTACAAACGAAACAGTTGTCAGTTTTCTTAGAATATCTGGATACATTTCATTGTCAGACTTTTAGAATATTGAAAAACCTTTTTTTTTCTTAATTGCATTTATCAATCTGGTTCTTCAGACAGCTGTTGGGTAAAGACCTATCCGGCTTGAGCTTAAAAGAGTTACAAAATCTAGAACAGCAATTAAATGAAAGTTTATTATCAGTCAAAGAGAGGAAGGTGCTTCAGTTTCTTTTTCACGTTCTTCTATTTTTTTGAAGCTCGAGGCTAAAAAGGCGTTAACAGAAAATTCTACCATTTTCAGGAGCAAGTACTGATGGAGCAGCTTGAGCAATCAAGAGTACAGGTATATTGTGGAGTATGGATTTTATTAGCCTTTGGTTGATTTGGAACCTCTTATCCTTAGCAATCAAGATAGTCATAGTTCCAAGTCATAAATTTATGGAAAAAGAATTAGGATTATGTTCATGTACCATAATGGAAATGAAATTATTAGGCCTTCTTTGGTGATTTTTTTTAAAGCAATTTTCCGTTCTTTGGAACAAAACAACATGAAAACATGTTTGACAATTAGAAAATAGAAAACAATTCTCTATTCTTAAAAACAGAAAATCAAGTGTTTTCAAAGATCATCTTTTAGTTGTTTTCACTTGTTTTCTAAGGATTGTTTAAAAAAATAATTATACAAATATAAAGAATGATTAAAAATAAATCACTAAATATGAAAGTTATTTTTAAAACATATTTAAAAACATGGAAAATAGGTTAAAAACATTTTAGGTCTTCAAACATACTTTTGTTTTATGAATATCATAAAACAATTTTCAAAAACTGTTTCTTAGAATTGTTTTCAAAAGTACTTCCCAAAAAGAGCCTCAAAATGCGTTTGAGAGTGTTTATACTTGGAGTGTTTTTAGAGTGTGTTTGACAATGTTTTTACTCGGAAGTGTTTTTAGTGGAAGTGTTTTCTCTAAAAGTGTTTTTAGGAGAATCATCTATCAATTGTTTCTCTAAAAAATACCATTAAGTGAATTTTCAGATTTTTAAAAGTGTTTCCTAAAGTTTGTCAAATGTCTAATTTTTTTTTTCAAAAACATTTTTTAGGCTAAAAACGTTTCTTAAAATCACTGCTAAACGGATTTATGGGGAAGGGGAGGGGGTAGAGGTGGATGTTGGGAGGTTTCTTTTAGAAAACCCTTCCAAGATTAGGTGCTAGAGGTGTCTGGGTTTTTGGAACACATCTCTTCTTCAAAAGTGCAAGAAGGGGGAGGACACTTTAATTTGGAAAAATGATGGGAAGGGAAAGTATAGTGTCAAGTCTTATTATAATTATCTAAGGGTTGAGAACAATATTTTATTTCTAGCTAAAGAGGTTTGGGGATCAAGTGCTCCTCTCAAAACTCGTTTTTTTTGCTTGGGAAGCAGTGTGGGGGAAGCTATTAACTATAGATACATTGATGAAGAGGGGATGGCCCTTGGTTAATAGATGTATTCTTTGTAAAGATAGTGAAGAGTCAGTTGATCATATTTTGATTCATTGTGAAAAGACAAGACAACTTTGGACATTGCTGTTAACAACTTTTGGTTTGGTTTGGGCGTTTTCGGCTTCAATGAGAAATCTTCTCCTAGAATAGAAATTCAAGGGAACTAGGTAAGAAGAAAAGAATAGTTTGACGGTTGGCTTCAATTTGCTTATTTTGGTGTTTTGGGGTGAGTGCAACCGAAGGATCTTCGAAGACGTAGAATTGTCATACCAAAGGCCGAGGGTTCTCTTTTTCAGAACCCTTGTGGAGTGGTCCAAATAGTTGCTAGATTTGGAGATCCCTTCTCACCTGAATTTTTTGGAGACTCTTTATTGTGGCTAGTCTTTCTTTTTTCTAGGTTTCTTCTTTCTTTTCTAGTGCTTGGGTTGTTTTTTTGTGTATGCTGCCCATATACGCTGGGTACGTCCCCTTTTTTTAGCGCTTCTTAATACATGCTTTTGTCTAAATAAAAAATGAAAAAATCATTGCGAAACGAGCTCTTAGTGGGAGTATTTTCTCAAGAAGTATTTTTATGAGAATTATTTATTAAGTGTTTCTCTAAAAAACACTACAAATGATTTTTTTGACTCTACAAGTGATTTTAAATTTTTTTAAAAGTGTTTTCTAAATTTTGCCAAACACTTGATGTTTTTTCAAATAAACTTTTTAGGCTAAAAGTATTTTCTAAAATCACTACCAAATAGATTCTTAGTTTCTGACTGATTTTGCAAACTTAATAAAAGTAAATTATAGAATACATTAATGTCGTATTATCCTTTTATTGCTTAGTTAAGTCATCATAGAACTAAAAGTTAAATCTGCACCATGCAGGATATAGAATTGGTAGTTGTTCCTAAGTTAATACTGTAAATGAGTGAAAAAATGGATTCAATAAAAAAAATGGAAAGTAGTTTATAGGTTGGCATTTTGGTTTCATGCAAAATGGAAAAATGCTATGCATGTTTCTTGGTATGAACTTTTGTTAATAATTTGGATTTCTTTTGGTTGTGAATCGGTTTTAATAATTATATTGCTTATTGCATCCAGGAACAGCGAGCTATACTGGAGAATGAGACTTTGCGAAGACAGGCAATCTATACTCTTATTGATCCAATAATAAATATGTTACTGTTATTTATCTTTGTGTGGTTTCTTACATTTAACATAATTTTTTTTTCACCTCTGTGCATTGTAGGTTGAGGAGCTTCGAGGTTTGGTTCCATCATCTGACCGCTTGGTGCCACCTTTTCTTGAGTACCATCCCTTAGAAAGAAAAGATTCCATCACAAAATCTGTTGTAATAAGTCCAGACGTCTGTGATTTTGCAGTTGAGAGGGAAGAATCAGATACTACCTTGCAGTTAGGGTACAGTTTCTTTTTCCTTTCATCACAAGTAATATTTAACTTACTGGAAATTTGTTTGTCTATTATTTATTTTGGTATGTTGAAGTGATTCTGAATCAAGTGAGCTGTTCATTGATATGGCCTAAATGCCATGTGTCTTGGGACTTAGTTCCATATGATTTAGACTATTCTCTGTTGAGATGACTATTGACCATGTGCACCAGAGAATGATGCCCTTGCAGGAAAGGGTGAATTTCCACAATAGTTGTGGTATGATGATCTTCTATATCCTTTCAAAGGCGTCATATTTGCCACAATTACTAGATGCCAATATGACTACCCGAGCCAGGAGTTATGGTTGTAGGGTTTGATATAGACTTGGTGCACATTGGTGGTGGAATTAGTTCCTGATTATGAAGCACTATGGGAATTCGTTTTAGGGTCTTGGTCTGGTGGCTTGCCAAGGGGTCGTTGACATGCATCTAGCTCATTTTGGTTCAAACAAGAGGGAGGGGGACCATCATGCCTTCATGTAACATGTCATCACTAGAAACTACCATGTCACTGTAGCAGAGACGTAATACTCCAAATGCTCCTTGAGGCCGAGACATCCTTTCTCACAAGGGACTATTGATACTTTCTTCAATCCCCTATCATCTCTCAGTTGGTTTCACTCTCCTCTCTATTGGATGAGAACTCCCCTGTAGGCAAGAGCAATTGCTCAACAAAGTTGCCTCTAGCCTTGCCTGTTCTACTAGTGACACCCACATCATCCACTCATCCACCACTTCCATTCCCAGTGTGAGTGCAATTGCCTCTGATGCTTTTTCTGGCTGGCTCAGATTTTGCCACAATGCTTGTTTGAAACATGCCTGGTCTTGCCTCTTGCTAGACTAGGTAGGTCAGCCTCAAGGCTCTTTTGGAAGCTGGAGCCATCCAATTAGGATATTGTTACCAACTATAGGAAGGATTAAGGCTCAATTAAAGATCCAATTAAGGCTCTTAAGAGGAATTCTAGGCTCAGTTAACTCTTAAACTTGTAGCAAAGATATTGTTAGTGGTCCCTGTCCTGCACTTGCACATCTCTGGCCAAGTGAAGTAAGCACTTCCTCGTATAGGAATGCTAGGTGCTGGGTTCCTCCTCAAATGGATCCTGGCTCCTCCAGATATATAAACTCTTTTACATTGAACAGTCCATAGGATTCAAGCACATTGGTAAATGTCTAACACAATCCACTACACTATTACACTTAAACAAAGAAAACGTCTTAGCGCATAATCACTTTGATGCCCCACACAGAGTCCACATGTACCCCTCCACAAGAGCAACTCTTGCAAGTGTGGCATGATCCCGAAGGTGCGTTGGTGTAACAATTTGTTCTTTTCATGTTTAAACTCAATGAAGACTAATCCCAACCAGATCTGGTAGATTCATTGATATTCCTTCTGCCATTGGACCCTGTCAGCAGCCACTGACATACTACTTTATGTTCCCCAGGCTTCCCACTGAGATTAGTCGCAAGAGGAAGGCACCTGCTGAGATGGAAACCCGCTCCAACAACTCTGGCAGTTAAATACATCTACCATAATGCTCCTCTTCATGGTTTCTACTTAGAACTGAAACAACTTAAAAAAAATTGTAACTAATGGTCAAGGTTTAGCTGTTTTTGTAAATGGGAATCATTTTCACCCAACAGGTGTCTGATCCGCGGGTTAGACACTTGAGAAATCATTATAATGAAGAATGTAGATGTTGCATTTTCTTTTAGTTAGAGGATTGGCTATTCCTGCTGTGTGTAAGTAGTTGTGAAAGTTCTTAGTTCATGTTGCTGCTTTTTGAAGCATTCGGCCTAGGGCATTGTAACATGTACACACTGCTTGTTTCTCAATGGACCGGGCACTTGGGCTTGTATCACAATTACCCTTTTGGTCATTAATCTGTCTGCACTTATATTCCATTTGGCAGCCAAGAACCATGATTGGGATGGTAGGTTCAGGGTTTACACTTTTCCTTAAAATCTTCCCTGTTCTTGGGAATTCATGGATTCAAAGACCTGTAGGTCATGTAATCTTTGACAGATATGTGGACTGTTTTGTTAAAGACATTTTGTACCCAGAAATTTTTGTTCTTTCACATTTGGCAAATACAATGTTATCCTAAGCAGAAAAACATACAAATAGTTGCCTGATAGTATGAGAACGTAACAACCTATGTACAAAGAATCTTAAGACTTATTATTATTCTTTACAATGAGAATTCTATTAATGCTAATGCTTCCTTCTCCTGAGTATATCAAGTAATTCGTTTCTTCCAGCCAAAACCTCTGAAAACAGGTCTTCTACCTCCTTCTGTATGCTGTCGAGCGTCTTCTCCAACACCTCCAATCTTCTTTTCAATTCCTCTGCTGCATTGTTGCCTTTTCCGATGACCATGGCATTGAGAAGGCAAGGCACTGCATCATTCACTTCTTTCACCTCCTTCGGTATGCTGCTTCTCTCCATTATCACCTCATGAACACCCGCATCGAGACCCTTTAATGACGAATTAGCAGAGGAGTCAGCCAATTTTCTCATCTCCAAGTATGGCTGAGCATCTCCACTCAGTCCAGATAACACAATCCCACACACCCAGAATCCAATACTCTTCATCTCCATCAGGGCTTGATGAGAAACCTCTTCTTTGCCGGAGAAAGGCCTTTCTCTAACGCTTCTCTTGTTTTCTTCTTTGCAAGCCTTGCCTTCACCCAGCGGCTGAATTGCTTTCAGATGCTCCATTGCTGAAGAAGACGAATGCTCAACAAGGCTCAAAGCATGAGATAGCGAAAACCGAGCATGACCTAGATGGGAAATAGAGGCATTAATAGAGTTGAGAAGCTCCAGCAAGCTCAAGCTGTAGTTGAGATACTCTTCCATGAAATCAACCTCCCATTTACTCATGGGGTAGTCTATCCTGACCACCAGCTTTGCAAAAGCCTTGTTGATAGCAGGGAAGAGTTCAAAAAATCGCTGGAACCAGAATAAGGACAAGATTTCTGATCCTGGGTTGGGATTCAACAATAGCTGGTTCAAGCAATTGGAAACATCAGAGTGGAAAGCTTGTAGAGAACCCAACAAGGCCTCTGATCCATGGTGGTGGTGGTGGTGGTGGTGGTGGTGGTGATCCAGTTTGGCGTGGAGTCTGAGGGACTTTCCAAGCCTATCTACCAAGAGAACCATGGCAGAAACAGAAGACAAAAGAGAGCTTAGATCAGCTTTTGGCTTTGATCATCCTTGTCTGGGCTTTATAGAAGTGCCGTCTTTGCTTCAACCGAGTAAAATAAGATAGTATACAGTGGGCCAAATCAGCAGCTTACTTAGCACAACTTCTCCCACTGGAAACTCAAACCCGGGGCTTGAGTCAAATGCTCTTATCCATTTGAATGTCGCTTTCAGTTGGCGCACACGCTTTGGCAACGGGGTCCACTTACACCTTGTTGCCTAAGATTTATAGGAAGGGCAAGAGGAAAGAACCTCAAGTCCCGGGTTTCTTAAGAGTTAAGGTTTGGGCCCAGAATGGGCAGGACGTTGATAGCCATTCTTGGCTTAGGCTCATCCCTGTGGATATTAAAAGAAGGTTGCTTTTAAATAAAAATTGTTTATGAAAAGACAACTTCAATACAAATTAATAAATTCATCTTTTAAAAAAATAATTAAATTCTATTTTAAAAAGATAAATTTAATTTAAAAATATTAAACTTATCTTTTGAAAAGAAAAATTCAATAACTGCATGGGTTTCTCTGTTTTATATAAATTATAATAATTTTTAAATAATAACTTTTTAAAAGTGCTATTTTTAATTTTTAATTTTTAATTTGTGGTAAGCCATCCATCATTAAAATTTTAATGTATTAATACCAAAAACTAAGTAAAATTTTATTTAAAATTAATTTTAAGTAAAATTTAAACTAAGTAGTTCTTAATGATATTAAGTATTAAGTTGTTTGTTTTTAAAATATTTTATTTTTATTAAGTATTAAAAAAATAAAGAAAAATCAACCAATTACTTTTAGTATTCAGAAAAAGCTAAATATTTTGATTGTATTTATTTTTTTGATTGAATCGAAAAAATTAAAATATTTTATTATTTCTATTTAGTTAAAAGTAAAACCGTTGATGTCAACTAACATAATTAAAGTGAATTTATTATTAATAGGTTTAGTTTAGTTATATTAATTGATATGAAATAGAAAAAATTAAATATTTTGGTTTTATTATTCAGTTAAAAATTAATTGACTTTTTTTATTCAGTTAAAAATTTTAAGAAATAAGTTATACATTAATAAAAAAAAAAAATTGATGTGAAATTCAAAAACAAATTGCTTTCGATAAAAAGTTAAAAAAACAAACATCTAAGTGTTTATTTAATAGTAATTCTAAAAATAGTTTCCACCCTTTATAATATTTGAAAATAATTTTTTTGATAAAAATTTTTAGGTTCTAGAAAGGTTTACCAATACTTTCTAGAATCATTATTAAATGAATTATGTTTAAGTGATAAAAATATTAAAAATATTTTTTAGAATTATTGTCAAACAAAGAATCCGTTTGATAATAATTTTAAAAAACATTTTCAAGTATTAAAAATATTTCCTAAAATTACTCAAAATATCACAATCGTATTTTAGAATCATTGTCAAATAACTTCTAAGTTTCATAGCGACAAAGTTGAACCATAAAATTTCTTGACACCGTGTAGTGATGAAATAAAAAACAAAAATCTTTCTCATCTCAACGTTTATCACATTTTTCATCATCTTATTGAGTGGAAGACGATGGTTGGATGTGAAAGCCAGACGGAGTGTTCATCAAGTTCATCTGGAGCCCAATAGAAAAAACAATGGATTTGTCCGCGTTATGGGCCGCGTCTTGGTCTGAGAGGGTGTTTGGAATCCGGGAAAATCAATTTGGTTCAAAAGACTTACCGTTGAACTATAATATTTATTGGAGTCAAACACGTGATTGGGTTTTCCAGTCAAATGAGTGGAAAGACAGCAAAGTAGAGACCACCAAATGTTATGAGGATTGGTGGATCATGCTGGGTGTCATCCATTTGTTTGGTATTTTCCTTTTGACCAAACAGCAAAAGGAAAATAATGAGAAGACCGGTGGGAAGGAAGTTGCTTTGAAGGCAGGCCAAGAGCCCAATCACATGGGTATATGCCACAATCTTTAAAAATCACATGCATATTTGATATTAAAGCATTGTTTATTTTAATTTGGTAAGAGTCAAATTCCAGTTAAAGTGATTTCTACGTTTGAAAAATTAATTATTTTATTTTATGCATCAAAGATATATTGTTTGATTTTGTACAGATTTTTGGTGGGTTTTTAAGGCAAATGTTGGGCCTATCGGATGGGCTGAACTGGGCCTGAAAATAGATCAGGATGATGTAAGGTGTAAATCTTGAACCCAATTGTGTAGCTGAATGGGCTGGGCTTTGAAGCGGATCAGAAAATGGGTTGTGGTCAATCTATTGGAACCAATCCAATTAGCATTAGGTTGGGTTGGGGCTAGGGTTGTAGCCCTAATCACTTGAAATAATCTCAATTAAATTTGTTGTGGAAGGACAAAAAAATGATAAGACTGTTTGGTCTTAGGAACTGATAATTAGCCCATGATTATCTTTTATCACCCATATTTGAATTCAAAACCAAATGATAAAATAGAAATTGAGGCGAAATATATTACTTTTCAAAACTCCCCAAAAACTAACCAATCATCCTTACCTCTCTTATTCTCTCTTTCACTCTTTTTTTCTCTCTTTATTTACTTCGCCCTTCTTTCACTTATTTTTTAAAATTTTTATAATTTCTTTTATTTCATATTTATCCGATTTATAAAATAAAGATTCTTGTTGTTAAATAATTTTATCATGAAATTTATCTTTTAAAATTAAATTTAAATAATTTTATTGTGAAATTTATCACTGTCTTTCTCTCTCTTTATTTACCTCGTCCTTCTTTCACTTTTTTTCTTTAAAAAAAATTTATAACTTTTTTTATTTCATATTTATCTGGTTTATAAAATATAGATTATTGTTGTTAAATAATTTTATCGTGAAATTTATCTTTTAAAATTAAATTTAAATAATTTTATTGTGAAATTTATCTTTTTAAATTAAATTTTTTATCCTTATTTATTTCATGTGATAAACAAATATTTTAATTGAAAAAATCTACTTCAATTTATTTATGAGAATTACATTAAATCAAAATGCATTTTTAATTGATAGATATTGAAATTGATTTTTCTTAAATTTTATTTATTTAATACAATAAAATTAGAATTCAAAATAAACCCAACTTCCTTAATTCATAAGAATTGATTTTTTATTAAATGGTTGATAAAAAAACTAAAAACTATTTTATATATTTAAATTATTATTACATATTATTAAATAATATTGATATAAAAATAAAAACGAAGATAAAATTAGATAATACATTATTTTTATTTATTATAAATTATTTATTTTAATAATATAAAATATCATTACTTAATTATTACTAAATTTGTATTCTCTAGAATTCAATCCTCTAATAAGAAACCAATAGTAAGTGTTTTCCAATTTAAATCAATGGTCATGATTAAATATCTAAATCTAATGGTCAAAAATCTAATTTTGGTACATCGGACCATGAATTCTCTCTACAATCATTTCCCATTTTATATATTAGCTGAGATGACTACTCTAATGGTATTTTCGTCTCTCCATATTTTATATCCTTCTATCAGTTATATAAGTTATAATGACTTTTAGCCCCTTATCAATAAATAGATTCTCTAAAATATAATTCTCCTTATTTAAAATGACATTTTATTGCCACGTAGGACCCGTATCATGAAGTCGTAGTTGTCGATTATAGTTTTATTTTTTAATTGAATCTAGATTGTTAATAGAGACTTTATTTTTGTTAAAAAATGATGTGACACCCACGTGATGGGAAAGATGTCACATATAAGTTTTAAAAAGGACTTAAAACTTATATTTTTATGGTGAAACAATCTATTTTAACCCAAAATTGGGTATTGAAAATAGGAAATGAAATACTTATTAAGATTTTTATTTTTATTTCTGCTTAGGGGCAAAATTGACATTCAGACTAATCTTATTATTCTTCTATCATCTGTCACCTTGACAATGAGTGCTGTCATTCCTTCCCATCAAATACATTTTCCCCCTCATATTTTTCAAATTTAAAATAAAAAATAAAAAACAACCCTCATCCAGCAAACAAGGGGGAGAGATTAGAGATTTAAAATAAAATAGATTATTTAACTTAAAATTTAAAATTATTTTTAATTTTAAGTTATCATATCAATTTATTTTATTAAATATTTTAAAGCTAATTAATGACTTAAATTAATATATGAAATTTTAAATTTTTCAATAAATAAAATATATAAATGTACATAAACATAGGAAATAATGAAATTTTTTTATAAGGGGAGGGAATTATAATAATTTAACAAAAATTATGCAACAATGGAATAAAATCATTTAATAATGAAATAAAAATTATTACAATTATGCAATAATTTAAAAAAAATGTATCCAATTATCCTTGCTCTTAAAGTCAATAAAAAGTGATTTTTATGGATAGCATTGCCTTAGCTCATATAAACCCTAATAAAATTTTGAAAATTCATTAAAAAAAAAAATAATTTCAATCATGTCCAATCAAAATAGTAGTCTCAACCTATTTACATAAATACCCAAATATTTTTTTGAAAATTCATTTAAAAATTTAAAAGTCTCAACTTGTCTATGTCAATGTTTTGATATGATTTTGAAAGTTCATAAAAAAAATAAAATAAAATAAATTAATTTCAATCATGTTCAATCAATAGGTGATTAGTCTCAATCTTCTGACGACTTTCATCCCTGCCCTATGGGTGTTGCAGTCAAGCCTCCATCCTTTTGTCTTTGCATTCAAGGCCCAATTTTCCATCCTTTTGTCTTTGCATTCAAGGACCAATTTTCGTCCGATCCAAAAAGACCTTTGCACGTTTTTGATACCTTTTGGCTTTTTATGTAAAGACCCTAATACAATTTTAAAAATTGGGAACTCAAAAAGGATTGGGACTCTAGTAATAAGGGGTCGTGGAAAGATCCAAAACCTATTATTCCTTTCTATAAAATATCCAATCTTTGCTCAAATTGGTTAAACACATCCAAAATTTAGTCTCATTATTTTAAAACAAACTAAGAGAAGCTTCCTAGAAACAAATATTTTACAAGCCAACTAACCCTAGGAATCTAACCCACCTTTGTATTTTAACCCATTTCTCTAACTATTTCCTTTTGAAAGGCATCAATCTCTCAAAATCAGTCCAAATTTTCGAGAAAAATCTCTCAATCCAAAAGACTTAAGAGGTGTTTGTTTTTTTACTTAATTTTAAATAGAACCTTAATGTTTAATAGTGTTAAATATTATGTTGTTTGTTTTTGTAATATTTTATTTTTGTTAAATATTAAAAAGTAAAGAAAAATCAATATGTTATTTTTTCTATTTAGAAAAAGCTTGGTGGTATTTGTTTTTTTTACTTAATTCTAAATAGAACCGTAATGCTTAATAGTGTTAAATATTAGGTTGTTTGTTTTTGTAGTATTTTATTTCTATTAAGTATTAAAAAGTAAAAAAAATCAATATGTTATTTTTTCTATTTAGAAAAAGTTACATATTTTGGCTTTTTCTATTTAGAAAAAAGTTTATAATAAGTCATAAAAAAATAGAAAAACAAACAACCTAAATTCTAAAAGTAAATTGCTTTCAGCAAAAAACCGAAAAAACAAATACCACATAAATATTTTGACTTTTTCTATTCAGTAAAAAATTTATAGTAAGTCATAAAAAAGTAAAAAAATAAACAACCTAAATTCTGAAAATAAATTCTTTTCGGTAAAAAGTCAAAAAACAAACTCCCATAGTCCAATCATTCTCAACTTCCCTTTCAAAGACCTATAAAGATTTTTATTTTTTTATTTTTTTATATTTGGTTAATATTGGTATAAAATATTCATTAATTTTTTAGAAAATAAAATGCTGATTATAGCATATCTAGTGACCATAACTAGGTTGTACTTCACTAGTACTAATATAACAAAAATAGTAATTAATAAAAAAAGGAGAATTTCTTTGGACTCTACTTTCTCTTTAAATGGTTCAATTCTAAGTATGTAAAGGAAGATGGGTCAAAAAATAAACAGGTGGAATTAATTTTTTTTTTTTTAATTTTTGAAGATCTTTTAAATTTTTATTTCTTTTTATTTTAATTTTTACATATTTAAAATTTTATTTATTTTTATTCCCTTTTAATTTGAATTTCAAAAAAGGTAAAATAGAGGGAAAAACAAGCCCCAAATAGCTCAAGATGAACCCCATTATAGAGATGGTTTTGGATTGAAATAACAATTATTTATTTTATACCAAAAATTAGATAATTACTGAAAAAGGATTTTCTGTTTTTTATTCGAATCCAATCACAAGGTGCCATGTGCACCATGTGCATTACAGTTCATGCACGTTCCCTATTGGCCTGAATGCTACTAGAGAGGGAGAGAGAAAACCAATCACCACATTACACGTGTCCAACTACTAAGTGAAGTAGCACATTTTGATTGGTTAACTGGAAAAACTGCAACAAACAATGTTAGATCCGGTTCATGTGATCCCACCTCGCTGGTTTTGCTATACCAAATTGTAACTACATAAATCCCCCCTCTTGGATCCAAAATCTCAAACCAGTTTTCCTCCCTTCATTGTCTTCCACTTTCTATTTGGAGAGCAAGAAAAAAGAATGAGGGGAAACAAGGCCTCCTGTTGGGTTTTCTTCTTCTTGTTCATTTTCTCAAGCTTTCCGGCCGAGAGCCATGGAAAGACAATGAAGCAGATAGAGGCACTGGATACTCTCCAGAAGGCCAAGCTGCATGGAAATTCAGGCATAGACACCAATCTTTTTGAAGTTGAAAATGGAGCTGAAAACCATAAGATTCATCCACAGGAGGGACTGAAGGAGAAAGACAGGATTGATATGTTGCCTGGACAACCACATGTTGGGTTCAGCCAGTACGGTGGGTATGTCACCATTGACGAATCCAAGGGCAAAGCTTTGTACTACTACTTTGCTGAAGCACCATTCAGCAAGAAGTCTTTGCCTCTTCTTCTCTGGCTTAATGGAGGTACATATGCAGTGAACTCAATTCTCAATCTCTGATCATTCTCAATTAGGCTTTGTTCTTGTTCTTATTTTCTCGAGAAAATATGAAAGTAGGTACATATTCTGAGTCTATTTTCTTCAGTTGGTTTGACTGTTGAGTCAGAAAATATGAAACTTCCCACTAAGAATATTTTGAATGCCAACTGGGTTTTAATTATTATAAGAAAAAAAAAAAAAAAATCTGGGAATTGAAACACCCAATAAGATATGAAGAGTATGTGATATTTCCAAAGCTGAGGCTATAATTTCTCTCTAGGATTCAGGGTCAAGTTATTTTCAATAGTGGCAACTGATTCTTATAAGAATAAAAATCTTTCCACGCTGGATAATAATTGTAATATATATATTTTTTAATTTTAAAATATTTGTCTCTTGATGCCATCTTGGCTCCCGAATCCCATGCTTCACTCCTTCCCCAGGATTTTCCGGCGGGTATGAAGAATGACGTCACCTTCACTTCAATCGAAAAAATGGAAAAATCTCCCCACATGAAAGTCATAAAAAAACAAAAAGATATTTGAAATATTTGAAATATTTGGAATATTCTGGGGTTTATTAGATGAAACCGAGCATGGACCACTCCAATATGATTGTGCTTCCTTCTTTTCCACGCGTCTTTGATCTTTGACCTAACTTGCTCCTGTGTTTACTTAGCCTATTTTTTAATGATTTTTTTTTCTTCATGCTTTTTCTCAACCAATATTTTTCCTAGAAGTAACCATGATGGTTAATTATTGACTAATTGAATTGGGTCTCCCATTTTTTTCTAAAGCCTTTTATTTAAAAATATATATGGCATTGGAAAATTTGACACCCACCATATGGTCATTTGCATGAATAAAAAAATTTAGGGTTAAAATGCATAAAATAATAATATTTTTAGAAAATTTTAAGAATATAAATATATCAAATAAAAATCCAAATAAAATTTCATAATATTACTCCTATTTTTCTTAATCCACTAATTCTCGGAGTTATCATGTACTTGAAACCTTTTCATCTTTTAAGATATTAAGTTTTAATATTGGAAAAACAAAATAAGTTTTATAAATTAATAAATTATTCATTTAACAATGATAAATCAATAATTTAGCTAAGATAATATTTTATCTTGATCCTAAAATTATTATTTTATAAGGGATTTTTTGTTCTATTTACTTGACCTTATTTGTATGCATACATAACATATGCTCCTTTAATTAATATATCGATTTCTCAGGTCCTGGTTGTTCTTCTTTGGCTTATGGAGCAATGCAAGAGCTTGGCCCATTTAGGGTCCATAGCGATGGCAAAACACTTTATAGAAACCGATATGCATGGAACAAGGGTACAAAATTTTTCCCAAATCAATCTCTTTTGCATCCAAAATTTTTATTCCTTTGACATTTTTGGTCCAATTTTTTTTTTTTTTTGGGTTTCAGTTGCAAATGTATTGTTCTTGGAGTCACCTGCCGGAGTAGGGTTCTCATACTCTAACACAACATCTGATTACCGGAACGGTGGAGACCGGAAAACGGCGAAAGACAACTATGCCTTCCTGGTGAACTGGCTGGAGAGGTTTCCTGAGTACAAGAATAGGGATTTCTACATTTCTGGTGAAAGCTATGCTGGGCATTATGTGCCTCAACTTGCACACACCATTCTTCATCACAACAAGAAGGCAAATGGGCCCATCATCAACCTCAAAGGGATCATTGTAAGCCTATTATTAACAAGTCTCTTTTCCTTATCTCATATGAATACAAAACACACACTCAACAATAATTTGGAAGATGACTCTCAAGCAAATAATTGAAGTGTGGACTCAACATGCCATTCTTTCTTTTTCCAAAATGGAGAAATAATTGAGCCTTAGACTTAAACTTAATGTGGCTTTGGCTTTGCTTCTTATCAAAATGATGAAATGTCCAATCTAACACTTGGTCCACCAAGTCTGCCTAGCCCCAAGACATTGATGAGTCAATATTATTCATATGTGTGATATGGCAATATAATTATTGGGTAATTCTTTTCTAATATATGACATGGCATGCTGTGATTGGTTATGGCTTTGACCCGACCTATTTGGGTTTTGGGCCAGACAAGAACAACTGGCTGGGCCCCGCCCATTTACCCACCAAAAATGTAGCTCTATTTTTTTTCCATTTCCTAACCCATTTCCAAAACTATTGAAATTATCTTTTGAATTTAATTTACGAAATTCTTGTGCAAAATGCAGATTGGAAATGCAGTGATCAATGATGAAACCGATGAGCTTGGAATGTACCAGTACTTTGGGAGTCATGCTCTTGTTTCAGAGAAAACCATACGCCAAATGGAGAAACACTGTAATTTCTCCCCCGGAGCCACCAGCCAGAGCAAGGAATGTAGAAAAGCTTCTGAGGAAGCTCTGAGTAACATTGACGGTATAGATATCTACAACATTTACGCCCCATTATGTTTCAACACCAATCTCACAGTCAGGCCCAAGAAAGTCACAGTAAGTCACACACACTTACAAATGTTTAAAATTGATGAAAAACAATGGAATTATTCAATTGAACTTGGCCTGATCTTACTTGTGAAATCCTATGTGCTACAGCCTGAATTCGATCCATGCAGCGATTACTACGTGTATGCTTATCTGAATAAGGCTGATGTTCAAAAGGCCCTCCATGCCAATGTGACCAAGCTCAAGTATGACTGGGAACCTTGCAGTGACGTTATCCAAAATTGGACAGATAGCGCCTCCACCATCATTCCCCTTCTGCGCGAGTTCATGGAAAATGGTCTTCGTGTATGGGTATTTAGGTAAATAAACTGTCTTGGAAAACATGATAATTTGAGCTCCCCTGTTCTTACTGGTATCTTTTTGGTCTATAGAATTTGTGGACTGGGACTTATATATGATCTTTTTGAAATGCAGTGGGGATACGGATGGAAGGGTGCCAGTAACATCAACCATGGCTTCTATTGATACGATGAAGCTCTCTGTAAAGACTCCATGGCACCCTTGGTTCGTTGCTAAGGAGGTAATTTTTTTTTTCCTCATCCACCTCTTGTGTGATTACGTTTCTCTCTTTCTTGTCTTTGTCTTTTGAATTAATGATATCGTGGACTCCATAATCGTTCACATCATCCACCAAAGACCCAAAATAAGGGAACAAAAAGCATCAACCAATGGATTGGGTTGACTACTGGCCTTTGAAGGTCCTACTATTATGAGTAGATTTAGGACTTTGGGCACTATAGAGATCCCTTTCTTCAGTGGTGGATGCCTTTCACTGTGGAGGCTCAAATGGTGGACTCTGATATATCATTGTCTGAAAAGAACCAATGGTTGTTCCTTCTGGTTCAACCACTGATTTCCACAATACAAGCCCAAAAACTTAGCATAATTTTTTAATTTTGTGTGACAGGTTGGTGGATATACAGAAGTGTACAAGGGAGATCTAACATTTGCTACAGTAAGAGGAGCAGGGCACCAAGTGCCAAGTTTCCGGCCCAAGAGAGCTCTTTCACTCATTGCTCACTTCCTTTCTGGCACTCCTCTTCCCAGGCGTTCATCAAAACATTGATTGGCTGCTTCAATATTTTTCGTGCTTTTTTACTAGGGCTTTTAGTCATGATGTGCCAGCAGATCTACGAATAGGAGATGTTGCGCGAGTATTTACAGGACCTAAATTATCAACAAGCTCTCCAAGCACGTTGAAAATTCGTCCGAGAGTTGCTCCATCAATTGGAACACTTAGTAAAATTCGTCAATCACTTCCATTCCTCTTATTAGACCATCTGTAGCACTTATTCACTTTGCTCATTCATCCTTCTATTTGATTCTTATGAATTGTTCAAAATTATACATATTTAGTAAATAAATTTATTGGCTTGGTCGAATTCCAATTACTATAATGGTTTTTTTTTTTTTTTTTTTTTTTCTGTTTAATTCTCGGGCCTAGGACAAAGCCTAGGCTGGGAATGAAATTCCCAATCCAGCTCGAGCCCAGCTCAAGGCCTGCCTGGGTCAAGGAAAGGCGGCCCCAGCCCGGCTCGTCTTGCCCCAGCTCAGTTGCATGATTCATTTTGTGGTAGTGTGACAAAGAGCGGTTCTCACTCCGTTTTCAAATGAGACAAAAAAAAGATTTGAGAATAACAATAAACTAATTATTTTTATTTAATATTTAAAGTTATTTTTAATTTTTAATTATAATATTAAATTATTTTATTAAATATATTTAATTTATTTAATAATATAAATTAAATTATTAAGATACTTTAAATTGTTAAGTTAATTTGTCAATCACCGTTAGTGTTAAAAAAAATTTAATTATTGAATAATTTTATAAACTCTAATATAGTAATCATATATATATTTTTTTTATCTTAAATAATAAATTAACTTTAAATTAAACTTTTTTATATAGAATAACAAATTATATACGAAATAAAAACAATATTTTTATTAAACAAGTATTTAGGGTAACAAAAATTAAATATATCTATAATAACTAATAATTTCTTAAAATTATTATTTAATTAGACATAATAATAACCATAAATGGTTATAATAAGATGCATAATTTCATTGCTTAACTCCCATTATTGTGCAAAATTCAAATATGAAAGGAAACTTGTGAATTGGAATTGCTGAAATAGAAAATGCTTGGTACTCTTAAAAAACTTGTTTTTGGAGAAAAATATAGTGAAAAAAATGGAAGGAAAGAAAAATTAAATGAAAATGAAAAATAGATTTAAAATTAATAAGTTATTTTTAGATGCTACTTTAAATTCATTTTACTTATTTTAATTATTTGATATAAAGATTAAATAATTTAAAAATTTATAAATTCTAATTAATGTTAACTATATTTTAATTTTTTTTTTTGATATTTTTCATAGTTCAATTAGACATGAGAAAATTATTTTTTTTAATATTTTATTTTTTGAGTACTTTTTAAGAATAAAACATAACCTTAACCTTTTTAGTTTTAATAGATAAGGGGAAAATGATGGTAACCAATGTGTACATCTAAATTATGAATCAGATAAAAATAATTTTTCTTTATAATTTTGTTTTCTTTTTTATTTTTTATTTCTAAGCTTTTATTTGTTTTTTTTCTCCTGTTTGGATATCTTTGAATTTCAAAAAGATAAAATAGAATAAAAAAACTAAAAATAGCATATAGACAAACCAATAACCAGAGTCCACGTGTACCACAGAACACAGATTACTAAATAAGCCCGTTCATCTTTTGTTTGTTTTTATTACAATTGGGACATTCAAAGGAAGCATTTTGTTAATACCAATTTTGTATATATATCCAAAACTTCAATCCACTTTTCCTCTTGTCTCTCACTTTCTGATTGGAGAGCAAGAAGAAAGCAAGAGAAAACAATGATGGGCAACAAGTCTTGTTGTTGGTTAGTGTTCTTCTTGTTCATTTTTTCAAGCTTTGTAGCACAAAGCCATGGCAAGGTCAGGAAGCAGACAGAGCTACTGAACCTTCTCCAAAAGGCCAAGATGCAAGGAAATTCAGGCATAGACACCAGCCTTTTTGAAGTGAATGAAACTGAATCTGAAGCTGAGAGTTATAAGATTCTTCCACAGAAGGGAATGAAGGAAAAAGATAGGATTGAGAGGTTGCCTGGACAACCACATGTTGGGTTCAGCCAGTATGGTGGGTATGTCACCATTGATGAATCCAAGGGTGAAGCTCTTTACTATTACTTTGTTGAAGCACCAACTTCTAGGGAGTCTTTGCCTCTTCTTTTCTGGTTTAATGGTGGTATGTATCTATAGTAGTTCTTTTTCTTCTTTAACTTTTGTTTTGATATGAATTTTTGTTCTTGTTGTTTGTTAGACTGATGGTGTGTTTTTCTTTCTATCGTGAGAGTTAGACATGAAGATTTCCCATATATTCTAACAAAATTATTGAAATTTTTTCCAAAATTACCTTTTTAGTCTAAGCTTTAATAATTTTTTCCTTATCAAATTCTTATGAGCACTTTATACATATGATATATGTAATAGTTTCTCAACGAAGGATACTAAGGCAACGCTAAATTCAAAAGAGTTGAAGAAAATAAAGAAAATAATGTTTACGAGTAGAGAAGAGGATTCATTTGAATGTTTAGTCGCTAGAGGAAAAGTAAGAAAGAAAAACCACCATAGGAATAGTTGGTTAAGATCTAAATTGAAGTTCAAGAGAAACAATAAATATTTCAATTGCAATAAGAAAAATGACCAGTATTGGAGGAATTATTTGTACAAAATTGTAGGAAATTGACATTTTTTAGATCTTTTTATTTATTTTTTATTTATGATTGAATTTTTAAAATATATTTTATATTATAATTTTGATATGAATTTTTTAGTTTTGGTGGACAACATATTAAGTGGAAGTGTAGCACCTAGATTATTTAATTTAGATTCTAAGAAATGAGAAAGCAATTGTGAAAGATTTATCTTATTACTAAGAGATTTGTATTGAATCTTTTCACACATGTTTTGCAACATAATAGTGAATTTTCTTTTCATTGCTTTGTCCAATTTTTTTTTTTAAAGTTGACTAATTTAATTGGTCAAAGAGTATTACCTCTATAACCATGTGATCCAACTTAGAGTTGTTGAGCATTGACAATTAATCTTAAAAATCTTCCTACTTGAAAGTAAAAAAAAAAAAAAAATGTTTAATAATTTTGTAGAGAAAAAAAAACTAAGAGTTTGTTTGATTGTATGATTTAAAAACAGTTTTTCATTTTTAAAAATAGAAAATAATTTTAAAAAATTTCTAACATTGTATAACCGTTGTTCTCTAGAAATAATTTTTAAAAATAAAATAAAATAAAAAATAATTTTTAACAAATAAATAAAAATTATTTTCACTAATTTTTAAAAATATAGAGAAAAATATGAATATGTTTGATTATATTTTTTGAAACTTGTTTTTAAAAATTGTTTTTTTATTTTTTAACTTAAAAACTGTTTTTAAAATTAAGTTTAAAAAAATATGGTCAAGCAGACCAAAGTTATTTTTTTATTTTTTTATTTTAATTTTATTATATGTATACTTATATATTTGAAATATTAAATTTTTTTGAAATATTTTCTGGTTAATCTAATTTGTTTTATATTAAATTGGGACCACACCCCATTTTGAATGCTTGTTATGATTGTGCTTTCTTTCTTTCCATGGACCACTCCCATTTGAATTCTTTTTATAGTGCCTTACTTGCTCTTGTTTTTAATGAATGTTCTTTTCTTTCATACAAACCATTGCTTTATGCTTTTTCTCGTTCTAACTAGCTCTTGTTTTCACGTGCCTAATTTTTAATGAATTTTCTTTTCTTCATACAAACCATTGTTTTATGCTTTTTCTCAACCAATATCTTTTCTAGAAGGAATAATGATGATTAATTATTGACTAGTCCAATTGGGTCTCCCATTTTTTCTAATGCCCTTTATTAAAAAATATATATGCCATTGAATAATGTGATATGTTGCCTTATTTATTTATACCCACCATATGCTCATTTTCTTTTCATTTTATTGAGAAGTGCATGCTACTTACTATTTACATGAATATATAAATGAATATTGGATAAATTTTTTTAAATAAAAAAATTAGGGTTAAAATGCATAAAATAATAATATTTTTAGAAACTTTGAAGGATATAAATATGTAAAACAAAAATTCATAATATAGCAAATAAAACTTCATAATATAACTTCTATTTTTTTTTAATTAACTTAATTTACATGTCTCCTTAATTAATATATTGATTCCTTAGGTCCTGGTTGTTCTTCTTTGGCTTATGGAGCAATGCAAGAGCTCGGCCCATTCAGGGTCCATAGCGATGGCAAAACTCTTTACAGAAACCAATATGCATGGAACAAGGGTACAAGATTTTTCCTTCACACTCATCTCTTTTGCATCCAAAATTTTTATTCCTATGACATTTTTGGTAGAATTTTTATTTTTATTTTTATTTTTTGTTTCAGCTGCAAATGTATTGTTCTTGGAGTCACCTGCTGGAGTAGGGTTCTCATACTCTAACACAACATCCGACAACCAGAGTGGCGGAGACCGGAAAACAGCGAACGAAAACTATGCCTTTCTGGTGAACTGGCTGGAGAGGTTTCCTGAGTACAAGAAGAGGGATTTCTACATTTCTGGTGAAAGCTATGCTGGGCATTATGTGCCTCAACTTGCACATACCATTCTTCATCATAACAAGAAGGCAAATGGGCCCATCATCAACCTCAAAGGGATCATTGTAAGCATATTCATATGTCCCTTTTCTTTCTTTTATATGAATACAAAACACACACTCCACAATAATTGGAAGATGATTCTCCAGCAAATGATTGAACTGTGGACTCAACATGCCATGCTTTCCTTTTGTAAAATAGAGAAATAATTGAGCCTTGGACTCACTTAATATTGGTTAGGCTTTTCTTCCTATAAAAATGATGAAATGTCCAATCCAATATTTGGGTCCATCAAGTCTGTCTGCCCCTAAACCTTGGGCTTAAAAATTTATACCATCACATCTTGACATTGATGAGTCAATATGATTCATGTGTGTGATCTAGCAATATAATTTTTGGGTAATTTTTTGTAATATATGATGTGGCATGCTATGATTGGTTATAGATTTGACCTGACCCCTTTGGGTTTTCGGCTAGACAAGACTAACTAGCTAAGTCCCGCTTATTTACCCATCAAAACTATACTTCCATTTATTAAAATATGATACTTTTAAAACTATTTCCTAACTTATTTCTAAACCCACGACACTTTTTATAATATCAATTAAAATTATCTCTTCGCAAGATAGTTTTCAATTAATCATTTTATTTTGAAATGGAATTTAATTTATGAAATTCTTGTGCATGCAGATTGGAAATGCAGTGATCGATGATGAAACGGATGACATTGGAAGGTACCAGTACCTTGGAAGTCATGCTCTTGTTTCAGAGAAAACTATACACCAAATGGAGAAACACTGTAATTTCTCCCCCGGAGCCACCAGCCAGAGCAAGGAGTGTACAGAAGCTGTTGATGAAGTTAATAGTAATATTGACGTTATCGATATCTACAACATCTACGCCCCATTATGTTTCGACACCATTCTCACAGCCAAGCCCAAGAAAGTGACAGTGAGTTCATACACGCTTAAAAATGTTTAAAATTGATGAAAAACAATGGAATTATTCAATTGAACTTGGCCTAATCTTACTTGTGAAATCCTATGAAATCCTATGTGCTACAGCCTGAATTCGATCCATGCAGCGATTACTACGTGTCTGCTTATCTGAATAGGGCTGATGTTCAAAAGGCCCTCCATGCCAATGTGACCAAGCTCAAGTATGAGTGGCGGCCTTGCAGTGACATTGGCAAGAAATGGACAGATAGCCCCTTGACCATCATTCCCCTTCTGCGAGAGTTCATGGCAAATGGGCTTCGTGTATGGGTATTTAGGTAAATAAACACTCCTTGAAATATGACATAGAACATAAGACTCTATTTGGGAATTTGTGGACTGGGACTTATCTATGATCTTTGTGAAATGCAGTGGGGATACTGATGGAGATGTACCAGTAACATCAACCATGGCTTCTATTGATAAGATGAGGCTCTCTGTGAAGACTCCATGGCACCCTTGGTTCGTTGCTGGGGAGGTATTTTTTTTTTTTTTTTTTCTCTTCATCCACCTCTTCTGTGATTACTTTTTTCGCTTTCTTGTCTTTGTCTTTTGACTCAATGATATTGTGGACTCCACAATCGTTCACATCATCCACCGAAAACCCAAAATAAGGGAACAAGAAGCACCAACCAATGGATTGGATTGACTACTGGGTTTTGAAGGTCCTACTATTATGAGTAGGTTTTGGACTTTGGGCACTATGGAGACCCATTTCTTCAGTGGTGGATGACTTATTGTGGAGGCTCAAATAGTGGACCCTGATATAGCATTGTCTGAGAAAAGAATCAATGGTTGTTCCTTCTGGTTCAGCCAGTGATTTCAACAATACAATTGGTTGATTTGCATTTATAGTTTCAAAATCACGGTAAGTTATAAGGGTTTGTTAACAACTGTTTTGGAAAACATTTTTTTATTCTTTAGAACAAAATAATAAGAAAATACGTTTAATAACTAAAAACTATTTTTTATTTTATATTATTAAGAATATAAAATCGAGTATTTTCAAATTTTTTATTTTATTTTATATTATTTTCATTTGTTTTTTAAGGATTGTTTTAGAAAATAATTATACAAGCATGTAGAATAATTAAAAATAAAACATCAAACATAAAAATTATTTTTAAAACATGTTAAAAAATATTAAAAATAGGCCAAAAATATTTTATGTTTTCAAATAAACTTTTATTCTACATGAATAGTTTTAAAAAACTGTTCTAAAAAACTATTTTTGCAAATAATTACCAAATAGAACCTAAGACTCTTGCTTCTTTTAGTGAAAATTTTATAATTCAATTATTAAAATTTATAAAATTAATAGTATTTATATATCGATATACATTTAGAAATATTGATATATTATTGTATTTAAAAAACTTAACATTATTTTCTTATTTTGTATGGCAGGTTGGTGGGTATACAGAAGTATACAAGGGAGATCTAACATTTGCTACAGTAAGAGGAGCAGGGCACCAAGTGCCAAGTTTTCGGCCCAAGAGAGCTCTTTCACTCATTGTTCATTTCCTTTCTGGCACTCCTCTTCCCAAGCCTTCATCAAAACATTGACGGGCTTCTTCAATATTTCTGGTGCTTTTTAGTAGGACTTTTAGTCATGATGGTTAATTCACTGCTTATCTATTGCTCATTCATCCTTCTATTTTATGCCATGTTAAAATTTGTGTCTCATTGGTTTAATAAATGTTGTTTCAAACATTGAAATTAAGGTAGGAAGGCTCTCCCGATGACAATGTCTAGTGAAAGTGTTTTTGTATTTTTGATTAGATGATAAAATACTTTGCAAAGTTGCATAAAATGATATTATAACCAAATTATGGTTGAAGTTAGAAAATTTGTATGTGACCAAATTCCTTATGAATTATTTATATTTAAAAAATTGATTATCCATTCTTCAAATGAAGGAATCTGTTTTATCTATAGAATCTTTAATGCAAACATATTAGTTTAAGAATTCAAAGATAAAATAATTCATATGCAACATGAGGTTTTAACGTGATTCAGCTAACCATTCCTATATCCATGGATGAGGGAGAGTCATTTTACTATCTAAGAGAAAATATAATAGAGTATAAAAACTAAATACAATAATTGAGTTATTGAAACATCTCATATTTCTCCATTCTTGGCATTTACATTTTGAAACACAAGCTCATTTGCTTCATTAAATATCGTCCATTTTTTCCTCATGTCTCTATCCTCGTATAATCTTTACTAATCCATTTTCATCTCATAACCTTTTCCCCGACTTAGAATATTTTATAAAAATAGTTCTAATAACTTTCTTTATTCTTTATTTGAAAATTTAATATTGCAATGCTATATGAATATAGAAAATAATTTGTATCATATTCTTTACAAAAAGAATCTATACCAATTAGGGATTTGAAACACTTTTCAATAGAATCTACATCCATTAACTAACACCTTGACTTCTTATATGTTTCCTTATCAAATTCTTATGAGCACTTTATACATATGATATATGTAATAATTTTTCAATGAAGGATGCTAAGGCAACCTTGGATTCAAAAGAGTAGAGAAGAGAGTTCATTTGATTTAGTCCTGAGAGGAAGAGTAAGAAAGAAAAAATGACTATAGGAATAGTTGGTTAAGATTTAAATTGAAGTTCAAGAGAAACAATAAATATTTCAATTGGAATGAGGAAAATAATTAATACTAGAGGAATTATTCATATAAGATTGTAGGACATTGATCTTTTTTGGATTTTTCTATTTATAATCATATTTTTAAAATATATTTTTATATTATAGTTTTGATACGAATTTTTTATTTTTGGTGGACAACATATTAAGTGGAAGTGTAGCACCTAGATTATTTAATTTAGATTCTAAGAAATGAGAAAGCAATTGTGAAAGATTTATCTTATTGGTTAGAGATTTGTAGATAATCTTTTTACTCATGTTTTGCAACATAAAAGTGAATTTTCTTTTTGTTGCTTTGTCCATGAAAAAAAAAATAGTTGACTAATTTAATAGGTCAAAGATTATTACTTCTATAACCATATGATCCAACTTAGAGTTGTTGAGCATTGACAATTAATCCAAAAAATCTTCCCACATGAAAGTAAAAAAATATATGTTTAATAATTTTGTAGAGAAAAAAAAAAACTAAGTATATAATAGTACTTTTAGGGTTAAATAAAAAAATTTAGTGTTAAAATGCATAAAATTGTAGTACTTCTAAAAATCTTTAAAATATAAATATATAAAATAAAAATTCACAACATAACAAATAAAATTTCATAATATAACTTCTATTTTTATTAATTCTCTAATTTTTAGAATCATCATATACTTAAAGCCTCTTTTTTTTTTTTTTTTTTTTTTTTTTTTTTTGTTTACGATTTCAAGTTTTAATATCAAAATCTTTTCATCTTTTTTAATTAATGATCATATCTTACTTTTTAGAGCCTCTTAGGATTCAATATATTAATTTTATACCATATCCATTGTTTGTGAATAGTAAAAACAAAATATGCTTTATAAATTAATAAATTATTTATTTAACAATAAATCAATAATTTAGCTAAGATAATAATTTCTTGTGATCCCAAAAGTATTATTTTATAGGGGTTTTACCAAACTATTTTCTTGACTTTATTTGCATATACATATAACATGTCCCTTTAATTAATATATCGACTCCTCAGGTCTTGGTTGTTCTTCTTTGGGTCATGGAGCAATGCAAGAGCTTGGCCCATTAGGGTCCATAGCGACGACAAAACTCTTCACAGAAACTGATATGCATGGAACAAGGGTACAAGATTTTTCCTTCACCATCAATCTCTTTTGCATCCAAATTTGTATTCCTTGGATATTTTTGGTCCAACTTTTATTTTTATTTTTATTTTGTTTCAGTTGCAGATGTATTATTCTTGGAGACACCTGCCGGAGTAGGGTTTTCATACTCTAACACAACATCCAACTACCAAAGTAGTGGAGATTGGAAAAACATAAAGGGTTAAATTTACAAATTTGAAATGATTTCATCTCTTTTAATTAAATAATTCTAAAAACTAAAGAATATCATAATATACAAGCCAAAAGATGTAACCTCGTTAATTATTGGCTGATTTCTTCTACAATTCTTGAGCTTTCCATCATTTTGAGCTTTAATCATTGAATAGATGATTTAGTCTTTACAAAACTATAAACATTGTAGGACGGATATACGATGTGAGGGAATCAAATTAAAAAAAAAAAAAAAAAAAAGTAAAAATATCCTTCTTGGCTTTGGTTCATGAAATAATAGTACTCAAAACTAAAAATAAGAATTAAGGAGAAACTTCCAACATACCAAATGAGACAGGTGCATGAGAAAGCCTCACTTTATGGGCAGTTTGGATATATACAAGGCCATGGCATCAAAGAGAATAGGGCATGGTAACCTTCTCAATAAGTGTCCTTTACCTTTGATCTCATCAAGAATCAAGATGCTTGTTGACACGGCCACCTTGCCTATTCCCATCAGCCACAATTCCACATCCTTGCTATTTCTTCTCCTTCATGGAAAACCACTTCTTCTTTCTCTTGTAGAGAGAGATCAAGGAACC
Source organism: Vitis rotundifolia (assembly GCA_030254885.1). Classification (NCBI taxonomy): domain Eukaryota; kingdom Viridiplantae; phylum Streptophyta; class Magnoliopsida; order Vitales; family Vitaceae; genus Vitis; species Vitis rotundifolia. The sequence continues at coordinate 20,144,093 of CM058163.1, forward strand.
AAGGAATTGGTTAGCTTGTTTGTGACCAATGCTCAAGGGATATCTCAATATATATATGTAAATATATAAACAATGTGGTGGTACAAGAAGACTAGCTATTTTTAACGAGTAACATTGCCATTGAATTGAATACAATTTTTTTTCCCAATTATATTGAAGTTCTTAGCAAGTTGGTTACTTAAAAAAATATCACCTACAAGTTGTTTGAATTGTAGAAGCAACATTTTGCACCAAATTCAATTGGATTGAACTTCCATTTTTATTTTTATATCAATGTTAACTCTAGCTACCATATGAAACTTTGTAGCATTTTCTTCTTAGATTGAGATTTTTTCTAGTTTAAAACACCAAAAACGAAAATAAAATAAGAAACACATCCTCTTTCTCATTCATTACTTATTAAGATTTGGAGAGCCCTTTCCAAGAGAGTTATGAATCGTCTTCCTTCTTATTTCCACTTTTATGGATCAAACAAATCATAAATTTATTTTTATATATTGACTATTTTTTTGTGTAGATAAAAGTTAAAATATTCAACACAAACATGTGAAAATTATTTTATTATAAAGTCATATATGGTTTCACATTAGACTTCGTTTTCAATTGTAGTGTGGTATAATTAAAAAGTATTATCAAGATGTTTCATCTAAGCCCTGACTCATACTTAACATCTAATTTTAAGTAAATTTTATATAATTATATATATTTAGTGATATTAAGTTGATATTTAGTCTCTCTAGTGGATCATATGTTTAGTTTGATTTTGTGTTTACATAATTGGAATTCGGTCAAAGTTCCTAGAACTTCCCTTAATCACTTAACTATTTGAGTTCATGATTCCTTCTTTTCTAAGAAATTAGCTTGGAATTTATTTTGGCTTTGTGTTTACATCATTGGGATTCGTCAAAGTTCTTAGAGCTTTCCTTAATTGCTTAACTATTAGAGTTCATGATTCCTTGTTTTATAAAAAATTAGCTCGGAATTTATTTAATTACCAATGGCCAATTCGTCATTCCATAAGAAATTAGTTTAATATTGATTTGAAAATTTTGTAAGATGAAAAATAGATGAAAAAAAAACATTTCATAGTCCAAATCTTAATACTTTGAAATCTACACAGAAATTTAGTCATGCATATACTACAAAACCATAAACCCTATTCAACTACTATAAAAATAAATGTAAAAAACGGTAGATGCTCCACTTTTCAATAAGTACTTAGTGACACTTAATCTCATTAACTACTACTACCTTGATATATGCCTTTGAAAAAAAAAATGAAAAATAAGTCATGCAAATTTTTTTCCCTAATATTAATAAATTATGGTTAGGTGTGACTAAGAAATGAGTAACATGAATTGACATTTGATACATTAATAAACTAAATGCAACATAAGATAGCAGAAAAGTTTCTTCAATATATGAAGTGCAGAAATTTAAGCCCTAATCTTCATGTTTCAATTTCCAATTTTTATTGATTATGAAATTGAGAGTAGTCATCATATCATGAAGGAGTCTGATTTTAGTTGAAAATCTTACTTTAGTTTCAAGTTAAGTGGGTGTTGAGTAAATTTTAATACTTATTACTTAATGATTTAAGTTAACTTCACGTTAAATTGTTAACTTAAAACTTATTATTTATTTTTTACTTAAAATTTTTTGATAAAATCAACTTAAAATTTATCTTAAATTATTAAATTAGCATATTTATCATCATTAGTTGTAATCAATATTATCATCATTAATTTTAATTAATATTTATTTTTATTAATCTTAAGTAATAAATTTGTTTATTAAACATCCATGTTTAAGGTATTATAAATATATAAGGTAACCTTAAAATATATTTACTATAAAAAATGAGTCGTACATATAGAGAGTGATGATGGTTAAATATATTTTTATTAAATGTGAGTAAATAAGATAAAAAAAAATTGAGAATAAGAATAAATTAACTATTTTTACTTAATACTTAAATTCATTTTTAACTTTAAATTATAATATTAAGTTATTTTACCAAACATACTTAATTTATTTAATAATTTAAATTAAGTTATTAAGTCACTTTAAGTCATTAAGTTAATCAACCAAACAACCTTAGTGTTCAAAATAACTTAATTATTGAAAAAAAATGAAGAAGACCATTAAGTTTATTGTTCTAATATAGTAACCATATATATTTTTTTTAATCTTAAATAATAAATTTAATTCAAATTAAACTCTTTTATATAGAATAACAAAAACAATATTTTTATTAAACAAGTATTTCAATACACTTACCAAGAGTACTATGACAACAAAAATTAAATATTTCTATAATAACTAATAATTTCTTAAAGTTATTATTTGATTAATTAAACATAATGATAACCATAAATGGTTCTAATAACTTTTTATAAGAAGCATAATTTCATTACTTAACTCCCATTATTGTGCAAAATGCAAATATGAAAGGAAACATGTGAACTGGAATAAGCTTGGTATCATTCCTTATCAGAGCTTGATTTATTTCCCTTTTTTTTAAAAAATGTTTTCGGAGTAAAAATAGAAAATATGAATTATTTTAACTTTTTAGTTACACATCTAAATTAGGATATATCAACTAAATAAGATAAAAGTAATTTTTTCTCTAAAATTTTATTCTATTTTTTCTTTTTTATTTCTTAACTTTTGTTTGTTTTTATCTCCTGGTATCTTTGAATTTTAAAAATATATATTTAAAAAAAAAAAACTAAAAATTGCATGTGGACAAACCAATAATCCCAGTTAAACCATCCAAAAGAACACATAGATTACCAAATAAGTCCGTTCATACAATTGGGACATTGAAAGGAAGCATTTTGTTAATACCAATGTTGTATATATATCCAAAACCTCAATTCGCTTTTCGTCGTCTCTCACTTTCTGATTGGAGAGAAAGAAAGTAAGAGAAAACAATGATGGGCGGCAAGTCTTGTTGTTGGTTTGTCTTCTTCTTGTTCATTTTTTCAAGCTTTGTAGCACAAAGCCATGGCATGATCAGGAAGCAGACAGAACTACTGAACCTTCTCCGAAAGGCCAAGATGCAAGGAAATTCAGGCATAGACACCAGCCTTTTTGAAGTGAATGAAATTGAATCTGAAACTGAGAGTTATAAGATTCTTCCACAGAAGGGAATGAAGGAGAAAGACAGGATTGAGAGGTTGCCTGGACAACCACATGTTGGGTTCAGCCAGTATGGTGGGTATGTCACCATTGATGAATCTAAGGGTGAAGCTCTTTACTATTACTTTGTTGAAGCACCAACTTCTAAGGAGTATTTGCCTCTTCTTCTCTGGCTTAATGGTGGTATTTATCTATATTCAGTTCTCAGTCTCATTCTTCTTTTCTTTAACTTTTGTTTTGATATGAATTTTTGTTCTTGTTGTTCGTTGAATTCATGGTTGAATTGATGGTGTGTTTTTCTTCTATCGTGAGAGTTAGACATGAAGATTTCCCATTTATTCTGAAAAAAATTGTTGAAAAGTTTTCCAATATTACCTTTTCAGTCCAAGCTTTAATATTTTTTTATTAGGATATATATTTTATAAACAACTTTTCTATTATTATATTTATTTTGAGATTTTCTTATAGCAATTTTTTTAAAATTACATAATTATCTAATTTCATATATGGAATATTATTATGTAAATATAGAAAGAAATTTTGATCCAAAGAGTAAGGGGGTGATAATTTTTTTTTTAGTTTTTTGCTGAAAATAATTTGATTTTGATTTTAGACATTTGTTTTTCTACTTTTTTTTATGACTTATTATAAACTTTTGGTTGAATAGAAAAAACAAAAATATTTTACTTTTTCTAAATGGAAAAAGTAACATATTGATTTTCCTTTACTTTTTAATATTTAATAGAAATAAAATATTGTAAAAAGAAACAACCTAATAATACTTAACATTATTAAACACTATTTAGTTCTAACTTCTATTAAGAATGAAGTACTATTTAGTTCTAACTTCTATTTAGAATGGAGTACAAAAAAAAACACCACTTAAGCTTTTTGGAGTTAATTAGGGTTTGGAAAGAGGAGGTCCATTTAATTAGGGTTTGTAATCAAAGTTTGAAATATCGGTAAACATGATCGCGTGGATTTTAGATTTTACCAATATATCAAAAATATGGGTAGATATTTTGATAATGCTTATCAAATTTTTTAAGAAAATATTAAGTTAAATTCATTTAATATATTTATATTCATTTATTTTAAAAATTAAAAACTACTTTTATTAAAACATGTTTTATTACATTTTAAATAAAAAATTAAATGGATTCACATAAAATATTTTATATAAGATTTAATTTCTAAAATTTTGTTACAAATTTATGGTGACTTTTTTTTTTCTATTAACATTAATTTATTCAAATAATTAAAATTATATTAATAATTTATTTTATCGAATTAATTTTAAATTAAAATTTTAGAACTTTATTAATTTTTTTTTATATTTTAGCAATTTTTGAATAAATTCATATTTTTAATATTTTAAAATAAAAATATTTAAAATTAAATAAAATTAAAAGGATAAAGATAAAAAAATTAAAGTGAAGTGATAGTAATTTTTTAAAATAGGATTAATGAGATAATATGAAAAATAATTAAAATTAAATTGATAATATAAAATAAAAGGGTGATATAAATTTAAAATAAAAGATAAATTGGAAAAAATAATTAAAAAACACATAAATTTTAGAAAAAATGGGTTTTTGAAAAAAATCGTCAATTGCCCGTTCCCATGCATGCATGCTGTCCAATGGCGATATTGGCGAAATATCGCTGAAATCGCCGTTTTTTGGGCGATTTTTTACCCAACCAATTAGTGGCCGATTTTATTTCGACCACCACTATAACCAATTTTTCATTAAAATTTTGACGATTTTTTTTTTTTTTTTTTTAAAATCATGGGTGTAATTAGGGTCCTTTTGGACTTACTTCATACTGCATGTGCTTGACAATTATATAAAAGAAGGCAAGTAAATTATTGATTTCTACTTCCTCATCGTGTGATTTTCATGAATCATACATTTTACCTCAATTTTAAGCCTTATATGACTTTAGATGATGCCATGAACTGAATGTGTGGTGTTAGTTATTTTAGCATGTTACCCATGATCATGACTAATACAATTTAAAGGAACATGATGAGGAAAGTAATCATACCAAAGTTAAGTGACACATGGGTGGAAGGAAGATGGTTTATTATCATGTCATGTTCGGTACTTGCTCTTAAGAATCATGATAATGCTTGAAGCGATGATATGGTGAGTCATAACTATGAGAATGAATGGTCTTTAGTGTTCGTATTGTGTTGAAGAGGTTAATAATGCTTGATCTTATATGATTTGGTTTGAGGCATAATGGGACCACTGATGTTTTATGCTGGTCTTGACAAGATCTAATGTAGCTCTCTCCAACTGTTCTTTGCAAGTGACTCAAGATTGCATGGTTCATTTGCTAGTATGATCATAGAGTTAATAATTGAGTGATAAGAGAGATGCAGGACGATTTCGTGCCCACTATATGGGAGAGGGAAATGTTAGAACTTGGATTGTGTGATTAACCCAATGGGGTGCCTCTAATAGGCTTGATCCGATATTCTTTGAGTATTCTAATTAGGGTGGAATGTTGGCAAGCGTCTAACCTTCTAATATATTTTGGACTATTTATTTCAATTGATCTTATTGTCATCCTCATAGGGGATGAAGAGTATGAAAAACATTGTTGCACTATGAGAAAAAATATTCTCACACTGATTCTATAAGAAGGCTTGTTAAATTATGGAAACATTATGACTACTCAATACGTCGTAATCACAATTAGTAATAATCACACAACAATTCATACTTGGAATACCATAAAGCTATTGCACAAGATCCCGAGAAACTAACTAGAAGTAATATACTATACTTTATGTATACATACAAAACATATGCCCTTTTAATTTGTCCATGTAATCTTTACAAAGAAGCAGAAAAATAATTTAAATAAATTTAAAGTGATATATAAAAATTATTTATTAATTTTAAATTTATATTTATTTTCCTTTACTCTTTTTCTTTATTTTTTTTTTCTTGTATTTTTTCTCAAATTTTATGGGAACAAACATAGCCCAAATATATGGATCACATGTTTCCTCAGGTCCTGGATGTTCTTCTCTGGGCGCTGGAGCAATGGCTGAGCTCGGACCATTTCGGGTCCATAGTGATGGCAAAACTTTGTACAGAAATAGATTTGCATGGAATAAGGGTACAATTTTTTCTTCTTCACATCCAAATGTTTTATTTCTCAAAGATTCTGTGTCTTTTAATTAATTAATTTTTTTTTTCTTTGATTTCAGCTGCAAATGTGTTGTTCTTGGAGACACCCAGTGGAGTAGGGTTCTCATACTCAAACATATCATACAATTATCGCGGAGACCGAAAAACAGCCGGTGGGAACTATGCCTTTCTAGTGAATTGGCTGGAGAGATTTCCTGAGTACAAGAAGAGGGATTTCTACATTGCTGGTGAAAGCTATGCCGGGCATTTTGTTCCTCAGCTTGCCCATGTTATTCTTCATCATAACAAGAAGGCTAATAGAACCATTATCAACCTCAAAGGGATCACTGTAAGCATATATATTTCTAATTCTCCTCATTTATGAACACATAAACACACACACACACCAATGATGGGAGATAATCTCGGGCAAATAATTGAAGTTCAATGTCCATACTTTCTTTTTCCAAGATGGAGAAGTAATTGCTAGATTCAAAACTCAATATGCACCCATGATAGGAGATAATCTCATGTAAGAGTCAATGTCCATGCTTTTCTTTTCCAAAATGGAGGAGTAATTGCATCTTAAATTCAAAACGCAATACACACCAATGATAGGAGATAATCTTAGGCAAGAGTCAATGTCCATGCTTCCCTTTTCCTAAATGGAAGAGTAATTGCATCTTCGATTCAAAACTCAATACATACTAATGATAGGAGATAATCTCAAGCAAAAGTCAATGTCCCTGCTTTCTTATTCCAAAATGGAGAAGTAATTGCCTCTTAGATTCAAAACTCAATACACACCAATGATAGGAGATAATCTCAAGTAGATAATTGAAGTGTGAAGCCAATGTCCATGCTTTCTTTTTCCAAAATAGAGAAGTAATTATGTTTTAGATTCAAAACTCAATACACACCAATGATAGGAGATAATCTCAGGTAAATATTTGAAGTGTAGAGTCAATGTCCCTACTTTCGTTATCCAAAATGGAGAAGTAATTGCACCTTAGACTCAAAAACTTAATGTGAGTTTGTCTTTTCTTCTTATCAAAATGAAGACATGTGCAATCCACACTTCATCACAGAAGAACTATTATGTATATGATTTAGGCACCTTATCTTAAATCTAAGGTGTTATTTGTTTTTTTTAATTTTTTGTTGAAAATAATTTGCTTTTAAATTCTAGATAATTTGTTTTGCATTTTTTGATGACTTATAACGTATTTCTTAATTTTTCTAGTTGAATAGAACAAATTAAAATATTTAGTTTTTTCTTAATGGTAAAAATGAATTTCCATGATAAAAGTGAACTTGTTGGTTTTTTTTATTTTATTTCTTAATATTTAATAGAAATAATATATTAAAAAAAATAAACAACTTAATACTTAATACTATTTAGTTTTAAGCTTTATTTAGAATTAAATAAAAAATACAAATACAACCTAAATTAATAGACTTTAAATGAATTTAAACTTTTAATAGAATTTATTGCTATTGAGTATTAAATTATTTACTTTTAAGTCAAGAATTAAAATAAATTTTCAAAAACGAATTTGATTTTTTTTTTAATAAAAAAATTAAGTTTGTATGTTATAGAAATTAAATGTTTAAAAAGTGAATTACCGCAGCTAAACTGAACATGTTGGCTTCTTTATTTACTAATACTTAATAAAAACAATATATATATATATATATATAAATAAACAGCTTAATACTTAACTATATTAAACACTATTTAATTTTAAGTTTTATTTAAAATTAAATAAAAGAAAACACCACCTCTCAAATAAGCTTAAACTTTTAATAACTTTTAATGTTATTAAGTATTGAATTATTTACTTTAAGTCAATAATTAAAATAAATTTTGAAAAATGAATTTGATTTATTTTAATAAAAAAAATTAAATTTGTATGTTATAGAAATCAAATGTTTAAAAAGATAAAAGAAAAAAAAATTGACTTTAAAAAAAAAATGTAAAATTTTTCACTGTTTTTCTATTAAGACCTAATTATCTTAAAGAAGTAACAAATTAAAAATAGAAACAGTTTTAAAAATGTTTTAAATCTTAAAACTGGATGTATGATCAAGACTTATGTAGGGAAAAAAGAAAGGACCTTAACAATTGATACTTTCTTATAAGCATTGGGTGATTAATAATATATCGACCCAGGCCATCTCTCCCAAGAGGCAAATTATTCTTCATTTCATTTATTTGTCTCTGAGGGTTCTACATTATTGATCTTAAAAACTACTTAGCAAAGGATGAATACGTATATCATTTGCCTTTGAAAGTTCTACGTTGTTGATCTTTGAAGCTATGTAGCATGGGGTGACTAGCTGGCCGGTCGAACTAAGGTTGATTTAATTCACAACCAAGGAACATGCAATATACGTGAAAACTACTTATAGAACTCTTTTTCGAGATTACTAAAGATATAAAACCACCTTCTTAGTTGGCCACAGAGTAAATTTATTAACTTTGAAAAGTAAATTCACGTATTCACATGAACCAAAAGCCACTCTTTCTAAGGACTTTGATGGTGTTTGTTTTTCTACAGATTTTAGATTATTTGTTTCTTACATTTTTTTTTCCTTAAATACAAAAAGGAACATGTTAATTTTTCTTTACTTTATAATACTTAATAGAAATAAAATATTAAAAAAATAAACACCTTAATTCTTAATATTATTAAATACTATTTAATTTTAAGTTATATTTAAAATTAAGTCAAAAAAACAAACATCATCTTACTTTGATTAACTCCTATACTCTACTTTCATTCCTCGTGCTACTACTTCCTAAATGCCTCAACTTCTTGCTGACATGATACGATTAACGACTAATCACTCTCAAGATTGAAAGTATTAAAAGAATTAGGGCTATTTGATAGAGTAATAGTAGTGTAAATCAATAAGTCCATCATCAAATAATGAATGAAAAAGAAACATATATACACAGGCAAACCTTGAAAGGTTGGGCAGCGCTAGGAAGTCACTAAAAGAAAGGGTGAAATTATTTTTAATTAAAATCATTAAAAAAAAAAATGTTTCAATTACTCTTTATGATCGCTTACCTATGCTTCTTTAGGCGCTTGAACACTATGCCCTTTTTCTCCTTGTTTTGCATGCAACTTTCTTTTGAATTTTCTGCTACTTTGTTAAAGCTTTTAATATTATATTCACTTTCTTTATTAGTGAACCATAATGTCCTAATTACATACTTATCATTTTTCTAAATAATTTTCTACAATTAGACTTTGAAGGACATATATAACTAGGGGTGGGGATTCACATTGGTGAATTGTGTTTGTGTTATGTCAAAATCTAGGTATTCTACTACATAGTTCAACCCAAACCCAACACGAATAATAATCATGTCAAAAATATAAATTCAAATACTACCTAATTATCATATAAATAACACATCAAGTAACCTATTTAACTCATTTAATAATTAGATCCTCTCATTTAATAATCAAGTTAAATTAGATCTCTTGGTATACAACTATATGATTGATGTCTCAACCAAACATATTTATAATTCAATTGACCTATTTAATTAAAAATAAATTTAAATGAGTTAAATGGTTTAAAAATATAATTAGATTAATAATGAAGTTATTAAATGGGTCAATTCGAGTCAAATTCATGTCATGCAAATTGATCTATAAATTACCTATTTATTAAATGGGTCATTCAGGTTGACATGAATTTGACCTAAACTCGTGAAAAACATGTTGGGTTTATATTATATTAGAGAATCGTATCAAATTTTGTCATCCCTATACATAAATCTATGGAAGCACTTAGAATTGGACTAGTACTTTTATAGAACAAATTTTATTTTGATAAATGGTAATGCTCTTATGGAAAATGCAGATTGGAAATGCAGCAATCCATGATGAAACCGATTGGCTTGGAATGTACCAATACTTTGGGAGTCATGCTCTTGTTTCACCGAGAACTACACGCCAAATAGAGAAACACTGTGATTTCTCACCCGGAGTCACCAACCAGACCAAGGAGTGCAATACCGCTTTTGAGGAAGTCTATCCTAATATTGCTAATATCGATATCTACAACATTTACGGTCCAGTATGTCTCGATTCAAATCTCACAGCCAAGCCCAAAAAAGTTACAGTGAGTTTATTCACACTTCAAAGTTTATATATAAATACATTAAGGGAGTGAACTTAGCTTAATGGTACTTGTGAAAAACTACTTGCTGCAGCCAGTGCAATTTGATCCATGCAGTTATGATTACGTGCATGCCTATCTAAATAGGCCTGATGTTCAAGAGGCCCTCCATGCTAATGTGACCAAGCTCAAGTATGACTGGGAAATTTGCAATAATGTTGTCTATAATTGGACAGATAGCGCCTGGTCTATCATTACCCTTCTCCATGAGTTCATGGAAAATGGGCTTCGTGTATGGGTATATAGGTAAATTCATCACCTCGGGAATACGATTTATGTTGTTGGTCCAGTAATGCTCATTTAGATACACATTCTATTTTCTGTTTGTAAAATCGGAAAATATAAAATTTTTTATATAAGATATATAAAAACTCTTAAAATTTTGTAAAGAAAAAGAAATGATTTTAAAAGTTGCTTAAGAAATTGAGATATCATACCATGTTGCTGAGTGCCACTTAATAGATTTTGTGATCTTTATGACTTGCAGTGGAGATGTTGATGGAAGAGTACCAGTGACATCAACATTGGCTTCTCTTGCTAAGATGAGGCTCACTGTAAAGACTCCTTGGCACCCTTGGTTCCTTCATGGGGAGGTATTCTTTTCCCCCTTTTTGTCTTCATCCACCAATGTTTTTATTGTCTCTCTCTTTCTTGTGCTTGTCTTTTGAACCATTGTAGACTCCAAAATCATCATACCATCCACCAAAAACCATAAAAGAAGGAACAAAGTTCACCAACAGAAGAAAGCTAGCTTCTGATGTAGCATTGGCTTAGAAAAGAGCCAACGCTTGTTCCTTCTGGTCCAACCAATGTTTTTGAGTAGATAAATTAATCATTTCCATACAAAAAATCTCACAATGTACAGTTTCAAAGTGCCAGTAAAACTAGGACCCTTGATTCTTCAGGTAAATTTTTCATAACCCAGGCCTTTAAACCTCTGAAATCTGCAGAGAGCTGCATTCAAATCTCCCATTCAATTCCCACAACTGGATGACATATGGACATTGTAAATTCTACCAAATTAATAGTATTTATGTACTAATTGTAAAAGAATGAAACATTATGACATTAAATTCCAAAAGCTTAACATTATTTTCCTTTTTTGTGTCACAGGTTGGTGGGTATACAGAAGTGTACAAGGGAGATCTAACATTCGCGACAGTAAGAGGAGCAGGGCACCAAGTGCCAAGTTTCCAGCCAAGGAGAGCTCTTTCACTTATCATTCACTTCCTTGCTGGCACACCTCTCCCCAATTGACTGGCTTCCTCAAGTCTTTCTCTATGGAGAAGTGAATAATGAGTGAAAGGATGCTAGTCATCTTCTTTCTCCTCTAAGCACCATTGTTTTATAAGTAGAAAATCCTGGATTTCTAGTCTTGGTAGAGTGACACATAGCCCTTCCTTTGACAAGTCTCAGTAGAGGTGAGTTTCTGGAGACCCACTATAAGAATTCAAGATCCCCTGTCTTCAAATCCTAAATAAGTGGAGCTTTCTGTTTTCAGACCTTAAAATGATGAAATTTCAGAAAACTATATTTTCACGTATAAATATAAATGATTTAGTTGAAAAGAAGAAACTGACAGTGCCATCTTATTAGCAATTCAAACGGATGACTAATTGTTAATGACTACCAGTCAGCAAATGCTGTGTGCACGTCAATGGTTTTGAGAAAGTGATGAAATTCTTGCCAGCTGTGGTAGCTACATTTTCAATCTTCTCAAACCAATCTGAATTCTCCTCAAATTACACAACGTTGGGATGACCCCAGTCTTGAAGGAGGCTTCCATAGCATCAAAAATTGATTCCTTCAATCATCATCAAAGAAAGAAAAGAAATAAAGTCTCGTGACTTAGTAACTAAGAGAATAAATTCTATCTGAAACATGACATACAAATGACATAGCTTTTAAACACATCTCACCTTAATTCAAAACATGGAACTGCAATTGGTTCTACTGACATGAGCTTGATCACTGTGATGTTCATGATACGATTCCGCAATCTCAAACATATAAAAGGTTATAAATTAAGAAGGGAAAGAGCTTGTATGTGATTTCAATTTATGTTGCTATTTTAAATTGAATTTGGAAATAAGCAACCACTGATGCTTACATAGAATTGTGAGAGACAGCAACAAGAGGAACAAAGTTGGAAGAGAAAATTTCTGCAAAATTGCTGTCAAAAGGCACCTCTTGGTCAATTAAGAGTGAAGATCTAGCAGGAATTGTGAAGTAATTTGAATTATTGATAAAAAAAAAAAAGTATTTGTTTTGAGAAGGGATGGTGTGAAAAGTGAACATGTATACAGACAGACCTTGACAAGGGAATGGAAGGTTTTGACAGAGCACATAAGCAAATCTCAACTTGTAGGCATTGGCCCATCAAGCCATCTGAACTTTAACAATGAAAATCAAGGTCAGAGTTGTAGGATGCCAAAGCAGGGACTCATCACCTGAAAAGGAAACCACATTGGGATATTGATTGCAGTGCGGAATGCTGCAGGAGAGATCAAGCTGTGGAGGCTCCACTCTGATCGAGGCACCCTGAGGTTCTTGCAATCTTCAATCTGTAATGATTTTAGGAAAGCCCTGGTAAACAGTGAAGTGGTGCAACTTTGGGATGGATGTGGTGATTCACAGCTGAGAGAAGGGCTTGAGAGCGGAGGGAAATTTCCATCCAAAAGGAACTGAGAATGAGCTTTCCTCTATCAACCTGTGTGCCAATGTTTAAAGGGCACTCAGGTTTCTGTTATGATTCTTTCTCTTTCCTTTTCCAACACATAATGCAGAAAATTTCAAATAGAATAAAATGGAAGTGGCCTTCTACATATAAGCATAAAATTGAAGATGTCTAATAAGAAAATATATCAAGAGAAAAATTGAAGGTGCCTAAGAAGTGTTTTAAAATATGAATAGGCGCACCATAGTAATGATGCGAGAGAAGGAAGTAAATCTCTGCAGACTAAGGAGAATCTATTCTGAGCTTGGAACTCATTCTAATTCAGCAGTACACTTCCATTTGAGGGACATATGAGCAACTATGAATGGGCTGATCCACATTTGGGGACTCAGGATTTCAGTTGCAGCTTCTTTCTGTCATTCCTGCACATTAGACTGGAATTTCCATTTACACTAAAAGTGAAAATGGCACAGAGCAGATGAAGTAGAGAGCTGTGAGTTGTAAATGGGAAGGTGTACCTGAAGCAGGGAAAGCAGCATTCCATATGAATTGATATAGTGGAATGCATGATTCAATAAAATATCTCAATGCGTGGGATGTGGGCAATCCTGGCCCAATCTTCTCCTTTCTCCTTCAAGCATCTTTTTCTTAGAATAGGACATTTCTTGACCTCGAGCCTTGAAAGTGTTCCAGGCAGTCCCTCATCTGGCAGAAAGGAACGGAGCTTGGGACAATCTGAGATCAATAGCTCTTTGACAGAGTTGAGGTTTTGGAGACCCAGGAATGACAGAGATTCCAGGTTCTGGAGTTCATTAACGGAAAGCCAGGTTAGATTCCTCGGAAGAAGTAGGCAGTCATTTTCTCGAAAGGAAACCACATCTGAACATGCACCAGAAATTCGGAATGCTTTAAGAGAGGTAAGCCTATGCAAACCCCAGTCAGATAGGTGGGTCTGGAGATTCTGGCAATATTCAATCCGAAGTGATGTTAGATTGGGGGCCAAACCTCCTTCTGGTAGGGACACGAGGCTTGGACAGTAACGAACGTACAGATTTTGAAGAGATGTGAGATTTTGCATTTGAGGACGCAGGGACTTAAGATTCTCGCAGTTTTCAATCCAGAGCTCTTTGAGGTTGGCGTTGGGCAAGCCATTTAGTGGGAAAAACTCGAGTCCAGGGCAATCAAGTATCTCCAGTTTAATGAGATGCGTGAGGCTGTCGAGGCACCCTTCTAGTGTTGTCAGATTTGGATAATTCCACATCTTCAAACATTCAAGTGCTGCATTATTGCACAACATCTGCCCTGAAATTGGCTCTAAAATTTCGCAGTTCCAAATCTCAAGTTGCTTAAGAGAGGGGGGTAAGTTGCCCGGTGGGATGGAGTTGAGAGATGGACATCCATTTATCTTCGAGACTTCGAAATGCGAAATGCTTCTGGTGCCGCTGCCGCTGCCACTGCTACTAGCTTGCATTATTTTATCCGGTAGAGCCTTTAAATTTGTACAAACTCCTATCTCCAGTTGAAGTGTGCTGGGTAACTCATCTGGAAAACAAACCAGAGATGGACAATTCCACACATGCAACCTTTCCAGGAATTGCAAATTGCCGTTGTATCTTCCATGTGGTAGCAGCTTCTGACCCTCACAATCATTTAGCACAAGAACTCTTAACGCGGGCGGCAAACCCGTTTCTGGAAATGACACGAGATTTGGGCAGTGGCCAATTCTCAGCTCTTTAAGAGATTTGAGGCGCTTAAATCCCTTTGGCAGCTCTTCCAGGCTGGAACAATTGTATGTTTCCCAATATTCAAGTTCCAAAGGGAGCCATTCACCTATCCTTGCAAGCTCTGGAATTGCCTCAATTCGTAACTTGGTGAGTGCGTTGAGTGAGTGGAGGTCAATGTGAAGCCCTCTCCTCAACCCCATAATATCAGTTACATTTAATTCACGAAGGAAAGGAAACTCGAAACGTAGGAGTGTGTGTGGGCATTCACGAACATCAAGCTTTACAATGGAAGGAAGGCAAGGATGAATTAATTCACAGTGTAACAAGGGGCATTGCGATATCTTCAGCTCAACAAGGCTAGGAAATAGTGTTTGAACTTCTGCATCACTATTGCTAAGAGGAAACCAAAATTCCCAATTTGGCATATTCCCAAATGTTAGAGATTCCAAGGATGGAAAAGGCTTGAAAGAAGTAGACACCTCCCCATAAAACGCATCATCCACTCTTCCTACTTTATGCATGCTTGAGATGTGTAAGACTTTAAGTGAGGTTAGTCGCCCAAGAGGTGGTAATGTTCTGCAATTTCGGCAATCACTGAGACTTAGTTGCACCATTGATGAAAATGAGGGATCTCCTATCCAAGAAGGGAATTTGAATCCCCTGTACCGTTGAAAGGTGAGCTTTTTCAGATTTTGATGAGGTTCCAGCATCCCAGTTAATGTTTCATTTTGTGCATCCACATAACCCAATTCCACTGTTAAGTCCTCAATCTTGTGTCTATTCTTTAAATTTGCATCCATTACCTCTTTCATATTCACCATATTCTGCAACCCCAAAATGGACAGCTTCCCTAGAAGTTGAGACAAATCCCCCAAATCCCGTATTCTCAACCCACTGCCTTTACTAACAATAAACTTTGACAATGTTTGTAAGGATCCTAGTTTACATATTTGGGAAGGCATCTCCTCTAATTCATCAGTATCAATAAGATCAAGATGCCGAAGGTTGATTAAGTTCCCAATGCCTACAGGTAACTTGAAAAGACTCTTGCATCCACGTAATATTAATGTTTGTAATTATAAAGATAGCAAACTGATTCAGGTAGCCAATTGATTAATGTGTATGAAAAATTAAGATACCTTAAATGCTTCAAATCACCAAGCGAATTTGGTAGCTCAGATATCCGATAACCACTCAAAGATAGCACCCGTAAGCTCATTTTCATTAAAGATCATGCAACACTTTAGTGGATATGTAGCAACCCGAATTCATATCCGATGCATGAATTGGTAATGCCAGAAATGTTCTCAAATACTTTGCTTTACGAACGGGTTCAAAATTTTCAAAGATCTCATACATACGACGGGTGAATGATGAATGACAAACCTTTTCAGAAATGGCATGCCTCACATTATTCTCAGGCTGATCCTCTGAGTGGAAGCATATTTCAGCAGCAACAGATTGAGCCAAGTCGTTGAGGAGATCATGCATGGTGAACTTTGATACATTGCTACTTGATGGCTGGAAAAGTGATCTTGATAATAACTCACAAAAGTAGTCACGACCTAAATCTTCCATTTGCTTATTTCCAGTAGGTTGTTCCAGTAAACCCTCTGCCATCCATATAAGGACCAACTCATCCTTATCAAATTCATAACCCTTGGGACATACTGAGCAATAACTGAAACACTGCTTCAAGTGGGGAGGAAGATGGTGATAGCTAAGCTTTAGAGCTGGAAGAATGCCACACTCCTTTTTTGGCAAATCCCAGATGTTGCTGCCTAATAGCTCTGCCCATTCCTCGCAATTTGATTTAGTGCGCAACAGACCCCCTAGGGCCTTTGCTGCCAAAGGCAAACCTCTACACTTTCTTACAATTTTCTCACCAATTACTCGCAGGTGTGCATGGTTATCGAAGTTTCTTGTTCCCAATGCATGGTGGGTAAGTATAGGTAGGCAATCATCATCGGGCAACTCTTGCATAGTGAGAGGTGATGAAACAGGACCTCCAATTATTGATGTAACCCGTTGACTACGAGTTGTTACAATAAGTTTACTGCCTCTTGCACCTGCTCTTAAAGGAGAGCGAAAGAGATCCCATGTAGCATAGTCCTCTTCCCAAACATCATCCAACACCAGCAGAAATTTCTTCCCGGCCAAGTTCTCTTTGAGTGATACTTGAAGTAAATTTAGATCATCCACATCCCGAAAACTGGAAGCGATGGACTGCAGAATTGTTTTGGTTACTCTCACAACATCAAAATCATAGGTCACAGAAATCCAAACTCGCGGATCAAAATGTTTTTTCACCTCACCATCATTGAATGCCAACTGAGCGAAAGCAGTCTTGCCAACACCTGGCATACCGAGTATAGGAATAACACAGATTTCATTTTCACTTGCTTCATCATTTCGCAACGGGTTAAGAATTGCCCTTTTATCGTCGCCCCTGCCATAAACATTAGGGGCATCTACCAGAGAAGTGGTTGGCAGTACTGTTTCTCTTGCACTGGAGCTTCCTCCAGCATTCCTTAACAATCTTAGACCTCCTATTTGCTTTGCAATCTCTTGCACTCTGTTGGTGATCTTCTCTATCTTGGATCCCATCCTAACACTAAACATCAAAGCGGTTGGATTCAAAGAAATAGGAAAACAAGCAGGGATGGGAGCTCGTACAGCCGTACTACTTGTGGTAGCTTCAGATCCATCGGCCATCAGCTTCCGTCGCAAGGCTTCGGTGGCGATCGCATCCAGTAAGTCATCCATGTCATAAGCCAAATCTCTAAGATCCTCCAGCCACAATTTCACAGATGACTCCGTTACATGTTTCTCCTCCGCATCACTGAGCACTGCCTGAACTATCAGCAACGTTTTCTTCAGGTTCCTTAGCTTAGTATGAAGTCCCTCTCGGCCAACAAAGTCAAAGAATTCATTTGAAGCCCACTTGTTAAACATCACGTTTATGAATGCAGTGAGAAAGATCTCTCCCGCAGCCATTGTTCTCTTTGTAGAAAGGGAGGAATCAAGAATAGGTGCAAAGACATCCAAAGTTATAACAGAAGGGTCGCTTTCTTTCTCCCGAGATCTCAATACTACTTATATGTTGACAATATACTAAAATGAAATATTTTTAGGTTATGCTGGATTATGGAAAAATGGTAAAGGAAGAACTTTGTAAAAAATATTAAAGAAAATAAAATATAATTAAAATTAGTTAAAATTTTATATATTTTTAAATTAGTTAATTTTTATACCAATGAGTTAAAATAAATGAAATTAATTTAAAGTAATATAACTTTAAATCTATTTTTTATTTTTTTTTATTTTTTTCTCTTTTTATTTTACAATTATGCTTGATTCCGAGGAAATATTAAAACAAGAAAAAAGTTCTAAACAAATATTTTTATTTTATTTGATAATTCTATAAAAAATATAAAAAAAATAAAATATAATTAAAATTAGTTAAAAACTTGTACTAGTAAAATGAGTTTGAAATATCATATAAAAACAATTTATAAATTTTTAATCTATTTCTTATTTTTTCATTTTTTCTTTTCTTCTGTTTTCCCCCCCTTTTTTTTTTTTTCATTCTATTTTTTCTCAAATTTCATGGGTTTCCAACCTTTCCGCTAACCATGTATGAAAGCTTAGAGCTATCACTAATTTATGATTATCTTGAGTGTCCAACTCGATCATATTTTAATATTTATTCCCTTGTGGACTTGGCTTTTATATAGCTTGAGGGAGTCCGATCTATCAAGCATAAAAATTAAATTCAGTATAAATCATGCCGGCCATAATTAAAAGGCATATATAAAAAGAGGCAGTTTTTAAAATAACAATGCATTTTTTTAAAAACAAAATAAATCTAAGTTCATATTTAGTAATTATATTTTAAAACAGTTTTGAATAATAATTATAAAAAACGGTTTATGAAAATAGTTCTTCAATATGTTTTATAGAACAAATGTCTATTTAAAACACTCTATGTTTTTAAATATGTTTTAAAAATCACTTTTATATATACTACTTGTAAAAAATAAAACGAAAGGAAAAGATATTAAGAAATGAGAAAATAGAATGTTAAGAAAAAAAACTAAATAAATATTTCATTAGAGATCTTCTCTTTTATAAGGAGACAAAAAGATATATACTATTATAGATGATCATCCAAAAGTTTTCACAATACAACAAATTCTTATTTTTTATAATATTTTCCCCTTAAATGATTATAAGAATATTTTTATCATTGTGATTGTCTTGTTAAAAACTTAGTGAAACAAAACCTAGACGGAGAGCCCCTAGTCTATCATTTCCCTTCTCTACATGCTCATGGAAAATGGGCTTTGTGCATGGGTATATAGGTAAATTCATCATTTGCGGAATATGGTTTCCATTGTTGGTCCATTAATGCTCATTTGGATACACTTTCTATTTTTTGTTTTTGTAATCGAAAAATATGAAAAGTTTTACACAAGATGTAAAAACCCTAAAAAGTTTGTAATGAAAAGTAATTATTTGAAAAGTTATTTGAGATATTAAAAAATTTTACCATCTTAAATTTTAAAAATTCAAAAATTAATTTCTTTATAAGATGTTTTTTTTTTATATAAAAATTTCTCATTTTGAAGATAAAAAACAAAAGTGTATTAAAATGGATACTTAACTAATTGTTTAAATTTTTAGCTACTTCATAGTGATCCATGTTGCTGAGTACCACTCAATAGATTTTGTGATCTTTATGACATCAACATTGGCTTCTCTTGCTAAGATGAGGCTCACTGTAAAGACTCCATGGCACCCTTGGTTCCTTCATGGGGAGGTATTCTTTCCCCCCTTTTTGTCTTCATCCATCAATGTTTTTATTACACCTCTTTCTTATGCTTTTCTTTTGAACTATTATAGACTCCAAAATCATCATACCATCCACCAAAAACTAGAAAAGAAGGAACAAAGTTCACCAGCAGAAGAAGGGTAGCTTCTGATATAGCATTGACTTAGAAAAGAGCCAATGCTTGTTCCTTCTGGTCCAACCAATGTTTTTGAGAAGATAATGGGTTCATTTGCATACAAAAAATCTCACAATGTACAGTTTCAAAGTGCTAGTAAAACTAGGACCCTTGATTCTTTAGGTAAATTTTTCATAACCCAGGTCTTTAAACCTCTGAAATCTGCAGAGAGCTGCGTTCAAATCTCCCATTCAAATTCCCACAACTGGATGACATATAGACATTGTAAATTCTACCAAATTAATAGTATTTATGTACTAATTGTAATAGAATGAAACATTATTGTATCAAATTCTAAATGCTTAACATTGTTTTCCTTTTTTGTGTCACAGGTTGGTGGGTATACACAAGTGTACAAGGAAGATCTAACATTTGCGACAGTGAGAGGAGCAGGGCACCAAGTGCCAGGTTTCCAGCCAAGGAGAGCTCTTTCACTTATCATTCACTTCCTTGCTGGCACACCTCTCCCCAATACTTCATCAGACCATTGACTGGCTTCTTCAAGTCTTTCCCTCTGGAGAAGTGAATAATGAGTGAAAGGATGCTTGTCATCTTCTTCCTCCTCAAAGCACCATTGTTTTATAAGTAGAAAATCCCGGATTTCTAGTCTTGGTAGAGTGACACATAGCCCTTCCTTTGACAAGTCTCAGTAGAGGTGAGTTTCTGGAGACTCACTATAGGAATTCAAATCCCCTGTCTTCAAATCCTAAATAAGCGGAGCTTTCTGTTATCAGACCTTAAAATGATGAGATTTCAGAAGACAATATTTTCACGTACAAATATAAATGCTTTAGTTGAAAAGAAGAGAGTCAGAGTGCCATCTTATTAGCAATTCAAACGGAGTCATCCTTTAGGAGAGAAATAGTAGACAATGCAATTGAAAAAACAGGGGAAAAAAATAGTCTAATCGAACTACATTAGACTATCAGTGAGCAAATGCAGTGTATGAACCTCAATGTTTTTGAGAAAGTGATGAAATTCTTGCTTGCTGTGGCAGCTACATTTTCAATCTTCTCATCCTCTTCATGAGTAAACCATTCTGAATTCCCCTCAAATTACACGACTTTGGTAAGACCCTGGCCTTGGAGGAGGCTTCCATAGCATCAAAAATTGATTCCTTCAATCATCATCAAAGGAAATAAAGCCTCGTGAGCTAGTAACTAAGAGAATAAATTCTATCTGAAACATGACATACAAATGACATGGAACTGCATTTGGCTCACCCGATGAGAGTTTGATCACACTGATGCTTACATGGAATTGTGGGAGACTGCAACATGAGGAACAGAGTTGGCAGAAAAAATTCCCGTGAAACTGCTGCCAAATGGAACAAAGTTAGGCCAAAATCTCAATTCACTTAAGAGTTGTAGGGAAATTTCCATCCAAAGGGAACTGAGAATGAGCATTTCCTCTATCAACCTTGATCATAATCGTGCTGGGCAGCTCACATGGAAAGCAAACTGGAGACGGACATGTCCATGTTGTCAATATTTCAAGGACACTCAGGCTGATGTTATAATTCTCTCTCTTTCCTTTTCCAACACATACTGCAGAAAATTTGATATTGAATAAAATTGAAGTAGCATTCAGCATGTGAGCATAAATTTGAAGATGTCTAACAAGAAAATAAATCCAGAGAAAAATTGAAGGTGCCTAGGAAGTGTCAATATGAATAGGCACACCTTACAGTGAAGCAAGGGAAGGAAATATATATTTGCTGGGAATTCTCTGCAGAAAAATGAGAATCCCATCGTCTCATTAAGTGGTACACTTCCATGTGAGGGATATATAAGCAACCGTGAATAGGCAGATCCACATTGGGGGAGTCTGGATTTCAGTTGTAGCTTCTTTCTGTCATTCCTGCACATTAGAGTGGAATTTCCATTTACACGTGAAAGTGAAAATGGCAGAGAGCAGCTGAAGAAGAGAGCTGTGAGTTGTAAATGGGAAGGTGTACCTGAAGCAGGGAAAGCAGCATTCGATATGAATTGATATGGTGGATGAAATACATGAGTCAATCAAATATCTCAATGCGGGGGATGTGGGCAATCTTGGTCCAATATTCTCCTCGCTCCTTCAAGCATCTTTTTATTAGAATAGGACATTTCTTGATCTCGAGCCTTGAAAGTATTGCAGGCAGTCCCTTATCTGGCAGAAAGGAACGGAGCTCGGGACAATCTGAGATCAATAGCTCTTTGAGAGAGTTGAGGTTTTGGAGACCCAGGAATGCCAGAGATTCCAGGTTCTGGAGTTCATTAACGGAAAGCCAGGTTAGATTCCTCGGAAGAAGTAGGCAGTCATTTTCTCGAAAGGAAACCACATCTGAACATGCACCAGAAATTCGGAATGCTTTAAGAGAGGTAAGCCTATGCAAGCCCCAGTCAGATAGGTGGGTCTGGATATTCTGGCAATCTTCAATCCCAAGTGATGTTACATTGGGGGGCAAACCTCCTTCTGGTACTGACATGAGACTTGGACAGTTCTGAACATACAGATTTTGAAGAGATGTGAGATTTTGCATTTGGGGAGGCAGGGACTTCAGATTCCCGCAATTTTCAATCCAAAGCTCTTTGAGGTTGTCGTTGGGCAAGCCATTTAGTGGGAAAAAGTCCAGGGCAATCAAGTATCTCCAGTTTAATGAGATGCGTGAGGCTGTCGAGGCACCCTTCTAGTGTTCTCAGATTTGGATAATTCCACATCTGCAAATATTCAAGTGCTGCATTATTGCACAACAACTGCCCTGAAATTGGCTCTAAAAGCTCGCAGTTCCAAATCTCAAGGTGCTTAAGAGAGGAGGGAAAGTTGCCCAGTGGGATGCCTTTCAGAGATGGACATCCTTTTATCTTCAAGATTTCGAGATCAGAAATGCTTCTGGTGCTGCCGCTGCCGCTGCTGCTGCTGCTAGCTTGCATTCTTGCATCCGGTAGAGCCTTTAAACTTGTACAACTTTCAATGACCAGCTGTTTAAGTGTGCTGGGTAGCACATCTGGAAAGCAAACAAGAGATGGACAATTCTGCACCTTCAACCTTTCCAGGAAATGTGAACTGCTGCCCTATCGTCCATCAGGTAGCAGCTTCAGACCCTCACAACCATCCAGCACAAGAATTCTTAACATGGGCGGCAAACCCGTTTCTGGAAATGACACGAGCCTTGGGCAGTGGCAAATTCTCAGCCCTTTAAGAGATTTGAGGCTGTGCAATTTATTTGGCAGCTCTTCCATGCTGGGACAATCGCTTATTTCCAAACATTCAAGTTGCAAAGGCTGCCATTCACCTATGCTAGCAAGCTCTGGAATTCTGGCAACTGTTAACTTGATGAGTGCAGTGAATGAGTCGAGGTAATCAATGTGAAGCCTGCGCCACCCTTTCATATCAGTCATATTTAGTTCCCTTAGAAAAGGATGACAACCACGTAGGTTTATGTTTGGGCAGTCACGAACATCAAGCATTGAAATGAGAAGTGAATCAGTTATTTCCAACCATAACTGGGACACTTCCAAATATGTAGCAACCTTAATTAACATCTGATGCATGAATTGGTAATGCAAGAAATGTTTGCAAATATTTAGCTTTACGAAAGGGTTCAAAATTTTCAGAGATCTCATACATATGATGGGTGAATGATGAACGACGAGCCTTTTCAGAAATGACATGCCTCACATTATTCTCAGGCTGATCTGCTGAGTTGAAACAAATTCCAGCAGCAACAGATTGAGCCAAGTCGTTGATGAGATCATGCATGGTAAACTTTGATCCATTGCTGCTTGATGGCTGGAAAAGTGATCTTTATAATAACTCACAAAAGTATTCATGACCTAAATCTTTCGTATCCTTATTTACACAAGGTTTTTCCAGTAAGTCCTCTGCCATCCATATAAGAATCAACTCGTTCTTACCAAATTCATAACCTTTGGGAATTACTGAGCAGTAAGAGAAACACCGGTTCAAGTGGGGAGGAAGATGGTGATAGCTTAGCTTTAGAGCTGGAAGAATGCTACATTCCTTTTCTGGCAAATCCCAGATGTTGCTGCCTAATTTCTCTGCCTATTCCTCACAACTTGGTTTAGCCCGCAACAGGCCGCCCAGGGCTCTTGCTGCCAAAGGCAAACCTTTACACTTTCTTACAATTTTCTCACCAATCACTTGCAGGGTTGGATGGTTATCGAAGTTTCCGTATGAAAGAGTGTAAATAATTTCAAATTTTACTTTTGGGAATTATTTTTAATTTATTTTATTATTTTATATTTTATATTATTATATTAGTGTTATATTTTTGGAAAGAATCCTATTGGGATTGTGCTAGTGAAGTTTTATTCCTTTTATAACTAGAATCACCTTCCACTTTGTGTCATCTTCTAATTACAAATACATTCCTTTTATAAGTAGAATCACATTCCACTTTGTGTCATCTTCTAATTATGAGTAGATTCTCATTAGACTGTGTTAGTGGCCTATAAAAGCAGGTCATCCTTCTCTTATACATATACCAATTTTTTCAGAGAATTTTTCAAAGAGTTTTTTAAGGAGTATTTTCATACATCTATTTGGAGGAATTTTTTATAAACCTGAGCTGTACACATCTCGCTTACAGAGTACACCTAAGGCGAGATCTGACTGCTGAATCTTAGAGGTAGACCACTGGTACGACCCTAGTGCACCGAGTTCGTCTTCGAGGAGGATAGATCTATTTCAAGGACAGTGTTTGTCACGCCTCAGCCGATAAGTTTTTCTTCTTATTTATTATGTTCTTTGTTCGTGTCTTTTGGGCTAGTCTTTTGTTTCCATACCCTTAAATTCCAACAATCTTAAAATATATCCAAATGGAAGCTTCCCTAGTTCACACCCTTCCTAACACCTTTGAAATTGATCTCTTCAACGGGACATTCTTTAAGAGATGGTAGGAAATGGTTTTCTCTACAATTGATATAGTGAACTTTTGACACATTTTGACTGACCTAAAACCTTTGATGCAATGTTGGTAAGTTCAGGAGCACCCTTGAACTTGTGAAGGGAAGCTATCCTATCCGCATGTCATATTCAAAATAGAATACCTTACAGGAAATTTATATGGAACAACCTGAGGGTTGTGTAATTCCAGGGAAGGAGAAGAAAGTGTGTAAATTAGTTAAATCACTATATGGGTTAAAACAAGCTCCTAAACAGTGACACAACAAGTTAGCTGTGGCACAACAAGTTTGATCATGTGTTAGTAAATAATGGATATTCCATTAATGATGCTGATAAGTGTATCTACAGCAAGTATGAGGATAACAAATGTGTAGTCATCTGCCTTTATGTTGATGACATGCTGATCTTTGGAACTAACCTAGAGGTTGTGTGTGAGACCAAGAAATTCCTAGGCTCTAAGTTTGATATGAAAGACCTAGGAAAGGTAGAGGTGATTCTAGGAATTAAAATAACTAGAACACCTAATGGGCTTAAACTTTCTCAAGAGCACTATGTTGAGAAGATCTTAAGGAAGTTTGAACACTTTGATTGTAAACCAGTGTCAACTCCTTATGATCCCAGCTTACAACTGAAGAAAAATAGAAAACATAATGTTGCCCAAATATAGTATGCTCAAATCATAAGGAGCCTAATGTACTTAATGAACTGTACCAGACCTGACATTGCTTGTGCAGTAGGTAGATTGAGTCGGTACACCCAAAGTCCTAATTAGGACCATTGGACTACTGTTCCTAGAGTCCTTAAGTACTTGAGAGGCACCATTAACTATGGTTTGTGCTTTAGTGGATTTCCAAGTGTCCTTGAAGGATTTAGTGATGCAAATTGGATCTCGGATTCAGATGAGATGAAATCCACAAGTGGATATGTTTTCATCCTTGGTGGAAATGCAGTTTCTTGGAAGTCTGCCAAGCAAACTTGCATTACTCGGTCTACTATGGAGGCTAAGTTTATTGTCTTAGAAAAGGCAAGTTCTGAGGTTGAGTAGCTTAGAAACCTCTTAACAGATATCCCTTTATGGACGAGACCAGCCCTGTTTGTGTCTATGCGTTGTGATAGCCAAGCTGCAATTGCTAAGGCTAAGAATAAAATATTTGATGAGAAGAACAGACATATACGCCTAAGTCACAATATTGTGCGGCAGTTGCTTGAAACAGAGGTTATATCCCTAGAATTTGTAAGGTTAGAGTTGAATTTGGCTGATCCTTTGACCAAACCACTAAATAAGAAACTAGTGGAAGAAACATCGAGGGGGATGGGGCTTATGCCTATTACAGAAGTCAAGAGTGGTGGTAACCCAACCTATTAGAATGGAAATTCCATGAAGTAGGTTCATATGGGTAATAACAAATCATTTGTTGACTTGAGGTGCTTTATCAACTCTAATTGTTTAAGAGTCCATCTTTATGGTGTAGATAGAGCGTATTCTGCATTGACTAAGGTTGAGTATTTACTCTTAATGAATACCATATCCCTTATGGATGGTATTTTTAAATGCAGAACATACTTGATGGATTCACCTATATGAGAGTGGAGGTGGGGCCACTTCCTATGAGAATTTAGGCAGATTCTCTAGAGCTCTCATGAATATCCAGGCAGGGCGCATGACCTATTTATGCCAATCCGTTTTGTACAGCTCGTAGTGCAGTTGAGAAACCAATGTGGATAAAAGTCCCTTTAGTTACATCAAGAAACACTGGTTCATAGAAATTTATTTTCACCGTGTTTCATGATGCATTGGATTCTTTTTTCCTCCAAAAAAAAAAAATGGAAATTACGTTTACACTCTGTGGGGGATTGTATGAAGAGTGTAAATAATTTCAATTTTTATTTTTGGGAATTATTTTTAATTTATTTTATTATTTTTATTTTTTATTATTCTATTAGTGTTATATTTTTTGAAAGAGTCCTATTGGGATTGTGCTAATGGAGTTTCATTCCTTTTATAAGTAGAATCACCTTCCACTTTGTGTCATTTTCTAATTACAAGTACATTCCTTTTATAAGTAGAATCACCTTCCACTTTGTGTCATCTTCTAATTACGAGTAGATTCCATTGGACTGTGTTAGTGGCCTATAAAAACAGGTCACCCCTCTCTTATACATATACCAATTTTTTCAAAGAGTTTTTAGTATTTTCATACATCTATTTGAAGGAATTTTTTATAAACCCGAGCCGTACACACCTCGCTTGCAAAGTGCACCCAAAGCGAGTTATGGTTGTTGAATCCTGGAAGTAGACCACTGGTACCCTAGTGCACCAAGTTTGTCTTCGAGGAGGGTGGATCTATTTTAAGGACAGTGTTTGTCACGCCTCAGCCGATAAGTTTTTCTTTTTATTTAATATGTTTTTTGTTTGTGTCTTTTGGGCTAGTCTTTTGTTTCCATACCCTTAAATTCCAACAGTTTCTTGCTCCCAATGCATGGTGGGTAAGTATAGATAGGCAATCATCATCCAGCAACTCTTGCAAAGTGAGAGGTGATGAAACAGAACCGCCAGTTACTGATACAACACGTTGACTACGAGTCGTTACAATAAGTTTACTGCCTGCTGCACCTGCTCTTAGAGGAGAGCGAAGGAGATCCTATGTAGCATAGTCCTCTTCCCAAACATCATCTAACACCAGCAGCAATTTCTTCCCAGCCAATTTCTCTTTGAGTGATACTTGAAGCAAATTTAGGTCATCCACATCCTGAAAATTATATGTGATGGACTGCAGAATTGTTTTGGTTACTCTCACAACATCAAAATCATAGGTAACAGAAATCCAAACTCTCGGATCAAAATGATTTCCCACCCGGCCATCATTGTATGCCAACTTAGCCAAAGTAGTCTTGCCAACACCAGGCATACCGACTTTGGGAATCACACTGATTTCATTTTCACTTGCTTCACCATTCAGCAACCGGCTAAGAATTTCCCTTTTATCTTCGTTCCTGCCATAAACTCAAGATTCATCTACCAAAGAAGTGGTTGGCAGTCTTTCTCTTGCATAGAACTTTCCTCCAGGATTCTCTCGCAAACCTAGACGGGCTGCAATCTCTCACTCTGTTGGTGATTTCTTCTATCTTAGATCCCATCCTAGCACTAAACATCAAAGCGCTTGGATTGAAAGAAATAGTAAAACAAGCAGGGATGAGGGCTTGTACCGCCGTAGTCATTGTGGTAGCTTGGGATCCCTCGGCCATCAGCTTGCGTCGCAAGGCTTCCGTGGCGAGCTCATCCAGCAAGTCATCCATGTCATAAGCTAAATCTCTAAGATCCTCCAGCCACAATTTCACAGTTGACTCAGTTATTTGCTTCTCCTCCGCATCACTGAGCGCTGCCTGAATTATCTGCAACGTTTTCTCCAGTTTCTTCAGCTTAGTATGAAGTCCCTCTTGGAGAACAAAGTGGAGGAACTCAGTTGACGTCAACTTGTTAAAATGCAGTGAGAAAAGATCTCTCCCAGAGTCATGGTTGGAATCAAGATTATAGAGCAAAGAGATCCAAGAGAACAGATTTTGAGGTTCAACTGAATTTTCTGTTTGATACAAATCTCCCAGGCCTCAGGCAACCGTGAGTGATCTTTGGTCGCCCCCTTGTGGGCCGTGTGAAATGAAATAAAGTTCTTACGCGTAAAAGAAAGTGACTTTATTTTCCACATTTCTTGTCATCTTCGTTCTAAGATCTCCTTCCCGATCTCGAATTTCCCAACCATTAGAGCACCTTTAGACTATATTGTTAAAGAGCATGATATGCTATAAAACATTTTTTAAGGTCGAAAGTAGTATTTTAGAAAAGCCATTGTTGGAATGGCTACCAAACGACACTTGAAGAGTGGAGAAAGACCTTGCTGCAGATAGCAGTGAAGAATGATGCTGAGGAAAAGCAGATAAGGGGGAAAGTCGTCAGAGTGTGGATGGATGATCTAGAAGCTCTAGTTTAGAATTTCGAAGATGTTCTGGACTAGTTTTGACACTGAAGCAAATACTCTCAGTTTGATACAAGGACCTCAAACCGCCACCACTAAGGTATGCAAGCTGATCCCAACTTCATGTACTAGTTTGAGTCCCCACCGTGTGAAATCTAAGGGAAGTATTTGTAACAAGATAAGTAAAATCACGAAAGAGTTGAATGCTCCAAAACTTGGATTTGCCGCAAGATAATTTGAAGAATGAATTGAATGACAAAAGAGTTTTGTTTTTCCTAACACAATGTATAACAATCCACTCTCAACCGTATAAATATCAAACGTTCTAGACCCAAGAATAAGAGGAGTTCATATAAGATTAAAAATAGTTTATACATATATAGCATAAGTAACTTTTCTATAAGGTTAAAAAAGGTTTATATATACAGTGTCAGAAATTTTTTCCCTTATCCCATATGAAATATCACACAATGCTTTGCATATTGTTCCATTTTCCCAAAAACAATATATTTAAAAAAAAGAAGCTGATTTTGTTATGGATAACAAAAGGTTTGGTGAATGGGTTGAGAAGAGGGAGGACACTAGAAGAGATGGGTGAAATGTGTTTTGATAACCTGTCATCTAGATAATTCTTTAAAACATTTAGACATGATAAACCGTTGTTTTGTGATGCATGACTTGACCCCCTAATTTAGCATAATTTATGGTCAGAGAATTTTGTTTTTGGTTAGAGTTTGACAAGCAAAACAAAATTTTTTCGAAGACATGACATTGTCATACACTCACGGAGAATTTGATGTCCATAATAAATTTGATCCTATTCCTTGAGCTTATAATTTGTGAACCTTCCTCCCATTGAATACGCCTCTCGAAGTTTCAACTTGCAACCTAACCAACAAGGTCCTACATGATTTGTTGCCAATGCTAAAATGTCTACGAGTTCTGTCACTCTTTGGCTGTTAGATCATTGATCTGCCTAATTCAATAGGAAGTTTGAAGCGTTTGCGCTACTTAGATCTTTTTCATAACCTCATAAGAAGAGTACCAGAATCAATAAGCAGCGGTACTACTCTCATTCTACAGGCATTGATATTGTCATACTGTGAATATCTCACTGAGTCGCCTGCAAATATGCAAAAACTAATTTGCAACATCTTGATATTAGCAAGACTAACTTAAACTGGATGCCACTAAAAATGAATACATTAAACAGAAATGGGACTGGGATCATGATGCATCTACTGGTGATCAAGCCAGTGTTCTTGAAGACATGCAGTCTCATAAGCACCTGAAAAAGCTCAGCATCAATTACTATGGCAACATAGAGTTTCCAAATTGGTCAGGAGAGCATTCATATGGGAATGAAGTGATGATACGTCTCAAAAGTTGTAAAAAAATTTCATCCTTGCCCCCACTTGGACAGCTGCCATCTCTCAAAAACCTCCATATTGAGAAGCTTGATGGAGTGAGGAGATGGATCAGGAGTTCTATGGAGATTCTTGTTATTCTTCACAAGCCTTTCGGATCCCTTGAGACTCTTTTGACTTTTGAAGGGATGTTGAAGTGGAGGAAATGGGATTGTGCTGGAGTTGAATTCCCTTGTCTAGAGAAGCTTTATATGAAGAAATGTCCAAAGCTGGGAGGGGATTTACCCAAGCACCTTCCCCTTTTAATGAAGCTTCATATTTCTGAATGTCAGCAGCTAGCGAATCCCCTTCCAATGGTTCCTTCCATCTGTAAATACAAAGCTGTGACATTCTGGAATTCCTATCAGAGGGAATGATGCAGAGCAGCTCTTATCTCCTTATATTGTACATCAGAGACTGAAGCTCTCAGGTCCTTCCCCTGAGTTGGTTCATTGGAATACTTTCTACCAGGGGCTGTCGGAAACTTGAGTTCCCCCTGCTTGAGGGTCTGCCTAGAAATTCTTTCATTTCCAAGAGGGGGTCTGTCCTCCTAGCTTATCTTTACTTGACATCTGCCGTTGCCACAAACTCATGGCCTCTGGGATGGAGTGGGGCTTACCAAGACTTCCCTGTCCACTCTTACCTCTTTCAGACTGAGCAATATTTGAAATCTGAAATCTCTGAGCCAGGAGAGCAGGCAAACGTTTGCAATATGCAAATGGAGGAAGCTAACATGTGGTGAGACTCAAACACATGATCCCCTACCAAACGAAGCTCTGATATCACGTTAAACTACTAATTTTCCTAAAAGCTTAACTTAGAGGATTTTGGTTCACAATGTATATCATATTCTTTAACACTCAAGTCCTTCCCAAAAGTGCAGCTGCCCCCTTCCCTCTCTTCTCTTTGTATCTGGGACTGTCCTCGCCTCATGAAATGGTGCCAAAGGGATAAAGGGACATACTGGCCCAAGATTGCTCACATCCCCTGCATACGAGTTGATGGCAATGTCATCTTATCTTGAGACACTTGCAAGGATACTGACTTTAAGCTCTGGTGGGAGCAGTCAGGTATTTATTTGCTATCCTGCATTCAACACGGAACATCTATCAAGTTTGGATGATTTATAAGCAAAATCCATTTGCTTTTGCTTTTTTCCAAGCATAATTCCACAATCATTTTTCCATCTAGTACAAAAAATCACCTTATTTAACTACATAAGCTTTTGGGCATAAATTTTGTTTCGTGAATATGAAATTTCATTTCAAGTTTGGTGATAGTTTAAGAACCTATTTAATGTCCTCTTTTTTGAATCTTCTGCAAGTATACTTGTGACAATCCCTTGCAGATTGTCACAAGAACAATGTAAGACCACCATTGTCATGGGTCCAAGTATACTTGCCCCCCCCCCCCCCGGTTGTAGCTTGGTGGGATGTTGATTGCCAAATGGCTTTTGAGTTCAATGTGATCACCTCACTAAATTCTACCTATTTTGGCATTCACAATCCTATTTCTGTGACAGTGAAACCTCTCATTTCATGAAGAGTTGTGTATGCTCAAGTCTATGCCATGTCGCTCGTCTTTGGCAATTTGGCAGAGGTAGTTTGCCCCTAGAATACTGCTTTCTGCAAGTACAGAGTAATCAAGGGTCTGAAAAATGCATTGAAAAGCTATGAAGTGCCCCTATTTTCATTCAGGCGCCTCTTCTCCTCTCAGAAGTTGTTTCCCTTTCCTCCATGTTTACATGGAAGCAAATCCCATAAAATGGATTTCAAAGCTGCAGGAATAGCTTTTCAGCTATTATTTTGTTGGTTTTTTTGGTCATTTCTGGAAGATCTTTTTTGCGGGATTTTTGGTCATTTACTAAGATTTCTAAACTATAGATCTTATGTCAATGTTGGCTGAAAAAACTTCTCATTTTTTGTTCTAGACTTCAGTAACTATGTCAAAAGCTGCTGTATCTTTTAAACACTAATTATAATCTCAAATGGTGCTATTATTTATTCAATCTTCCTTTTTTTCCCTTTACAATCCAGCTATATCTATATCTATGTGCTCTTGTTTGTCAAAGTCTTGAAGACAAGCTCATAATTCACAAAACAGTAAGAATTGATGGTGTTGAGATTCAAAATGAGCAGGAAATGTTTAACATGCATGTGGAACTAGTGGAACATAAGGCATCTAGGTGTCAATTAAACCTTTAGGTCATGTTTGATTACCAAAAAGTACTAAGGATAATGTTAAGAAAAATAATTTTATGACATTTGGATACTGACAAGAAATGGTGAGGAAAAAAATACTAATGAAATGAAGAGTTAAAAGATTTTTCAATCCATTGGGTTTGAAAAAATGAGGAGAAAATTTAGGGAAATTGTAGTCCTCAACATATTAATTTTCTTTACTTCAACTTTTTCATGGTCAATCAAACATGAAAAAAATAATTACAAATTTTCTCCCCGGTTTTTTTTTATTCTAATTTTTTTCCCCTCAAACTTTCCAGATCCAAATGGATTATTAGCAAATTTGCAGAGCTTGCAGTATGGTTTACCAACTATTAGGTTACTAAGTTCAGTTGATGATTTTGTTTAATTCATTTTGATTTAGGACCTTACATATTTTCTACGACTTCCACTACTAAAGAAAACTTGAGGTTGCAGGAAGATCAATTCGAAATTACACAAATATGATTAACTGAAAATAATGATATAAAAGGTATAGTGTGGATTCATATGAGTTAGAAGTAGAAAAATTGTTTAATCTACGTGCAAGATAGTTAAAAGAGTCAAAAAAAAATGGTATATAAAAATAACTTATTGATTTTAAACCTATTATTTATTTTCCTTCTCTTTTTCCTTTCTTTTACTTTTTTTCTCTCTATTTTCTTTCCTTTGTATTTTCTCTCACATCTTCTAAGAACCAAACATAGCCTTAGAATTCAGTGTTTTAAGATCATAATGATTCTATTTTGGTAGGGCTTCTTATCAGGATACATTCTTCAGGGTCACTAAAACTACTTTTCTGATGCATGCTCCTAGAATATTCAGGTATTCAAATGCAGATTGTTGGTTACAAGTTGATGCAAAATCACAAGGAGATGAAACTAATGGGCATTGGATACAGTTTTCACTTTCCTACTCCT
This sequence comes from Vitis rotundifolia, assembly GCA_030254885.1. NCBI lineage: Eukaryota > Viridiplantae > Streptophyta > Magnoliopsida > Vitales > Vitaceae > Vitis > Vitis rotundifolia. Next base: position 20,177,417 of record CM058163.1, read on the forward strand.
TGCATGGTACTTGGGTTCTGCCTGGGAAGAGCTGAGACATGGAAGAGGCTTTAGTCAAAGAGAGATTCTTTTAAAGAAACCTCCATATTCTCGTAAGAAAGTTTTCTGTTATAAGCTTTTTTATAAGGAGAGAGAGAGAGAGAGAGAGAGAGAGAGAGAGAGAGAGAGAGAGAGGGAGAGAGAGAGAGAGCGAGAGAGCTTCATACTAATTTAAACAAATAATGAGTTAAAAACCATGTCATGCTATAGAAGCTCATCATAAATAACTAGCCATATTATCAAATTTAATGAACAAAAGAAGTTGATCTCCAATATTATACAGCCAAGCATCCAACTCCCATATCTGAAATTAAGCTCTCCCATTAACACTCCTTATCAGTCCATTTCACCCCTCAGCATCTTGGGTAAAATATTTTGTTATCTTGAGCTGGAATGTCCTCTGAAGTTCTGAAAATTTCCTTGTACTTACATTTTAAGCTTCATTTCCAATCCATCAAACACATACTTTTTCCGGGTTCCTTATTCATTGTCAGCAATCACCTCTCTGGATTGTTTTGGAACACTTGATTGAATGGCAGATTGTCTCCATATGTGTGAAAGGCTTTTTCATGTTTCTTCATGATTGAAGTGCTCCTAGAAGCATGATCTATAAGACAAAATTGAAATATAAGATTTTTAATCATGGAAACATAAAAATCCCAAACACTAATGAGAAAAGCTTAGTGCTAAGAATTCACCTTCAGAGAAAAGTTACACCAAAAATTCACATTCAAAGAAAAGAACTCCATCATATCCCTCCCTAAGTTCTAAGAGAAAAGTCAACCTCAAATTAGTCATGGTGGCAGGCTGGCCGGAAGTGTTTATTAAATATGGGGATGATTTTCTTTAGTCCCTACAATCCAGGGTATGAACTTGTTCCCTCACTGCCTACTGTTAGGTATGACCAAACACTGTCTTTCTTACATACTTGTCTGATATGAAAGGACTAAAACTTCTTTAAGCAAGAATCACTGAAATGTCTGAGTCAAATATGCTTAAAAGAAGACAATTGGGCAAATCAAAAGAATCATCACAAATGAACCAGTAATTTAGTACATATTGACTGACCTTGAGTATTTCTAATGCCATTGCTTTGCAAGTAATTTCTTAGACTGTCGAAGCATAGGTTCAAGTCTACAAGCAGCATCTCAAAGAACCCAAGTTTAGGTTATGGCCTTTACTTCTTTCCGCATGCTACCTGTAGAGGATGATGAGAAAACTGTATTCTAGCATGACCACCATGAAAAACAGAGTACAGATTGTAATTCCTATCAGCTTCCTTAAAGCTACATTAATAAAAGAAGGGAATGCTCCTAAATTATTGCTAATTTTTTTTTAAAAGAAAAAAAAAAAAAGAGAAAATGAAAAAACCTCAACCTTAATTAGATGAAACTAAAGAGGAAATCTTCTAAACCAGTTAGTGCTTGGCCTCCAAGTTGGCCCAAAATGGTTCTTGACCTTCATCAGCCTATCATATTTCCAGCATTCATCTATCTGTAAAGAAAAGAAACTTCATGAAATGTCATGCTGGTCCAAGAACCAACAAAAGAAAGTGTTAGAGGAGAAGTTTTGTAAATTAGTAAGAAATCTAACCAATCAAAGATTCAGGCAAGGAAGTTGGGACATGAAGTTGCATCTCTGCAGCATAATTGCAGTTTAATGAGCCATAATTCTTAAGAAGTGAGAGGTGGGCTACCAAATTTTAGTTGATTACACGCACATTAGGAAACAAGAGATCGGGAGTTGGGAAGACTACAAATATGTTTCAATATCAAAAATAAAATTCAATTTTTATACCAAGATAGCACTGATGTATCTAACATTGAGTGAAGAAAACACCAACAGATGGTCTGTGGAAGAAGCATAACATCGTCCAATAGAGATATATATGCCTAAGAAAAATCACATGGTGAAAGCATTGAGGTGCAACTACTGTCAGAAGCCTTCTATAATGAAGGATAAGAAAGGTAATGCACCTTCCTTAATGAAGCCCCCATATAAATTTATGTAATAATAGAGGCCCATGGTTCTGCAAAAAAGCAATCTAATGTCATACAAATTTAGAGAATGGAGATCTCTATCATGCATCTCCCAACACATAAATCTTCTCACTTTGCCAAGAAAAGAAAAGAAAAAGGTTACCTTACTGCCATGGAATATATCTGGAAATGGACTCAAGATGAATTCCCAAAACAAAAAACTTTCTGTAGGGTAGGAATGTGCCACCATATGAGTAGGCAGCACTCATTCTAAAGAGATTTTCATTTCATGTGCTTCCATCTTATGTTCCTGCATGTGGAGAAGAAATTTCTCTTGTTCTATAAAAGGGGAATGATATGGGACTGGTGAAAATGAGGCCAAATGTTGTGAATTGGCATACCTGATTATAAACACGAAGGGAAGAGTGTTCTCGTTCTCATTCATTTAATAAAAATCGGTCATAGATCTAAAAGCAGGGGATGTGGGCAATCTTGGGCCAAACTTCTCCTTTCACCTTTAGGAGCTTTAATTTGAAAAGCACACTGCTGAATTTCCAAAGCATGACACCATTTATAACAAATACTGCAATCATTTCTTCAAATCCCTCTGGAACTAAACTAAGCCACAAACTTCAAAACTGAATGCTTGGGGCTTCACAAGAGTTCATAAGCCACAGACTGAACTATATAAATATGAAGTTATGAGCCATGATGCTGCAAAAAGACCAATATAATGTTAGTTAAGAAAAGAGCAAATCAACTCAGAGAACAATGAAAGCTAGTTGAGTTCACCAAAGAATTGATGCCAAGTTTTTCTAAGAGTTCACCGATTTGCTTCTCTGAATGCACAAATATCCTGAGTTTTCAAAACCTTACCTTGCATTCCATTGAATGTATGGGAAAGGCCCTCGAAAAGCATCTTCTTCAGGGTAAGAACAAGCCACAGAGACAGTAGGCTCAACTCGTTGCTGAGGGAATTTTTCATTTCAAGTACTTTTTTCTCTCCTGCAGGTAGAGTAGAAAATTTATGTTGTCATATGAAAGAAAAACCAATATAAGGCCGATCAAATTAGGATGTGTCTAGTGAATGGGAAGCATACCTGATTACAAAAAATGAAGGAAGAGTGGAAATCTTCTCGTATTTGCTGAACAGTTAATCATACATTCGAATGCAGGAGATGTGGGAAATATGGCCCCAGTCTTCTCCATTCTTTGAGTACCTTCGGCTTAGAAGTGGACAGTTCCTGATGAAAAGCATTGAAACTGTAGGGGGCAGCCCTTCACTTGGCAGAAATGAGCTGAGCTTTAGGCACTCTGTGAACCTTAGCTCTTTAAGAGAGGTGAGGTTCTGAAAACCAAGGGAGACAAGGGATTCCAGATTCTGGATTCTGTCTATGGAAAGATGTGTGAGAGTTGTAGGAAGAAGTGGGAACCCCTGTTTCACTGAGAATGAGACCACATCTGGAAATAGACCACCAATTCTGAGTCCGGTAAGAGAGGTGAGTCTGTGGAGGCTCCACTCAGACAGGGGTGACTTGAGATTCTTGCAATCTTCAATCTGAAGTGATGTGAGGCTGGGACTCAAATCGCCCTCCTGAAAGGACTTCAGACCTGGACACCTCCGTATACATAAACTTTGAACGGATAAGAGGCTCTGCATGAGATGAGATTGGAACTCAAAATTCACACAGTTTCCAATGTGAAGGCTTTTCAGGTAGGAAGTGAGACACCCAGGCAGAGTTTTCAGGTTTGGATAATTCCAAAAGTCCAAACATTCAAGGGAAGTATTGTTCTGCAGCATCTTCTCTGAAATTCCCTCCAAGTGCATGCAATCCCATATCTCAAGCCGCTTAAGAGTAGACGGAAACTTGCCTGCTGGAAAGGACCTGAGAGATGGACACCTGTAGAGCTTCAAGACTTGAAGACGGCAAGTGCTGCAGGGGCTGATGGAATCATCCTGCATCATTCCCTCTGGCAGAGACTCCAGATCAGCACATTTTTCAATCTCCAGTTGCTTAAGGGAGTTACGAATGTCTCCTTTTGGGAAGCAAATAAGAGATGGACAGTTCCGTATCTGCAAGTGTTCAAGGAGACAAGAGCTGCTGCTGTTGCCATAGGTCAACAGTCCATCAGGCAGCCACTTCAGATTCTCACAACAATCGATAATTAGTCTTCTGAGCATTGGTGGGAAAACCGTCCTTGGAAATGACAAGAGTTCTGGGCACCACTCAATTCTCATATCTGTGAGAGATATGAGGCTCCGAAAGTCATCTGGAAGCGTAGTACAGTCATGTATTTCCAAATGCTGAATGGTTTCTAAGAATTGCTTAAATTCTTCCCAACAACTGACCCTTGGAATTTGCTTGAAGTAGTCTCTGTTGAGGAAGGTGTGATCAGCCCCACCTTCTGTAGATAAGTGAGCTTTGCGACATTGTACTAGATTCAACTCACCAAGAGATGCAAGCTTGTGAAGTGGAATCGCCAAGTCTGAGCATTCAAAGATAAAGAGATTTATGATTACTACTCAAAAACCACATATTTTAGATACTAACTTTCATGTGTTTTACACCTTTTGAGTAGTAATTATGCCTAATTTGCCCAAGTAATACATTACTACCCTTACAAGTGATACTTATGGTTTTTGTTGAGTTTTGGAGATATTTTAAGGTGATTTTTGAAGCATGGAGTGACAAATGGAAAATGAATGGAGGAGGGTACATAATGTGGTCATGAGGAAGAGGAAATGCACTTGAACCAAGCTTTGAAGCTTAATTGAAGGTGGTGGAGATGGATTAAACATGAAGAAATGAGAGAAGTTGTAAAGAGGAGCCGGAATAGCATAATTGTCGGTTTCGCATGACCATGCGAAATTTTCGCACAGTCATGCGAAATGAGACAGAAGGGAGGTGGCTGCAGCATAAGAGGAAATTTTGAGGAAGTAATTTCGCATGACCATGCGAAATTTTCGCACAGTCATGCGAAACGCTCCAGAAGAACGAAAAGGAAGCTGTTGCATTCTCCACTTCGCACCATCATGCGAGATTGCTAGGGCTCGTGCGAAAATTCATTCTCTCCAGCTTCCTTGATGAAGAAGCATCCGGAAGACCTCTAGAATGTTGCCAAGTGTCATTTTTACCTTGGCCTATAAATAGAAACGGGATTAACTCATTTAAGGACTTTGGATACATTTTCTAATTGTAGAACTTTTCATTCTTCTTCTCTCTATAATTCTCCATTTTCCTTCAGTTTCTCTTACTTTCTCGGTAGCCAAACATGTCTTGTGAGATCAAATCTCCAAGCATGAGTGGCTAAATCTCGTTTTTCTCGGAGGAGGGAGGATCTAAGGGCAAGATCTATGGTGAATTAGAGAATTGAGCCTGAATTGCAAAGGTAATTTGATCCAATTGATTGATTAATTGAAATTTGGGGATTTTTCTCTTCAAATTGTCTTGGATGATTACTACAATGCAATCTAGGTAGATTCATCAAATTCTTAATGCTAGATTTGATGAAATTGAATAGTTGCATTGTGTGAATCATTGGAAGATAGTTTAAGATGAATTGAATTTATGATTCAAATTGATCTCTTGGATTAGATTACCTAATTTTAAGAGAAATTAGATCTAGATCTAAAGCTAAATCAAAAATCGGTTTAGATGAAAATTTAGGTTTTCAATCTAACTTGATGAAAATTAGATCTCAACACCTATTCACCATGGAAATTGCTCTCTAGAAAATCCTAACTCCGAGAATCTCACATCTTATTAATTTTCTTCTCTTTTACATTTCATTTTCAATTCAATTTGAATACATTGCTATCTTGAGATTTTATCATGCAATTTCAAGTAAATTTCATTTGATCACCATCATTTCTCATCATCTCGTTCAAGCCTTAATTGCCGAGAATAATCCATCCTTGTGGACGATACCTAAATACCACTATACTACGGTAGTTTGTACTAAAACCATTTTTTGATCGGGTACAAATTGCTATAGAATAGTGAATTAGGTTATAAATTTTGTTTTGATCCAATAAACGACAAAATCCGAGCGATCAAAAATGGCGCCGTTGCCGGGGATGGTGCCAAGGTGATTGAGGCATTTTCTTTGGTGAGGATTAACTCTTGTGATCCACATCACAAGATTGGTGAAGTTCTCTTTACCAATTCTCCACTTTCATCTTATTCTTCTTCTAGATTTCTTTTTTTTTTTTTTTCTCTTTTGTTTTTTTTGTTGTTGTGTTTTGGTTTTCCTCTGTTTGCTGTGTAGGTGAACCCTTGTATGCTCCATTGGGAACGAAATTATAAGGGGAGGTTGGAAAGAACTAATTCATCTACTCAAGTGCTGGATATTGGAACTGCTACAAATAAAATGGAACCTCAAGGTGAAGATCAACTAAGTCAACATGGTCCAAATGAAGAAAATTTCCATTTGTATCGATCTATGAGGGACCATATGCATCCACCGAGAATGAGTGCACCATCATGCATTGTTCCTCCTAGTGAGCAAATGATTATCCGTCCTTATTTGGTGCCACTTCTTCCTCAATTCCATGGAATGGAGAATGAGAATCCTTACACTCACATAAAGGATTTTGAAGAAGTATGTCATACTTTTCAAGAAGGGGCTGCATCAATTGATCTAATGAGACTTAAATTGTTCCCTTTCACTCTCAAGGACAAGGCAAAAGTGTGGCTGAATTCTTTGAGACCGCGAAGTGTCCGCTCATGGCCTGAACTACAAGCTGAATTTTTGAAGAAGTTTTTTCCAGCTCATCGTACTAGTGGACTGAAGAGACAAATTTCCAATTTTGTGGCCATGGAGAATGAAAAATTTTATGCTTGTTGGGAGAGATATATGGAGGCTGTCAATGCTTGTCCTCATCATGGTTTTGACACTTGGATGTTGGTAAGCTACTTTTATGAAGGTATGTCACCGGCTATGAAACAATTGCTAGAAACCATGTGTGGAGGAGACTTTATGAGCAAGAGTCCTGATGAAGCTATGGATTTTCTAAACTATGTGGCTGAAATATCTAGATCATGGGATGAACCTCATGGAAAAGACTCCAGCAAAGTCAAGCCCCAAAACAATGCTAAAGGGGGAATGTACACTTTGAATGAGGATGTAGATGTGCAAGTAAAAATGGCAACTCTATCAAGGAGATTGGAAGAACTTGAAGCAAGAGGAGCTAATGAAATTAAAGTGGTTAATGATGTTCCAATGCAAATTGCTCAATGCTCCATATGTCAATCCGGTGAACATCTAGTGAGCGAATGCCCCACCATACCAGCTGTTAGAGAAATGTTTATGGAGCAAGCTAATGTTGTTGGATTTGTTAAACACTCCAACAATTCTCCATTTTCAAACACTTATAATCCGGGTTGGAGGAATCATCCAAATCTATCTTGGAAGAGTGGACAAGGACAATTTTCTTCTAACATGCAAACTTCTCAACCTCAAGCTTCACCGGTGGAACAAGCTATAGTGAATTTGAGTAAAGTGATGGGTGACTTCATTGGAGATCAAAAGAGTATCAATACTCAATTAAATCAAAGGATGGATCATGTGGAGACATCTTTCAATCAGAAATTTGATAGCTTGCAAACCAATCTCACACAAAAATTTGATAATATGCAGCTTGCTATTTCCAAACTCACAAGTATGCATACGGTGCAAGAAAAAGGAAAATTTCCTTCACAACCCCAACAAAATCCAAGGGGAGTTCATGAAATTGGAGAAAAGAATGAAAATTCGGCTAAGGTAGATGAAGTGAAGGCAGTCATTACCTTAAGAGGTGGCAAACAAGTTGATCAACCTATGCCAAAACCAAAAGAGAATAAAGGAGGGGAACAAGAAGAAAATGTGAAAGAACAAGAAAAAAAGAAAGAGGTGAATGAAGATGATGGACCAAAGCAAGATGAGATTGTCAATGAAGAGGTTAAGAAGAAAGATAAGCTCTTATCTCCACCTTTTCCAAAAGCTCTTCAATCAAGGAAGGTGGTAAATAATGCAACTGAGATTTTTGAAGTTCTCAAGCAAGTCAAAGTTAACATACCACTCCTAGACATGATCAAGCAAGTTCCTCCCTATGCCAAGTTCCTTAAAGATTTATGTACAATGAAGAGGGGGCTGAACATCAACAAGAAAGCTTTCTTGACTGAACAAGTTAGTGCAATCATCCAATGTAAGACTCCAATCAAATATAAAGATCCAGGGTGTCCTACCATTTCGGTGAATATTGGAGATACATATGTAGAGAAAGCTCTTCTTGACTTGGGTGCAAGTGTAAATCTTCTTCCCTATTCGGTGTACAAGCAATTGGGGCTAGGGGAACTCAAGCCTACTTCTATCACATTATCTTTGGCAGATAGGTCAATTAAAATTCCAAGAGGAATGATTGAAGACGTATTGGTTCAAGTGGATAAATTTTACTATCCGGTTGATTTTATTGTCCTTGATACGGAGCCAATAGCAAGAGAACCTAATCATGTTCCAATCATTCTTGGAAGACCTTTCTTAGCCACAGCAAATGCTTTAATAAATTGCCGGAATGGGGTAATGCAGCTCACTTTTGGGAATATGACTCTTGAGCTGAATATTTTTCATCTATGCAAGAGACATCCAAATCAAGATGAGGATGAACAAGAAGAAGCTTGCTTGATTGATACTCTTATAGAAGAACATGTGGAAAGAATAAGAGAGGAAGAGATGGAGAAGGCTTATGAAGAATTTGAAGAAATTGAGCAAGAAGAAAAAAATGAAGAAGCTAATGAAATTACCTCCATTAATCATCCAATGCAATGGAAAGCAAAAGAAAAGCCTTTATCTCTAACCAATGATGAAGAAGAAAAGAAAGAAGAATCACCTAAGCTCGATCTCAAGCCCTTGCCAACTGATTTAAAATATGCATACCTTGAGGAAGATAAGTTTCCAGTGGTGATCTCTTCAAAATTATCATTCCAACAAGAAGCTAGCTTGTTGGAAGTTCTAAGAAAATGCAAAGAAGCTATTGGTTGGTCCATTTCTGATCTTAAGGGGATAAGTCCTTTGGTATGCACTCACCACATTTATTTGGAGGAAAATGCTAAGCCAATTCGTCAACCTCAAAGGCGATTGAATCCTCACATGCAAGAGGTTGTTCGAAATGAGGTACTTAAGCTGTTACAAGCTGGAATCATCTACTCTATTTCGGATAGCACTTGGGTGAGCCCTACTCAAGTTGTACCTAAAAAGTCGGGAGTGACCGTGGTACAAAATGAAAAGGGAGAATCTATTCCCACAAGATTGACCACGGGATGGAGGGTGTGTATTGACTATCGAAAGCTGAATGCTGTCACAAGAAAGGATCATTTTCCTCTTCCATTCATGGACCAAGTATTGGAGAGGGTCTCGGGACATCCTTATTATTGTTTTCTTGATGGTTACTCTGGTTATTTTCAGATTGAGATTGCCTTGGAAGATCAAGAGAAGACAACATTCACTTGCCCTTTTGGTACCTATGCATATAGGAGAATGCCATTTGGCTTATGCAATGCTCCCGCAACTTTTCAAAGATGCATGCTAAGTATCTTTAGTGACATGGTAGAGAGAATCATGGAAGTTTTCATGGATGACCTTACCATCTATGGTGAGGATTTTGGAGATTGTCTCTCAAATTTGGAAACAATACTTCAAAGGTGCATTGAGAAAAATTTAGTGCTAAATTGGGAGAAATGCCATTTTATGGTAGAAAAAGGCATTGTCTTAGGTCATGTTATCTCAAGGAAAGGGATCGAAGTGGATAAAGCAAAGATTGAGATAATTGTGAATCTACCACCACCAACAAATGTTAAGGAAGTTAGACAATTCCTTGGTCATGCAGGTTTTTATAGACGTTTCATCAAGGATTTCTCTAAGCTAGCAAGACCTATGTGTGCCTTACTTGCTAAGGATGCCAAATTCAAATGGGATCAAAATTGTCAGCATTGCTTTGAAGAGTTGAAGAGACTATTGACCACTGCACCTATTGTGAGAAGACCAAATTGGGACTTGCCTTTTGAAGTTATGTGTGATGCAAGTGATCAAGCAATGGGAGCAATTCTAGGGCAAAGAGATGAGGGGAAACCTTATGTTATCTACTATGCAAGTAAAACTCTTAATGAGGCACAAAAGAACTACACCACCACTGAAAAAGAGTTGCTTGCGGTTGTCTTTGCATTAGACAAGTTTAGAGCATATCTTGTTGGAGCTCCTATAGTGATCTTCACCGACCATTCAGCTTTGAAATATTTAGTCAACAAGAAAGACTCTAAAGCAAGGCTAATTCGTTGGATTTTACTTCTTCAAGAATTCAATCTTGAAATAAAGGATAAGAAAGGTGTAGAGAATGTGGTAGCTGACCACCTATCCCGAATTTCTGTGGAACACATTCCGGAAAGCCCCCCCATCAATGAAGAATTTCCTGATGATGCTCTTTTGAAAGTGGACACCAATCCATGGTATGCTCATATTGCAAATTATCTAGTCACTAGAGAACTACCTAAGGAATGGACTATTCAAGAGAGAAGATTTTTCTTATCCAAGGTGCATGCATACTATTGGGAGGAACCATTTTTGTACAAGTATTGTGCTGATCAACTCATTAGGAAGTGTGTACCGGAAGAAGAACAACAAGGAATTCTTATGCAATGCCATGCTTATGCTTGTGGAGGCCATTTCTCCACTCAAAAGACAGCTTTGAAGGTTCTCCAATCAGGTTTTTATTGGCCTACTGTATTTAAAGATGCACATGAAGTTTGTAAGTCTTGTGACAAGTGTCAAAGGCTTGGAAAATTGACAAGGAGACACATGATGCCACTTAATCCCATATTGGTAGTGGAATTATTTGATATATGGGGGATTGATTTCATGGGACCGTTTCCACTCTCTTTTGGATACTCCTATATCCTGGTAGGAGTTGACTATGTGTCAAAATGGGTGGAAGCAATAGCTTGTAAGCATAATGATCACAAAGTGGTTGTTAAATTTCTCAAGGAAAATATATTCACAAGGTTTGGGGTGCCAAAGGCCATTATTAGTGATGGAGGTACTCACTTTTGCAACAAGATATTCAATAACCTTCTCGCTAGATATGGAGTGAAACACAAAGTAGCCACACCTTACCATCCACAAACAAGCGGACAAGTGGAGTTAGCTAACCGTGAGATCAAGAACATCCTGATGAAAGTGGTGAATGCAAACCGCAAGGATTGGGCATTAAGACTTCAAGATGCACTTTGGGCTTACCGAACTGCCTACAAAACAATTCTTGGAATGTCACCATATAGGTTGGTTTTTGGAAAGGCATGTCATCTACCAGTGGAAATGGAGTATAAAGCATGGTGGGCCATAAAGAAATTGAATTTTGATATGCAAAGAGCTGGGTTGAAGAGATTCCTAGATTTGAATGAGTTAGAAGAAATGAGGAATGAAGCCTACATGAATTCAAAAATTTCTAAGGACAAACTCAAAAGATGGCACGATCAAATTGTCCTTAGAAAAGAGTTTCAAGAGGGACAAAAGGTGCTCCTATATGATTCAAAATTGCACATCTTTCCGGGAAAGCTCAAATCTCGATGGAATGGCCCATACTTGGTTCATAAAGCGTATTCGAATGGGGTAGTCGAAATTACTAATCCAAAGAATGGATGTATCTTCAAAGTTAATGGACATCGGCTTAAACCATATATGGAACCTATGGTGCAAGAGAAGGAGGAGCTGTACCTTCTTGACCCTTCCATCAACTGAGCATTCCAGGTTTGGTGGGCTTAGTCTTCTAAAAGACTAACTAGCCCAATGATCTTGCAAATCTTTTTCTTTGATTTTTTGTTTTGTTTTGCTTGTGTGTTTTTATTTTTATTTTTTTTTTTAGTCTTATGAATGATCCCTTTTTAATCATATCAGTTGTGTTTTGAAGGATTTTCCGGATGGATGGAATGCATAAGGCAAAGGGAGAAGGAGTTTTAATGGCCCAACACTAGTGTGAATCTTCATGCCAAAAACAGGGGAGTCTTCATGCCAAAACAGGGGAGTTTTCATAGCTTAGGAAGTGTGCAAAACGAGTCTCTGTCCCAGTTCGCATGATCATGCGGAATTTTCGCATGACTATGCGAAACTGATAAGGGTGGTGCAAAATTTTTTTAACCCTCTGGACCATTTCGCATAACTATGCGAACATTTCGCATGACTGTGCGAAATCCAACCAAGCACTGCAGCAAAATGAACCCTCTGGACCACTTCGCACACTTATGCGAAAATTTGGCATATCCGTGCCAAAATTTCTTCCAAAAAAAAAAAAAAAAAAAAAAAAAAAAAAAAAAAAAAAAGACAAAATTGCCCCCAAATAAGCCCTGTTTTATTTCGCACCATTAACTGAAAGTGGGCCTCATGCGAAAACTCTTCGTCTTCGTTAGTCATGCCAAACTGAGGAGGAATACCATCAGTTTTTTTCCATTTCACCCACTCTCTCTCTCTCTCGCATATCTCCCTTGCCCTAAACCACGATCAAACGTCGGGAATCTGATTACTTTCAGTTCTTGATTTTCGGAGATTTACTCGAACATTCCCGACATTTCAAGCGTTCCAGATGGGAAATCAAAAACGAAAATCATTAGACATTGAGGAGGAATTTGTGGTGATGAATGACGGAAATGGCGAAGACATCGATCCCGAATCACCTCCGGGATTTTCCCTCTCTGAACCTCCCATTTCTGGACATAGAAATCAGAGGAATGTTGCAAGATCTTCAATGGATAAAGGAAAATCAAAGATGGTTGCTACTCCTGGAAAATTACCGGTGAAGAAAACACGAAGCGTCAGAGCTCGAACTCGTTCAAATTTTCCGACATCCCCTGCTACTCCTTCAGAGCAACATGCCGTAGTTCAGTCCACTGTTGCTAAAGCCCCTGCTCCTACTCCGGTTACAAAATCTGCACCTCCACCAAGCCGACCACCTCAGTTCCAATTCACGAAAGCACCGAAGAAGAGGTTAGCCACTGGTGCAAGGGAGGACTGCTCAGGTAGAAAATTTCATGAAGAATGTTACTATGATTTCAAGGCTTTTGCTGCATCATCTCTTACTAAATTCTCCACGGAGCTTTGTTGTCGATATTTTTTGGAGCCATTCATGGTGCCTAGACCATTCTTCTATCCTCGCATAATTCGGGAATTTTACCGCACCATGACCAGCAGAGGAGTATATCCACCTTCAGTGATTTATTTCGAAATTGATGGGAGACAAGGTATGCTGAATTCTGAAATGGTAGCAAGAGCTTTGGATATACCTTTCACACCTCCAAATCCAACTGAGTTTCAACCTATTACTCGAAGTGAGGCTGCTGAGATGGTCCGGATTGTCTCTCAAAATCAATCCATCAACACACATGCAGTGCTGAGGAGAGAAATAGACTCAAAATTTTGGTTCTTGGATCATGTCCTACGCTCCAATGTCTATCCTTGCCAACATGCAATGCAAAGGCGAGAACAAATTCTAGAGGCATTATTCAGAATTATTAGTGGACAATGGTGGACACCTGCTGATTTATTCATGGCTGCCCTGTTTTACTTTGAAGATAAGGTACATCTAAAGCAATTGCAAAGAGCCAAGAAATATCCATTATTCTTCCCGCGCATGTTGGGCACCATATTGGAGTACTATGGCTTCCCTACTGAATCAGATAAAGAAAAGAAGCATCATTGTAGGGAGGTCTATACTGTTTCCAGATGGCAAGGTAGTGTGACCAAAACCGAGTCCACTCTCACAAGTGCCTCATTGACTACTGACAATGAACATCATTATGTGCCTCCTCCGAATTTGATCCTTGAAGATTTAGGTGATGGAGAAGATACACTCTCAAGACCACCAGCTGCCACCACACAAGGAGCTACTTCTACTCTCCCAAATCCGGATTCAGCTGCACATATTTTGGCTAGTCTTTCCTCTACCCCAAACATAGGTCCATCAGCTTCTGATGGCTATGTCCACATATCAGCTGAAGCATTCAATCAACTCTTAGCTCGCTTGGATATGATTCAAGAAAATCAAGCAAACATCCAGCTCACTCAGAGGCAACTTGTCCAAAGAGTTGATGAACTTACCATGGCTGTCCAGCAATGGAATTCTTCTTCTGAGAAGCCAACTAGTGTTCATGATGCTCCTCCTCTGTCCGTCCCACCTACACAAGAGACAAATTCTACAACAAGGGAGTCCACAGTGCCCCCCACCATTTTGACACCTTCAGAGATCACCCCCTCCCATCCATCTCATGCTTGAGGATAGGGAGTGCCCTCACTTTTCTCCTTGACTCCAAATTTTTTTTAGTGTTCTTTTTTTTTATTTTTCCTCCTTTCCTAGCACACTTATACTTCTATATTGTTTTGTCACAGTTATAGAAGCTGGAAAACAATGCTTTGCAGGTACTTTTCCCTTCCTTGCTTTACATTTTTTTGGTAAACATTGAGGACAATGTTTAGTTTGGTTGGGGGGAGGATAGGAAAGGAAGGACTTTTGCTAGCATGTTGATTCTTTTGGTTGCTAGAATTTTTTTTTAGCTTGTGTATGAGCTAGATTTTTTTAGTAATTTTGTTTTTGAGAAGATCATAGCACTTATGATTGATAAATAAGCATACCTAGCTTGAAAGAAGTTGATTTGGAATATCAGCTCATTTGCTTGATCTTAGAAAACTTGTTATGTGGATTGAGTTGATTTGACTTTGAAGTTTTCATCTTCCCAAGTTTTTTTTTTCTAATTGAGTCTTGACACACACTGTGCACTCTAGACCCCTGATATAAGATGAAAGACTAATCTAACCCTAAGACTTGGACCCAATTGTCTTAGCAAGTTGAATCACTTTTAAATTGAGTTGAGACACCTTAAGAAGAGGCCAATGTGCCCAATCTTTCAAAAAAAAAAAAAAAAAAAAAAAAAAAAAAAAAAAAAAAGAAAAAAAAAATTGATTGAATAAAAAGGTTGAGTTATGCTTTCCTTGAAACCTGAGCAAGGTTCGAGGGGTATATGGCCCAAAGGTCTTTAAAACCTGGTGCCCTAAGCCATTATGGTTGGGAGCCACCGACCTCAATGCTCGCTACATGGGTGAATAGGTGGAGTATGAGCTCGATTGTGGGTGCTAAGGTATTGGATCCTAAATTGTGGAGTCCGGGGTGAAGTCTGAGGAGTTAGTGGCTGAATCAGTCCTATAAACTTGGTGCCCTATGCCTTATGGTTGGGAGTCATCGATGAATCCCCGCTACATGGACCGTATACTTGGAGATACCTTTAGCATTGCATTCCTACAATTAGACCTTTGAAAAAAAAAAATAATAATAAAAAAATAATAATAATAATAATAAATAAAGATAGGTGCGTTCTTGACCTATGAGGGAGTGGTTTTTGTTGCTTAAGATAAATTAGGCATGGTTAGGGGGAGGAATAGTTTTGAATAATATATTAGGGGGCTAGTTTAATTTCACTCAAGACTTGTTTGGAAATATCATTTTGGGGAGTTGGAAATGGATATATCTTTGACACTTTAATTTGCATGATGTCTTTTCTATTAGAGATAGTAAATGAGCTTGAGATTTTGATGACACCTATGGATGGTGAGGTGTGTTTTATTTTTGACCATTTGTGCTATGGGATTTTCAAACACATTGTCCAAATGAGTTTAAGATTTTCTTTTTTTTTGAGTAATATTCTTTTTCTTTTTGTTATACCATTGCTAAGGGACTAGCAATGTGTTGGTTGGGGGGAATGATTACTACTCAAAAACCACATATTTTAGATACTAACTTTCATGTGTTTTACACCTTTTGAGTAGTAATTATGCCTAATTTGCCCAAGTAATACATTACTACCCTTACAAGTGATACTTATGGTTTTTGTTGAGTTTTGGAGATATTTTAAGGTGATTTTTGAAGCATGGAGTGACAAATGGAAAATGAATGGAGGAGGGTACATAATGTGGTCATGAGGAAGAGGAAATGCACTTGAACCAAGCTTTGAAGCTTAATTGAAGGTGGTGGAGATGGATTAAACATGAAGAAATGAGAGAAGTTGTAAAGAGGAGCCGGAATAGCATAATTGTCGGTTTCGCATGACCATGCGAAATTTTCGCACAGTCATGCGAAATGAGACAGAAGGGAGGTGGCTGCAGCATAAGAGGAAATTTTGAGGAAGTAATTTCGCATGACCATGCGAAATTTTCGCACAGTCATGCGAAACGCTCCAGAAGAACGAAAAGGAAGCTGTTGCATTCTCCACTTCGCACCATCATGCGAGATTGCTAGGGCTCGTGCGAAAATTCATTCTCTCCAGCTTCCTTGATGAAGAAGCATCCGGAAGACCTCTAGAATGTTGCCAAGTGTCATTTTTACCTTGGCCTATAAATAGAAACGGGATTAACTCATTTAAGGACTTTGGATACATTTTCTAATTGTAGAACTTTTCATTCTTCTTCTCTCTATAATTCTCCATTTTCCTTCAGTTTCTCTTACTTTCTCGGTAGCCAAACATGTCTTGTGAGATCAAATCTCCAAGCATGAGTGGCTAAATCTCGTTTTTCTCGGAGGAGGGAGGATCTAAGGGCAAGATCTATGGTGAATTAGAGAATTGAGCCTGAATTGCAAAGGTAATTTGATCCAATTGATTGATTAATTGAAATTTGGGGATTTTTCTCTTCAAATTGTCTTGGATGATTACTACAATGCAATCTAGGTAGATTCATCAAATTCTTAATGCTAGATTTGATGAAATTGAATAGTTGCATTGTGTGAATCATTGGAAGATAGTTTAAGATGAATTGAATTTATGATTCAAATTGATCTCTTGGATTAGATTACCTAATTTTAAGAGAAATTAGATCTAGATCTAAAGCTAAATCAAAAATCGGTTTAGATGAAAATTTAGGTTTTCAATCTAACTTGATGAAAATTAGATCTCAACACCTATTCACCATGGAAATTGCTCTCTAGAAAATCCTAACTCCGAGAATCTCACATCTTATTAATTTTCTTCTCTTTTACATTTCATTTTCAATTCAATTTGAATACATTGCTATCTTGAGATTTTATCATGCAATTTCAAGTAAATTTCATTTGATCACCATCATTTCTCATCATCTCGTTCAAGCCTTAATTGCCGAGAATAATCCATCCTTGTGGACGATACCTAAATACCACTATACTACGGTAGTTTGTACTAAAACCATTTTTTGATCGGGTACAAATTGCTATAGAATAGTGAATTAGGTTATAAATTTTGTTTTGATCCAATAAACGACAAAATCCGAGCGATCAATTTACAAGGGAAGGAGGTAGGTAACTAGATAACTTGATCAATCTCGGACAGTTCCTTATTGTAAGCTCACGAAGGCAAGGAAAAACTGCTTCAACTTCTACAACCGGAGTTGGGAAAGACCAATATCTCCATTTTGGCATGTCCCGCAACAACAGAGTTTCCAGTGATGGAAAAGGCGTGACTGAAGGAGCAATCTCCCCATAAAACTCAGAGCCCACACTCTTCAACTCATCCATTCCTGTGATGTGCAAGTCCTTCAGGAAGGGTAGTTGTCCAATTTGTGGTAATGATGTGCATCTTCTACAATTGCTTAGAGTTAGATGCACCATTTTTGAAAGGGAAGGATCCCCCATCCACTTTGAGAATTTTTTTCCACCATAGAATTCAATAGTGAGCTTTGTAAGATTGCTTTGAGGTTTTAGTAAGTCAAGGACATGAATTTCATCCCTTTTTTCTCTTGGACCACCGAAATCACTGCTCCATGCCATCACTAACTCTTCAATACGGTTATCCTCTAAGGGTCCTTGTGCTGCATCTACAGTGTTCCCCACATTCTGCAACGCTAAAATGGAAAGCTTCCCACGAAGTTGTGACAAGTTCGCCAGCTCCATTATTCCTAGCCCTTTACTTTCTTTGCCCACAATGAACTTTGGTAATGTTTGCAAATCTTTTAGGTTTCCCATTTGCGGGGCCATCTCTTGTAATTGATCCGTGTCCCTGATATCCAGGTGTCGGAGGTTACTTAGGTTGCCCATGCCCGAGGGCAACTTGGTGAGATACAAGCACCCAATCAATATCAACGTTTGTAAATAGTGGAGATCACTCACTGTTTCAGGCAACGATTTGATCAAAGTGAAAGACAAATTAAGGTAACGCAAAAACTTCAAATCGCCAATCAAATTAGGTAGCATATTTATCTTAAGACCACTGAATGAGAGTGCCCTTGTGAATTTTAATTTTGCCAGAAAGCCATCAGGTACTTCAGCTTTAGTGGCTAAGTTGCAATCTGCAGAATCTGGTGCCCCATCCATTGACAATGCTAGGAAAGTTCGAACATGCCCAATGTCGATATTCAAGGCTTCAATTTTTTTAAGAACCTCATCAGTGTGATTAATGAATGTCATGTGACGGGCCATTAGGAAACTGGTGAGTTGATATTTATCCTCAAAGTGATCCACATACAAATTAAGACATGATTCTCCGGCAATGGATTGAACTAGTTCACACATGAGACCATGCAACACAAATCGTGGTCTGTTGCTGCTTGATCGTTGAAGTAAAGACTTTGATAACAATTCATCAAAATAATAGCTGCCAAAGTCTTCCATCTGCCAATTTTCTCTGTGTTGTTCCAGTAAACCATCCGCCATCCATAAGTGCACCAAATCATCCTTGTCAAATTCATAGCCCTTTGGAAATACAGAGCAATAAGCAAAGCATTGCTTCAATTGGCGAGAGAGGAATCTGTAGCTTAGCCTTAAACATGAAAGGATGAAAGTTCCCCGTGCTAAATCAGAAATCTTACTTTCTAATATCTCTACCCATTCACGTGGATCCACCCTGGAGTACAAGAGGCATGCTAGTTCCTTTACTGCCAAAGGCAAGCCGTCACACTTTTTCACTATTTTCTCACCAACCAGTTTAAGGTCTGGATAGGCATCAAAGTTAGCTCCCTCCAATGCATGCCAAGTAAATAACGATAGGGAATCCTCATACGACATTGCCTGCAGTTTGTAAGGGGGAACAGATCCAATGGTTGATGCAAAACCTTCACTACGAGTTGTGACAATAAGTTTACTACCTGGTGCCCCAGATCTCAAAGGGCTGCATATGTTATCCCATATGTTGCAATCCTCAATCCAAACACCATCAAAAACAATCAGAAACTTCTCTCCGGACAGTTCCTCCTTGAGTTGAATCTTAGCTGAATTTAAGTTGTCGGCATCATAAAATCTTCCACACCTCACTAATTCTAAAATAGATCTGGTTACCATAGTAACATCGAAACCATAAGATACGGAGACCCAAGCCCTCAGATCAAAATGGCATCGCACTTGCCGATCATTATATACAATCTGAGCAAGAGTGGTTTTGCCAATGCCCCCCATACCGACTATGGGAATAACTGAGAATATTTCGCTTGCGTCATCACTAAGTAAAAGATTAATAATGGCCTTGCTATCTTTTTCCAAGCCAAAAACCCCAGATTCATCTAACAAGGAATTGGTGTGAAGCCGAGCCTCTGACATCCATCCAGAATTTAACATCCTTCTATCTACAATACCAAAATCATGTTTCATTCTTGCAAGATCTTCTAATCCGCGAGTAGTCATCTCTATCTTGGACCGTATCTTAGCATCAACCTTGACAGCATTTGAATTGAAAATAGTAGAAAAACAAGAAGGAATGAGGCTCAGTACCTTACTTGTGATGACTTGATCAGCTTTGGCCTTCAACTTGCTTCGCAAAGCTTCATAAAGCTCATCCAATATGTCCTCCATATTATAAATCGAGCCTTTAACCTCTAGCACCCAGAGTTCTACAGAACGCTCCCTGACAAGCCTCTCCTCTGCATCCTCCAGCACTGCACTAATTGCTACCAATATTTCCTTCCACCCCTCCAGCTGAGTGTAGAAAGGCTCATCGCTTCCAGATTGGAGCAGCTCAAGAATGGAGTCCAGCTTGTTCACCACCCTCTCAACCGGAATATCAGCCATGGTTGCTCTGCAGGGAGTGGAGAAATTATGGGAAACCCCAATGACCGGAAAGGGCTACTTCAAAGCAAGTTGTTAGCTAGGCTTAGCGTGGCATTGGATTCCTATGCTGGTCAATGAGCTGCATTTTGTTGTGCGGTTGCTGTCCTGTGTGAAAGCCTCTCATTTTTCCTGTTTGGTTAAATATTTAATTAATGGAAAATATTAAGTCGCCGTGGTGGTACTTACCAAACAAAAGATCCAAACAGTTGCCAAACAAATGATCCCAGTCGTTGAATGTATGTAACAAGATGAAGAATGGTACAAATAAATGGAATTAAGATACTAACAAAAAGATCTAAAATTATGTACATGGTATCACATAATTAGTGGTATATTTTCGATAGTATAAAAAAAGTACACTACTTAGGGTTGTAACTTGGGAGAGTTGGTCATATTAATGACTAACCCGAGTCCTACCTGAACTAAGAAATAATCAACCCGAACCAAGAAATAATCAATCCAAAGTTAATCCAACCCAAGGTCTAATCCGAGGTACTCAACCTTATTTTTTTAAGTTCAAGTTAAACTCAAGTTGTTCAAGTTAGACTCGCATTTGTTGGGTTGTAAAATTCAATATCTATCTATGATATTATTATAATGTATTTATATGAAAATTTAAATAAGAAATATGACAAATTTTCAAAATAGTAACAAAAGAATAAACATAAATTTATATATTTTTTTAAAATAATAAAAAACATATGATATAATATAATTTAATATTTTTTTCTTAAAAATAAAAAAAGAAAATATATATTATTATATAAGATAAGATACATTATAACTATTATAAAAACATTAAATTAAGTTAGAGTTAAACTCGAATTGTCCAAACCTTAATCCAAGTCCAACCCAAATTGATCTCAAGTTGAAAAAATTGTATCCAAGTTCAATTGGAGTATTGAAAATGATTGTTCAAACTCGCCTAAACATCGAATTGGGATTGAGTCAGTCTGCCCAAGTTGCACCCTAGCACTATTACAATGTAATCAAACCCTTAATTCTCATTAATTTGATGTTCTTTTTGGAAAAAATGCATTTATCTTATTTGTGAGTATTTTTTCAACGGATATTGAAAAAGTACACTTTTGTGCTATAGTAAAACCCTTATTGTTTGGTAGTTTGATTTTTCTTCTTCGAACCAATATATATATATATATATTCATTTATTTTGAATCCGATTGAGTACCGACTGATCATGTATCCGGTTCAGTCCATCTTTTGAATTATTCCTTACTTTAAACTGACATTGAATCACGGTCCACCCAGAACCGGCTCACCACTTCTGTTTTTCGCAAAGGCATCATGTCACACTCACACAGCTGGCTGCTTCTTTTTTATTTATTTATTTTTTTCAACTCACACAGTAAGTTGCTTTTATTTATTTTTTATAATTTTATAGTTTGGCGTTTGATTCATCCTTTTTCTCATTATTCCTTTATTTAGAAGAAATCATAAGAGATTAAAAGAAGAAAAAAAAAATCTTATTTTATTGGAAGAAATTGAATTATTTTGAAATATATTTTTCTTAACTTGTTATTTAAAAAAATGAAATTTCTGTAGAAAACCTAAAAAAAAAAAAAAAAAATTGATTTTCAATCTAAAAAATAAAAACAAAATTTTGAGGTTATTATGTCTTTTTATGTATGTAATAACAAAACTTTAGCAATTGATTGTACTTCTAGGGTTAAGTTTATCTAACTCAACTCATGAAAAGTTTCTTAAGCTCATCTATTCGACTATTTTTATTTAGATGTTCTCTAAGGTGGCGTTTGTTTTTTTGGCTTAATTCTAAATAGAACTTATTTTTAACTTAATACTAAATAGTGCTTAATAGTATTAAGTATTAAGTTGTTTGTTTTTTTAATAGTTTATTTCTATTAAGTATTAAGCTGTTTGTTTTTTATATACTAAAAACCAATATCTTAATATTTTAATGCATTAAAAAAAATATAATTTAATGTATTTCTAAAAAGTTCAAAATAATAAAATTGTTATAATAAATAATTTATCATTATCATTCTTACAAAAAATAATTAATATATTTATTTTTTATATAATTAAAATAAAATATTTAAACTTAATAATATGAAAAATAATGGATTGATAAAACCTAAATCAAATTAAAGAAAAAACATAACAATTCAAGTACATATTTTCAAATATCCGAAGACATCACATTTTATGCTAATATCTAAACATTGCATTTCTTACAATGGTAAAAAGCTAAAAATGACAAGTTAACTAAACACTTGAAAAAGTTCATTTGCGATTTGGTCTCGGAACTGTTGCATGAATTCTTGATCAGATGCTGCAAAAAAACTACTTGTAGTTGAGTTTTGATTTTGATTTGCATTGTCACTTTCCAATTCCACTTCATTGTCATATTCAGAAAATAATCTATCCGCAACTGAGATTTGTCGAAGAAAATTGTGAATGGAGAAGCATGCCATGACAATTTTTGTTTGAGTAGTAAACGAATAAGGTGCCATTCTCTTCAATATTGGGAAACGCGCCTTAACAACACCAAAAGCACGTTCAATGACATTTCTTAATCTTGCATGGCATTGGTTGAATATCTCCTCTTTTCCTATAGCTTTACCACCACTACGAAAATCACTCAACCAATAGCGCACATTACGATATGGTGCCATAAAACCTCGAGTGTGTGTGTATGCTGCATCTACTAAATAATATTTTTCTGAAAAAAAAAGGATTGAGTTGATTATTATAATGAATAAATACAAATTATAGTAAATAAAATGAAAATAAAATATTTACCTGATGGGGGCATTGGAAAATTATGTTGCGGGTTACGGATAGTTTCTGTCAAGACTCTTGAATCATGAGCTGTTCCTTCCCATCCAACAACAACAAACCTAAATATCATGTCAAAATCACAAACTGCCATAACATTCTGAAAACATTCTCCTCTCCCACGACCTCGATAAGGTACTTGTTGATTAGTGGGAATACATGCATGGATAAGAGTTCCATCAATTGCACCAACAGCATCCTACATGGTAATAATTCTTTAAAATATAAATAATTATTTTTATATGATAATAATACAAATATGATATGAATAATTAGAAATAAAAAATAATATACCTTAAAAATTTGTCTTAGCCGACGATTGGAGATACCATTTGAACTATCATTGAATGATGGAGGAGTAATCATCTCTTTTGAGAAATTCACCATGGCCACTAAAACTTCATGGAAGTATTTGTGAATTGTTTGACTTGAGTGTTGGAATCTATTCTTAATCAATCGATTCCGAAGATTATGACTAATAGTCATAAGAAACATGGCCATTTTTTCTTCAACATTCAAATGTTTACTATCAACAAGCCATCCTTTTTCTCGAAACATGTGACATAGAGAAATAAATCCATGTTTTTCCATCCGCATTAGTTCATAACATGTGCTAGATGAACCATCTAAAAGCTCTTGAATGAAAAGTGAACCTGTAAATGATGAAGTAGAGACTCGTTCCTTATTAATGGACGAGTCACTTAATAATTTGAGCAACAACACAACCAATCTTTTTTTTAAAACTCTTGTCACTTCTAACTTGGTATCTTCATCTTCACTTGATGATGATGAACTTGAACTATTTGAGTGATGTGAAGGATTCTCCATAAGAATATCTATTATAAAAAAACAATAGTTATGAAATAAAAGCATAACAATATAATCAAATAATTATAACAATGTATGAGTAACAAATATCCAAAACAAATATCCATAAAATGTAGAGAGAGTCTTATAATTGGAAAAGTTTAAATATATCAAATATCCAAAACAAACAAGCCAAATGTACCAAATTAAAATCATCATATAAGTCATATACCCTATGCATTTCACAAATCTAAAACAAATATTTAAAAAGTTATTTTCGCAAGCTTTGAGTCCATCCCATTCGCTCTTCGTCATTTTCCATCTCCATCCACACCTCTCTGTACTCTTTTTTCTTGCAAAATGCATTAATTGCTACATAGTATAATGGATCCTCATAAGTCAAAAGCTTCTTCAAAATCTTCATGCATTCTTTGACTGAGGGTCCTTCAAAATTCTCCAACACATTCACTATTCTATTCATTTCTTCTTGAGTTTGCTCTTTTTTTCCTTTCTTCTGTTTTTTCTTAGAACCTTCTGCTTCATCATTAGTATTTCTTGGCAAATCCTCATCTTCTTCTAAACTAATTGAAGTTTCGCTAGGCATAGATGAAGAATGTGTTGATGATTCCTCAGCCCCAGAAGCTATCACTCCTCCAGAGCTCCAATTTTTAGACCCAGTAGCTAACACTCCTCCAAACAATGTCTCCAATTCTTCCACATTTGCTAATGGTTTAAAACGAAATTGTTTAGCTTCTGGATATTTCTATTTTACAAGATAAACAACAAATTAGTCATATATACATATATAAGACAATTATTTTTAAAATTCACTCAAATCCATAAAAAAAACTACCTGTAGATATTCTTCCCATTTTTCAGCTGGCCAATCAAAAGTTTTGGTTACAGAGTTGTAACCATGTCCTGTCATAGTTATCATTTTACTCCAAATGAGATATTGTCTTTTCATGTAATCCCACCCATTCTTAAGTTGTTTTGAAGTATAACGTTTTCCAAGTAACTTCTCCAACTCTTCAGCAATTCGAGGCCAAGCACTAGACTTTAAACCTCCACCTGATCTAAAGCCTTTGTTTGCCTCTTGAAGACAAAGATCAATAAAGTGCTTTCTTTGGATAGGGTCAGTCCAATTTGCCCTACTAATCTCAACATTTTGACTCATTACTATACAAAAAACCAACCAACATTAATGATTAATTTTCAATTTTCAATTAGAGACAATAAATATATAGTTTGGATGATGGAAGAATAAACAACAAATATCAATCCATTCACATGTAAACATTCTATGTAGAGAATGAATTCTTCTAGCATAAGAAACATTAAAACAAGACAAATTCTTAAATTCAAGATTTTTCTATTTATGTCAGCTTTTCTTTTCTTAATTGTTATTTTCCTGTAAACAAGACTAGATTAGGGGAAAAAAAAAAAAGGAATTCAAATTTCTATTTGTTTTTCTTCCCTTTGCCCACATTTTCTAATGCAGCGAAACATGGGCTAAATTTGTAGAAATGGAGCAAACAAAAAATGAAGATATTTGCTGGATAGCTAAATTTAATTCTCTAGAAAGGGAGGATGTTTTAGACTGCATGATCTGGATTGTAGACTGACTGGGTACTAATTTACATACCAAGCAATTATTTTATCAATTTAGTTCGTGCTATTCTTCCATGTCAGAGAGGGAACGGGATAAAATTCTGCTTCTTGGCTATTTTCTATAAGGGTTTCTTAGGATTTGATTTAGTGACAGGAATTTCTGGGGATCTTGAAGATAACTAACAAAATATAATCTACATTTTCCTTTTTTTGAACTGTTTAGTATACAAGGCGGGTTGTCGAAACTCATTCATTGAACTATGTTAGATCTGTTAGAATATTGTACCCATAAGGTGGGACTATAGTTTTGTTAACTACTATATCTGTTAGATGTGGCATCAGGGGTTAAAACTATACTTTTCCTATTCTAAAAAATTTAAATTCTCCTTTTGTAGTCTTGAGGCAGCAGGGATTCTCCGGGAATTAAAAAATTACCTTGATGCACATATCCCTAATGTTGAACTTATTGCAAGTGCAATAGGTGTCGTGTCATTGTGTAAATGTACAGTCATTACAGAATTGTTGGTCATTAAACTATGCCCACTGGAATCCAATAAAACAAATTTTCTTCCAGCAGAATCCATTGTATTGAAATCACTGAAAAACACAAAAGAACATTAAAAGGCACCCTAGAAAACTGTTTGGATATAACTAGAATACGAGTCTCTTTGTGAAAAAGAAATAGTTTTTTGTTGTTTATAAGCAGTAAGTATTTTTATATGGAAAAGAAGTGATAGACACTAGAAGGGTACAAGGAGCTTTTATAAAGTGTTAAAGAGAAACATTGTGAAAGTGAAACCATGTATTCAACCTAATAGTGTCCTAAACCTAATTATTGAAGTTTCATTCCAAAAGAAAAAACAAGAAATGTTATGATAGAAACAAATATGTCCTTATATCAAGTTCCATGAAAGCCTGGAACGATCAAAGATACAGCAACAAATGGGAGGGAGGGGCCACAATCATTCACCAAATATTCAAACATTTGCAGCAAATATATAATGGCCTCACCCCACCACGCCATCCATATTCCATATTAAATGTATAAGATTACATTTTTAAAATCCTTATTCTAAGTACTGGATCCTTATATAAAATAGAGTGATATTTTGGGGAGAAACCAAGGGTATTTTGGTAGGACTATGGGCTATAAAATGAGGAGATGCATGTATTGATGTTCCCCATGCACAATCTCTCCTCTCTCTCTCTGTGCTTTAGTACTCTTCTATACAGAGTTTCCAAAAGACTTTGAGAAGAAAAAAGAGAGAAAAAGAAAATGGTTTCTAAGGTGGATGAGGCCATGAAGAAGAGTGGCAAAGAGCAATATCAGCAACAGCAGATGCAGAAGCTGCAGATACAGTACTGCAACAAAGGAAAAGCTAGCAAGTTCAAGAGGAGCAGCTCCAATCTTGAAGAGGATGGTGCTTCCTCTGCTATTCTATTGCTTGCTTGCATAGCCTGTGCTCCCTCATATCCATAGATATATATGTTTTAGAGATACATAAACCATTACTTTTCCTTCTCCTCTTTCTCACTCTGTCTCCCTCACAGAGTAACTGGTCTTTAGTTATGCCTTTTCTCACTTCTCTTTCCGTATGAGTTCAAATTTTATGCTTATTAATTGCTTACATATTGATTTCATCTCATGTAGTTTCTCCATGTTCTTGGATTAATTTATGATTTTCTTACTTATTATAGATAATTTGTGAGAAAAAAAGGGAGGAAGTCAATTGGGTACTCTGAATTTGTGAGCAAAAGTTGAACCACAAACCGGATACTAAGAAAATTGTGTCCCTTAAAAATGGTTGCAATTCATTGAAAAGAAGGCTGACTGGAAATACAATTTCTCTTGGGAAATTTTCATGAAAACAGAGGAAGCCAGAGAAATTTATGGTTTCTGAACCCATTTTGTGGGAAACACAAAGGCAATGCCACAGTGTCCTCTTCCTCCTTTGAAAACAACTAGAAAAAATGGAGACAAGAAAGCAAAAGCATCACTTATATAACAGGTGACAAAGCCCTTGTCTGTAACCAATAATTGGGGGCTTCTGATGAAGCATATGCTGTTTAAAAAAATAGCATTTTCACTTCAAACCCAAACTGAATCATTTTCACTCAATTAGAACTCATTGTTTTTATAACATCAAGCTTAGCCACCAAAGTTCCCCCTACATTTCTATCTCACCTATATGACAGAAATGACCCAAATAAACTACTATGGGACACTAGATCTTATTCCTGGTTCTGAACATGTTTAACCCATGCTTCTGTCTTCTTCAGACTGCTGCCAGCTATCATGCTATAGCAATTGCACTGTCTTTGATGGAAGCATACTCCTTAAGTGTTCAGCATGAACAAACAACTCTACAGATACTGCAGGCCAAGCTTGGACCAGATGATTTGCGTACACAGGTAATATCATGTTTGATATTTGATTATTGGCCCTCCTATTCTATGTGGTTATGCTTGTCTCTTAGATTTATGTAAATTTTGTAGGATGCGGCAGCATGGCTTGAGTACTTCGAGTCCAAGGCTCTGGAGCAGCAAGAAGCTGCCCGCAATGGCACTCCAAAGCCAGATGCCTCTATCTCCAGCAAAGGTCATCTAAGGTAATAATTACAATTTCTGAGAGAATTATGTGAATTGAGTCCAGTATTCTTACTCCTCAACTGATAATCGCTCATGTAATGGGTAAATGATTAACAAATTACAAATATTCATGGTGTAAAAGTGACATGTACAATTCTCAAGGTACATCTGTAACAATCAATCCAACTGAACACTCCTTATTTGTTTGGTCCTCGCCTGAAATGTGGCAAGCATTGGGGATGAGTTCAGCTGCTCAGATAAAACCAACTCTACAAAGCAGACTCAAAGCATGGTAATGTTTCAAAACCACCCTAGAACTCTCATGTGATTTAAGAACTCTCATGGGCATCCTAACAAACAGTTTGAGCGCAAATGCTCTACCCAACAAACTATAATATGAAATCAATAAGATTAAACCCAAAATTTTTCTTCCTTAAAAAATAACCCAACAAACCACAAAAATCACAACAATCAAACAAACCCAAAATAACAATGAGACAACAACCATATCAAACGGGCTCTAAATAACAAGATATCACCAAACAAAGTTTTTCTTCCTTAAAAAATAAACGGACCTGCAAACACATGAACTCAAAACCCCTAAACAGAGCACTAGCATATGTGAACCAGAATAGAGAATGAGAGTTTTAGGGAGAGAAGTACTGGGAAATGAGACTTGAATGCTCTATTGAAATCCTAAAACCCAAAATAAATTTGGGTTGAGGGTTACCTTTGATCAGATCAACGATGTCGAATGAAAGAGGAGCTTTTTTCCAACTGTGTAGTCTCGGATGGAGAGTGATGGAGGAGAAGAATGAAGAAATTGTCGCTTTGGGGACGAAGATCACTGTTGCAGAGAGCTACAAGGATGGGTGGGTAGGTTTGGGCGTCGGGTTCAATCGTATTTGGTAAAGGTTTAAAAAATAGGCTTTTTCTAAATAGAAAAAGCCAAATATTTTGGCTTTTTTCATTTAGTCAAAAATTTAAAAAATTCAGTAAAAAGTCATTAAAAATTAAAAAAACAAACAGCCTAAATTCTGAATGCAAATTGCTTTCAGCAAAAAGCCAAAAAAACAAACACCACCTAAGTCTAAATATAAATAGCACTATAACTTTAGAATGTTGGTAAAAATTGGTTGCGAAAAAGATAAAAAAAATTAGGTTATTTTCTAAACACTATTTATTATACCCAAACCCAATTTAAGGGTAAAAGGGAAATTTAGAAAAAATAAAATAAATAAATTTATTAAGGATAAAAACATCTTTCCACAATTAAAAGCCTTAGGATATGATTATTGTAGGGACCCCTCCCCCTGATAACACGTGTCATGCATCCCTACCCGGATGAAGTCCACCCGGATCTTCCCAAGGGTACACATGGCACGTTTCTCCCATCCGGACTCCCTCAGAGAAAGGCACACGGCACCTACAGGCGCCACATCCGGGCCACCGCCATATTCCATCCGGATATGATTGCTCGGATTGTTGACCAAGGAAAGCATGCCCCCAATACGTCTTTCTAACGTCCTCTCACAGGCCGCATTCCAACGCTTGCAGAGTGAAAAGACAGAAATGATGGCTGGTCACATCCCATGATCTCTGACAGCCGCCTGCAGGGCAAGGATGTCCCTGCCACCACCTAGGGGCATCATGATAAACCAAAAAGTCTTCCATCATTAAAGGAGGAGAGAGAACCTCTGCTACCATATATATAGACCTTCACACAAGGAAGAAGGTAAGTTGGCAATACCTAGTAAAATACCGACTGTGCTAAACTTCTCTTCTTCTCCCTAATTATGACTGACAAAACCATCGGAGGGTGTGTCCGGACACTCTGTCCGGGCATCTTTTGCAGGCACAACTGAACAAGAACTCAATAGTGGTTGAGATCGTGCGCCCACCTGGCAACAACGTGGATCACAGGGACGCAAGGCCTCAACAATTATGTCCCATCAAAAAGATTGAAGAATATAGCATGATATAGGGTTGAAGATTTAGTAGTTTAGGATTTAAAGATCAATTTTCAAGTAAGATTTTAATCCTTAAATTAATATTTTATATTTATTAATTAGTTTTATTATTTTGAAAATCTTAATCTAGGATTTATTAAATTAATTTTTAGATCTAAAAAATTAAAAAATTATGAATATAGTTTGATTTATTAATTGAGATTGACAAAATTTTGATGATCCAAATAAATGAATCTAGATAAATAAATAAATAAATGGAGAAAAAAATTATAGTTTTGGATATGAAAAAATAATAATAAATAAATAAAACCCATGAGTAAGAACGTTGAGAGTTTTGGGAGTTGAAAATAAAAAATAAAAAAGAAAACAAAGGTTTCGTGGTTGTACTTGGCAAAACATTATTTTTTTTAAAATTCAATAAAAAAAAGTTGGATGCTTATTTGATTAATTGAATAGTCTATTGATATTGATATGACTTAAAAGTATATTTGAAAGTGATTTTAAAAAGTGTATTTTTAACACTCGAATGATAAAAATTTTCAAATATTAAAAATATTAAATAAACTCTAAATATTAAAATGATAAAGTGTTTCATAAAATCACTATCAAATAGACTCTAAATATTTATCATCTATTGATAAATTAGACATGTGTAATGTATCGAGGATAATGTATATATTTTTATATTAAAAAAGAAAGTCACTTGAATGATTATGTGATTTCAAAAACTAGGTTGACAAATATTTTTGGAAAATGTATTTTCATTTTTTTTTTAAAAAAAACGAATTTTTGTTTTTAAAAATAAAAAACAAGAAAACGATTTTGATAATTAGGGTAGTTTTTTAGAACATATTTTAATTTTTATTTTTACAATTGTTTTAAGAAAATAATTATATAAATGTGGAGAACGGTTGAAAATAAAATATTATAAATAAAAATTAATTTAAAAATAAATAATTTTAAAATATTAAAAATAGGTTAATAATATTTCAAGTTTATAATTTTTTTTTTTACATTATATTAAAAAACAGATTTCAAAAATATTTATCAAAACTATTTTAAAATATTAAAAATAGGTTATCAATTTTATTTTTATTTTTAGTAGTAAGCCTAGAGGGTGTTTTGTTTTTCCATAGGAGGGTTGTTTTAGCCCGAAACTCTGGAAAATGTAACTTTGAAACTAAAACATCTGAAATTGAAGGATTAAAATAACTCTAGTACTCATTTGTCTTACCTGATGCATTATTGGGTGGGGACTACCATTGGAAGAAAAATGCACATAATTATACATTATTGGGTGGGGACTACCTGATGCATTATTGGGTGGGCAATTATTGTTCAAAAAATTGAAATTGATCATACACCAATCTCCTATGGTGGGTAAGCAACACTCAAGGCAATAATTCCAATGCAAAGTTACCATTTCAAATGTTGTGTGTATATATATAAAATGTGTATGTATATAAATGATTTTTGAAAATGGTTTTTTTTTTGTTTTTAAGAATAAAAAAATAAGAAAACGTTTTTGATGATTAGGGTAGTTTTTTAGAAGATATTTTAATCATTCTTTTTACAATTGTTTTAAGGAAGTAATTATATAAATGTCAAGAATTGATGAAAATAAAATATTATAGTTAAAAATTATTTTAAAATACTAAAAATAGGTTAACAATATTTCAAGTTTATAAATTTATTTTTCTTTTTACAAAATATATATAAAAAATAAATAAATTTCAAAAATATTTATAAAAAAAAGTGCCAATTTGATCTTTTTGCAATTATGTTTTAAAGCACTTTTCTATTCTAAAAAAATAAAAATAAATAAAACATAAATAAAAAATAAAAAAATAATTAGGAAATATAAAATAATTTTTTATTCCTATAAATAGGAAATATGATATTTTTAGAAAATATTATTTACTTATTTTCACTATTCTTTTTTAAGATTATTTTAGAAAATAATTATATGAATATAAAAAAATAAATTCAAAAATTATTGCAAACGACGGTTTCCAGAATTGTTTTAAAAAATTATACATTATTTGCGGTAACGAGAGTGAAGCTGGTAAAAACTCTGAAATTGAAGGATTAAAATAACTCGAGTACTCATTTGTCTTTCCTGATGCATTATTGGGCGGGGACTGCCATTGGTACAATTATTTAAATACGTGGGCCACGCTTTAATTGATTAGTCTATTCAGAGGGCTCAGATATTTATCATTTTTGTTGGCTACTGGGGAACAGGTGAAATGTACGGAAGATAATGTGCCTTATTTATTGAGTCGCTAAAGCTTTTCTTGTGGTCCTGGTGTTGGTGCACAACCACTTTGAGGAGTCGGATTACCTCGAGATAATTTTGCAACAACCTTCTTCTCGACGTCAACACAAGATTACCCCAAGCTTTCCCATGCTCTTGAGTCTCTTCAAGCTTAGTCAAGGTCTTCCCGGGTTACGTAATCTGTAGGGCGCTAGACAATTTATGCCGAGTATCGATCTTCGTGGGGGGTTCCCATTTTGTTGGCCAAATGATCTTTCCCACATGCGGATACACAATGTACAAATGCTTCGGCCCTCCGAATATTTTCATCCACACAATGGACAAACGCTTCGGCCCTCCGAATACTTTCACCCAAATTCGTTGACCAGATGGTTAGATGCGTATTGGTAATCATTTTTTAAAAAATTATTTTATGATATCTTGTAAAATAAAAATTTATTTAAAAATTTAAAATATTTTTAACTTATTTATAATATTTTAAAAATAATTTTTATATTTATAACTTTATTTTTAATCACTATATATATATAGTTAAGACAAGAATAATTCGTTTATCAAGAAGAGTTTTACTCTTACTTGAGACAAGAAAAGAAAAATATTAAGTATTGGATCTGGTTTGAACTCTTCAAACAAGATGATTATCCAGATTATCCCTATAAGCGTATTAACGTCATATCCAGCAAAACTAAGATATGGAAAACCAGTGATGACACTATCATTAAGTCAATCCATCCCCCTGAAGTTAAGATAGAAAAGGACATTAATGGAACCATTGTCATTACTTCACCTTTTAAGACCAAGCATGAGGAAAAAGGAAATGCTAGTGCAGTTGATGTTAAAAGAGTCATAGAACAACTTAATTACACTAATATGTTTCTTAAGACTCTTGGTGATCAGTTCAATAGGGTTGAAGAGATCATAGAAACACAAGACCACATTAAGACAACATTTGTTAAAAAAGATAATAAGCCTTTATTTAAGCCTTTTGAATTCTCTAAGAAATTTCAGGAAAATCCCCATGTTGACCAAGCCTTGGTTGATAGGATAAGTCAAAAGGTTAGAGACGCCATAATGATCCCTGAGACACCTCAGACTTCTCAAAGGAGAGTTAACATGATTAAAGGAGAAATTAATTCTGAAGCAGAAGCTGAAGAGTTAATTAAAATTTTTGAGGAACCTCCAAATCAAGTAGTTATGAGGATTATTGGGAATCAAGAGCCACCTAGATCTAGGAATTATTACCCTAGGCCTACCTTTCCTGACATGCAGTATGAGGAAAGAAACCAGTACACACAAGCATCTTACACTAGTGGCACTATCTATGAATGAAACATAGATGGTATGACTGAGTACAATGTACTCACTAAGCTTCAAGAAATGACCATGGTAAGCACAGCCTATAAGTTAAACAATAGATTATCAGATCATGCTGTAACTTAGACAATTGTTGTTGGGTTCACAGGACAGCTTAAGGGTTGGTGGGATAATTATCTCACTTATGAAAATAGAAATGATATTCTTAGAGCTTATAGGATTAATGAGAACAACGAAATTGTTAAGGACGAAGATGGACAAGATATTGAGGATGCAGTGGCAACTCTTATCTATTCCATATCTAAGCATTTTATTGGAGATCCTCCAAAAATTAAGGATAAGACCGCAGATCTCTTAACCAACCTTAAGTGCCCTAAGCTTCATGATTTTATATATATATATTTGTATAACTATTTTTTAAAATAAGTTTCAAAAAACAATTTAAACACCATATTTTATGTTTTCTAAAAACATAAATAGTTTATAGTTGTTAAATATGTTTTTTAATTTTTTTATTCTTAAAAACATAAAATTGTTCTTAAAAATAGTTGCCAAATAGGTCCATAATTTTCCCCCAATGATCCTGCCTGGAGTTAGCGCACACACCTAGGTTTTAGAAACTATTAAAAGTTATTTAATCCATTTGTTAAATAGATCTTATTTGAATTGAAGCATTCAAATTTTCACTTGTGTAAGTAGTGTTTATTTTTTTATTAAATAGATAAAACCAAAATATCTTATTTTGTCAATTCAATTAAAAGTAACTTGTTAATATCAATTAAAATAACTAAAATGAATTTATTGCTAACAAATATTAATTATGTTGATTAATATCAATAAATTACTTTTAATTGAATAGAAAAATATTAATAGTGTTTGTTTTTTAGTTAAATGAAAAAAGTCAAAATATTTGACTTATTTTATTTAGCTAAAAGTAATTTATAGATTTCAACCAACACAACTAAATATAACTTGTTATTAATATGTTCAATTTAGTTATTTTGATTGATATTAACTTATTACTTTTACCTTATTAGAAAAAGTCAAATATTTTATCTTTTTTTATTTAGCCTAAAAAACAAATACCATCTTATTTTGACTTTTTTTTTATTCAGCTAAAAAACAAACACCACCTTAACCTATATATTCCTATCATTATGGTATAGTAAGCACTTATTTATATAATTTAGATTTTAAGAGTTTTATTACATTTTTTATAATTGACTTAAAAAAATAATAATTTATAATTGATATAAATAGAAGTAAAAATTAAAAAAAAGAAAAAAAAAAAAGAAGAAAAACATTGAGACACTTATGGCCTATTTGAAAACTGTTTTTGAGAACAGTTTTATGTTATTTAGAATAAAAAGTACAAAAATATATATTTGACAATTAAAAATTATTTTTTATTTTTATTCTTAAAAATAAAAAATAAAGTGTTTTTAAATAATATTTTTAATTATTTTATATTATTTTCACTTCAACCATGTGAAAAATTATTTCATCTAGGATGTGGTTACTATTATGTTTATTTATTTATTTTTTTAACAGTTTTCATTGCTATGATTATGGAAACTCTTGGACTATTTGGAAATTATTTTTAAAACTAATTTTTATTCATAAAAATAAAATTTTATTTTTCAAATTAAAAAACACATTTGATAACTTTTTATAGAAAATAATGTTTTGAGAACTTGTTATGAAAACAAGGTATTTTTTTAAAATATATTTTAATTATTTTTAGTTGTTTTTATAAAATATATTTTAATTATTTTTAGTTGTTTTTATTTGTTTCTTAAGATTATTTTATGCTACGATTATAAAAATAGAGAAATAATTAAAAATAAAATATTACATATTAAAATTATTTTTAAAAGCAAAAGAAACCGCTACAAAGAACATTTCAAAATTTCAATCAATTTCTATTTTAAAAAAATATGATAAAATTATTTTTAATAACAGCTGCTTTTTAAAAATTGGTTTTCGGAACGGGCCTTGACGTACTTTTGACTAGCTTGTTTGCAAGTGGGTTTCTCACCTAACCATTTAAATACCAATTTATTTATTTCATATAATTAATTTAATAATTTAAAATAACTTAATTTAAGTAATTAAATAAATTCAATATATTTAATAAAATAATTTAATATTACAACTTAAAGTTAAGAATAACTTTAAGTATTATGTTAAAATAGTTAATTTATTTTATTTTATTTGTTCACAGTTAATTAGAATATATTTAATAATCTTGATTCCAAATCTAAGTCATTTTTTATAACAAATATTTTAAGGTTATGTTATATATCTAAAATACTTTTAAGTATGGATGTTTAATAAACAAATTTATTGTTTAATATCGGTAATATTTTGTGAATAAGTGCCCAATTTTTTTATAGGAGAATAAATTGACAAAACTTTATTTTTTTTCATATTTGAATTTTAAAACAAAATTTTGTTCCTAAAATAATTAGAAACTATATCTAGAAAATATTTATGTTAACAAAATAATTTTTATATTTTTAAAATTTTTTTCTTTTATTTTTTATGCATATAAAGATTAAATAATTTAAAAATGTATAAATTTGTAATTAATAAAATACATCTGATTTTATTTTATATTTTTCCCAATAAATCAAATGTGAATTTTTTTCGTTAATATTTTCTTTCTTTCCTTATCATTTTTCTTAAATCAAATATGATATTAAGTTATATTTTGTTAGTGAAAAATACCAAAAGAAAAAAAAAAATTGTTAAGAAAAATAATGGACCATTTGGTCATGTCTTATGAATCTTGTTTTTAAAAATTATTTTTTATTCATTAATATAAAAATAACTTTTAAACATAAGTTTAAAAAAAATGATCAAACCAGTTCATGTTTTTCTTTTATTTAAAAATTGGTAAAAATAATTTTTATTTATTTTGTAAAAATTATTCTCTATTTCATTTTATTTTTTAAAATTATTTTTAAAGAACTATGATTAAACAATATCAAAACTTTTAAAACCAATTTTCTATTTTTAAAAATAGAAAATTATTTTTAAATAGTAAGCCCAAACAAACTCTAATTTCCTACTATATAAAATAAAATAAAATAAAATAAAGAATGAAAGAGAGAAAATGTCAAAAGATTCTCCTCTTTATTTTTCTTAAATTCAAGAAAAATGCACTCATAGGAAAATTTTGCCGGCTTGTTTGACTAATTGAATAGTCTATTCATATGACTAAATATTTCCAATTTGTTGGCTGGTCGGACAGGTGCAATGTATCGAAGATGATGCATATATTTTCTACAGAGTGGACAAAAGCTGTGAAAATTTTTGACATGATGGGCAATTATTGTTCAAAAAATTGAAAGTGATCGTACACCACTCTCCTATGGTGGGTAAGTAACACTCAAGACAATAATTCCAAAGCAAAGTTACCATTTAAAATGTTGTGTGTATATAAATTATTTTTTAAAATAGTTTTTTTTGTTTTTAAGAATAAAAAAAAAATAAGAAAACTTTTTTGATGATTAGGGTAATTTTTTAGAAGATATTTTAATTATTCTTTTTACAATTATTTTAAGGAAATTATTATATAAATGTGAAGAATTGATGAAAATAAAATATTATAGATAAAAATTATTTTTTTTTTAAATAATTTTAAAATACTAAAAATAGGTTAACAATATTTCAAGTTTATAAATTTATTTTTCTTTTTACAAAATATATATATATATATATATATATATAAAACAGATTTCAAAAATATTTATAAAAAAAAAGTGCCAATTTGATCTTTTTGCAATTATGTTTTAAAGCACTTTTCTACTCTAAAAAAAAATAAAAAATAAATAAAACATAAAAAAATAATTAGGAAAGATAAAATAATTTATTATTCCTACAAATAGGAAATATGATATTTTCAGAAAATATCATTTACTTATTTTCACTAATTTTTTTCTAGGATTATTTTAAAAAAATAATTATATAAATATAAAAAAATAAATTCAAAAATTATTGTAAACAACGGTTTTTAGAATTGTTTTAAAAGATTATCGCATTATTTGCGGTAACGAGGGTGAAGGCGGCAAAAACTCTGAAATTGAAGGATTAAAATAACTCTACCACTCATTGTCTTACCCATGCATTATTGGGTGGGGACTACCATTGGTACAATTATTTAAATATGTGGGCCACGCTTTAATTGATTAGTCTATTCATAGGGCTCAAATATTTCTCATTTTGTTGGCTACTATGGGGTAGGTGAAATGTATGGAAGATAATATTTTTAAATATATTTTAAAAATAATTTTTATATCTATAGTTTTATTTTTAATTATTATATATATTTGTATAATTATTTTTTAAAATAATTTTCAAAAAATAAGTAAAATAATTTAAAACAATTAAAAATTATTCTCTAAAAACACTCTATTTTATATTTTCTGAAAATAGAAAATAATTTTTTATTATCAAATGCGTTTTTCAATTTTTTTATTCTAAAAAATATAAAACTGTTCTTAAAAATAGTTGCCAAACAGACTCATAATTTCTCCCCAATGATCCTTCCTGGAAGCTAGTACACACACCTAGGTTGTACAAACTATTGACATCACAACAATTATTGTTCAAAAATGAAACAAAATTTTATGATTAATTAGATTCATGTCATTATTTTTGTGATTTTATTTAATCCATTTGTTAAATCGACCTTATTTGAATTGAAGCATTCAAATTTTCACTTGTCCAAGTAGTGTTTATTTTTTGGTTAAATAGACAAAGCCAAAGTATTTTATTTCGTACATTCAATTAAAAGTAATTTGTTGATATCAATTAACATAATTAAAATGAACTCATTACTAACAAGTATTAATTACATTGGTTAATATCAATAAATTACTTTTAATTGAATAAAAAAATATTGGTGGTGTTTCTTTTTTAATTAAATAAAAAAAGTCAAAATGTTTGACTTATTTTATTTAGTTAAAAGTAATTTATTGATTTCAACCGACACAACTAAAGAAAACTTATTATTAATATGTTCAATTTAATTATTTTGGTTGATATCAACTTATTACTTTTACCTTGTTAAAAAAAAGTCAAATATTTTGTCTTTTTTTATTTAGCCAAAAAAAAAAAATCATCTTATTTTGACTTTTTTTATTCAGCTAAAAAACAAACACTACCTTAACTGTCTTTTTTTATTTAGCCAAAAAAAAAAAAATCATCTTATTTTGACTTTTTTTATTCAGCTAAAAAACAAACACCACCTTAGCCTATATATAATTTATTTAACTAATATTTCATATTCTTATCATTATGGTATAGTAAGCACTTATTTATATAATTTAGATTTTAAGAGTTTTATTACATTTTTCATAAATGACTAAAAAAATTAATTTGTAATTGATATAAATCTGAAGATTTCTATGACTCTAATTGATATAATTTATATATATATAGTGATATGAAAAAATAAAAACATTAAGATAGTTATATATTCTATTGAATTTATGTCATCTGGATCATACTTGTATTTGAATAATATGGAGATAAACAGAATATTTGAAACTTAGTTAGAAAAGATTAAAAATTAAAAATAAAAATAAAAATCTAAGTATTGGTTTTTGGGCTTTTTTGTCATGTCCACTGTTTTTGGGCTTTTCTAGTCCTGTCCACTTGTGGGAGTACAAGCCCACTCAGAAAATTATGTAAACTTGAGTCTAGACTTCACTATAACCATATTTAGCCCAAACTCCTCAATCAAATTTCAGCCCATTATGCAGAGTAAGTTTTAGTGATTTGGGCTAGGGAGAACAAGGCCCAAAGTTTAGCCCGCCCCAATTTCAAAGTAAGCTTTTCGGAAAAACTTTGGGATTGTCTCAAGAGAAGCGCTGCGCCACGTTTGTTCTATCTATCCCCGGAAAACTCCCTGGCTACGAAGGGATGGACGGGACCACCGCGGACGGCCGGTCACCGGCCCAGAAGAGGATGAGCTCAAGAGTTCCAGCCACAATACAGGGCCTCGGTCACGATATCCTCTGCATGATTTTCGTGCTTCTCGATCTCTTCGACCTAGTTCGTTGTTCCGCCGTTTGCAAATCCTGGTGAAGCTTTGTTTGCATCCTCGTTTTGGTTTTTAAATTTTTTAAATTCTTGTCTGGTCCTTTTGGTTTCCGAGAAATCAAAGGAAAAGCATAGGAAGGAAGTAGATTCACGAAAAGAAAATTTTTCTATATTCCAAAAATAAATTAACTTTTGACTTTTGTCTGAGCGAACCAAAAAATGGTCTGTAGTAAGAAATACAGTCTGCACTTTAGTTCCTTAGTTACGAGAATATGAAATTTGAAGTTTTGGTTTTCGTTTGTTTTCCTACGTTTTTTCAGCTGCCAACCGGAGGAAAAATGGAAAGCTTGTATTTAATTTAAGTCATTTGGGAGTCTATCTATGCAGTTAGTGTTCTGTCTGGAGTTTATCTATGGCTTTGTAATGTGACATGGTTGGGACTTTCAAATCTAAATTGGGCTTTGTGTAATTTTAAAGTAGAAGATATTTGATTATGACTACAAAAAAATTCACTAAATCAGCATTACATTGTAGTAACAGTGACATGGATTATTGGTCCTTCTATAATCTATAAATTATGGGTTGTTCAAGATACTCATGCTGGGTAGGAATTAGTCCTGATATAATTGGAATGTGCACCAGCTGTTTCACCTACGATAGAATAATGAGCAATAACCTGATGGGTTAATTGTCCGAGGCTATATTAAGTATGAGCAATGCTTCTTAACTTTTTGGGTTTGACATGGTTGTTTATAACCTACCGTCGATTACTGAAAATGAGTTATTTTTGTTTCAATTTATAATTTCATTCACAATTTTCTGTAAGTATTGGGCAAAAGATGGAGGAGGAAGAGGAGCCAAGGGGAGCGCCTAAAGGCGGTAAGTGTTGGTTTTCTGTAGAGTCTAAGACTTTCAAAATCACCATTGAAGTGGGTAGAGGTAAGGTGAGAGGAACTATTATGGAAAGAAGCAAAGGATTCTCCTCTTGGATAAGATTTGGCGCAAAGAGCTTAAGTCTATTGCTGGAAGGTGTGGAAGCATGGTGTAGAGGCGAATCAAACTCAAGGCGTCTAAAAGTTTGGGAAGAAGGAGGAAGAAAGTTCAGATTGGAATGCCGTTCTAATGGGGCTGGTAGATTCTTACTTTGCTCAGTTAGAGATGAGGAGGCTAAGAAGTTCTGTCTAGTTTTCCCAGAAGGAAAGGGTTTAATAGGGGGCTGGTTTTTGTTGGCCAAGAAGCTAAGGGCTCTTGGGATTTCCACTCCAGCTGTGCGGAATAGCTCTCAGATTGCTCTTACTGCTGTGCAGGTGGGGAGCAGTGTCAAAGGATTGGAGAATGAGCCAGGTTCTTTTGTAGAGGTAGCAAAAAGGAAAATAGGAGCTTCAGGGGACCCTTTAAGGGTGCTCCTAGGGAACCGGGATCTGCTGTGCAGAGAGGAGCAGCTTGAACGTTGTTTGGTGGGATGTTTTGGGGGTAGTTTTGAGTCCATTCCCCTATTACATTCCTTGTGGAGGTGGGCGTTGGAAAGTTGGTTGCTTAAGGGGGAGTTAAGAATATCCAGGTTGGGTGGGGCCCTTGTGCTATTCGAATTTCAAAACAAATGGGAAGCTGATAGGGTGTTTTTAAGAGGGAGCAGAAGGTTCAAGAATAGAGATTTTCAATTGCAAAGGTGGGGGCCGGAAGTGGGGTGTACTAGGACTGAGAGCCAATCCAAGGAGATTTGGGTGAGGGTTGTAGGACTTCCTCTTCACCTTTGGAGTAGAGAAGTTTTTAAGAGAATCGGAGAGTGTTGTGGGGGGTTTGTAGCTGTGGACGAGGAGACTGCTTTCTTCTCTCAGTTGCAGTGGGCTCGGATTTTAGTTAAAGTTTCGGGGAAGAATTGGCCAGGGTCGGTGCAGGTGGAGGCTGGAAATTCTTGTTGGGAGCTTAGTCTGTGGTGGGAAGCTTCACCGAGGGTGTTGAAGGTTGAGACGATTCCCTGGTTGCAGTTGAAGAAGGGGTGTGAGGTCAGGGATGAAGTCGAGGGAGTTACATGCGCGGGAGCAAAAGTACGGGAGCACCCATTTGAGTTTCAAAACAGAGGTCCAGAGTTGCAGATGGCGTGCGATAGTGGGCAAAGACAGGCTGACAACGTTTGTGGTAGGACGGCTGCTGCTCCAACTGAGGACTGGTCGGTGTGTGGGCCTGGGCCCAAGTCTGCTGACTAGGGTGCTTTTAAAGAGGCTAATGGGCTAGTTTTAAAAGGGGGTCTAAGCTAGGCCGAGGGCCATCCCTCCCTTATCCACACTGTTGGGCCCAAGTTTGTGCAAAATGAGATTGGGTCGGTTTTTAAGGGAGGCTTGGGCTGGGCTGAGGGCCATCCCTCCCTTAATCCAGAGAGCGCGGGTGGGGAAAAGGATTTAAAAGCTCCCTTTGGGCCTCTGGGCCCCGAGGCCCATCCGGATCTTTTAGGGGTGCCCGTTCTTTCTAGGGCTCCTTTGGAGAAGGGTCAGGATTACAAGAGGTGGGAGGAGGAGCTCCTGGCAGTGGGAATTTTCGATGTTGTGGGTTCGGATCGTGGCCGTCTAAAGCTGACCGATGACGCGCTTCTGGCTGAAGCTTCCAGGTACCCCTCTCTTCATAAACTCTCTCTCCTTCCCTGGGTGCTTGGGACTTCTTCTCCTTCTACTCCTTTCTTGGGGCCCATCGCTGTGTTGGGGAAGGAAGGGACTCCCAGTGAGTCGTATGGGGCAGCGGAAGGAGATTGGAGTGCGGCGCCACTGCGAGATGAGGTTTCGAAAGCTTTGTCGGCCCGTGAAGGTTGGTTATCTCCCCCGCGGACAGTAGATTGTGGTGCGAGAGGATCCGAGCTAGCGTTAGTCCCTTTCGGTTTGGGCGTGGAGAATCCTTCAGCGGAGAGGATAACCCATCAAATGAAAGAGGGGGAGGAGGAGGAAGAATGGAGCTCCAGTTGCCTTGCGAAATTCAGCCGTTGTTTGGGCATGCCGACAGAAGGATTTGAGGAGGAAATTGTGTTCCTTTTGAGGAGAATGAAGGGGAGAATTGAATATAAGAGCAAGGACAGGGAGTATAGAAAAACAAAGACTTCGGTGTCTAAATCCAGTAGGGAATTAAAGAAATTAGAGTGGACAGTGAGCTACAAGAAGGCTAAAGTGGCCACCAACGTGGGCTCGGATGGAGGGGCTTCTGGTTCAGGATGCAAATGAAGAGAAGGATATTATCTTGGAATGTAAGAGGGGCAAACGATAAGGAAAAGAGACAAGTCATTAAGTCGGTTATAAAATCTAACAAAGCGGATGTGGTGTGCCTGCAAGAAACGAAAATTAAGGAAATGTGTATGGGAATTGTCCGAAGTCTTGGGGTGGGAAGATTTTTAGAATGGAGGGCAATCAACTCTAGGGGGGCAGCTGGGGGTGTCCTGGTGTTTTGGGACAACAGACTGGTTGAATTGTTGGAGGTGGAAGAAGGGATGTTTACAGTCTTATGTCGGTTTAAGAACTGTGAGGATGGGCTGAGGTGGGTGTTTACTGGAGTGTATGGACCCGTGAACAGTAGGGATAGAGAGGTTTTCTGGGAGGAGCTCGGGTCTATAAAAGGTTTATGGAGTGACCCCTGCTGTGTGGGAGGTGATTTCAATGCGATCAGATACCCAGAAGAGCGTAGCAGGGGGGGTGGCCTCTCTGCTTCAATGAGGAGGTTTACAGAGGTGGTGGAGGATCTGGAGCTAAGGGACTACCCTTTACAGGGGGGTCCGTTTACTTGGCGAGGGGGGTTAAATAATCAGTTGCAGTCTAGACTGGATAGATTCTTAGTGACAGATGACTGGGATAGATTGTTTAATGGGGCAGTGCAAGGGGTCCTTGCCAGACCAGTCTCTGATTATTTTCCCATCCTCTTAGAAGGGGGAGGTTTGAAGAGGGGCCCTTCACCGTTTAGATTTGAGAACATGTGGCTGGAGGAGAAGGGGTTCATGGATCAGATGAAGAGGTGGTGGGGGAGTTTATCTTTCACTGGGTCTTTCAGCTTTGTGTTGGATGCAAAATTAAGAGGCCTGAAAGATATCTTAAAGAGCTGGAATAAAGAAGTTTTTGGTTTAATTGATTCCAAGAAGAGGGAAGCTCTACGACAGGTGAATTGGCTGTCCAAGTTGAAAGTGAATGGATGTTGGCACACGGAGGAGAATGAATTGAAAAATAGTGTGGTGGGGGCGTTTAAGGCTCTGTATACTGAAGAAGGGGGGTGGAGACCTAGTGTTGAGGGGCTGTCTCTCAGGAGGTTAGCTAGCTGCGAGGCGGAGGGGCTAGAGACTCCTTTTTCGGAAGGAGAGGTGTATGCAACACTGTCAGATCTGGGCAAGGATAAAGCCCCCGGCCCGGACGGCTTTACCATGGCCTTTTGGCTGTTCTGCTGGGATGTAGTGAAGATGGAGATAATGAGGTTCTTCAAGGAATTCCATGAGAGGGGAAGATTTGTCAAATCGTTGAATGCTACGTTCTTGGTCTTAGTTCCAAAGAAGGGGGGTGCAGAAGATTTAAAGGATTTCAGACCAATCAGCCTTGTAGGCAGCCTCTACAAGTTGTTGGCCAAGGTATTGGTAAATAGAATTAAAAAGGTGATGGGGAAAGTGATTTCGGAGTCTCAAAATGCTTTTGTGGAGGGGAGACAGATTTTGGATGCAGTATTGATTGCAAATGAGGCCGTGGATTCAAGGTTGAAAGATGAAGAGGGGGGAGTGCTATGTAAGTTGGATATAGAGAAGGCCTATGATCATGTTTGTTGGAAATTTTTGTTGGCAGTTCTGAAAAAGATGGGTTTTGGGAAGAGATGGCTGAAGTGGATTGAGTGGTGTATCTCCACTGTGAAATTCTCTGTTCTAATCAATGGCTCTCCCACCGGCTTTTTTCAAAGCTCGAGGGGGTTGAGACAGGGAGATCCGCTCTCTCCTTACTTGTTTGTGATAGCCATGGAAGTGTTCAGTTGTATGGTGGGAAGGGCTATTAGTGGGGGCTTCTTA
Organism: Vitis rotundifolia; assembly: GCA_030254885.1. Classification (NCBI taxonomy): domain Eukaryota; kingdom Viridiplantae; phylum Streptophyta; class Magnoliopsida; order Vitales; family Vitaceae; genus Vitis; species Vitis rotundifolia. The sequence goes on from CM058163.1 coordinate 20,221,956, forward strand.
TCGGGGTGGAGAGTGGGAGGTAGGAGTGGATTGGGGTTGCAAATCTCTCATTTGTTATTTGCGGATGACACGTTGATTTTTTGTGAGGAGTCTGCAGATCAGATGACCTATCTAAGTTGGCTTCTCATGTGGTTTGAAGCGTGTTTAGGGTTGAAGATCAACTTAGAGAAGAGTGAGTTGATCTCGGTGGGAAGGGTTCATGATATAGAGGGATTGGCTTTGGAGTTGGGTTGTAAAGTGGGTAGGCTCCCTTCTTGCTATTTGGGGTTGCCTCTAGGGGCACCTTTCAACTCTTTGGCGGTGTGGGATGGGGTGGAAGAGAGATTTCGCAGAAGACTTGCTATGTGGAAGAGGCAGTATATATCTAAAGGGGAGAGACTCACCCTAATCAGAAGCACCCTCTCAAGCATGCCTATTTACTTTATGTCTCTTTTCCACTTGCCAAGAAAAGTGAGATTGAGATTGGAGAAGATTCAAAGGGATTTTCTGTGGGGTGGGGGAGATCTCATCCAAAAGCCTCACCTTGTAAGATGGAACGTGGTGTGCTTGGGTAAAAACAAAGGCGGGTTAGGTGTGAGAAACTTAGCATTGATGAATAGTGCTCTCTTGTGCAAGTGGAATCGGAGGTTTGCTAATGAGAGAGAGGTGTTGTGGAGGCGTGTAATTATGCTTAAATATGGCGAAGAGGAGGGAGGGTGGCGCACCCGGGATGCAATTGGGAGAAACGGTGTTGGGCTTTGGAAAGCAATAAGAAAGAAATGGCGGCTTCTGGATGGCAAGTTAGACTACCAAGTGGGTAATGGGAAAAGAGTGAAATTCTGGAAGGATAAGTGGTGTGAAGATGGACCTCTTTGTGAGTCCTTCCCTTCTCTCTTCTCAATCTCCTTGACCAAGAATGCTTGGGTTTCGGAGGTTTGGAACCCTGTTAGTGATGGGGATGGCTGGACCCCTCTTTTCACAAGGGCGTTTAATGATTGGGAGATTGAATTGGTGGAGCGTCTGTTACAGAAGATCCATGCTTGTCGGGTTCAAAGGGATGAGGAAGATAAAGTGATCTGGACAGCTTCAAAAAATGGTGCTTTCTCGGTTAAGTCTCTCTACTCCATTTTGGAGCGGGGGGGTTCTTCTATGTTCCCTAACAAAAGTATTTGGAGGGTAAGAGTTCCTCTTAAGGTAGCTTTCTTTGCTTGGGAGGCTTCCTGGGGTAAAATCTTAACTTTGGAGCAACTTCAAAGGAGAAGGTACTCTTTGGCAAATAGGTGCTTCCTTTGCCTTTCTGAAGCTGAAACGGTGGATCACCTCCTTCTACATTGTGTTAAGACGCGGGTCTTGTGGAACCTCCTTTTTTCCCTCTTCGGGGTGCCGTGGATTCTTCCGTGTTCAGTGAAGGAGACCCTTATTGGTTGGAATGGAGGGTTTGTGGGGAAAAGGCGCAAGAGGGCTTGGCAAATGGCTCCCTTATGTATTTTTTGGTCAGTTTGGAAGGAGAGGAATAGTCTAGCTTTTGGTAATGTAGAGCTCTCACTGCAAAGGTTGAAATATTCTTTTGTAAGTAGTCTTTGGTGTTGGGTAAGGGCTTCCTTAGGAGCAAATCCGTCTTCTATTGTAAGTTTTCTAGATTGGTTGGGCTCCTAGTTAAGGAATATGGTGTGTATACTCCCTGTATACGTGGAGGGCACCAGTTTTTCGGTGTTTCCTCTTTTTGATTAATATACTTACTTTACTTATCAAAAAAAAATATTCTGTAAGTATTGGGCACATAATATAGTTATGATAACATGGATTGATGATAATGATGATAAACCCTCTACTCAAATTGTTTCTTTTTGACATGAATCAATAACAAATATTTGAATCCGATTAGAGCAATGGCTGCTTTCTCAGAGGGGAAAGGAGCTCCTAAGGGTGGTAAGAGTTGGTTTGCGGTGGAATCAAAGACGTTTGAAATCTCCATTGAAGAGATTCGCGGCAAACGTAGAGGGATTATTCTGGAAAGGAGCAAAGGATTCTCCTCATGGATAAAATTTGGAGAAAAGAGCTTCAGTTTTCTGTTGGAAGGTGTGGAGGACTGGTGCAGAGGAGAGTCAAGCTCGAGGCGTCTTAAAGTTTGGGAAGAAGGGGGAAGGAAATACAGGCTGGAGTGTCGTTCAAACAAAGCCGGTAGGTATCTGCTTTGCTCGGTGAGGGATTTGGAAGCAAAGAGGTTTTGTCTAGTGTTTCCAGAAGGTAAAGGCTTAGTAGGAGGGTGGGTTCTGTTGGCTCAGAAGTTAAGGGCCCTTGGGGCTGCTTCACCAGCTATGAGCAGAGGTGTTACTACCCAAGCCTTGAGCAACGGTGCTCTGGGTACGTCCAACCCTGAAGAGGATGGACTAAGTAACAAAGGAAAAGAGAAAGGGAAAGGAGTGTTTGCAGAAGCCTCGAGAGAAAAGACAGGGGATTTGGGGGATGCTTTGTGGGTGCATGTCGGGGTTAGAGAGCTCCTCAACAGGGAAGAGCACCTTAGTCGTTGCCTGGTAGGATGCTTTGGGGATAGGTTTGAGGATGTTCCTTCTCTGTCCCTGTTGAAAAAGTGGGCGTATGAAAGGTGGTCTCTCAAGGGAGGACTACAAATCTCCAGGTTGGGTGGGGCATTGGTGTTGTTCGATTTTGAAGACAAAGGAGAAGCGGATTGGGTGCTTTTAAGGGGTAGTCGATGTATTAAGGAGAGAGAGTTTCTCTTGCAGAAATGGGGCCCTGAAGTGGGGTGTCTCAGAAATGGGAGCCATGCCAAGGAGGTTTGGGTCAAAGTTGTCGGACTCCCTCTTCACCTTTGGAGTAGAGAGGTGTTCAAGAGTATCGGAGAGAGGTGCGGGGGCTTCATAGCTGTTGATGAGGAGACTGCATTCTTCTCCGAGTTGCAGTGGGCTCGTATCCTGGTGAGAGCCTCTGGGAATTTTAGACCAGGATCGTTGCAGGTGGTAGCCCGGAATTGTTGTTGGGCAGTGAGTCTATGGTGGGAAACTCCCCCATGGTTCTCTGAGGTAGCGACAAGATCTGCCTGGTTCAAAGACGAGAGGAGGGAGGTCAGGGAAGAAGGCGGGGGTGAAACACGCGCCAGTGGCAGCGTGGGAGATGTTCAAAATTTTCAAACGGATTTGCAGTCGCGGGGGACAGGGGAACAGGTTGAGTGCGGCAATAGAATAAGGGAGGCAGCAGGTGTAGAGGTTGCAGATGGTAGGCTGCCTAGTACAGCTGCTACGGACCCTTTTGGCGATGGGGCTGGGCAAAGAAAAGAAAGTGGGTGGGCTCCCAAATTGTCTGGACACTTGGGCTTAAGTAATGAAGTGGCTTGGGCCAAAGGCCCAATGCCTAGCAATCATAAAAAGACGGGCCTGGCTGGGCCTTCTAGGGCCACTTTTAATATGGCCGGAGTGGGCTGTTTGGAGCGGTCCCCTAAGGCTAGGGCTCGTCTGTTCCCGCGGGGGGTGTTGGGGGAATGGAGATGGAATTCTTGGCTGCAAAGGTTGCTTTCGGCGCGGAGGTGTTGCCGTGTCGTCGATTGGTCACTGACGAGGCTCTAATCGAGGAGGCATCCAGGTATTCCGCTGCTCCCATCTCTCCTTTTTCTTTGGGGCTTCGGGAATCTTCTTCTTCTTCTTCTCTCGGGGGCCACGCTGAGGATGTAGGGGTGTCGGAGGAGTTTTCCTATGGTGCGGAGGAGGATTTGGGTCGTTCCCCACTGCGTATGGTGCGGAGTAGAGCACCGTCGGCTTTCGGAGGAGAAGGCGAGCATTCTTGGGGACCGGTCGACACGGAGAAAGGGAATGGCCTAGAGCTTATCCCGGTGGGGTCGGAATTTACGTGTTTTTCTGGGAATAGGAGTGATTGTCACCTCGATGAAAGGGGGTGCGAAGGAGATTGGAGCTCAAGTAGCCTTGCGAAGTTCAGTCGCTGCCTGGGTATGCCGACGGAAGGCTTCGAAGAGGAAATTCTGTACCTCTTAAGGAGAATGAAGGGGAGAATTGAGCAAAAGGGTAAGGAAGGGGTGACCAGGAAGACGTGCTTAAAATCCTCAAAATCCAGTAGGGAACTCAAGAAGTTGGAGTGGACTGTAAGCTACAAAAAAGCAAAAATGAGTGCTAGCGGGGGTATCTTTGGAGGGGCTTCTGGATCAGGGAATTGATGAAGATAAGAATTATATCATGGAATGTTAGAGGGGCGAATGATAAGGATAAGAGGAAGATTATCAAGTCAGTCATCAAATCCCAGAGAGGGGACGTGGTGTGCCTGCAGGAAACTAAAATTAAACAAATGTCTACGGGGATTGTTCGCAGTCTTGGGGTGGGCCGATTTTTAGAATGGAGAGCAGTCAATTCTAGGGGTGCTTCCGGCGGTATTCTGGTGTTCTGGGACAGCAGACTGGTGGAGTTGGTGGGCTTGGAAGAAGGCCTATTTTCAATTTCGTGTCGGTTCAAGAATTGTGAGGATGGAATAGTGTGGGTGTTCACTGGTGTTTATGGGCCGGTATGCAGTAGAGATAGAGAGGATTTTTGGGAGGAGCTTGGGTCAATTAAAGGGTTATGGGCTGATCCTTGGTGCGTGGGAGGGGATTTCAACCTGGTAAGGTATCCACAGGAGCGCAGTAGGGGAGATGGGCTCACTGCCTCCATGAGGAGATTTTCAGAAGTGATAGAGGAGTTGGAGTTGAGGGATTTTCCTTTGAGGGGGGCCGTTCACTTGGAGAGGTGGCTTGAATAATCAGTCCCAGTCTAGGCTTGACAGATTCTTAGTAACGGATAGCTGGGATAGCCATTTCAATGGGGCTGTGCAAGGAACGCTACCCAGACCAGTCTCGGATCACTTCCCGATTCTCTTAGAAGGAGGAGGTTTGAAGAGGGGACCCTCCCCTTTCAGATTTGAGAATATGTGGTTGGAGGAGGAGGGATTCAAAGACAAGATAAAGAAGTGGTGGGGGAACTTAAAATTTACAGGAACTTCCAGCTACATTTTAGATGCTAAATTGAGGGCCCTTAAAAATATTTTGAAGATCTGGAATAAAGAAGAGTTTGGGCTTATTGAGACTAAAAAGGGCGATGCCCTTAGGCAGGTTGAGTTTTGGGATGAGAAGGAGAAACATGCAGCTTTAAATTTGGAAGAGTGTGAAGCAAGAAATGAAGCCAGGGAGTCCTACAAGTCTTGGGTGATGAGAGAGGAGATTTCTTGGAGACAAAAGTCAAGGGAGTTGTGGCTGAAAGAGGGGGACAATAATACCAGATATTTCCATAGGATGGCAAATGCCCATGGAAGGAGAAACTAGCTGTCCAAGCTGAAAGTTGATGGCTGCTGGCATTCAGAGGAAAATAATTTGAAAAACAGTGTTGTGGAGGCTTTTCAAAAGCTGTATTCTGAAGATGAGGGGTGGCGTCCTAGCATTGATGGGCTGTCCTTTTCAGTGTTAGGTAGCAGTGAAGCTGAGGGGCTGGAAATTCCTTTCTCGGAAGGAGAGGTGTTTGTAGCTCTTTCAGATCTTGGCAAAGACAAAGCCCCGGGGCCGGACGGTTTTACTATGGCGTTTTGGCTGTTTTGTTGGGATGTGGTGAAGGCTGAGATTATGGGCTTTTTTAGAGACTTTTATGATAGGGGCAGATTTGTTAAGTCTCTAAATGCCACCTTCTTGGTTCTAGTCCCCAAGAAGGGAGATGTTGAAGATTTGAAAGATTTTAGACCGATTAGCCTTGTGGGAAGCCTTTACAAATTGTTGGCCAAGGTGTTGGCAAATAGAATCAAGAAGGTTATGGGAAAAGTGATTTCGGAACCCCAAAATGCATTTGTGGAGGGTAGACAAATTCTTGATGCTGTTTTGATTGCAAATGAGGCTGTGGATTCAAGGTTGAAAAGTAACCAAGGAGGTGTGATGTGCAAGCTAGATATAGAGAAGGCCTATGATCACGTGTGCTGGAATTTCTTGTTGGCAGTGCTAAAAAGAATGGGCTTCGGGGAGAGATGGATTAAATGGATAGAGTGGTGTATCTCCACTGTAAGATTCTCTGTTCTTATAAATGGCACTCCCTCTGGGTTTTTTCAAAGTTTAAGGGGTTTGAGACAAGGAGATCCCCTCTCCCCTTACCTATTTGTGATAGCTATGGAGGTGTTTAGTTGCTTTTTGAGAAGGGCTATTAGTGGGGGCTTTCTCTCGGGGTGGAGTGTAAGAGGACAAGGCGGAGAGGGGTCTCTGATTTCGCACTTGCTCTTTGCTGATGACACCTTGGTGTTTTGTGAGGAGTCTCAGGATCAGATGACACATCTTAGCTGGCTTCTCATGTGGTTTGAGGCGTGCTCAGGGTTGAGAGTTAACTTGGAGAAGAGTGAGCTTATCCCGGTGAGAAGGGTGATTGGCATAGAGGATTTGGCTTTGGAGTTGGGTTGTAAAGTAGGCAGTCTGCCTTCCTGTTATTTGGGTCTGCCGTTGGGGGCTCCCTTCAAATCGGAGGTGGTTTGGAATGGTGTTGAAGAGAGGTTTCGGAAAAGGTTGGCTATGTGGAAGAGACAGTATATATCGAAAGGAGGAAGACTTACCCTAATCCAGAGTACTCTATCTAGCATGCCTGTCTATTGCATGTCTCTCTTTTATCTGCCCAGAAAAGTAAGGTTGAGGCTGGAGAAGATTCAGAGGGACTTTCTGTGGGGGGGAGGAGCTCTTGAGCGGAGGCCCCATCTCGTAAAGTGGAGCTTGGTCTGCTTAGAAAGAAAGAAGGGAGGTTTGGGTGTAAGAAATCTAGCTTGGATGAATAAAGCTCTCTTGGGTAAATGGAATTGGCGTTTTGCCATTGAAAGTGGGGCTTTGTGGAAGCAAGTGATCAGTGGCAAATATGGGGTTGAGGAGGGGGGTTGGTGTACTCGGGTCGTAAGCGGGAGGAATGGTGTAGGGCTTTGGAAAGCTATTAGAAAGGAATGGTTGGGTATGTACAGCAGTTTAGCCTTCCGCGTGGGTAGTGGCAGGAGAGTGAGATTCTGGAAGGATATATGGTGTGGTGATGAGCCTCTTTGCGAGTCCTTCCCTTCTTTATTTGCCATCTCCTTGGCAAAAGATGCCTGGGTGTCGGAGGTGTGGAACTCAGATGGTGAAGGGGAGGCATGGACCCCTATTTTCTCAAGAGCGCTTAATGATTGGGAAATTGAGATGGTGGAGCGGTTTATGCTAAAGATCCAAGCCTTTAGGGTGCAAAGAGAGAATGAGGATAATTTGGTGTGGACAGGTGCTAGCAGTGGAGTTTTCTCAATCAAGTCGCTTTATTCTATGCTGGAGCCTGATGGATCTGCTTTGTTCCCCTTTGGTAGTATTTGGAGAGCAAAGGTGCCTCCCAAGGTTGCTTTCTTCGCTTGGGAAGCTTCCTGGGGCAAGATCTTAACTTTGGAGCAACTCCAGAGGAGGGGCTATTCATTGGCAAATAGGTGTTTTCTATGTCTTTCTGAAGTAGAGACGGTGGATCACCTTCTACTCCAGTGTGTTAAGACGAAGGCATTGTGGAATCTTCTCTTCTCTCTTTTTGGAGTGGCTTGGGTTCTTTCGGGTTCAGTTAAGGATACTCTCCTTGGATGGAATGGAGCGTTTGTGGGGAAAACTCGAAAAAAGGCGTGGCAAATGACCCCTTTATGTATATTTTGGACAGTATGGAAGGAAAGAAATTTGTTGGCGTTTGGGAATGAAGGGCTTTCTCTCCAAAGGCTGAAATATTCTTTTGTATGTAATCTTTGGTCTTGGGTTAGGGTGTTTATAGATTTGAGCCCTTATTCTCTTGTTAGCTTTATTGAGTGGCTAGGCTCAAAGTAAGGGTAGGGGTTTTTCCAATCCTTGTTTTAGAGTCTGTGGGTTGCTTTTGTATACTCCCTGTATACCTAGAGGGCACTAGTTTGGTGTTTCCTCTTTCAGATTAATATAATTTTCTTTATCTATCAAAAAAAAAAATATTTGAATCCGATTATATTTCATCCAATGTAGTAGTATACTAATGAAGATAACTAATTGCCGATTAGAAAATATATGGATTTGTGAAACATTCAAGGAAATTAAATTATGCTGTTCTTATAACTGTTCTAATAAATTACAATCTTCTTTTCTCCATAGGAATAAAGTCATCAATAAGTCCAAGTTATTAAAAATTTTATATCACAAGCAACAAGGTGGTTCCATAGGGCCTTCCAGTACATCTCATTGCTCAGAGAAATCCCTGAAGGTAAGCATACAGCAGCTAGCTATGGAGCATCATAGATTGTCTTTACAAGGTCTCATTGACATTGAACAATGGAAAGGTCACTCAGTCAGGTAAAGTATTTGTTCCTCTCTTTTCCCATTTATTTTGTTGTTTTCTTAATTTTGTCATTTGGAAGTAAGTGCTTAAGCAATTTGTGTTTCAAGATCCTATCCTTAATTCTTTTGCTGTAAGATAAGTTGTGAATGCCTTTCCTTGGGAACATAAGCAATAGTAATGGAAATATTTTTCTTGATAGGCATAGTTCTTATGAAAATCCAAATATAAATTACCTCATTGTTCCATATTCCATGCCTACTTAATTAATTGCTACCAATTTTACACAGTTTCTAAAAAAATATTACTATTTATTGCCATTTTTTATTATAAAAAAAATAGAGGTTTTACTGAATTTTTTAAGTAACATCGACAGGTTGCATGTGTGAATCATTTTTCTAATCTTGCTTCCTATTAGGGCTGGCCAGTGTCGAATGAAGATGGGCTTGATTCTTACTGGTGTAGGTGATAAGGTATGAAACTACATGGGCTTTCTCAGGATTATATTTGATTTGCAAGTCAATTTTGACTTTTCCATTCATACAACAAAATTTTACTTGATTAGATTGGCAAACAAGTTTAGAATTGGAAAATATAGAAAGTAATTGCAAAGGGGTTTTTGGTATGGTAGTCAAGATTCTTTTTGCATGTTAGTCAAGATTATGTAACATGTGGTGTCGGAGGATGTTCTATGTCCCAGGTTCAAGTCAATTGAAGAGCTACATAGAGTAGAGCTAGAGTTGTTTCAGAAATAGCGAAAAAGGGGTTATTTGTAATAAATTGGGAGCCTTCATCAGTGTTGTCAAAAGCAAAAAGCGATATCAAGGCGATAAGACTCCTTTTAACCTAAGGCGAAAGGAGAAAAATAAGGCGATAACCTAACTATACTAAGGCGATAAAAAATATACATATATTCACCTATTCGATATGCAACCAATATAATTGTTGTCTTCAACAATCAACACTATTAATTTTTTATCACTCACGATGTCTTATAAAATTAACAAAATAGTAATAATTATTGAAAGTGTTAAATATTATACCCCATATTATAAAAAACATCATATTGTTTAAAGATATTCATCTTATCTAAATGTGTATTCTAATTTTTCAAACATCTAAAAAGCAAAATAAAAACAAAATAAGAGATTGAACATTCTAGAGAAGCTTTAGACATCATCATCATAGTCATTATTGAAATCAAAATTGTCATTACTTCCTTCAAGACTAGATTGATCGCCTTTGACTAGTATGCGGTGCTGGTGTCGCATAGGAATGCCCCTTATTATATTTTGTGCTTATTTATCAAAAAAAAAAATATTAGATTGAATGAAATCATAATCTGAGTATGTTTAATCTTAATTCATGGTTAAAGGCGACTGCTTCTAAGCCTTGTGCCTTATCCCAAGGCGATTGCCTAAGCGTTGCCTCTTTGAAGTCACCTTACCTAAGTCTTCAAAAGGCAACTTTTATCTGCTCTGTCTGGCCTAATGGTCTAGGCGACCCAGGCGATCACCTTTGATAATACTAGCCTTCATATAAGGCTACATGTAGTGGAGTATAAACTGCCCCCAAAAGAAAAAAGTGCCCCTGCTTCTGAAGTGAGGACTACCTTGAGTTAGGGCGCAATCTACAGTAGCACTAATCGTCTTTTATGATCCTAAAGGCTTTATGTTTATGATAATTCATATAGAGAATCATACTCTCATTAAATCTGATCCAGGTGCATTACAGTCAAATGAAAGATTTCAGTAATCTTCAAGGTTACATCGTCACAAGATGCTGTTATGAGAGTCTATTGTGTCCCACTTGCATTTATTATAGTAATTCAATATTCTTCAATATTTCCTCTATTTTGCTTTCAAATATGAAGGCAGAATTCATCAAAAACTTGTAAAGGAACATTTTGATTGTCTAATTGTAGTATGTGTCTTATAGATGATAAAGTCCTACTGGTCACTGGTCAGTACTGTTTGTTTGGATGGTGGATTAAATGTGGTAAGGACAAAAGTAGGTAATAAGAACCTTGAGAAGAGCTCTGTGATCTTCTAATGTGGACCATTAGGAGGGCAGTATTGACCTTTGTATCCTAATTGCTTGCTCTAATACCTGGAGTATGGGTGCTAACTTGTTGATCACTTTGCCAATCAGATATTGTTCTGTTACTATGTTTCTGTTAGATTACACTACTGTACCAATAGTTGACTGTAGAGCCATGTCCCAACCATTCGGGGTCTGCTGATGATATCCATCAACCAAGGACAATATATTTTCTTGTGATGCATAATTGGTCATCATGTTTGTTCCGACAACCTCAGCCTGTTATTGGTCTTAGCTTTGTGCCATATCACTTCTTAATGGCTGCAAATATTTCTCTTTGCCAATATGTTCGGATTCTTTTTCATCTGTAGCTCTTCAGATGTGTTCTTACCATGTTTTGACAAGGTTATATTAGCATGCCATTTCACTTCTTAGCGGCTGCAATCCTTGCTTTTTTGTGCACAGGTGATGCTTTTTTAGCTGGTATTTGCTTATATTTTATCTTGCAAAGCAAAATCTCTCTGTCTCTCTCTATATATGTGGGTGTGCGTGTTGCTTTGTGGAAATGCAATTTTGCTTGCCTCTGCTGGGTTTAATATGCACCTTATTCAACTAACCTTTTCATGGCAATTATGCTAGGTTGTGCGTCTCTGGTCATTAGAAAGCTACAAATGTTTGGAAGAGCATTTCCTGCCAAATTTGGCTCCTCTAGTTGATTTTGATTTTGATGAGAATAAGGTAAATTGAAGGAATCAAATGCTGTTACTTTGTGGTTTATTTATAAGGTTGATTTTATGAAAATATAAAAGGCCCTGTTCTCTTTGTAACTACTAATTTCTTTGAACTTCTTCCTGTAGATTGTTGGTTTGATAGGGACTCGTATATGCATATGGAGGCGCAATGGTAAAAGAAGTATTTTTCCCTCACGTGAGGGCACGTTTATGAAGGGTTTATGCATGCGGTGCGTGGACAGATTTTTTCAGTATCTTGATTGCTATTAATATTTCTTTAGAATTAGTTGCATATCAATGTGAACCAAATTAGCTTGTACAACCTTCCATGCAGTCAGCATCACAGGCAAGCCAAAATCTTTGAAGATATACATTGCTGGGTTAAAATCAAGGAATTTTACTCAACTTGTCTGAATATGCACTTTCTTCTTGTATAAGAGGTGCCGATAGAAAGCCTTGCAGAATTATTGGCTGTCTATGAAGTGTATTAATCTCAATGTAGATTGCTTTTGAACTATATCCTACACAAGATTCTGTTGTTTATTGTTAGTATCGGGTCTTTTTATTTCTGAATATGGTTGCTATCTGTTCTTTTCTATGCTCATATCGACAATAGGTCTGTTACTTCATCTTTGATGGTGAATGCATTGGTACAGCATCCTTCATTTTCATCGGCCTGCAAAGCAAGCACATATAGGAAAGTGTTATTGATAGATTCCTTACTATCTAAATAAATTAGCATCTATTGGTTTGCAGTAATGCAGTGGTCATGTCAGTGAGGGGAAAGGCGGTTTGGATTTTAGGGGAGTGGGAAGGCCATACAGTCCTGGGAAGTTGCATTGAGATGGTGGTGGTGAGGTAGTCATTAATTCCAAAAAAAGGAAAAAAAACAAAAGTGAGGGAGAACTACCATAGATTGTGAATTAACACCCAATTTACCATAATATCTGTTATAGATAATTGTCATGAAGGCTCAGAACATGTTTCCCTTTTCTTTTGTGTGTGTATATGTGTGTGTGTGAAAAGTAGCACCAATCAAAACTTTCAGTTTAACAGGGCGTGTTCACTCCACAAACCTGCATGTGCATGGTAACAATTTATATTAAATGTAGATGCAATTTATGATTGTTTTCCATTGAGTTCATAAACTTTTCTTGCTCCTTAAATATATTTCATTTGATTAGCATTTAGGATTTTTCACTGAGATGATATTTGCTTTTGATATCTGAAAAACACATTCACATTTTTCTCTCCTTGTAGCTATATAGATCCAGAGGCCGTGGTTGGGTGTGAGGATGGAACAGCTCGAGTCTTTGATATGTACAGTAGGAAATGTTCTCGAATCATTAGGTATGCACTGCCAGAAATTGCTTGGTTCTTCTATGTCTTGTTCTTTAATATTTCTATCAAACGTTAATTTCTAAATATAGGTCTGTGGTTGAATCCGTTACTCTTTTATTGTTGAAAGTGATAACTGCAGGTATTATTATGGACATATTTGGACTTGTAGCTGAGATTCTTGACTCATCTGCTGAGCAAAGAAGCTACATTTTTCATTTGATTCATTTGTTGATAACATGTCTCTTTAACTGGTGTTTAATTTAAAATTTAATTCTCAAATAATGGAGTCAATCTCAAACTTTAATGATCTCTTGTGTGATCTAAGGCTTCAAGTATATTCCCTAGATTGAAGTCCAAAGTATTGTTAACATTCCTTTGAATTGAACCTATCAAAAAAGTAAAAAAATTCCTTTGAATCAAAATTTAGGAATTGAACCGAATTCTCCCACCATTAACATTTTACAATTTCAATAAAGCTTACAATACATTTATAGTTACTTAAAATATTCGATTAAATAATTTTTTTAGAAAAAATGGTTAACTTACCTTTTTTGTGAGAAACAAGTGTATAGCCTTCCAAGTAATAGAAATAGAAGAATTATAAAGAAGAAAAACACATCAGAGAAGTAGAAAGTCTCTTTTCCCATCTTTCTATTATTGTATATTGTGTAAGGACCTGTTATCCTTCCTTTTGAATTCCTTCTTTACATTAGTGATGTTGTGAGAATGAAGCTATGTTGTTTTTTCTTTTGGTCAAAAAAAAAAATAGTGAAAGTACACTAGAAACACCCAACCATAGCCCCCAACAGAGGAGCCCCATCCCAGAACTATCACCCAAGGCAAAGACAAAAACAGTGGCAATGTTGTGATCCATGATTAGGGCTTTGCAATGTGTCGAGCTGAAGTTTGGTGTTTAATTTAGTTTCACCGCAGTCATGATGGCTGACTTGAGTAAATATTGCAATCAATTTTTTTTGCTTCTTTGCCCTTATTCTGGTAAATATACCCTCTATGCAGTGAGACACTAGATGTCCTATGCCAACAAATCCACTATCATTTCCTTTGTCTGAGAAAACCATGCAACACATTCTGAGAATAACATTGACAGAAAGAACAGGAGCTAACTAATATAAGAACACCTATGTCCACTTAGGTAACCATAAACCACAATCTGAACTCTCTGTGAAAATGTAAAAGACCTATGGAGGAAAGATCTTTGAAAACCATCACAAAGTAAGCATCCTTCGAGTAAAGGAAAATGGAGAGGAAAAAGAAGATTCCACTTGGCTCAGAAACTTATAGGGATTTCGTCTGAACTATTTAGATGGAAATGGTAGTGGGTTTAGGCTATTTTGGAATTCAAATCGTGTTCTAGCTGTACTTTATCACTTGTAAATGTGTGTGGAGGCAATTGATGTGACTGGGAATTAGAAGCAACTCAAGGCATAGTGTTACTAACTCTACTGGGTCAGATGGTTGGTAACAATCCTTATCGAGACCACATTTCTCACTTGAGATGCAGTGTTTTATTTACTCCCCTATTAATAGGATGAATAGTTTCAACTTTGAAGTGAGTGAAAGTGACTTGCTAAGCTTATTCAAGTAACTTTGATATGTTAGAACATTGCTTTTTTGCATGGCTCTATTGCAGCAAGAAATCAGTTTTATGCCTTATTTTTTAATCTTGTTGAAATATGGTGGGGATATAAAGCAGTTACATGTTAGTGATGCTATGAATGTCATATAATATTTGGTTTTCAATCTCCTATTTTCAGGATGCATTCTGGCCCAGTGAGATGCTTAGCTTTAAGTGATGATCAATGTATTATCAGTGGCTCCTCTCTTGGGAGTATCACAATTTCAGGTCTTTCATCTGATCAGCGGATAGCTAAACTAAGGTCAACTGATTCCACAGGTGGTATGCTATGCTTACTCTGTTAGAAAATTTTGAGCATCATCTCACGTGGCTATGCTATGGTCTTTTTGTACATTTCTCATATTAACTTCATTTTACATTGGTGATGACAATTCTATTCTACGTCCTCATTTTCTCATAGCTTTCCTGCTTTTCTATACATATTAGTCCAGGTTACATGCCATATATGGACGTGACAAGTGAAGAAAACTTCCTGTTTAAAAAAGAAAAACGAAACAAAAATCAAGTACCTTTTTTTTTTTCCTTTAAGCAAGTGCACTTTTAAAAAAAATAAGAAACGGCCATTGTGGGGAGTTCATTTGTTTTGGATCTGTCCATTAAACTTATAAAGGATTTTAATTTGGGGATGACATTACCGTAAACATGATTTCATCTTCTCTTGACAGGCATAAGAACCTTGTGCTTCAACCCTCGTTCTCACCTAGTCTTTGCCGGATCAACTGCTGGATATGCATCCTGTTGGGACCTTAGGTATGCCATTATGGATCCTACTTGGATACCATATTTCATGAATTTCAACTCAGTCAGATCTAATTGTGTACTTCCTATTTTTAGGTTCTGATTTTAATTTTCCGTTAAAAAAAAATGCATTTCATCAATTTCCTGAACACTTGGTAAATCCATTTTCCAATATGAAGTAGTCATGGCTAAATTAGCTAACAGTTAAACAGTTAACCTTACAGTTAAGATGTAATACATTGGCAGAGCAAAGGGTGGGCATATGCCCCTGTTACATATTCATGATTTCAACCTTTTCCCTCTTTCAAGTTCCAATCGTGTATAGTTTGTCCCCCACCCACCCAATAGAATCCCGAGCCCACCACTGGCACAGCTTGATTTACACCTTCTAGCCTACAACAGCATAAATTCTAAGCAAATACCTTTTTATCCGATGAAATTCCCTCGTTCTTCAGTGTAAAAACTAACCCATTTCTAAGTAGAGCAACATGCCATCCCCACAACATGGCTAGCAATGAATGTTTTCATTCGAAAGCTGTCATAGAATGTTTATCCGCCAGTTCCCTGCATTCTCTGAACTGCATTCCTTCTTGTCAGACAATTCTTAACAGAAGTAAATGATTGACCTTGTTCTGTTTCATTTTCCAGGACAATGAGGCCGCTATGGGAGAACCGAATCAGCCCAAATGTTATATACTCCATGCAACACCTCTGCAGTGATACATCCACATTAGTAGCCGGTGGAATAGACGGCGTGTTACGCATTTTAGATCAGAACACAGGTAAAGTTGTTTCAGGGTGTGTCATGGATGATAGCCCAGCACCAACTTCCTCCCAGAAAACCGACAGCATCATCGAAAGGAAGAAAGGAAGGAGAATCACAGAAGATACACTCATAGACAGCATCCCTAAAAGCAGTCGACCTCCCATCACCTGCTTGGCTGTTGGAATGCAGAAGGTGGTGACCACACACAATGGCAAGTATATCAGAATGTGGAAATTCCACAAGGAACAAACCTAACGAGCTTAAACGTACCGTTTGTTGCCGTATAATTATCAATTGCTCATTCAGCAATGTTCTCTATATTTATGGTTATTTTGCCTTCACTCTTGTTTGCTAATAAAAGTCCATTTAGAGGGCGTTTGATAGTGATTTTATAGAACGTTTTTAATCTTTCTAATTTAATCTTTCTAACACTTATAATTTTTTGTTATTTAAGTATTAAAAATACTAAAAATATTTTCTAAAATCACTCTCAAACGCATTTTAGGAAATACTTTTAGTATAAAAAAAATGTTTTTGAAAAGGCATTAGGAATGTGTTTGGTAATGATTTTGAGAAGTGTTTCTAATATTTCTAATACTTAAAAAATAAAAATTTTCAAGTATTAGAAAAATTAAAAATACTTCCTAAAATCACTGTTAAACGTGTTTTAAGTGTTTAGCAAAAACTAAGAAACACTTTTAAAAATTTTTAAAAAATAATTATAATATTAAAAAATCACTTGTATTATTTTATAAAGAGTGTGTTTGATAAGTAATTTTCTTAAAAACACTTCGGATAAAAACACTTTCAAATACGTTCTAAGAATCTGTTTGGTTATACTAGTTTTCTCATAAAGAAAACATTTTTTAGGAAAAAAATAAAAGTTTAGCAAAGATTAGAAAGGATTCTTGTAGAGTTGAAAAATCATTTACAATGCTTTAAGCATTTGAAAGGTGATTTTTCTAAAAATATTTCTAAAGAAAACATTTTTACAGTAAAAGCATTTCAAATAGAAACATTACTAAACATATTCCAATCTTTTCATTTGTTGCTAGTATTGGACAAGAAAATTAATTGCACAAGACCTATTAAAATAAAGTATGACCTCGAGGGATAAATCATTCTGAATTAAGATTATTTAGGATGTCCTTGAATTTATATATAAAAAATATAATTAGGGAAAATTATTTCAAAAAATTAAACTGAGTTTTGGAAGGAAAAAAAAAAATCAAAACATAAAGTCATTTGTCTCCACTTGTATTGAGATGTTAAAAAATGAAGGAAGTTTTAGAAGGAAAAGTTAAGGGTTTGTTTGATAATTGTTTTCAAAAATTGATTTAAAAAATAGTTTTTGAAAATAGTTATAAAAAACTATTTTTTAATATTTTGTAGAAGAAAATTTGTTTGGAAACCTAAAATATTTTTAATATTTTTTAATATTCTTTATTTTTATATCTATTGTTTTATTTTTTAATTATTCTATATATTTGTATAATTATTTTTAAAACAGTCCTCAAAAAACAAATAAAACAACAAAAAATAATTAAAATATTTTTTTTAAAATACCTTATTTTCTACTTTTAAGAACATAAAATAAAAAAAAAATTATTGTCAATGGTGTGTTTTTAATTTTTTGTTTTAGAAAATAAAAAAATATTCTTAAAAACAACTATCAAATAAGCCCTATCTAAAAACCATCATTCGCAATAACTTTTTTATCTTTACAACTAAAACAACTTTTTAACTTAAAAACCAAGTATGATAAATATTTTATTCAAAACAGTTATTGATAATTTGATTTGAAAATATAATATTTTTAATTAAATTTGTTGATGAAAATAATTAAGAATTGTTCTAAAAATTTTTTTTTTTTTTTTTCAACTTGCTTTCAAAACCAAACAAACCCTTTGTCATTACCAAACAAGTTTTACCCTTTTTTTCAATAATATGTAAACAAATGTTTATTGATCTTATAAAAAATTTCTATTGAAAGTCAGTCAATTCTTGTTATAAGAAAATCAAAGAAATTATTATAGTTAGAACTAATTTGATTAATAATCTAAAATGTAAAATAGAATTTACCTGCAATTGGATCCCAATCAAACCCATCGGCCAATCCAAAGCCCAAGCCCAAAACAAGTTGATCCCTGAAAGCCCAATCGCAAATCCAAGCCCAAGCCCAATCACGGTGCCAACACAGTATAGCAAATTGCAGATTACAAAAGCCGAAGCCATATCCGAAGCTTCTCTTCCTCAACTTCTCAAACCCTAGCCCTAACCTCGAAATCCTAGGATTCAGTCCACCGACGATCAACAATGGTTTGCATACGCAAAGCGACTATCGACGACCTCCTTGCAATGCAAGCCTGCAATCTCCTCTGCCTCCCAGAGAACTACCAGATGAAGTACTACCTCTACCACATCCTCTCGTGGCCACAGCTCCTCTACGTCGCCGAAGATTACAACGGCCGCATCGTCGGCTACGTGCTCGCTAAGATGGAGGAGGAAAGCTCCGAGTGCCACGGCCACATCACCTCCCTCGCCGTGCTCCGGACGCACCGCAAACTCGGCCTGGCCACCAAGCTTATGACTGCCGCGCAAAACGCCATGGAGCAGGTGTTCGGGGCCGAGTACGTCTCGCTACATGTGCGAAAGAGTAATAGGGCAGCGTTCAATTTGTATACGGAGACCCTGGGCTATAAGATTCATGATGTGGAGGCGAAATATTATGCGGATGGTGAGGATGCGTATGATATGAGGAAGCAGCTTAAAGGAAAGCAAGTTGGCCACCACCATCATCATCATCATCACCATCACCACCATCATGGAGGTGGATGTTGCGGTGGAGAACCGAAGCTCGTGGAGATGAAGGGAGAGGCAAAGGCTGAGGCGAAAGCAGAGTGATTTTGGAGGTAAATTGAGTGCTGTAGTCATTGGGGATGTGGTTTGGGAATTATATGTCATTTACTCATAAAACAGATTAAGAATTCATGGATATGGATTGATAAACATGTTTGTACAATGGTATGTGCCCCTTTTTTATGTTGTTTAAATTGGATCCTTGTGGCTAAATATGCTTATTTATGATCAAGTAGAATTCTTTTTGGTTTGGCGTTTTGTTATGGCTTTTTATTGGGGATCTGTTTTTATCAATAGTATGAGTTCTGTAGTTTTACGCATGGAATACAAGAAAATATTCGCTCGTGTGCAAGTATGAGAAAATGGTGCGAGTAAAAGGACGTGGAGAACAAGACTCGGTGAACATCATTTAAACAATTAGCTAACACAGAATTTCTTGCTAAAGAAGAACTGTGCACCTTGCTTTAGAAAGGGAGAACTTGTTGATGATCTTATAAAATGGTCCAGCCTTCTTACTTTAATGGTTTCTGTTTACAATTCTAATTTTCGTGTTGTAGAATTTTTTTTTTTTTGTAACTGTAAATGAGGAATTTAGTGGTTTATTGGGGACAGGTTTCAATGGTTTGAATATAGGGGCGATCAGGAGTGGTAAATCCCCCTTTTGTTTTGAGAACATGTGGTTGACAGTGGAAGGGTTCAAAGATCTGGTGAGGAGATGGTGGACAGGCTACACTTTTAGTGGCTCTTTTAGCCACATCTTAGCCTGCAAGCTAAAGGCGTTGAAGCAGGATCTCAAAACCTGGAACAGAGAGGTTCTTGGGAATGTTTTCTCTAATAAAGAGGCTGCCCTCTCTCAGATTGGTTATTGGGATGCCAAAGAAAGTGATTTGGGACTTTCCCTTGAAGAGGCGGAGGCTAGTGTGGAAGAGATTTCATGGAGGCAGAAATCTCAGCAGCTGTGGCTGAAAGAAGGTGACAAAAATTCTTGGTTTTTCCACAAGATGGCTAATGCTCAGAGAAGGAGGAACTATTTGGCTGCCATCAAAGTGAATGGAAGAAGGTTGACAAGGGGAGAAGTGGTAAAGGAAGAGGTGGTAATCTCTTTCCAAAGAGTTTTGTCAGAGATTGATGAGTGGAGGCCAAGCATAAGTGGGTTGCCCTTTTCAGTTCTGGACAGAGAAGAAGCGAGGGCACTGGAGAATCCTTTTTCTGAATAAGAGATCCTTGCTACCCTTTCCAATTTGTGCAGGGATAAGGCACCAAGGCCAGACGGGCTCTCTATGGCCTTTTGGCAATTTTGTTGGGACATTGTGAAGTTCGAAGTGATGAGATTTTTTGCTGAATTTCATCATTTGGATCTCTTTAAGATAAGTTTGAATGCCACTTTTATTGTGCTCATTCCTAAGAAAGCGGGTATAGAGGATTTGAGGGACTTTTGACCTATTAGCTTGGTGGGGAGCCTTTATAAGCTTCTAACTAAAGGCATGGCTGACAGGTTGAAAAGAGTGGTTGGGAGAGTTGTGTCAAATTCCCAACATGCTTGCCTGGAGGGTAGGCAAATCTTGGATGTAGTCCTCATAGCTAATGAAACCTTAGATTCAAGGCTTAAGAGTTCGGATAAGGGAGTTATTTGCAAATTGGACATTGAAAAGGCCTATGACCATGTGAATTGGAAGTTCTTATTAGTAGTCATGGAAAAAATGGGCTTTGGGGCCAAGTGTGTTAGTTGGATGAGGTGGTGCATTTCCTTTGTTCGCTATTTGATTATGATTAATGGAACTCTTACTGGCTTCTTTGCTAGTTCTAGAGGTCTGAGATAGGGAGGCGCTTTCTAGTATATTGAAGAAGCTTTGGAAGGAGGCTTCATTCAAGGTTTCTTAGCTAGTGGAAGAGGAGTGGAAAAGGAGGTGTCCCATCTCCTTTTTGTCGATGATACTTTGATTTTCAGTGATTCAAACAAGGAGCAATTAGAGGCCTTGAGTTGGGCGTTCATGTGATTTGAGGCAATCTCTGGCTTAAAAATCAATTTGGACAAAGGCAAGTTAATCCCAATTGGAGAGATCGCTAATATAGAGGATTTGGCTAGCATGTTGCGGTGCAAAGTGGGTTCTTTACCTTCCCCTTATTGGGGTCTTCCTTTAGGAGTCCCCTTCAAGTCTATTCATGCTTGGGATGTAGCGGAGGAAAGATTTCAGAGAAGACTTGCTTTGTGGAAAAGGCAGTACTTGTCAAAAGGAGGGAGACTAAGTTTATTAAAGAGCACTTTATCTAGTTTGTCTATCTATTTCATGTCTTTATTTATGATCTCTCGTAAGGTGAGTCTTAGATTGGAGAAGATTCAAAGGGATTTCTTATGGGGGGAAGGAGAGCTCTATAGAAGGTCTCATCTTGTAAGATGGTCTATTGTTGGCTTGGAAAAAAAGATTGGGGGAAGAAGTTATCTCTTCTAAATAAGGCTCTTCTTAGGAAGTGGTGTTAAAGATTTGCTTCTGAGAATGATTGCTTTTGGAAACAAGTGGTTGTAGGGAAGTATGGAGAGGAAGAGGGGGAATGGTGTTCTAGAATTTTGATAGAAGGCTATCTTTGGAAGGCGATTCGTTGTGGGTGGAAGGGGATCTATGACAGCATTGGCTTTAGAGTGGGAGATGGCAAGAAGGTGAAGTTTTGGAAAGATAGGAGGTATGGGGAGGAACCTTTAGCTATGACATTCCTAGAGCTGTTTTCAATTGTCGTTGATAAAAAAGCTTGGGTAAATTAGTTGTGGGAGCAGAATGGGGAGATGGGTTGTTAGAGTCCAGTGTCCTCTAGACAGATAAATGATTGGGAATTAGGTGAGGTGGAAGGTTTGCTTAGAAGGTTGCAAGGGCACATAATTAGTGGAGGAATGGAGGATGCTATAGTTTAGCGGTTGGCAAAGGGGGGAAGCTTTTCTATCAAACCTTACTACTCCTTAGCAGTTTGTTATCTGAAGAGTTTCCCCACAAGCTTGGTGTGGAACTCTTGGGTGCCGATGAAAGTCAATTTCTTTGCTTAGGAAGCTATTTGAGAAAAAAAATTCTAATTCTAGATCAGCTAAAAAGGAGGGGGTGGAGCCTTCCAAACAGATGTTATTTGTGTAAGGGTGAAGAGGAGTCAGCAAACCATATTCTCATTCATTGTCTTAAAGCAAGCATGTTGTAGCCACTTATTTTGGCTATATTTGATGTTTGGTGGGTGATGCCGTTCTCAATCAAGGATGCCCTCACTTGTTGGCAGGGAGCCTTTGTTGGGAAGAAGAGGAAGAAGGCCTAGAAAGTTGCGTCTTTATGTCTATTTTGGACTTTATGGAAGGAGAGAAATCGAAGAGCTTTTGAAGATTCTGAACTTATAGACCTCATGATTTTATGTTCTTTTATGTACATGTTTTTGGAGTGGATTAGAGTACATATTGAGTCTAATTCTTTGTCCCTTTAAGATTTCATAGATTGGTTGGGCTATAAGTGAAGCAAGGGTGTTGGTTTTTTGTATATCCCTCCTTTTTTTTTGGCCTTGTATACATCGTGTATACTTTAAGTGCTTTTTGGCGCTTTTAATACAATTGCTTTACATATCAAAAAAAAAAAAAAGGCTTCAATGCTTTGAATATATGGTTTCTATAATTCAGTGGAAAAAATTCATTCATTATGAAGGAGTCTCTATGGAATTGTCATGGAATGGGCATAGGTTGTTAATTGCTGATTTTATATATCTAGGACATATTCAGTGGGGAAGGACTGTTCAGTAAAGAGATAATATTGAGTGCGAAGTTCCATCTACTTGGTATATCAGTAGGGGTTTATTATGAGTTCAAGCAGTGTCAAATTCCTCCTTTTTTCACAAAAGGTATAATAAGCATGCAAAGAAACAATTTGACAATTTTGAGGCTAGGCTTATAATCAGGATAAATATATAATTCAAGGAATGGTAAGAATTACATGGGTGGAATGCTGAAAAGGAAATTTTATGTGAATGTGAATGTGTAGTTTGAGAATCTTATTTTATATTTGCTTTTGAAGAGAATTTTCTCAAGGAATCTAAGATTTGTATAGGAGCAAAATATTTTCAAATTTCAATGAGAGCTAAGAGTTACTTGGATTGATTCATGAACCAATCTCACGCCCATCTCTCACTTCACACGAATGCCAACCCCTTTCTTCCTTATCATACTTGCTATTAATAACCTGTTTTCATAATGCTTCTCTCCATATGCGTATCTCTAAGTCTACTTTCCATGAAGTGTCTTACTAAAGGAAGAAAGGCATCTAATGCTTAGCCCCCTTTCCTATACAATCAACCACTTCACTAGATGCACCTTTTTCTCCAAAGTCATGCCTTCTTAGAGGAAGGACCTAAAGTAAGCAAGGGTCTTTTAATTTGCTCAAGCTTTAATCTAGCCTTCCTCAAATTACTAAGCAAGGACCTAAAGTGGATAGGTAAGCTATTTAAGGTGTTTCTAATCAGAGTAAGTCTCTCTCCTTTTGAAATATAGTGCCCTTTCCACAGCGATATTGTTTTATGAAACATCTTTTCCACCCTATCCCAAATTAGCTAAAGGAAGCACCCAAGAGAAGACCCAAGTAAGTAGATGGAAGTTCCCCCACCCTACAAACCAAAACAAAAGCCAACTCTTCCACATTAGCAACCCCCCACCTCCCTAAATTAGGGTTAACTCACTCTTCTCTAGGTTCATTTCAGCCTTTGGATGCCTTCAAACCACATGATTAATCAATTTATAAATTAATTAATTAATTAAAGTAAAAGAAGAAGAAGAAGAAAAAGAAGAAGAAGCCATTTGGTCTTGAGGAGCTTTAGAAAAACATGAGGATCATAAAGAAATGACATATGGAACAACTTCACCCCCTCTCCTCCAACTCACCTTAAAGCTCCAACAGAAACCTCCCTCCCTAGCCCTTGTCAGCAGACAATTACGGGTCTATATTGCCAATTCAAATAAGTAAGGAAAAAGATGATCCCTTTGGCTCAAACCCTAAACATTTGAAAGGATGCCATTGATTAGCACAAAACATTATACTGTAGATATGTACCATTTAATCGACCTAATGCATCTCTAGCCAAACTTCATTTTTCAAAAGAATTGCTAGCAAGAATTTATAATTTCATTTAAGTTCAAAATTCGAGCTCATATTGATTCAGATTCGATACAAGGATCATAAAAATAAAAAATAAATACAGAATAAAAGAAAAAGGGAAGAATATAAATGTTTTCTCTTCAACTTGAACCAATGATTGTAATTGAATCTCCTCTTCAATTCAAGCTTAATTCTCCCAAATCTCCATAGATCTTGCCTTTTGATCTTTCCTCCTCCGAAAAAAGCAAGATCTTGTTGTTCAATTTCATGAAATCAACTCTCCAAGATATGTTTCGCTAATGGGAAAATGAAAGAGAAGAACCACAATCTCTCTAAAGCTTCAAAAGTCTCCCCAAAAAATTTCTCCCTAAAACAAAAAACAAATCCCCCTAATGAATGCCTTGTTAGCAATAAGCATAACATTTCAAATTTGTTTTCCCTCTATAAAAGAATTGTAGGACTGGGAGATCACTTTTCCCATGACCTTCCTTAGCCTTTCCTCAAAACCTTAGCTAGAAGCTTATCCAGACCACCAAGCAGGCTAATAGGTTTAAACTCTTTCAAATCCTGTGCACCTCCTTATAAGTTTATAGGGAGGACAATTTACCACCAAGGGAGGAAAAGAAGGGGAGATTCTAAAAATCTTTTTAACTCCTTACATATGATAATTTACAATTATTTGCCAACAAAATTTAGGGTACGAGCACCTCCTTTGAGGACATGTCTTTTTCCTTTCTTTCTTTTTCTTTTCTTTTTTTTTTTTTTTTTGGGTGCTTTGTAGACTGTATAAGGAAAGATCCTAATAATTGATCTCCTTATGCAGAGAAGAGAACTAATGGTGAATTGATGCAATCTTTGTAAAGTGGGTGAGGAACCAGGAAACTACAATATATTGTGATAGAACCAACAAATTAAGGGACACAATTTTAGCAATTTTTGTACTGCAGTTGGTATTTCGTGAGTCGTTGAAAGATATCCTATTAGGATGGATGTCTCAGAGAATGGATAAGAGGAGGAGAAAAGTATGGTGTGGGGCTCCCATTTGCTTGTTTTGGTGCATATCAAGAGAGTGCAATGGTGGGATTTTTAATTAGGAAGAGCTTCCTGATAAAAAAATTTAGGAAAACCTTGTCAAGTCCCTTTCAAAGTGGTCTAGAGCACTGCTAGGAATGGAGAATCATCCATTGTTGGACTCCTTAGATAGCCTAAAGTTTGAATAGCTGGTTGGAGATGGGCTGTAATGGCTTGGTGATTCTTATTTTGTTTTCATTTTTGTAGGTGCCTCTTATATACCCTCCGTGTATCCTAAAAAAGGGATACATTAGGTCTACCCTATTTTTTTAAGGGTATTTATAATTAATTTTCTCTTTGCTTATCATTAAAGAAAGAGTTAACTTGGATTAAACTGCCAGTCATCAACTTATCTCAGTAGTCACAATTTCTTCGAAGAGCCCACACACCAAAATTAATCTCTTGTACAAGCCTATTGGAAGTGGATTATTAACCATAAAAGTATAAGATGGTGATGTAACTGAAATTACTTTAGTTGTTGAAGGAGGTTCTTTTGAACCTAATTGTTGTGAATGCAACAAATATCTGAATTTTTGATTGACATCAAAGTGTGATTGGAAGTCTTTGGTTACATAACCCTTGTGTGAAAGATATGATGTGTTGTAGTTAAGAACTACTAATTTCTTTCATGCTTCATACATGATTAATGGTATTGATCCCCAATACAGTTGCTTGAACTAAGACTTGGTTTCTTGCTTAGCTATCTATTTTAGCATCTTTTGTTCTAATTTTTGTTTTTCAATAGAGGAAGCTTAGATCATCTTGATTGACCTTTTTTTTATAGGCTGGCTATATTATGGTGTTCCTTATTTCTTCATTTGGAATTACCACTAAGGGCTTTGTGGTGATGACAATGATCGGGATTATGATGATTATGATAATATTTGAACAATGAGATGCTACAACTAGGAAGATCCTACAAAGCCCTTAGTCCTGATGTTTGTTTGTTGTGTATGGAGAGTGGTGAAACAGTAGATCATATCTTCTTGCATTGCTCATTGAGTTTGGGGCTTTGGCATAGACCATTCGGCATGGTTCATTTGGATTGGGTTCCTCTTAAAAGTATATGTGACATGATAATTATTTCATATAAAGGATTGGGAAATACAAGTAGAGGCAAGGTGTTGTGGCAATTTGCTTGTCTTGCTCTAATGTGGGTTGTGTGGTAGGAAAGAATTGCTAGGATTTTTTAGGACAAGGTGAGAACTTCAGAGGGTCTATGAGCCATAATTCATTTCTTAGCCTCCTTTTGGACATCTTGCACCACAACTTTTAAGGGTATTCCCCTTAATTTGATCCAACTTGATTGGATGTTGGTGTGTAGTTCCAAGGGTGTGGGCTAGCAATGATAGATTATTTTTTGTATATTCTCACATGGTACATAGTTTGCAGAACCTTATAGTTGTATAGATTCTTGAACTTTGAGGTTTTTGCTTTCTTTTTGTGTACTTTTTGGAGGATCTCTCATCCTTCTTTGTACTTATTTTTACTTAACTTAATCTACTATACTATTGTTTCTCATCAAAAAAGAAATATATATGTACTTGTTTCATTTCGTCTTTGGTCACTCCTGAATGATCACCAGGCTACAAAGGGCTTTGTGGTGATGAAAATGACAATGATTATGATGATTGAACCCACCCTTGACTAATATTTGTTTCATTTCATCTTTGGTCTCTCTTGAATGATCACCAGGCTGGTATATCTGAAGAGTTCATCACACTCGTCTCTTTACCACTCAATCTGATACATGCCATGGTTGTCCCTTTTTGTAAACCTTCAGCTGATCTCTATGTATGCATGATCAGCCCGTGCATGTGATAGCTGTTGGCTTCCCATTGTCAACTTGATTTGTGGAAGTATTTGTTGGACAAAGGATCTTCATTTTGGGTTAGCCAGAAACATTGATTTCTTAAATTTGAAGCTCCAATCATGGTGAATATTATTTAGTTTCAACAAAAATGCCACTCTGATTTTGTCATTCTTGTTTCTTCATAAGGTTTTTAGCTTTAAACAAGGTCATTTCTCTGTCCAGAGAAGTGGATTTCCCAAGGTTTATGCAGGTTAGCTGTTCTCATTTGATAACCTTCCTTGTGGGCTGGTGGTACCGTCAGCTGACCCCTGTGGGATTAGTTCCTTTTAAGTGTGCCTTGGTGTAGACTTGCAAGTTATGGCTTGAATGTCTGTACATCGGTGATGACAAGAGGATGAAGTGGAGGAAAAAACCCAGAAATGAATGTGAATTGAGAAGCCAAGAGTCGTTCTTGTGAGTAGATTTTTTATAGTTTTTTACTAGTATAGGGCTAGGGACACACATTGGAAAAAAGAAGTCTGATTGGGAAAGCAATTTCCAGTCAACTACGGCATATAAAAGGGCCTTTACATTGCCTCTAATCTTTGGGGTAGAAACTTGTCATTGTCAGTTCTTTCCCTTGGTTCTGCGCCATGCTTCAACCGGTAAAATGCAAATTCTAAATCATAGGCCTATCTTCAGTGCACAAAAAGGTAATATCTGGGTGTTTAAGCTTTGAAATGTTGTCAGCTTCGAACTTGTTGACACATGGTTTCTTGCAGTGTTTTCCAGCCAGCCAAACAGTCCAATTCGGCACCTTTGTAATAGTTCATTTGAAATATAAAACTATTTGGCCATGGAAAGTTCTTTTCAGAATTCCCTCATGTCCAAGTTCAGTTTCTATTAAAAATGTAGCTGACAGATTAAAACAAAGCCAACCTTAATGGACTAGGCTACAAACCGCCTCTACTCCATGGCAAACTGCTCGAAGGTATTGACTTAAGCATTAGCCCAAAGGTCAATTTTCAAGCCTTGTGTACCTGCCCTTAGGTGACTTGCACGATATAAATTCAAGAATATTTGCATCACTCTATTTTAGGGTCAAAAACAGTTTTCAATGTCCGTCGGTGCACATGGTCGGTGGGAGCCTAAAGAATATGCATACATAATCCTGATTCAATCTTCCACCCATGAACTCATGACCAAATTCCTTTCTACTATACAAATCATGTATTTTTATATTCAATTGTTCCCTTCTTTTTACTTACAATTTCTAATATTGGGCATTAAAATCTTGCAGTTGATATCAAAATTTCAGCACTCGAGCCCTTTAATATAATAAAATTTTCCATTTTGTTTGCAGGAAAGGAACCAAAAATAAAAAATAAAAAAATAAAAATAATAAATTAAAAAAAGTGAAGTTCCCAACAAGAATGTCAACAATTGTAACAAAATATTCAGACGGATAGCAAAAGGATAGAAGAGGATCTCCAATGTATTGATGTATTTTGTTGGTATATGGAGATTGGATTGTAGTCCACGTTTTGTAAAGACACTTTTTTAGAGCAGACAAACATTTAAGTTTACTAAAAATGTAGAATCTCTTTTCTGAAAATGGAAATGAGGATGATGCAAATGCTGATACGCAGAGGTGGAATTCAAAAGTGACACGTATAACCTACTAATACTAGAAGGATCTCATGTGCGCTGGATGGATATTATTGTTACAAATATTTAATCATTTTGAGATTCTTTTTTATTTTATTTTATTTTTATTCAACAAGTGGGTGGGGGCATGCCCATCCATTTCCTTTTTGAATTTCTTGAGGGCTGAGATTCTTGGAAGGGTTGATTATATTTAAGAAAAAATTGCATCTGAAAAAACCCTTATTATAATTATTTTAATTAGCTTAATTTCATTCACATCCATTTCATGTAAATAAAAGTTTATAAAATTTATTTTTCACAAAATTATTAAATATATTTACCTAAAATAATTCTAGCTAAAACATTTCTAAAAAATAAATTTTATAAATAAAATATATTTTATAAATACAACTGACGAAATTTGAAACCATTAATGACTAAATATATTTACATCAAATCTCGATAACATTAAAAAAATTAAAATTAATCCTACTTCAATTATATCATTTTTTTTATTTTTATTTTAAAAACAATATATGGGTGTAACGTATATTTTTAAATTTTGAAATAAGCTGTAATTTGTTTTAAACTATTTAAAAAAATATTATATTTAAAAAATAAACCCTAAAAGTTTCTACATCTTAAATAGGATTTTCTTGTTTGTTTTCACTTTTCACACATTAAAAAACCCAAGACCTAAATTATTGACGAGAAAGTGTCTCATCAGCAGCAGGGAAGGTGGTGTCAGAACTTGCATACTAAGTAACCATATAATAGAGGTTTGATTTGATTTAATTGGGGCCACCAAATGTGTGAACATGATTCATGAGTCATGACAAGTCAAAAAATTGGAGCAAACCAAAGCCTATCAACAATACAAAGCCTAGATGTCTCCATGAGAATGTCTAGTGGCCACTTGGCATTATCATCATTCACCAACAAAAGATGAAAAGTCCTTTTCCTCTCCAATCACCTCCACCTTATTCCATTTTGGCCAGTCGGTGGACCCCCTCTATCATGGCTAAATAATACTTCTTTTATGCTATTTTTCCTTTTTAAAACTCCCACCCTTAAATATAAAATCTTTCCACAATGAACTGTTGTAAAAAAGGCACGTGATTGAGATAAAATTATAAAGATTATGCATAATGAGATACGAGAAAGAATGGAAGATCGAGAAAAAATAAGAGATACTCGTTTCAAAAACTCAATAATTGTATCAAATCTTATCCTTTGTAATATCTTATATGATATAACAGAAAATTTCTTTCAAATTCTTTCATCCATGGATGGATGTAGACGTTATTAATTGATCCATATTAAGACCTTATGTACCGTGGTATCTAACCAAATCCTATATTAAGAAAAATACCATTTGAGTGTAGTTCGTTCCTGATCACATTTTTTTAATACTTAGTAATTTCTCATATTCGATCATATTTTTTATACTTTAATCACATTTATGACCTGTAGATTGTTGTCATATTTTTTTCATACTTTAATTATATTCTTACTTTCCACATGTCATGCAGGTAATATTTCAACATTTTTTTATATTCAATCAAATTTATTTTATATATGTTGAAGTGAGATTTTAAACAAGGATATATCAATATGATTTTTCATGTTTTATTAGTATTTTTCACCAAATTGTTGGTAGATTTCAATGCTTTCCAACAATGCATCAATTGTTGATGCTGATATCTTAATTCTTGAAAGTGACATATGATGTATAAAAGAGGTCCATTTTCAGCTACTTTACAAAAGGGCTTTTCTCTATTTTAAAGCAAAGGGCAAAGGAGCAATGAAATGGTACCAAACCAAACATCCTATTAATTTAAGTTTCTACTCTCTTTTCTCCCTTTTTTTTTATTTTTTCCTCTGTTATTTTCTGGTCTGCTATTGCCTTCCACTATTGAAAATGGCTTTCCAACTCTATACAACATCTAGACAGTGACTGCAATCACATCTTTTTTGAATCCATAACTGAGATATAGAAGAAAAAATTCAATCAGAAATCATGGGTATTTTTACAAGATTTCATAAAGATCACTCTTATAGTGTTCTGTAAAGTAATGATGGATTTAGGATCATTCATGACTGATACTAAAAAGAAATGATCAAATTAATGGTGGGAGTTATTAGGAGTCAGGACAGGATATCCCAAAAGGTATAGAGTAAGGGATACAATACAAAGGACAAGACCTAAAAGACACTTTGTCTTTGGTCTTTGCAGCTTTGTTTGGTTGGAATCTCACTGGGGTTTCACTCATTCCTCCCAATCTGAAAAATTATCCCCACTTTGATCTTAACTTTCATGGTCCAAATCATTATCATCACTACCACCACCAAGGGCACGCCCGGGTTGAGCCCTGGGTCCTGGTTGAGGGCAACCTAAGTGTTATTGTACATCTAGAAAGTATGGCCAAACAATACCGATTACAAGATTTGTACACTTACAAAATTAGAGCCTTTCACTGACTAGCTATGCTGGGAGGTGGCCGTGGGACTCTAGGCGTGGGCACAACCACATCGCGACCAGATTTTATCAAGTTCAGACGATCGGGTATTGTTTTATCAAACAGCCGGTTGTCAGGGTTTTCTGCATAGCACACATAGTAGCAGCTCACACAGGCATGTGGCAGTGCCATGGCAATCCTGGCCTGGTAAATAAGATATACTCAAGTTGAGCCCATGATCTGTATGAATGGATAAACAATTAAATAAAATA
This sequence comes from Vitis rotundifolia, assembly GCA_030254885.1. Lineage (NCBI taxonomy): Eukaryota > Viridiplantae > Streptophyta > Magnoliopsida > Vitales > Vitaceae > Vitis > Vitis rotundifolia. Next base: position 20,252,722 of record CM058163.1, read on the forward strand.
AATCAGGTTAGGTTAGGACTAATGGACAACCCACCATGAGATATCCTATTAAAAATGCAAGGAGGGAGATGGTGGCGGTGAAGCCTTCATGCACAGAGACAGTCCAAGCAGCCACAACAATGGTACACATTGAGCCGCTGCAGACGCCAGCGAGGAAACATATGGCACTAGTTATGTCAGAATCAACGATGGCTTCCATTTCCTTTCCTCTCTTTTCAAAGAGCTCCCAAGTGTCTTGTGATGCCTTCACAAAACCTTTCCCATATGCAGCTATCTATAACATTTATTTCATACATAATTCAATTCCATTTCACAATGAAAGGGGCCTATACAATTGATAAGTAGACAAGAAGTGTATTAAGCAACCCAAGACTGACCACATTGCCAATTTGGAACCAAGAAATCATCAGTTTGATGAAGAATTCAAGAATCAAAACAGGTTATTTACTCTTGATATGGTAGTTTTGTTTCTAATTCCATTTTTGTTTTTTTCAAAAAGAAAAAAAATCATAGAATTTTGAGGCAATGCAATAAGAGTTTTGGGATCCCAGGATAATGCAGCTATGGCATAAGCCCATATTTTTCAATAGCAATAGACAGAAGGGAGTCCATATAAGGGCTATGAGCCACTGATAAAAAAAGTTCCCCCATGTTCTACAAAATTGATAAATGAAATGCAATGTGAGCAAAAGAAATTTGCAGGTTCTAATGGCAGATCAGTTGTGATACCTGTACATAGGCCCAGCCATTGCCATATCTGAAGATGGACTCCATGATATGGAGACAGCAATGGGCGCAAGAGAACATGAACTCATCTTCTCCCTCAAGCAAATTGAGTCCCCTGGCGACAATTCTCAAAGCTTCAATTGCAGGCACAAAGGTTGACCCCAGACAAGCGCTGCCAAGATTCCGAGACATGGCTCTTTGGAAGCAAAACTTCGTATTACATTGCATTCCTCTGAGATAATACAAAGCAATTACCCTGCTAACTGTTAAATTGGCAACATTCCTCATCACTTCTGCAGTCCAAGCCAAGCTCAGTAGTAATGCAATTATTGTCAATGGAGGGAAGTAGAAATTCGAGGCTCCCATTACAGCTAAAATCCATAGTGACATCCACATGAACCCGATCCCAAGCATCCAGTAAGTGGGCTGATTCAGATCAGGGAATTTCGATGCGGGTTCGAGCGATTTGATAAAAATCTTGCTGCAAAACTTGATTCTGTGTGTGACCCAACAAGCATACAACCCATTGCCTATTGCAAATAGTATAAAACAAACACCAACCCCATCTGTGGAGGGCTTTTGAAAACAAATCAGGAGAATTCCAGCGGACAAGGACATCAAAAATGTACTCCACAGAATGAAATGAATCATGAATTTGGGCCATGTTCTCACTGCCTTTTGCCATGCAAATGCGAGAGTAATGCTAAGAAGAGAAGCAGCTTCTACTTGAGGCAAAAAATACTTTAACAGCTTCCTCTCCTTCCTTTGAACCTGACCTGGTTCTAATAGCCCTTGAATTCCCTTGAATATAAGGAAACTAACAAGGCCAACAGCAAGAACCGCGTGGAGCAGGAACAGAAATAGGGATATTCTGTTGGTGTAAGCCGTTGAATTCAGAGTTGTGATTGTTTGCTGTTTGGACACAAAGAAAATGAGAGCAAAACCCAGAAAAATTCAACCCAACAACCTGAAAAAAATAAAAATAAAAAATTGGAGGTTTTTCTCTGGTTCATACTTGTGGGGTTGGAGTGGAGGTGGAGCGAGGCTGAGCAGGAGATGGAGTGGTTGCTCTGGTGACACCAGGGATGGCAACCCTCAAGGGGTTTGAGGGGTTCAATCTCTGCAACATGGACACATGAAAATCCCCCTGCGGCTGTGGAGTGCCTCTTCCCACTTGCTCTTCAAACCCCTCTTCACCTTTCTCCAAATCTTTATGCTCCTCATCTTCTCTCTTCTCCTTCTCTTCTTCAGCTCTCTCTTCACCATCCTTTTCTGAGTTTTCTCTCTCCTCCACCTGTGAAAACCACAGCAAAACCTCTGAAATTTTCACAAATTTGGAGCAAAATAAAGGCCTGGAAGAAGAAGGGGTTGCTGCGTCTTACAGGCTCTAAAGCACCCATCGCAGAGGAGGTTTTCCGATGGCCAGAGACGGCGGCGGCGGCGGCTGCGGTAACGTTGGATTTGAAGCTGAGTTAGTGGTGACGTTACTGCTTTGGTGTTTCACTTGGCCCCTTAGATTTGACCTCAACGTCCCGGACATATATCTATGACGCACCGGTTCTTCTCATTTCCACGCTCTTTGAGGCGCGTGTTGCCACGCCATCCTAGAAAACATTTCAAATATTTTTATACTACTTCTCCTCTCCAACGGATAAAACTTTAAATGGTAGAAAATTCTGACAAAAATTTAAATTTGGGGATGCTTAGGTGTGTATGTACGGCACACAGGGGCTCATGATACGAATGAGTCAGAGGTGGGCCAGATGAACACGTGGGCTAGGAAATGTGATTGGAAATTGGGCGGCTGAGATTAAAGCATGTATGATGATGAGGACGATGACGTGTACTGATGTGATGGGTTTATGGAAGAAAAGGATAGATATACCCCACTTCATCACCTTATCATCTTTACCTCGCAGGCCGTATCTGGCACTCCTACCTGTACTACACAGGAGCGATATCATTAGAAGGATGGAAAAGGTCAAAAGTACCCTTTTCCCAATGGTAAATTAAAAGTTACCGTGAAGGGTAAATTTAATAGGTACTATTCTTTCATATTTCTAACATTAAGGGATATTTATAATATTATTATTATTTGGTTTAAGATAAATATTTAATTTTAATAGATAAAAAAATTATTTATTTATTTTCATATAAGATAAGTTATTCGATTATTAATTAAATTTTTTTAATTAATTAAAGTTTAAATATAAATAGTTAAATAATATAATATAAAATTTAATTATTTATAATATATATTTATATAATAATAATAATTTAATTATAATTATTAAATATGTTCGTACTGAGCTGGATTGGATTGCCTAATCTTCCCATCAAAGCTTAATCCAAATTCAATTTCATTATTTTTTTTCCCTAATTCAACCCAATTTGTAAAAGATAAATTATAAATACATTCACCTAAATTCTTTTTACATCCACCCTATTTACAAATCCAACTACAAAACTTAACAACATCTAAATACATTCATTGTACAATTTAAAAAAACTAGTAAGACTCTTCTAATTATTCTCTTCCTAAACTCTTCTTCTTTTTTTATCTCTAGACCTATTTCTTCCCAACCACAAACCCTAGGTATAAATCATCTTGTTTGTAGTTTATTTGATATCAAGATTATTGTAGTTATGTTTATAACTAATTTCTTTTTCTTTTTTTTTGTTCTTTTTCTTTTTCTTTTTGTATTTTATTTGAATCCATATAACATGGTACATAAAAATCTTTTAGGGTTTATTCATATATAATTTTTTATTAAAAAAATGTGAAAATGATTGAAAAACAATTAGTAAGGATATAGGTGTAATTTAGAAGTAAAAAATCATGAAAAATAAAATAAAAATTTCAACCTACGTTGTCCTGTCTTGTAAGCCCACAAATAAATGAGATGCGTAGTCCTAAAAAGTCAAATATCACTTGTGATGTCCTAGCGGATAAAGTTTTTGGCACTCTACATATGTATGGGTTTCTCTTAACATTATAAACCCGTTTTAAAGTCATGAGGATCTTTTTGGGTTTAGAGTGGATAATATTTACACAGATAAAGTGAATTATTAGAAATGGTATCAAAGTCAAGTTCCCGACTCTGGTGCAAGAGTTTGTTGTTAAGAGTAGGTCATTACAAATGATATCAAAATCAATTCATATCAAAGTCAGTTCTCGACCTGTATGAGGGTTTGTTTAGCCTCGGGACACAATGAAAACGTTGTGTTTGCATTAGGTGTTTATAATGTCCTACATTGAATAAAGGGAAAAGTTCTTAGTATTATATATATATATATATGTATGTATAAGAGTTTCTCTTAACTTTGTAAATACGTTTTAAAGTCATGAAGGGTCATTTAGGTTTAGAGTGGACAATATCTACATAATTGATAACCGATCATTACATAATTGGGATGTTCTATCCTTCAATTACAAACATTTAAGATATGTCTAGTCTCTTAAAAGCGGAAACCATATTACATCGGGGATTTCATTAAAGTAAATTTATATTAAAATGAGAATGTAAAAGGGTTTAAGTGGAAGCATTTTTAAACCCCTTTTCAAAATCACTTCACCATCATGGAGCCCTAGGAAAATGAACCAACCCACAACAGATGTTTGTGTATAACACTCCAAAATGAAACATCTACCCCATAAATGACACACCAAACTCTTCATTTTGGAAGGTTGAAAAACATTCATTCTTACCTCATTTATGAAGCATTCATGAATCATGACGTCCCAAATAGAATGCAACACAAGATGGCAAACAGGATAAGAGAAATGAATTTTGGCCCTCTTGTGTGAATGAATGGATGTTCACATCTAGTTACTAAAAATGTGATGTTGTTTTTCACTTTTTCAACCCAATCTTTAAATATTCTGCACCCGCAAGAAGTGAAAGTAAATCAGAAATAACATCTCAAAAATATTTTATTAAAGATAAATTTTATTATAATATTTTTTTTAATTTTAAAATTAATTTAAAAATATATAAATTTCTTTATTTTTAAAAAATATAGATATATTAGGGGTGACATAAGTTGAAGGTGAAAATAATGCAAGGAAAGGTGAACATATATATTATTATTTTTATTATATTATTTATTATTTTATTTCAAATATGAAAAATATTAAAAAAAATAATGAAAAAACTTTAATCTTTACTTTTTATAATTGCACTATATTAATGAGGTTATCATTATTGTTTAATTTTTAAATTTTTGGAATTTGAGTTTGAGCTGTAATTTATATTGAATTAGTAATTAATATTATATTTAATAGCTTTGAGAAATAGCTTTTATAATCTTATTATATAATATAATTTATACTTCATAACTTTAAATAAATATTGTATTTATTTTCAAACTTTATTATAGAGTTTTTCTTTGATAACTTGGTAAGTTGAGAATTAGTAACACCTCGAATCCATCAAATTACAATCCTACTAAAAAAAAATTCAAATACTCTTCAAAATTATTTTTAATTTTTAAATCATACTTTGAAAGTTTTAAAAACTCTTTCAAAACGTAACTTAGAAATAGTTTGATAGTGATTTTAAGAAATATTTTTTTAAAAAAAAGAAATAGGTATTTGACAAATTTTATAAAGAATTAATTGGTTAAAAAAAGATGGAATAATTCTCGTATTTATAAATTTAATATTTTTCATATTTTTGTTTGAAAAGTAACTCATTTTTTACATAAATGTCCTTAACCATTTCAAATATTTACACATAGGTTTTAAAAGAATTTGTTATTTTTATAAGAAAATAATAAAGGTATTTTTTGTCAAAATGAAGCGAAAAAAATGGAGGCTTAAATTTCCGAAAATTGGTTTTCAATGATCATTTTAATCAAATAACTCTTTTATAAAAACACTTTTAAAAATCTAAAAAATTACTTTTAGTATTGAAAAAACACTTATAGTGTTTTTCATATAAACATTTAAGAAGTGATTCTCTTAAAAATACTTGTAGAGAAAACACTTCAAGTAAAAACACTGTTAAATATATTTTTAAAGTCTGTTTAGAATTATTTTAAAAAACATGTTTTTAAAATACTTAAGTGTTTAGCAAAATTTAGGAAACACTTTTATAAATTTAAAAAATCATTTGTAATGTTTTTTAGAAAAATACTTATGATGCGTTTGACAGTAATTTTAGAAAGTATTTTCAATCTTTTTAATACTTTAAAAATAAAAATTTTAAAGTGTTAGAAAAGTCAAAAACACTTTCTAGAATCAGTACCAAATGCACTTTTTGTATGTTTTACGGTGATTCTGAAAAGTATTTTTAACATTTCTAATACATGAAAAAAATATTTTCAAGTATTAAAAATATTCGAAATACTTTTTAGAATTATTATCAAACACACTTTTAATAGATAATTCTTGCAAAATCACTTCCTTAGAAAATACTTTCATTAAAAATATTTCAAACAAAAATACTATGTTATCAAAATATCTTCTATCTTATTTAAATGTATGCAAAAAGATTAAAAAAAAAAATCGAATTAATAGTGATTTTAGCAAGCCATTAACGTACTCAAAGTAGTGATTAAGGCATAAAAAGTACAAAAAAGCATATTAAGAATATAATGTGATAAAAATGTTGCCTATTTGAAATGAAATTGATGATAAAGTTTGAACATCGTACCTCTTCCATGTAGTATATTTTTTTAATTCGGATTTAGTTCGCATGGTAATCACTAGAAGCATGTAGAAGAAGCCATCTACGCCATCTGAAAGGAGAGAATCCCGTCCACCCACTAAAATAATTTTCTGAAAAAAAAAATTATAAAGTAAAAAACCAAATAGAGCGCGTCCGAAATAGAGCCGTTAAAATAGTGTCACGTGCGAAGCTTTCGACGAATAGTCTTTGGCAATTAGTGATGTCAGAAAAAACGTGACCAACTGGGGGGCCCACCACCATCCATCACTACACGCCCTTTCACATTTTTTGGTGACTGGTTGCCACCTCATGTTGTCCCAATTATCATATAAAGTAAATATTTATATTACGATTTTATAAAATTATTAAAATTTTAGTTTATTATCAAAAAGAGAAGAAATGACTCAACGAGGAAGGATGAGGCTGCCCACTTGCATTTGATGATGTGTTTGGAGTCTGGACACTGCTTTTGATGGGTCATGGTCAAGGCAGACGTCTCTATGTAGTCTTTACCATTATTATTATTATTATTATTTTTTTTTTTTATAAACGTGGATGTAACTATTATTATTATTTTTATTGAAATGTACCAAATTGTAATGTTGGTCTTTAGCCTACTATCAAACCTCTTTTAAAAACAATCTACTTTACGTGACACATGAAAAGTTGCATTTTGAAAATTCATACCCTTTTTTCTTGTATTTTCTCATAAGATATTTATAAAGAATTTTTTTCTCCCCTTTTTTTTTCTTTTTCCTCGAACTTTATGAGAACCAACATGCTTTTCCTATGTAAGCTCCACTCAAACTCATTGGCATAGAAAGGAAAATAAAAACTTGACTCAAATTCTTTAACATAGGAAGGAAAATGTTAAGATTTAAAAAATAAATGTACCCATCCAAACTCTATAGAATTTGGGGCCAAAGGTATGGTATCATTCATAAACTTGTATGTAATATAGTTTTTTTTGCCATGTAGATAGCATAAATCAATTTTTTAATTCAAAACTAAGGTCGGATTTGGTAACTAAGGTTTTAATTTTGATAATTGAGACTTCAATTTAAAAATGAAGTTACATTTGATAATTACGGCTTCAAATTAAATAAAAAAAATTAATTAATTACGGGGCTCCTTCTTGACAAGATCATTTTGAACATAAATTTGGAAAAATGACTAAAATTAAATTTTTTTCACATCCAAATGGTTGAATTTTTGCAATGAAATTGAATATAAACAAATGAGATTAAAAACAAATAAACCGAACATGAAACCTTCAAATTCATTGTGGCATCACCTAATTGATGGTGCTCTTTCGACATGTTACCCAAAAAATATCATTCAGTACATTAACCAAACCCACAATGTAATCAACAGTTTCCAGACAATTCCAACCAAAACCATCATATAGGACAAAAAAGGCAGGGATCAGTGACCATCCCAAGCCACGGGAAATCTGAGAAAAATTAAGGACCCCAAGTGCCTTAGCCTCTGCAGCCACATACTTACAAAAAACTTGCAAGTTGTGGTAGAACTGCGCACAAGACCTGGTGAGGCAGATGCCCACTATCAGAGCCTTATTAAGCAGGGTGTGGGCCTATTCCAACTTTAAGAGTTACTTCATGCCTTCACATCCATTCCCAGCAACCACAAGGGTTCAGAACTGAACCTGGTTAAGAAGCAGAGTTGTTATCATGCAATTTTGCTGGTTTAAGACTCTTGAATGAGTGACTGCTGCATTCAAACACCTTCCAAATGAAATCTTCCAACCATCATAATCTCAAGCCCAGTCAGCTGTTAGAATTGTATTCAACCATTTCAATTGTGAACATCAATCATTCTCTCAAAACTTTAAAGTTTATATTCCTTCAACTTGCTATGAGTTACAACATGAGAAAGTTCAAGGAAAAGACAGCCCAAACTTCCACTCTGCCACAAACCAAAGAAGGGAAATAAAGAACTAAACGAAAAGACCAAATGAATAAAAATATATGTTTATATATAAAGAAACCCACAATCAGGCCAATGCCAATTTTACATGGTGTTTCCTCTGATCTGTTGCACTTAATAGCCCCAATTTTGTGGTATCGGTGTCTACTTCTTTGCAGCTTTAGTAGACTCTTTCTTTGTAGCATTAGAAGGCTCTGATGGGGTTTTTACAATACTTAGTTGACCACCTTCCTTGTTGGCAACAGTGGCTGCTTTCACCTCATTGCAGTAGTTTATGAACTTGCTCACCTCCTGGATTCACCAAACATGGAGGAAAAAGCCATCATTAATGTAAACAAACCATATTTGTAATGATCCATTTGTTTGTCATGGAAATCATTGATTTAGAAGAAATTCAAAACATAGAAGTAGCTTCAAATAGTACCAACAACAGCAATAATTATTCTCTTTACACTAGGCAGACTTGGTTGAAACAACTTCCATCAGATATTCTGAAAGGGAGAATAAGTCCACCCATTTAGTTTTATTGGTTTTAATAAAAAGTCGCTCTTGAGTAATAAGCATATCATGGTATAATTTGGCAAATATTCCTAAAAAACAAGGTTAGCTGCAAGCCTGCCACATCATACCAAATCTTTTTGGAACATAGCCAAGTAAAGCATGATAGGGTCAAGGATGTAGTTTGCATTAGGGAAGAGTGAACGAAAAATTGAGCTGTCACCTCCAGTTAAGAAAATAAGTGTATGTCTTGTTCAATTATGATTCACACTGTCCATAAAAAAACAATAGGTGAATGTTCCACCACTGCACAGCTTACGACAAAGAGGAACATACATTAACTCACCTTCCTTTCTCTCTTACTGCTTCCTGATAATCAAGTCCAAATTTACATTGAAATTGGATTATCCAAGTTTGCAGATTAGAGACAACATCCCATCCAATCTCAATGGTTTCTTATGCACTCTTTGAAGCTTGTAAATGCACGGACATTAAAGGAAGAATGCACAAATGTCATATATTCAAAACTTTTCGGTAAAGACCAAGCTAACACGAGTAAGTTACTAACTCAATTAATGGAATCTTCAAAGGGTTGGGCAACTAGACCTAACAAATAAAGGAAGCTTAAAGAAAGACTATTTCCAGAAAGTAAGCATACATGAAGATCTAAGCATAAAAGGTAAGTGTTTGTATTGATATAAATATGCTCTTTTCACAAACTTAAAAAATCATCTGTTCGTTGAATTGGCATGTGCAACATTTAGTGGACATGGGTATGAAGTGTCCACTCAACTGTTGATTTGTATCTTAGTGATGCATGTGCCAGCCACCCAAACAATCCTGGACCAAGATCACCATTCTTGACTGGAATGCCAACTCTTTAGGCAAATGCCCAAAGTCTCACTTGGAAGCCTATCAACTGAATCCTACCCCGAGACATTTACCAGAGTAATCCCCTAAAGACCCTTTAAGATACCTGAGGCACTACATTCAGATGCTGTGATTCCTTCCCATGTTAGAAGCAACACTTGGCAGAACCCTATGCAGACTTGGGGCTGCTCCCATCATCAATATTTGTTTGAGGGCTTGGGCCAGTCGTTAGAGTTGGCAGTTCACTGAAGTGGGTATTTTCTTGCTTCAGAACATAATCGAGGGTTTTCACAGAAAATCCACCATTGCTACCGCCCCCATATACTACTCTATCCTCCTCCTCACTATTCACCGACTTTCCTTGGAGTCTAGATAGAAAACGCTCCACAATATCCAGCTCCTAATCATTCAAATTCCTTGCAAAACGAAAATTCCAATGTCCTCCGTCCCCACTCTGCTCCCATAAATCCTTCACTTATGCCTCTTTCAACTCCACTAAAGCAAACAATGATAGAAAGGCAACACATAGAGGTTCCTCACCACACCACCTGTTCTTCCAAATTTTCACTCTTCTCTCATTACCCATAGAAAAGGAGACCCTACAAATGAAGAGATCTCATTCTTTTCTTATAGCTTCCCATAAGCAGACTCCATAAGTGTCTCTTACCTTACAAGAACACCAAACCCCCTTCGACTTGGACTTACAAACAATCAACCACTTCACTAAGTGTGTTTTATTCTCTATGGCTCCTCCTCCCAAAGGAAATCCCTCTAGATCTTCCCTAGACTCAATTTGGCATTTCTCGAATTATTAAATAAAGACACATAGTAAATAGGCAAAAATAACATGCTATGAATCAGCATAAGCTTTCCTACTTTCGAGATGTATTGCATCTTTCATGTTGAAAGCTTTTTTGGAAACTGCCCCTCAACCCAATCCCACATTGCCTCTAATTTGTAAGAAGCCTCTAAGGAAGCCCTAAGTAAGAAGTTGGTAGCTCCCCTACCCTTCAACCAATCTTAGAAGCCAACTTCTCCATGTTATCCACCCAATCAACTGGAATGAACTCACTTTTTGAAGGTTTATTTTCAACCCCAAAATGGATTCAAACCATATGAGTAGCCAACATAAATTAGTGGCCTGATCTTGAGAAGTCTCACAAAAAACAATCGTGTCATTAGCAAAGAGAAGATGAAATATTTCCTCCTCATCACCCCCTCTTCCCCTCACCTTGAACCCCAAGAGGAAACCTACTTCCAGAGCTCTCATGAGCAAACTACTGAGGGCCTCCATTGCAATAACGCATAAGTAGGGATCCCTTTGTCTCAACCCCCTAGAGCTTCAAAAGAAGTGCGAGGGAAAATCATTTACTAGTCGTAGAAATGCACCATTTACTAGAACAGGGAAACTAGTTCTAGAAATGCACCTTTTAATCTAGTCTAGTCATTTCTGCCCGAAACCCATCTTACCAAAAATCGCTAACAAGAAACCCCAATTCACATGATCATATGACTTTTCAACATTCAGCTTACACTACATTCACAAGCATTATTTTCCAATATGGAATCAACAACCTCATTTGATACGAGCACACCACATCAAGGATTTGTCATCCCTCGTTTACTATAACACCCCAAGTTGTTACAATGAAAGAGTCAACACAGCTGGAACCTATGTTCACTCACAAGAATCATTAGCAATCCTCTTAAATACACTGAACTGGGGTCCATTGCCACAATTCTACCCCAAGTTTCCTCTCCTCCTACTCCAGTTCTCCTCAAGCATGACAACCCACCATTCACAAGGCTAGCCTCATCCACCAAAGAACTTTAACATCAACTATCAGAATAATATTTTAACAGCCAGAGCTTCTAACTGCATATTCTCGAGCCAGTGATTACTAACCTATGACAAGCATCATGAAATATTCAAAGATCCTACCAATAGGTCTTACTTTTAAAACAGCAGCTCCTTGACATGAATTACTAGACATTGCCTTGGTGTGTTATTCAGTAAACTCTAAATTCCTTGTTCTAGTACAATTATCAAATTTGACTGGAGAGACATGACCCAGATTGTCAAAGTGTTTTGACAACTACAGAAACAATGGAACATCTCAAGACACCATTTTTGGATCAATAGACACAACACAAAACAAAGAGAGATGCACCATTTCAACCAAGCCCAGCATGAAATTGCAAGAAAGATCACTTCCTTTCAATCAAACCTCTCAAAAGCTTATGAAACATAAACCCAACAAGTTCAATTAAAGCACCACCTATCTACAATAAACAATACAAATCCCACAAAATTATCCAAACTCCACAGAATGAATGCCACAATTTGATAAAATCCGTACAGAAACAAACACTTAACTCATCCACGATATCAAGCCTCTACATACCAGAAGCTTTAGCGTTTTAAAGCACAGTTAGAAACTAGTTACTCAACAAATGAATATAAAACAAAGCTAAAGCAGAGAAACATGGAAATTGCACTCACCCTATCAGCGTCCATCTCCTTTGTGACCTTCGAAGGCTTCACCACTCTCTTACCTGTAAAAACCAGAGTCAAAAAAAAAAAAAAAAAAACAGACACATCCACACATAGAGATAGAAACTGTGGGAGAGTGGGAGAGAAACCTTTGCGAGTTTGGCAGGGCTTTCCATGGCGATTGGGAGCGATTACCTTCCTCTTTGGTTGGCCTTTGAAAAGATTGGATTTTTGCGTCATCTCTCCGGTTCACTAGGATTTTTGCTTCTCTCTGGTTTTCTAGGGTTTGTGCTCTTTTGTGCTGGCTCGCTTTGGAGATTTGGGCTTAGTCGGTCGGCCCGTGAGATTGAGTGGCCTTGGGCTTCAATTTGAAGATTGGGCTCTTAGTAACCTACCATGAAACCAAAATGCTTCCTCTTTTGACAAGTAAGGAATTGAAATGCCCTCATCCATGGTCACCATCCGACGTCGAAGGAAAGTGAAAGTCAACTTTCGAGCTCGTTTGATAGTAGTTATTTTAGGAAGCATTTCTAATATTTTTAATACTTAAAATTTTTTATCATTCAAGTTTTAAAATGGTTAAAAGCATTTTTTAGAATTACCACCAAACATACTCTTCATCATATAAAAGAAAATTTGATTTTTAGATGTTTTAAAAAATAACAAATACTAATCCCTATTTGGCAACTATTTTTTTTTAAATAGCTTTTAAGAATAGTTTTTAAAAATTTTTGTATGATGTTTTGTAAAACAAAAGTTTGTTTAGTAACCTAAAATATTTTAAACTTATTTTTGTTGTAAAATGAGAATAAATGTAACTCAAATAAAAGTAGAGATGGTTATGTATTACTTTAATAATATATATATATATAAGGAGAGAAAGAAATCAAAGAAGAGAAGTGTTGAGAGAATGAAAGAAAGAGAGAGAGAGAATGAGAGGAAAAAAATATCTTTCTTTTGCTCGGGATACTTCTTACATGGGGTGTAAGAAGCCTTTTATAGGCTTCACAATATGAACTCCCATTACTCATCTTAAAAATGAGTAAATGGAGTTCATAAATGACCATCAATGTGGTCATTCACCATTGTATTTACAACACTCCCCCTTGGATGACTACCATATTAAAAAAATATGCCTCATTAAAACCTTGCTAGTAAAAAACCCTATAGGAAAAACTTAGTAAAGGAAAAAGAGTACAATATTCTTTTCTTAGTATGTTAGGACTGCCTAATTAAAAATCTTGCTAGTAAAACCCATTAGAACAAAACCTGGATGAAGGAAAAAATAGTACAGTACAGTACACTAACACCTTTTTACAAGCATACTCCCCCTCATGTCAATATCCTTGAGTTGACGCATTCCAATCCTGTGTATTAACTTCTTGAATGTTGAGGTTGGCAATGATTTTGTGAATAAATTTGCTAGATTATCACTTGAGCGTATAAGTTGCACATCAATTTCACCACTCTTCTGGAGTTTATGTGTATTAAAGAATTTTGGTGAAATGTGTTTAGTTCTATCTCCTTTAATATAACCCCCTATTATTTATGCAATGCATGCAACATTATCTTCAAATAATATTGTCAGGTCACCTTTGATAGAGGAGAGTCCACATGATTCCCAAATATGTTGGATCACAGATCTTAGCCATATACATTCACGACTTGCTTCATGAATTGCCAGTATTTCTAAATGATTTGATGATGTGGTCACTATTGTTTGTTTAACAGATCTCCATGAAATAGCAGTACCATTACAATTAAACACATACCCTGTTTGTGACCTACCTTTATGTGAATATGAAAGATATCATACATCTGCATATCCAAGCAATTGTTGCTTGGATTCCCTTAAGTAAAATAAACTCATATCAATAGTTCCGCGAAGATAACACAATATATGTTTGATACCATTTCAATGTCTTTGAGTTGGAGCGCAACTGTATCTTGCTAATAAATTGACAAAAAAAGCAATGTCTGGACGTGTACAATTGACAAGATACATAAGTGCACCAATAACACTAAGATATGGTACTTTAAGACCAAGTAATTCTTCATTTTTTTTGCAAGGACGAAATGGATCCTTTTTCACATCAAGTGATCGGACAACCATTAGAGAACTTAAATGATGTGCTTTATCCATATAAAAACGCTTTAAAACTTTCTTAATGTATGTTGATTGATGTACTAAAACTCCATTTGGAAAATGCTCGATCTGCAGGCCGAGACAAAATTTTGTTTTTCCAAAATCTTTCATCTCAAATTCATTTTTCAAGTAATTTGTTGTTCTTGTGAGCTCTTCAGGAGCTCCAACAAGATTTAAGTCATCAACATACACTGCAATAATTGTAAATCCGATTTTTGATTTCTTAATGAAGATGCATGGGCATATAGGGTTATTCACATACCCTTCTTTTAGCAAGTATTCGCTTAGGCGATTGTACCACATGCGTCCAAATTGCTTTAATCCATATAAGGATCATTGTAACTTGATTGAGTATATACTACGAGGCTCTATATTATTTGCTTTAGGCAATTTAAATCCTTAAGAAATTTTCATGTATATATCATTATCCATGGATCCTTATAAATATGCTGTAATAACATCCATGAGATGCATATCCAGTCCTTCTGAGACTGCCAAACTAATTAAGAAACGAAATGTGATTGCATCCATGACAGGAGAATATGTTTCCTCGTAGTCAATACCAGGTCTCTGCGAGAAACCTTGTGTTACTAATCGCGCTTTATATATTATGATCTCATTATTCTCATTACGCTTTCGTACAAATACCCATTTATACCCAATAAGTTTTACATCTTCAGGTGTTTGGACTATAGGTCCAAAAACTTCTCATTTTGTTTATGAGTTTAACTCTGTCTGTATAACTTCTTTCCATTTAGGCCAATCATTTCTATATCGGCATTCTTCCACATTTCGTGATTTGGGATCTTCATCATTTCTTATGATATCGAAGGCCACTTGGAAAGCGAAAATATTATTAACAATAATATTATTTCGATCTCATTTTTCTCCCGTGTGTACATAACTTATTGAGATCTCACAATTTTCAAGTACCTATACCTCTTCAAGAGCTTCTCGTTCAATATATGCCTCTTCAAGGGCTTCTTGTTCAATATGTGCCTCTTCAGGGGCTCTCTGCATTATTTGTACCTCTTCTAGGGCTATAAATTTATCAATTTTAAACTGATCAATCATTTTGATGGCCTCTTCTAAAGTGTCAAGTTTTTCTTGGGTTCTCCTCTTTCGGGGAGTTACATCCTTTGAGCCGACAGGTCTACCACGCTTTAGGCGTATCTTAGATTCATTTGTTAACTGTCCTACAGGGACATCAATCCGTGATGGAGTATTTGTAGTCGGGATATGTGACTTTGTCACTTTCTTTGTATCAATGAATGCATTTGGTAGTTAATTTGCAAGATTTTGCAAATGAATGATCCTTTGAACTTCTAGTTCACATTAATTTGTACGAGGATCAAGATAGGACATAGTAGATGTCTTCTAACTAATTTCTCGTCGTTCTTTAGGACTCGACTTTTCTCCCCCTAATGACGAGAAAACGCTCTCATTAAAATGACAATACGCAAAGCGGGCTGTAAAAACATCGTCTGTCAAAGGTTCAAGATATCTTATGATAGATAGAGAATCAAAACCTACATAAATCCCAAGTCTTCGTTGGGGACCCATTTTAGTGCGTTGTGTAAGTGCAATTGGTACATATACTGCACAACCAAAGATTCGCAAGTGAGAGATATTTGATTGTTTTCCAAGCAGAAGTTGTGAAGGGGAATATCCATGGTAAGTTGTAGGTTGAATACGAACTAAAACTGCAGCATGCATAATAGCATGTCCCCATGCGGAAATAGGTAATTTGGTTTTCATTAGTAATGGTCGAGCTATTAATTGAAGGCGCTTGATGAAGGATAATGCTAAACTATTTTGGATATGAGTATGAGCAACAGGATGCTCAATATTTATTCCTACTGACATGCAATAGTCAATAAATGTTTGGGAAGTAAATTTGCCAGCATTATCAAGACGTATTGTTTTAATTGTATAATCTGGAAATTGTGCTCATAATCTGATTATTTGTGCAAGAAGTCTAGCAAAGGCAACGTTACGTGTAGAAAAAAGGCAAACATGTGACGACCTAGTAGAAGCATCTATTAAGATCATAAAATAATAGAATGGTCCACATAGTGGATGGATAGGGCCACATATGTCCCCATGTATTCTTTTTAAAAAGACTGGTGACTTAGATATGACTTTAGTAAAAGATGGTCTGATTATCAATTTACATTGTGAGTAGGCAGCACATGAGTATTCATTGGGCGAACGAATCTTCTGGTTCTTTAGTGGATGCCCATGTGAGTGTTCAATTATTCGACGCATCATTGAAGACCCTGGGTGACCTAGCCTGTCATGCCATAGGACAAAAACTTTTGGGTCATTGAACTTTTGGTTCACGACAACATATCATTCAATAGGCGTTATAGTTGTATGATATAACCCAGAGGAGAAAGCTTAGAGTTTTTCCATTATAAGCTTCTGGCTAGATATAATGGAAGTAATGTAAAAATATTCTACATTATCTTCATTCATATATTCAATATGTTATCCATTTCTGCGGATATCTTTAAAACTGAGCAAATTTTTTATGGATTTGCTAGAATATAAAGTGTCATTTATATGGAATCTAGTTCCATTTGGCAACGTTACATTTGCTCTTCCAGAGCCTTCAACTAAGTTTGTAGTACCAGATATGGTACTTACATTAACTTTTATTAATGTCAATTTGATGAAATATATTTTATCTCAAAGAATTGTGTGCGTGGTCGCACAGTCTGCGAGACATACATCATCCTCATTCATCTTGAAACCAAATAACACATGGATTTCAGATATAACTAAAAAAATAAGGCGTAATGTAAATAACAAAGAAAATCATATGTAAACATAAGACATAATAATATATTATTTCATATATAAAGTAACATCAATCAATGTTAATTTTCTCATCATTTATCAAATGTTTTGTTTTTTCATTGGGACCTCCAAAGAAATCAATGTCATAGTAGGTTAGGTCTAATCCATCACCATTGGTAAAGTTCATCTTTATCTTTTTTCCTTTTGTTTTTATTGATGCTTGGTAAAGGTCGACCAAATGTTTAGGCATATGACAGGTATGCGACCAATGCCCCTTCATACCACATCTATAACAATTATTCTCATGGTTCTTAGGAGGTTTATCTTGTAAACGTTCCCTATTTTCTTGTTTTGTTTCGGTATTGTTCTACTTCTGGTGGTGCAATGAGGCTTTCATTTTCTAAGAATTATTATTATAAGAACCATGGTATCGGGGATTTCTTCCACGACCACGACCACGTCCTCATCCTCGTCTACGTCTACGAGTTTGAGACGATATTGCATTCACTTCAGGGAATGGTTCAAATCCAGTTAGAAGAGACTGGTGTTTTCTCATCAAAAACTCATTATTTTTTTCAGCAATAAGAAGACACGATATTAATTCAGAATATTTTGTAAATCTACGTTCTCGATATTGCTGTTGTAGGAGCACATTCGAGGCATGAAACGTAGTAAAAGTTTTCTCTAATGTCTTCTTCTATGATTTTTTCTCCACACAACTTTAATTGAGAGATGATTTTGAAAAGTGCGGAGTTGTATTCACTAACAGTTTTAAAATCTTGCAACCTTAGGTGCATCCAATCATATCGAGCTTTTGGAAGAATCACAGTTTTCTGGTGGTCATATATTTCCTTCAAATTACTCCATAGAGTAAAAGGGTCCTTTACCGTAAGATACTCATTTTTTAAACCTTCATAGAGGGGATGGCGAAGGAAAATCAATTCTATTGCACGATCCTTAAGGGATGCTTGATTTCCTTCTTTGATCATAGCTCCAAGGTTCATTGCATCAAGATGCATTTCAGCATCAAGGATCCAAGAAAGATAGTTCTTTCTCGAAATGTCAAGTGTCACAAATTTGAGTTTTGTGATATTCGACATTGTCAAATGACTTCATATATATGACAAAACAATATTATTTGAATCAGTTATAATAACTTGATAACATTGATATAACTTTGATTATAAACAAAATCAAATAATTTGTTTATAACTTTTAACAATATGTAACAAAACAAATCAACAATAAAATAAATACGTAAAATTTTATTCTATAGAAATAACTTCAAGTTTAAGATACAAGAATTACTTTAAGAGCAATTTGTGTTGATAACGTGTTGTAAAATGAGAATAAATGTGACTAAAATAAAAGTAGAAATGGCTATGTATTACTTTAATAATA
This sequence comes from Vitis rotundifolia, assembly GCA_030254885.1. Lineage (NCBI taxonomy): Eukaryota > Viridiplantae > Streptophyta > Magnoliopsida > Vitales > Vitaceae > Vitis > Vitis rotundifolia. The sequence continues at coordinate 20,271,278 of CM058163.1, forward strand.
TATATATATAGGGAGGGAAATAAATCAAAGAAGAAGTGTTGAGAGAATAAAAGAAAAAGAGAGAGAGAATGAGAGGAAAAAAATATCTTTCTTTTACTCGGGATGCTTCTTACATGGGGTGTAAGAAGCCTTTTATAGGCTTCACAATATGAACTCCTATTACTCATCTTAAAGATGAGTAAATGGACTTCATAAATGACCATCAATGTGGTCATTCACCATTGTATTTACAACAGTTTTAAATATTTTTAAAAATAATTTTTATGTTTACAACTTTATTTTTTATCATTATATATATTTGTATAACTTTTTTAAAAATAAATCTAAAAAAAATAACTAAAAGATGTTTTCTAAAAACACTTTGTTTTCTAATTTTCATAACAAAAAATAAAAAACAGTTTCTAGTTGCAAAACATGTTTTTTAGTTTTTTTTGTTCTGAAAAATAGAAAACTATTTTATAAAACAATTGTCAAACAGACCCTAAGGGTTGTTTTCCAAAACCAATTTTTAAAAATAATTTTTCATGTACAAGAAAATCCTAGAGAGATATGAGATGAGAGGAGGCAAAAGTTGGTTTGCAGTGGACTCCAAATCCTTTGAAATCTTTGTCTATGTGTTTGGGGAGAAACTTAAAGGGATCATTGTGGAAATAAGTAGAGGTTTTACATCGTGGATCAAGTTTGGGAGCCTTAGTTTGTGTTGTTTGCTAGAAGGAGTGGAGGCTTGTTATAGGGGTGAGTCTGCTAAGAGGTTTGTTAAAAGTTGGGAGGATGAAGGTAGGGAGTTTAAACTGGAACGTCGTGCAAATAAGGCAGACGGGTTCTTATTATGCTCTGTGGTTACGTGGAAGCAAAGAAGTATTGTTTAGTGTTCCCGGAGAGGAAAGACATTCTGGGAGGTTGGGCCTTGTTGGCTGAAAAGCTCCTCTCTCTTGGAGTATTGACATGTGATGAGCCTAGAGGAGTCTTTGATTTCTTTAGGACAGAGAGTAGAGTTGGGGCTTATAAGGCGAAGGTGAAAAATTCCTATGTTGATGCTGTGAAATCAAGAGCGAGAAGATTAGGGGAAGTAGTGTTGCTACAGTTGGGGGAAAAAGATGGGCTAAGCGGAAGGGAGTTGTTGGGTCGGTGTCTGGTTGGGAGATGAGGAAAGTCTCCTATGTCGGCTCCAAACTTGTCCGTTTTGAGCAGTTGGGAAAGATCTCATTGGAACCTTAAAAGAAGGGTAAAGTTTGCAAGGATGAGGGGTCATTTCATACTAATCGAGTTTGAGAATAAAACAGAGGCAAAAAAAGTGTTATTAAGAGGGTTTCATTGTTTTAAGGAATCATTTTTGCATTTGGAAAGGTAGGACCCAAAAGTGCGGTGTTCTCAAAATTGTGAGCGAGTTAAGGAAGCTTAGGTGGGAGTAGTGGGTTTACCGTTGCACTTTTGGAGTTGGGAAGTGTTTAGAAAGATTGGGGAATGCTGTAGGGGGTTTGTTGCAATGGATGAAGACACTACTGCTTTTAAGGAGCTTCAATAGGCTAGAATATTACTGAAATCTGAGGGGTTAGAGTGGTCAAGCTCTTTACAGGTGGTAGTTGGCTCTTCTTGTTTTGCTATTCAGTTGTGGTGGGAAGTGCAACCAAGGGTGTCAGAAGTTGCTCCGGAGTTTAAAAGTGGGATGGGAAATGAGCAGGAGGTTAGGAATGATAGAGGGGGTGGTTCACGCGCCGATTGTAATGTGGATCAAGTACAAACTCATTGGCAACCTGCAAAAGTGGTTGTGACATGTGAACTTGGAGAAGCTTGTTGCAGAAAAGACAGGGAGGCTGCTACCTTTGACTTTGTGTCGGCAAGAGGGGCAGAGGATGAAGGGGTTAGAGGAAGGGTGTATTCTGATTAGGAGGAAGTCTCAGCTGAAGAGCCTTTAGCCCAAGGTAGTAGTTTTTTAGGCCGGGTATTGGAGTTGGATGTGGAGAGGAGGCCCAACTGGTCTGAGGAGGGTCAAACCAACGACGCTTCAAAAGACTCATTGGAAGTGGGCCGACCCATGGCTTAGTCTTTAAAAGGTCCAATGTTGGTGGGTCGATCCTCTACTAAAGCCTTAAAAAGGGCTAGAGCTCGCGGGGGCCTTTAAGACGCTGACTGCGAGAGGCCAGACGGGGATGATTTTGGCATCCAGATGGGATTGCCTCCACTGGCACCAAATCATGCAGAGATCATCGATGAAGCTTTGATGGAGGAGGCCTTCAGGTACATAGATTATCATCATTGTTCTTTGTTATCTTTGGGGAATCGGGATTTCTCTTCTTCTTCTACTCTTTCTAGGCGAGATGGGGCAATCGTCATCACTGATGGGGGATTCAAAAAGGGTTATGCTTCATAAATAGTTGGGGTAGCAGATTTGAGCCCTTTAAAGGTTATTTTGGCGAATGGGAGGGAGACAGAGGTTTTTGGTTTATTAGGTAAGGCTCACTGGGTTGTTAAAGAGATAATAGAGGATGTTTCGGAAAGGGTAATACAAGAGATAGTGGAGGAGAGGGACAAAGCGGGTGGTCTAAACTAGTATTCCAATTGCTTGGCTAAGTTTAATCACTGTTTAGGAATGCCGACAGAGGGTTTCAGAGGGGAGATTTTAATTTCACTAAAAATGATGAAAGAAATGAAAGATTAGAAGGAGAAGTTGGATGGTAAGAAAAGGAAAAAATTGGAGACGTCAAAGTTTGAAAGGGAGTTGAAAAAGATGGAATGTATTGTGAATTATTTTGGAGGAGGAGAAGGAGAAATGGGGGGTAGTTTTTGCAAGTCTAGATGAAGATTTGTTTCATTTCCTGGAATGTAAGAAGGGTTAATAATAGTGATAAAAGGAAGGTGATCAAAACCTTGATAAAGAAGAATAAGGTGGATTTGGTTTGCTTACAGGAAACCAAGATCTAGGAAATGTCAAAAGGTCTTGTTCGTAGTTTAGGAATTGGAAGATTTTTGGATTGGGGAGTTGTGGACTCAAGGGGTGTTGCTAGAGGTATAGTGATTTTTTGGGATAATAGGGTGTTAGAGTTGGTCGACTTAGAAAAGAGAGTATTCTCAATCTCTTGCCATTTTAAGAATTGTGAGTATGACTTCATTTTGACTTTTACAGGGGTTTATGGCTCGACCTTGAGGAAGAATAGAGAGTGTTTTTAGGATGAGTTGGGGGCCATAAAGGGTCTTTGGAATGGGCCTTGGTGTGTTGCTGGGGATTTTAATTCCCTTTTAAGCCTTGAAGAGCGCAACAAGGGAGGGAGTTTGAATTCAAAAATGAGAAGGTTCTCAAAAGTAATAAAAGACTTAGAGTTAAAGGGCTTACTGCTGCTTGGGGGTCCTTTTACCTAGAGTGGAGGGGTGAACAATCAGTCATTGTCAAGGCTAGATTTTTTTTTGGTAAATGAGGAGTGGGACTACCGTTTTAGCAGATCGAGGTAATGTGTCCTCCGGAAACTTGTGTCTGACCATTTCTCGATTTTTTTAAATGGAGAAAGTTTGAGAAGAGGCCTCTCCCCTTTTAGATTTGAGAATATATGGCTAAAAGTGGAGGGTTTTAAGGATCTTATAAAGTCTTGGTGGGAGGGGGACAACTTTAGTGGCTCTTCAAGTTTTATTTTGGCGGAAAAATTAAAGCTCTTGAAGTCTAAATTGAAGGAGTAAAACAAAGATATTTTTGGCAGAGTTGAATTCAAGAAAGATCTGGCTCTAGATTAGGTGAAATTTTGGGATGCTAAGGAGAAGACTAGCAGACTGTCTTTGGAAGAGTTGGAAACTAGAAAAGAAGTAAGGAAAGATTATAAAAAATGGGTTTTGCTTGAAGAGATTACTTGGAGGCAAAAATCTAGGGAAATGTGGCTGAAAGAGGGTGACTAAAATACGAGCTTCTTTCACAAGATGACCAATGCTCACAGAAGAAGGAATAATGTAGACATAATTAAGATTAATGGTGTTTGGCTTTCAGAGGAGAATGAAATCAAAGAAGGGGTAGTAAATGCTTTTCGGTCTTTGTTGTACAACTCGGGAGATTGACGTTCTTCTTTATCTGAGCTGCAGTGTGAGACTTTGGAGAATCTGGATGCTTGTGCTTTGGAGGTTTCGTTCACGGAAGAGGAGGTGCTTGGTGTGCTGCTGGGTTGTGGTGGGGATAAAGCTCTAGGGCCTGATGGATTCTCTATGGCTTTTTGGCAATTTGCTTGGGACTTTGTGAAGGATGACGTGATGAGTTTTTTCAGGAAATTTTATGAACACGGTAAATTTGTTAAAAGTCTAAATATAACTTTTCTGGTTTTAATCCCAAAAAAAGCGGGGGCTGAAGATTTAAGGGATTTTAGGCCTATAAGTTTGTTAGGAAGTTTGTACAAGTAGCTGGCAAAGGTTTTAGCCAATAGGCTAAAAAAAGTGCTTGGAAAGGTGGTCTCTAAGGCTCAAGGGGCTTTTGTGGAGGGAAGACAAATCTTAAATGTAGTGCTGATAGCTAATGAAGCCATTGATTCGGTCCTAAAGAATAATGAGATTGGTATTTTGTGCAAACTTGACATAGAGAAGGCATATGACAATGTGGACTAGTCTTTTCTTCTCACAGTTATACAGAAAATGGGTTTTGGGGATAAATGGATTGGGTGGATCAAGTGGTGCATTTCCACTGTAAGCTTCTTTATGTTAGTTAATGGCACCTCTATGGGTTTCTTTCAAAGCTTAAGGGGTTTGAGGTAGGGTGATCCATTGTCGCCTTATTTATTTGTAATTTTTATGAAGGTTTTTCATTTTTTTTTTTTTTTAAAAAATGATTGTGGATGGAGGTTTTCTATTGGGTTGTAGGGTGAAGGGTGAGAGTGAAGAAGAGTTTTGGATTTCCCATTTGTTGTTTGCTGATGATACCTTGGTGTTCTGCCAAGCTTCTCAAGGTCATCTAACCTATCTTAGTTGGTTACTTATCTGGTTTGAGGGCGTGTCGGGGTTGAGAATAAACTTGGAAAAGAGTGAACTAATTCCAGTAGGTAGGGTAGAGAATATTAATGATCTTGCTTTAGATTTTGGTTGTAAAGTGGGTAGTCTCTCGTCCACTTATTTGGCCCTTCATTTGGGTGCTTCGTTTAAGTCAGTGACAATGTGGGATGGAGTGGAATAGCGGTTCCGTAGAATGTTGGTTATGTGGAAGAGACAATATATATCCAAGGGAGGGAGGACAACTCTAATCCGGAGCACTTTGTTGAATTTACCCATTTATTTTATGTCCTTGTTGTACTTGCCAAGCTTAGTTAGACAAAGACTAGAGCAAATTCAAAGGGATTTCCTTTGGGGAGGTGGTAATTTGGAGCGAAAGCCACATTTAGTAAGATGGGAGTTGGTGTGCTTAAGTAAGGAGAAAAGGGGTTTGGGGGTCAAATGTCTATCCAATCTCAATAAGGCTCTTCTTTGTAAATGGAATTAACATTTCAGAAATGAGATAGAGGCTTTGTGGAATCAAGTGATTAGAGGGAAGTATGAGGAAAATAGAGGGGGATGGTGCTCTTGGGAAATGAGAGAGGTGCATGGTGTGGGACTTTGGAAAGGAATAAAGATGGACTGTGATTTTGTGGGCTCTAGGATTCTAATCCTTGTAGGTAATGGACGGAGGGTGAGATTTTGGAGGGATAAATGGTGTGGGGATTCCCCTTTGTGTGTGTCTTTCCTTTCATTGTTTGCTTTGTCTGTTGATAAGGAAGCGTAGGTGGCGAATATTTGGGACCCCTTGGCTGAGGGGGGTAAGAGGGGTTAGAATCCATGTTTTTCAAGAGCCTTCAATGATTGGGAGGTGGAAGAGGCGGAAAGATTCTTGGAGCGGCTTTATGGGAAGATAGTGCATGGAGATGTGGATGATATGGTGTTTAGGACCGAAACAAAGAGTGCAAAGTTCTCCGTCAAGTCCCTTTACCTTGCTCTAGAAGCGGGCTGCCCTTCTTTGTTTCATTCTAGCTGCATTTGGAATGTGTGGGTCCAGCCCAAAATTAGTTTTTTTGCATGGGAGGCTACGTGGGGCAAAGCCTTAACCCTGGATCTTATTCAGAAAAGAAAATGAGCCTTGGCAAATAGATATTTTATGTGCCTTGAGAAAGAGGAGACCATATACCATCTTCTTCTACATTGTTAAAAAACAAGGGTCTTATGGGATTTGCTCTTTAATTTGTTTGGGGTGTCATGGGTGCTGCCTTCATCAGTTAGAGAGACTCTCCTTAGTTGACATGGTTCTTTTATGGGCAAAAAGCACAAGAAGGTGTGGAGAACAACTCCTCTTTATATTTTTTGAACGATTTGGAAGGCGAGAAATAAATTGGCCTTTAAGGATAATGTGTTGTCAATCCAAAGACTCGAATACTCTTTTGTTCTTTTTTTTTGGTAAGAGGCCAAGTTGTTTATAGTTGATTGCCCTCTAACTATAATTAGTTTTATTGATTGGTTTAGTGTTTTTCTTCTTTTTTGGCCGTTTTAGCGGTAGGTGTATAAGTATTGTATACCTTAGTTGCTTTTTTGGCGCCTCTTTTTATATGAGATATTTTCTTACCTATCAAAAAATAAATAAATAATAATAATAATAATTTTTCAAAACACCTCTTAATTGTTTTTGCAAATAATGAAACTCAGACATTAAGAATAATTTATTGACATATTTCATAAAGGTATTGTTTAAAACAACATAAACTTTTATATTTTATTTATTTTTTAAAATACTTCATAAAAAATATTTTAAAATATCTCAAAATTATTTTTATAAAAAAATTTCAAAAATCTATTTTTAGTAAAAAATTTATTAAATATATATTTTTAAAATTACAACACTGTTTTTGTTATAAAGAAAATATAATTAATTGATTAAAATAAATAAAATAATCCTTATATTTATGAATCTAACCTTGCTCATATTTTGACATAAATGCCCTTTGTCCTTATAAGTATTTACATGCAGTGTTAAAAGAAATAATTATTTTTATAATAAAAAAATAAGAGCATTTTTATCAAAATTATATATATATATATATATATATATATATATATATTAAATGATAGACTAAATTTTAAAATTTGGGTTTTTAATGACCTTTTAATCAAATAACCCCCCAAAAAAGGGTTATATGATTAAAAAAGGTCATTGAAAACCCAAATTTGAAAATTTAACCCTTCATTATTTTTTGGTCTCATTTTGACAAAAATGCCCTTATTCTTTTCTTATAAAAATAAAAATTTCTTTTTAAATATATTGTAAATACTTGAAATAGTCAAAGATATTTATGTCAAAAATGAGTTATTTTTCAAATAAAAGCATAGGAATGAATAAATTCATAAATATAGGGAGTATTTCATCCATTTTAACAATTAATTTAAAAAATAAAATTATTTTCAATAAAATTACCAAATAAATCCTAATTTTTTAAATTTGTATTAACCCAAACCTATGAATTAACCTTTTGTTTGAATTGATTTTAAAACATTAAAGTTTATTTAGATTAAATTTTTTAGTTCAATAAAAGTTTTAAAATATCTTTTACCAATTTGATCCAAACATAATTTCTAACCACAATGGGGTGATTTTAAATATAAAAGGTAAAAGGCTTTTTCCTTATCATATTTAGAATTTGGCATATTTTTCTCTTTTTTTCAAATTCATTTTTTTTTACTTATTTTAAAATTTAAATTTATTTATTTTTAAATAATATAAATAAAACAACTTAAAATGGATTTGATAGTATTTTTTCTCAAAATATTTTTAGAACAAATTAACATCGACAATGATTTTAGAAAGCTGCTTAAAATCACCGTCAAACTCACAAAAATCAATTATTAAATATTTCTTCAAGTAAATTTTTAATATTAAAAGTAATTTTTTAAAATTTTAAAAATGATTTTTAAATTTTGCCAAATAACTATTATTTTTTAAGAAATATTTTTTAAATTAAAAATATTTTTTAAAATTATTTTCAAAAAGACTTTAATCATACAAAAATTCCTACAAACAACTTTAAAAGATAAGATTTTTTATTTTATTTTTGTTTTGTTAGTAATAGAGTCATATTTTATTTATTTTTAAATAACTAACTTGTTGCTTATGGGCACGTGGAACCATAGATATATTAATGACTCCACGTGTCATATATTTGCAAAAAAATTGCTTTTATTTTATTTCCATTCTATATTAAATTAAGAAAAGTTGACATTTGAATTAATTATGGAAGTTAAATTTAATTATAAATAAATAAGATAATAAAACGGATTCTTGTCGTGACATCGATAATTTTAAGGAAATCACATGTTTAAAAATATTAAAATTTTAAAAAATCGTGATTTTATATGTAAGGATAAGATATCACACCAAACCAAATCCCTTGGAAAATGACCATAATACCCCTCAATCGGACGGGTGAAAGCCATGGTCTTAGCGCTGTCTCCACGTGGCACTAATTCACTAGACCGACACCCATCTCTGCTGCACCACGACATAGAGGAACACTCCACCGCCACATTACCAAAACTTCACGTCGTCTCCGGTTCGCTCTTTACGGTTACTCCATGCGAAATTACGATCAGACCCCTCAGCCGTGGCGCGCAGCGATCGTGAATTGTCACCGCACTGAGGTGTCAGCCTCAGAACAACCCCACCGAGTCAAGGGTCAACTCTTTCTTCTTCCTCTCGCCTTCCTTCCTCTTTCTCTCTTAAGAATTTTCAACTCGATCCCTCTCTCTATATATATCTGTTTCTGGCTGCAAATCCACGACTATCGGATCTCCAATTTGCATGAGAGCACAGCAGCCGGGCCAATTGGAAGAGAATGTGTGGAATATTCGCCTACTTGAACTACAGCGTCAACAGAGAGAGGCGCTACATTCTCGAAGTCCTCTTCAATGGCTTGAGGCGTTTGGAGTACAGAGGCTACGATTCCGCCGGAATCTCAATTGATTCTTCACTTTCTCTCGATGCAGACACTCTCTCTTCCACACCCCTCGTTTTCCGCCAGGAAGGCAACATCGAATCTCTCGTCAAGTCCGTCTACGAAGGTTAGGGGTTCTGATCGTGCGTTGGTTTGGTCCGATTTTTTTGGTTTTTGGTTGTGTTTGGTTCTGGAGAGAGCAGGGGAATTGGTGAGAGGAGGGAAGGAATCGGAATTTTGTGTGTTTGCTGGTTTTGATTGTGTTTGGTTATCGAGGAAATGGGAGAATTGGTGAAAAAGGAAATGGAATTAGGATTTTAGGTGTTTAATCAATTGGGAAACTGAGACAATTAAAACCTCTGTTCATCCAAAAAAACCTTAAACTTTGAGGGGTTTTTGGGATGTAACATGGCTTAAAACACGAGACGTTTAATCATTTTTTACTCTTCCTTAGTATTCTCAGCTGCCAAACAGAGGGTTAGGGGTTATTGTGTTGAATTTGGGGTCGCTTTCTTTTTATCATTCGGATGAGTACTGGATATAGGTGGGTTTATGTTGTTTTAGCGGTTTATGCCTGGCGAATTAAGCATGCAAAACCATGCATGCGCTAAATCACATTACAGCAAAAGGAAATGTAGGTCTTTGGGATGACCAGTTGAAATTGCATTATGGATGGGGTGGATTTGACAAAGTTCTGTATACAGCACAATGGAACGCTTAATTTTTCTCGTGGAATCCCAGGCTCACCCTTGGTGAATGTCTCTTTATTTTATGGTGGCTGAGTCTTCAGAACAATATATTTTTTCCAAATCTTGCTTGACCGATATATAAATTTGTCATGGAATTCAAAGCTGGAATCTGGATTATAGATCAATTTACAAATTTTAATGTGTTTGATGAATATGCTGCATCAAACATGATCATCAAGTGTAGCATGCACTGCACACAGGGGTGTGGTTGCAGGAAGAGAGGGAGGAAGTTGGACAATTGGTTGCTTCCTCAAACATAGACGTTGTTTATTTCCTGTTTAGTGGATGTCTAAATTTATTAGTTTACTGTTTTTCCTTTTCTTTACAAGTTTTAAGTAGAATTTTAGGGTTAATTTCCAACATTCAGTACAAGGGCCATTAAGGGCTGTAGCAATGTTATAGATTTAAGTGTGTATGCATAAGTCCTGTAGAAATTGAATAGTTGGATTGTGCTATCGTCTATACCCATTTTGGAGTCATTACTATAGACAGATAATTCATGCTTCCAATGCATCCATATCACTCTTTAACCATATTGCTTGAAATTTGATTCTATATTTACACTTTGCTTACCAGGCATGACTGTTGGTTTAATTAATGGTGGATTTGGTGTTCTCAGAGGTTGCTGAAACTGATCTAAATTTGGAGGAGTCATTTTTTGTACATGCTGGAATAGCACACACTCGGTGGGCGACCCATGGGGAGCCTGCTCCAAGGAATAGTCATCCTCAAACTTCGGGCCCTGGAAATGAATTCTTAGTTGTTCATAATGGTGTTGTTACTAATTATGAGGTTTGCTTAAGTTTTCTTTTCCTACCAAACTCATTCTCTTTTTGTTTATGTTATTGGAATTCAATTTTTTAATTCTCAAAAATGTTCTAAAAATTGATCAGATACTCCTCACCCCTAGTGGTATGCATATTTTCTGTCTAGCATGTAAAATATATGTTAAAGTGGTCAAAGTTTGGGGTGGATTTGTGGGAGTTTTGGGGTTCTAGTCCCAAAAGGGGCAAAAAAAAAAAAAAAAAAAAAGGAAAAAAAAAAACTGTTTCATTTTTTTTCTTTTTTGGTTTTTTAATTTTATGCGTAGTATGATTATGTATGTTCATACCACATACTAGATTGAAACTTGAGCTCGACCCTTGAGAATAAATATGAAGATAAGATTATTTAGCAAATCATACATTTTTGCGTGCAAGGTGTTTCAATGGGCTGATCTATTTGTAGTAAAACTTGGATCATTTACGACTCCAAACCAATATTGTGGGTTGCTCATTCCAATCGAAAATGATAATTCCTGATATTGAAGCAGGGTCCCCGTTTAGTTGGCTTCTTATGGGTTTTTCCTTGACATCTTTAATGACATGCATGGAAAATCGATTCTTGTTGGCTTTTCTTGATGGAGGATCAAAGAGAAGCTTTGAACTCCTTCAGAAACACATTTTTGTTTTCATCACAATGAAATTGTTGTTTCTTGTCAAAAAGGAAAAAAAAGAAATGCTTGTTTGTTTGGAACTTATTTTTAATTCTATTGAAGATGTTGAATTTTTTTAAGGGCCTTTCTCTTTATTTATATGGACATTTTTGTCTAATTTTAAAGTTTTACATGTATTCATACTTTTATATTCATAATCATAATTATTAGGGAGTCTGACTGATTGACTTGGTGGGTAACCCCGCCACACAACCAGGTTGATGTCTGGTCTGGTTCTAGTTTCATACAGAGTTTCTTTGAACCTTCATCAATTTGGATTTTGTTTTCTTCTTTGTTCTTGGCCCTAAGACATCTTTTTATGTGACAGTTTTGTTTACTTGTTTTGGTGTCTGAGCATGTACTGACATGGTTTTCATGTCCATTTTCAGGTATTAAAGGAAACTCTAGTTCGACATGGATTCACCTTTGAATCTGAAACTGATACTGAAGTAATTCCAAAGCTTGCAAAATTTGTTTTTGACAAAGCAAATGAAGAAGGTAATTTCTGTGAGTTGAAGTTAATTGCCTTTATGATGTTATTTACTTCTGGGATTAAAATTCAAGCATCAGAAATTGGCACGTAATTACCAATCATTTCATATCTTGAGACTTATTTAAATCCATTGGTTTTGCTGGATGCCATGGGATCTTGACTTAAAGTTTATCATATTATGTTATGTTTAGTGATGGAGTATCTGTGGTTACGCATAAACACATGCATACATGTTTATTGTTAGGACATGTGCTATGTGCATGTGGTATATTGTTTAATTGAATAACATTCATTGTGATGTGTCAATTGGAAAGTGATTTGACTGCAATCTTGAAATGCTTAAGTAGAGAAATATCAATGCTTAACATGGTAAACCTCTCTGTATGCATTCCATGTGCTTAAATTTAGCCACTTTGGTGTTTTAATATATATATATTTTATTATAAAATTAATTAGCCTATTTGGGAACTGTTTTATGGACTCAAAAACACGTTTGGTAATTTTTTGGTAGAAAACAATTTTTTTTAGAACTTTGTTGGTGTTTTCTGATAACATATTTTATTTGTTTTCAATTGTTTTTTGGGGGGCTGTTTCAAAAAGTAATTGTACAAATATATTGAAAATAAAGCATTGCAAATAAGAAATTATTTTTAAAAAATATTTGGAAACACAAAAAAGCAGGTTGAAAACATTCAAAGTTCCCAAAAAGGCATTTGTTCTTGAAATCACCAGAGAACTGTTTTTGAAACTTGTTCTTAAAAATTATACTTTTGAGAACTATTTTTGAAAACATTTCCAAATAGACTCTATGATTCCCTAAAATACTTAGTAGATTGTAGATATAATTAGACACACACTCAATGGTTAATTGGCTAAATTTAACCAAAAGTCACTTTTGTTGAAAAAGCTTTCTTAATCACCTTGTAAATTGTTTTCGTATGGTTTCTTAAGGTTTAGTTAAATCCTGCATGTCATTTAATGGAAATTAAAATTTGGTTTTATGTAATGGTCTCTCAACTTCTTTGGACATCATTATACCTTTTAATTATGATTAAATTCTTTTATAATTGAAAATGCTTGATAATATATTAAAACAACTCTAATTTTGATAATTTAGACCATCAAATGGGATCATTGGATTCACTGTCTGATTCTATTTTCTGATGCTTATGTAGATAGCATTTGATTGAGGACCTGCATGAGTTGCACTTTCTTTGACACACTGCTATTCTTTTATAGACAAACATAATGGCAAGTTCCTAATAAAGGAGGTGAAACCCTGGTATGCAGGAGTCCACAAGGATTACCCAATAGAAAGGAAAAGAAAAAGGAAAAAAAAAAAGAAAAAAGCCACCACCTTCCATGAGCCTTAAGCTAAGGCCAATTGGTCTAAGAATTCTAGAAAGCTTTTCACTACCCAAAAAATCTACTGAGTTCAGCAAAAATTTCAACTTCAATTCCTTTTTAAAAAAAAAAAAAGTTGAGGACATGCTAACATGAAGAGGTAACTATACTTGTCGTTCAGTCGTCAATGAAAAGATTTTATATTAACTTAAAAGAGAAGGATCTAAACCTATCTATGGAGGATCCTGTTTATTAGATTGAATGTGCTAAAACTTAGCCCAATTTGATAATTTTGGATAAATTTTAAAAAATGGTTTAGGCAACAAATATCTTAGTTGAGATGGTTGAAATACATTACATTAAATTAGTTCTTTGTATGTTCTATGGCCCTTTTTTCTTTTTAATATGAATTTTCTTTATTGACCATTTTCTCTTACATGAAACAGACATTTTCATTAAAGAAAGAGAAACATACTCTATTCATTAAGAATAAAAATAAAACTTATGTGCACGATAAAGCAGAGGTATAAATAGTAAAAATTGATTGGATCATAGTGGACCCTGAAGATAAAATCATTCAGGGACTCAAGGCCTAAGACTTTTTGGATAGTTGTCACTTGATTGTTACAATGATTAATTTTCTTCTATATTGCATCATATATAGCTAGTAAAAGAAAATTGGAGGTGTCTTTTGAATGATAGACATGTTATGACCACCTGAATTTTCATGTAGTAATTAAATATATGCATATATACCTGCATGCATGCCCATATACATGCATATATATATATATATATATATCTTGTACATGTATTTATGTAGGCATGTCTATATATTTATGTAGTATGAGTTTTCATGTATTGGGGCATAAGTGGCATATTGGATCTGCCTCCTTTTAAGCAATTTTGGGTGTCCTTTAGCATTCTTTCAACAATATGAAAGAGATTCTGTTTAATTTTGAAAGAGAAGCATCATGATTCTTTTGAGGAACAGGGCCTTAGCACTTATGGCGTTCAGGTTTGATTTCTTTTATGAGTGGCTATGTGCCTTTTATTACAGTAGTGATGTTTCTCTTTAAAGCGTCTTTTCCATTTCATATAAAATCTCAATTACAATTTAGAATATGAAGAAAGTTGTTACCTTTTATGTTGCAGGTGACCAGACTGTCACATTTAGTCAAGTTGTCCTTGAAGTTATGCGGCATCTTGAAGGAGCCTATGCCCTCATTTTCAAAAGTCGGCATTATCCAAATGAATTGATTGCTTGCAAACGTGGTAGTCCATTGCTTCTTGGGGTCAAAGTAAGTTATATTTGAACAATATATCACTGAAGCAAAATTTTGTCTTATATCGGCATTGGTTGCTCCACTTTTTGTTATGAGGCTTGGTTTCAAAAATGTCAACCTAATGTAGTTATAGAATTGCATTTGCATTCACTTATGCCAATTGTTTCAGATTTCAAAGTAGTTGAATTTAATTGAATTGCTGTAGAAATGATAATGCATGCCTATATATAATGGAAACAACAGTTCATTGGTAAATGAATACAATGTACAAGATAGACGGGCTATCATTCAAGTAGAAGAAAAAAAATTATTCATGTAATTATTGGCTATTTATTAGTTATTAAGTTCATGTGTGTATGATGTTTTCTATGCTTGCTGTGATGTGTAACACTTAAGACTTCCATTTGAAAGTAAACCACTTCATATTGCACCTACTTATTGGCTTTTATGGTAGCCTAGTAATGAGCATGGTTGGTTAGGAGGGAATTTGTAGATAATATGAAAGATGTTCTTGGTGATGTCACTTGAATAGTAATTGTTCATCCAATGTGAGCACTTTTTTTTGAGACAGAAATCCAATGTGAGCACCAGTTAGTAAGAAGTATTCATGTATAATTTGACATAAATGCGGCTGTATATTTATCAAATAAGATTTCATTTCTTGTTTTCTTTTAAACTTTCTTGATAAATTCTAAGTTATTGAATCCAAGTTGCTTTTCTGCCCAGTGAGTATTGGAAAAGATCTTCCAATAAAAAAAATGGTATTGGAAGAAATCTTGTGGAATTGGGGAGTGTATTCAGGTTCATATGCATACCCCATAATGTTCCAGGGTTGTTTTGCTTGGTTTGCTCATATCTGTGCAGAATAAGCTGTGGATATCTTGCTGAAAATTGCTGAAACATTTACTCTATTAGGACTCCCTATCTGCTTGACAAGGAAGATGGGTACTGTGAGACAACTTTGTGATTTTTTAGTGGGTTTTGGAACTACCTAAAGTGGAACTCATGTGAATTTATTGCACACCCACACATATATGAAAGAAGAAAGTGGAATTATCTGTGAAGGAAAAAAAGTTACTCTTAAAATGTGTGTGTGTGTGTGTGACTGTTGTATTTCTTGATGTATACATTGTAGAACTAAATGGCTTACTGGATCGCACATAGATGGAATCTGAGTATTCATTTGAAGGCTTGAAATTCTTCTACATCATGTTGATTCAGTGATTATCGTTTTCATAATTGAAAAGATTATTTTTTACCACACAGTGCTATCATTGGAAACTTCTTTTGAATTATAACCTGATCATTTCATGTTTAACCACTGTTTGGTAGGAACAAACTGAAGATTTCGGTGTTGAAGCCTCATTTCATGATGCTAAATTCCTTTCAAAGGATTGCAAGCCCAAAGAGCTCTTCTTATCCAGCGACGCCAATGCTGTAGTTGAACACACAAAACAAGTTTTGGTGATTGAGGATGGTGAAGTGGTTCATCTTAAGGTACTTCCCTTCTTTGGCTGCATAACCTGCAAGTTCCAAGCTCTAGTTGTACTTCTGTTGGCCTAGTGTGCATCATTATCTTTCTGAAGATTGATGACCTTATGTATATTTTCCTATGTTTGATCGATCTTCTGGATTAAGTTATTCCTATTATCTTCCAAAAAAGTGCTTCTTTTGGTGCTCTTGACTAGTGACTCAATGCAGCCATTACTTGTTTATTGATGTTTGAATGATTGAAACAAAGCTCATCTTAAATGATTCCTTTTGGTAACTCTGAACATAGGAGTTGAATAGAAACTTGCGAGACTGAGATCTTTTATTCTTTTTCTTCACTTCAAATTTTATTTATTTTGTGTTATCTATTGCTACTCATCAATATATTATTATTATTATTTTTTTTTTTTGGTTTTTTTTTTTCCTATAGGTAAATTTTTGTCCCCATTGGGACTTAAACCTAGAACCTCCTACAAACCCTTCCCATCCCTTTGCCACTTAAGCCAGGCCTCAAGGCTCTCATCAGATTGCTACTCAATCAATTTTCTATAGCATATATATCCCCACACACGCACACACACACACACACACACACATATATATATAATGAAAATATCTATAGTTGCATATGTTTACCAAACTGTTAATGTTGGATTGCAATTGAGGATTCAGGTCTGCTAAGTTCCTTAAATCATATGGATGTGTTTCTGGCTGAGTGGCTAAGGCATGTTTGACCAGAACCAACCTTTTCCAAGAACTATGACCACCTTGGGCCTGGATTTCAAGCTGAGATCCATCATGTCCTTGTGTGGCCGGTCTATAGTACTGAAATTTCCCTGGGTGGGGTGTACCGACCTTTTTCTTAGTATGTTGATGATTATCTAATATGTTGATAAATACTTTCTGAAGTCTTAGTATCAATGTTGACAAAGTTATTGTTACTACTAGGACTTATTGATGGAGATATTGACATGTCCGCAGATCTTAAGAAGCATTACTTACATGTACATAACTCTATATATTGTGTGTGTGTGAGTATATGCACATGTGCTTACGTACTTATGCTTGCATCAAAAGATAGAGACTGTGTATCCATCTTGATTCACAGAAGATATTTTTGCATGAAAAGGCTCTCTTGGCTCCAAAGAATGTGTGATGTAAATGGGGCATCTTGTGAAGGCATGCATGGATACAACACCTAAGATATTTATGCATCTTAGATACACCTGCACTATGCTCAATTACTTATCTTGCCAAAGAGGTGGGCATAGAAATTTGGAGATTCTTATATATCCTCTTTTTACTTTTAAAGAGGCCAAAGTTTGGGTTTAATTAGTATAATAAGTGAGATGTGTTGTTTGTTTGTTTCTATTCCATCATTGGGATGTTAATAAGTAAAAGATTTGGTTTGTTATGACTTTAGTTGGTTTAGGTTTATTTAGTTTTAGTAATTTTGAGTCCAAAATGGGGGGTTCTATCCTTGTAGTTATAGCCTAGGGTTTTAAATGATATTGTCATTGCAATTTTGGTATCAAAAGTCAAGTTTAAAGATTTGATTTAAGAATGGTGTTTTGGTCAGTAGGTTTTCTGTTGTGGTGAAATTTTAGAGGCTGAAAGGTTGTTAGAATGTAATTGATAGTGGCACTAAAAATAGAATGTTGGCAGCAGTAGTTGTTATCAGAGAGGGCTTCCCAGGTTGCTTAGTTGTGTAAGCAACCAGGCAAGGTGAGTGAATCTTGATAGCTTTTTGAAGATCTGCAGCCCCCAGCAAGGTGTTGAGATAGTGTGGTAAGCACCTCTCTGAGGCTGAGGTGATGAAGTTTTTCCCCCCTGGAAAGCATACTAAAGTAGGGCCAAAAGGTCAATGGAAAATTTGACTTTTATTTATTTATTTAGTTAATATAATCACGCTCTTAAAGCATGGTCTGATTGGTGTGATCTTATTTATCCCACCTCATTGGGAGATGTTAGCAAAAGTAATGGCTGGCTAATGGGAAGAATGGTGAAGATCCTTCCATATGAGGAAGATGATTTGACTTTCACGTTAGGCTTTCTTTAGTATAATGAAAGCAACTAGGCTATCACTTATTTTTGGGCTTCTGCCTTGGGCAAAATAGGGTTCTACCACCTTCGCTATGCCTTTTTCCTTCGACAACACTAGGTAGTCCTGAATACAACAATGGTAATTAATGAAACTAGTAATATCATCCATTCCATTTTATTCAAACGACATCACCTTTAGGTTTCATATGCTATTACATATGTGGTTTCCATCATATTTTCTTGTGAAAGTTGTTGGTCATAATGGTTACTCAACCCTATAAGTCGTGTTTCCCTTTGGATATGATGGAATAAAAAACAATATTGTGGGAAGATCAGAGAATAATTTTGCTTCTGATGAGCAATCAAGTGAGGAGGCCTATATTCTGCCAGCACCAAAAGATCCAAAGTTGTTGCATGAAGAAGTGACTAAGGTAAGTCCTCTTTTGTTACAGTTTGCAACCCAAATTGCATGCTTATGTTAGAATCTCTAGTTCAGGCTTCACCAAAGTTTCTAACAAGAATGGGAAAAGGTTGAGAAATCTATAGTCCATTCAAGTTGCTTTATGATTTTATTATATCAAAGAATGAGGTCAGTCATAAAAGTGTTTTCATGTTCTATCGACCTTGTTGAGAATAGGGATGATATTTCTTAGCCAGGACCAAATAATCTAAATGGTGAATTCTGGCTAAATTGGCAAGAGGTTGGGAATGGAGAGGGGGATGGGGGGAATCCATCTACCACAGTGAATAAACAGAGGAAAAAAAAAAAAAAAAATTCCTAATGATGTGTTGTAAGGTGCAGTAGAATTTTGTATGCTAAAGTTATACCAAAGAAAGCCTTTGGCCGGTCTATCTGGGATTCATCAGCATTACACCCAATTGCTTCTCTTGCCAAACGAAATAGATGTTTAAAAGGAGAAGGAAGAGACTATTGAAAGCAGAAGATACTAATGTTAGTGCCAAAAGAAATAGTTTATTAATTTTTGAACTCTGTTAGCTTGAGTAAATCAAGTAAGAGTGTGAATTTGATGTCTACATCTGAGAAGATTTTTTTTTTTTTTTTTGATAAGTCTACATCTGAGAAGATGCAAGATATTTGTTAGTTCTCTTAGAGTCATTCTACTAAATAAGGTGCATTTACCTACTACATTGTTGATCCCAATTTCCTTTTTCCTGGTTAAACTGACTTTTTGTTTCCAAAAGTTAAAAATTTATATGTATTTGTTAATATTAAACTCCACTAATTCTTGATAGTGATTGCTTCAGGATGGATGTGTGTCAATCCTCAAGTTTGACAATTCCAAGGGAAAACATAGCGGTGCTCTTTCTAGACCTTCTTCTGTGCAACGTGCATTATCCATTCTTGAGATGGAGGTTGAGCAAATAAATAAAGGAAATTATGAGCATTATATGCAGAAAGAGATCCATGAACAACCTGAGTCTTTAACAACAACGATGCGGGGAAGGCTTATACGTGGAGGTTCGTCGAAATCCAAGACTGTTCTTTTGGGTGGGCTGAAGGATCACCTGAAAACTATTAGGAGAAGCAGGAGAATTGTTTTTATTGGTTGTGGCACAAGTTATAATGCTGCTTTAGCTGCAAGACCCATTTTGGAAGAACTTTCAGGTAATTACTGAATGACTGTTGGGTTCTGCAGATTTGACATTTTCTTGTACTGATTTTTCCCACTGATCTGGAAAACATAGGTATTCCTGTTACAATGGAAGTTGCTAGTGATCTGTTGGATAGGCAGGGGCCAATATACAGAGAAGATACGGCAGTTTTTGTTAGTCAGTCTGGTGAAACTGCAGATACTTTACACGCTTTGGAATATGCTTTAGAAAATGGTGCACTATGTGTTGGTATAACGAATACTGTTGGTAGTGCTATAGCAAGGAATACACACTGTGGCGTTCACATAAATGCTGGCTGTGAAATAGGTGTAGCAAGTACCAAGGTAAAGATATTGCTTTTTTTCTTTTTCTTTTTTTATCCTTTTCTTTTTTCTGTTGTTTTTTTTTAATGTCTTCTATTTTGAGTTTTATCTTGTTATTGTTTTTATAAACAGGCCTACACAAGTCAAATAGTAGTAATGGCTATGTTAGCTCTGGCAATTGGAGATGACACAAGTTCTAGTCTAGGAAGGAGAGAGTCTATAATAGACGGTTTATTTGACTTGCCAAGTATGTTTCAGTTGCCTTTTCTCATGTATTCCAGGGTTCTAAGTCCTTCAGTTGTTGGCTAAATGAGGAACATGCACAAAACCAGTTCCAATGTTACTAAATAGTTGAACTTAGTATGTGTTTTTTCTTCAGATAAAGTCAGAGAGGTTTTGAAGCTTGACCAGGAAATGAAGGATCTTGCAAAACTATTGATTGCTGAGCAGTCCCTTCTTGTGTTTGGAAGAGGTTACAACTACGCAACAGCTCTTGAGGGTGCTCTGAAAGTAAAGGAAGTGGCACTTATGCACAGTGAAGGAATAATTGCAGGTGAAATGAAACATGGTCCTTTGGCTCTAGTTGATGAAAATCTTCCAATTGTTGTTATTGCTACCCATGATGCTTGCTTCAGGTTAGTTATTTTTTATTTTTTTATTGAAAGACTTAATAAGTTGTTTGACATTCTTCTTGCTTTGTATTGACATTTTCTAATGCTGACAGCAAGCAGCAGTCAGTTATCCAGCAACTTCATGCTCGCAAAGGTCGCTTGATAGTGATGTGTTCGAAAGGAGATTCAGCAGCTGTGTGTCCTGGTGGATCTTGCCGAGTTATTGAAGTTCCACAGGTTGAGGACTGTCTTCAGCCTGTAATTAATGTGGTTCCATTGCAGGTATTTTGATACTACCTCATTGAATATATATGCTGTATCTTTCCACATTTGTGCAATACTAAGTAAATACTGGTCAATTTATAAAGATACATGGTCTTGTTTAAATGGCACTTGACTCCATGTTTTATTTGGAATGTGGGAATTCAAATTTAAACTAGTTAATACATTTTTCTATCTAGGAGTTTGCACCCTAGCATTTTTTCATGTCTTCTTGTACTTTAATTTGGCAACTCGATGAAAGAAATTCTTGTTTTGATAGATAAAAGAGATAATAGCAACTTGTAGAAAGACTTAAATGCATGAATATCTTGCTTGTGGTTTAATGGTGGCATTTTACAATTTTCATTTTTCCTAGACTAAAAATATAAACAGTGTCTCGAATTGTGGTTCTGGATCAGTGCCTTGATAGAATATTTACTTGCTAGTAGAGTCACAAAACTTTGATTGTGATTGAGACAGTTTTAAGTTCAAGTTCAATATGAAGTTCTTGTTATATGCATCTGCATTCAAAGGAGATATAGATGAAATGTATTTGTCACCTTTATTTCCAAAAGCTGGAGTTATCTTCTACAGTTAGGTTTTAAACAAAATTAAGTTGTCACTTATTCCTTGTCAATATTTTCTTTTGGTGCAGTTGTTGGCATATCATCTTACTGTCCTACGTGGTTACAACGTCGACCAACCTCGGAATCTTGCAAAGAGTGTGACTACCCAATGAGAAAGGTTCATTTATAGAAGTTCCTAGTTGTTTGTCTCTTACAACTTTGTAAAAAGCAGGAAGTCTAGCTAAGAACAACTGTCAACTGGGGGGGGTTTCCTTGCTTCCTAGTCTGTTATTCCTTTTTTATATTAACAGTCGTTGTGATAGTGCAGTTATTTGCATTTTTTCATTTTGTTTAACCCCCCCTAATATTAGGTGTTTATTTAACCCCCTTTTGCCTTTCAATGAAGCTTTGTAGACTGTGCTTGATTTAAGTTGGTTTGTTCTTTGT
Source organism: Vitis rotundifolia (assembly GCA_030254885.1). Classification (NCBI taxonomy): domain Eukaryota; kingdom Viridiplantae; phylum Streptophyta; class Magnoliopsida; order Vitales; family Vitaceae; genus Vitis; species Vitis rotundifolia. The sequence goes on from CM058163.1 coordinate 20,292,889, forward strand.
TGTAATGTTTCATGCATGGCTTGGTTCCCTAACCTGAGTTAAAACTTTAATATTGTATGCATAATACAGGTTAGAGGTAAATTATAAAACATTGGATGAAACACCCTTGAAAATCAAAATCATAGGGCAAGAGCATTTTAATACATACCTTGGATCTACTAAGTTTGAGTAGGGACCAAAATTATCAGATGAAGGTTGTCACAATTGTTCTGCAAGCTAACTTAGGTTAGCTTGATATAGATTTAAAGAACAGCTTTGTTTATTGAAAGGATCATTTCATATCCTTGTGTGCTTCATTTCTTTATGAAGTCTACATTCTCCTGAAATTTGCATTGTTGAAAGGAAATCAAGGAAGATAGCTGTTTAAATTGCACACATGCAGACTGTTGAACATGCAGCCTGCCTAGGGTGGCATGGGGTGGGAATGGGGGAGCTTCCAAGTTCAATTCCTTGTATAGAGAAAAAAAAAAAAAAAAAAGTCAATAAAAAGACAAAATTTTAAATCCAATTTAAAAAACATGATACAAATCATAAATTTAAAATAAAATGGATTGAATACAACATAAAAAACATTCTTTTGTGTTGCTTGTATGATTAACTGAAGGGTTTTACCACTGACAATGCTATGGTTAGAAAATGAAAATGATGACAGATGATCCAACAGGAGGGAGCTAATTGAGTAGTGAGTACTAGAGTGGGTCTGTTATAGAGGCATCACCAATCTAGTTTAGTTGGTGAATTGGGTTGTAAACTGAAAAAATAATTCTTAAGATATGTAGACACAGAGTACTTGCAGTATGGTTTTCACACTACTTGCAGGCACCTCCTTCCTTTCAAAAAATGAAGGAAAAGAAGTCTTCTGCTTTTTGGGTGTGTGAGGATATTTGAGTTGAAAGACATCATCAGTTCTTTTGCTGCTGCTACTGCTGTATAAGATGTCTGATCTGTCTCCAAGGTCTAAACCCTTCATATTTATGTGAAAAAATAGCACGCAATGACACTAGTTTGAGAGAGGTATGATGATGATACGATTGAACCATCAAATTTCATTGGTAGAACCTTCTTTGGATATAGAGTGTCTGTATGTAGAAAGCCTCTACCCGCTATTCTCTGATCAGAAGTTTAGCAGAATGCCTTGTGTGGGTACATGTCTGAATGTGTTGTTGTAATGCTGGACTCAAATGTATTTCTATATTTACCTTGTCTTTTATGCCATTCCCTTTTTTTGTAAGAAACATTAGAAATAGTATGTAATTGATTGTAGGATTATAAAGAGGTTTAGGGTTCAAAGAGTTTCATTGATTCCAACCTCATTTCTTTGTAGTGTGTACCCACAGATCTTGTAAGGGAGTTTTAGGGATGCTTGTGGCAAGGTCTTTTCCTGGAAGGTTCTCTAAAGGGTTCAAAGAGTTTCATTGGTTCCAACCTCATTTCTCTGTAGTGTGTACCTCACAGATCTTGTAAGGGAGTATTAGGGATGCTTGTGGGAAGGTCTTTTCCTGGAAGGTTCTCTAAAGGGTTCAAAGAGTTTCATTGGTTCCAACCTCATTTCTCCGTGATGTACCCCACAGATCTTGTAAGGTAGTTTTAGGGATGCTTGTGGTTGTGGGAAGGTCATTTCCTGGGAGGTTTTTCCAAAAGTCTAACCTCCATTTGAAAAGGAAATGAAGGTATAGTTGTGATCAATGATATTGGTTTGACTTAGGATGTGCCTCGTTTTAATATTAATTTATTGCCCCAATTTTTAATCACTCAAAAAGGCATTCCAAGTTTTTCTACAAGTTACTAGGACAAAAATTTATCAAAAAAATTCGAGAATTAGAGTTTATTGGACAGCCAAAATTGAAATAAATTTTCCTAAAAGTTTCAATCGGTTAAAAATGTTTGAAAATTGCTTAAGCACAATATATATATATATATATATATATATAAAATTTTAGAAATAGACTATTTTTTTGAAAAATATTTCAAAAAAAGGGTTTTGAGAACACACTAATCACTCTTTACTTGATATTTTTAATTTTTTAGAATTTAAAATAATAAAATGGTTCCCGTCATTGATTAAATCAAAAGAAACAAAATCATTTTATTCATTCGATAATATCAAACCAGTGAACTAAGATGGTATTTAGGATAACAAATTCAATTTACTTATATTGATTGATATTAATAGATTATTTTTAATTAAATAAAAAAATTAAATATTTTGATTTTTTTATTCAATAAAAAAATAAATACCATTAAGTATAAAATAAAATCTCGATGTAAAATGAATCTATGATCGACTTATAGATTCTGATGATACTATGCAAAAATGTCTTTCCAACATTGTAAATGACCCTCTAGTCCCAAACTCCCAATAAATTCTCAGATCTCAAGTCCTAATGGTTTTCATTAGTTTAGTTTGGACAAGAAAGGGTTGGTAATGTAGGTCATGTGTCCATAGCATACACCAATTCAAGTTGGTGGCACAGTGCTACTTCACCAATAAAAGCGGTGTGTGACAAATGAATTCCTACTCCCCCACTGATGTCTGCCAAATTAAGGCTACGTTTGGTTGGAGACTACTAAGGAAAGAAAAAAAAAATATATAATATCAAACCTTATTAGTACATCCCTTTACAAATTTCTAATATACTTAAAATACTCTTTTTATTATTTTCTTCCATATCCATCTTTTTTTTATAAGTTCTTTTAAAAACACTATTTTAAAAATATTTTTAAGAAAAATTAGGTGTTTGATAAGATTTATGAAATACTTTTAAAATTTTTAAAAATTATTCATAGTATTAAAAAATTATTTATAATGTTTTCTAAAAAAACGCTTCATTAAAAATATTTTTAATAAGAACATTATTTATGTAATGCATTTAGAAAGTATTTGTAATTGAAAGATAAAAAGGCTTTGTAAGAAATGAAAATTTTTATTATTAAGTATTAGAAGGGATAAAAATATTTGTTGAAATCATTGGCAAACACTTCTTAGTTGTTGCAGGGAGTAAAAATGTTCGACCTTTAAGGGGGTGGGAAGTGAATGTGCGTATTTCTCCACAGGGGTATTCCCAACAGAAGTTATTATTAAGATAGGAGTCAAAATGAACGGATGTAAATGTAATTTCCTTTAAAAGAATATTTGAATTAGTAGCAAAAAGAGTAGCCTATGACACTTTAGTGCAAATGTTGAATATTTGAAGGCTGCCATGGAAGCTGTTGGAACCATGGATTAAATTATCACAAAATTTCGGTGATATATGAATACTATATTTTCAACCGAAGTATTGGTGTTCGATCCACTTACCATTAAAGCATGTTTGTTCTTTATTAATTATCATTCATCATATATATATATATAAGTGTTTATGGGCACAAAATATTAAAACAATTCTTTAAAAGTAAATAAATTTTTTTATTTAATTAAATAATAATTTTTTTTAATATTATTAATATATTAATTAAATATTAAAAAATTATACATTTATTATTATATAATACAATTAAATTAAATATATCATAATTTTAATATTAAAATTAAATAATAATCAAATATCACATAATATTTAATATAATTTAATAATTAATGTATATTTATATATATATATATATATTAATTTTTTTAATAAAATAATTTAAAAATATTTATTATATTTTTAATTTTATTTATAAATTTTTTTTTAATAAATTTTAGGTTAATTGATATTTTATTTTAAAATATTTATTGATATACTAATATATATTTTATATATCCGTAAAATCCGACTATTCGTGATTACCGATGTTTTTATCCATGCCGAACCCTATGCGTTTCGTACTTTCGTGTTTCAGCTGAAACCTTCCGAACCACTTTCACTTGCTTTCCATCTTCCCTTCTCTACTATTTGCTCTTTGTTTGCCTTTGCAGAACACCATGGAAGTTGTTGGGGATGCTCTTATTTCCGCTACCGTTAGCTTGCTCTTTAACAAGTTGCTTTCTTCTGATCTGATTAAGTTCGCACGGCAGGAGGATGTCCACAACGAGCTCAAGAAATGGAAGAAGGAATTGCAGAGCATCCAGAAAGAGCTCAACGATGCGGAGGAAAAGCAGATCACACAGGAGGCTGTCAAATCATGGCTGTTCGATCTGAGGGTTGTGGCGTATGATATGGAGGATATCTTGGACGAGTTTGCCTACGAATTGATGAGAAGAAAGCCGATGGGGGCGGAAGCTGACGAAGCCAGCTCAAGCAAGATACAAAAGTTCATTCCTACTTGCTTTACTAGTTTCAATCCAACTCATGTTGTGCGTAATGTCAAGATGGGGCCCAAGATTAGGAAAATCACCAGTAGATTACGAGATATTTCGGCCAGAAAAGTTGGACTTGGCCTAGAAAAGGTGACAGGAGCAGCTACTTCTGCTTGGCAAAGGTTGCCACCCACTACACCTATAGCATACGAACCTGGGGTTTATGGCAGGGATGAGGATAAAAAAGTGATTCTTGATTTGCTGGGCAAGGTTGAGCCCTATGAAAACAATGTTGGCGTGATCTCCATTGTTGGCATGGGCGGGGTGGGCAAGACAACGCTCGCACGGCTGGTTTACAACGATGAAATGGCGAAAAAATTTGACCCAAAAGCGTGGGTTTGTGTGTCTGATGTGTTCGATGTGGAGAATATAACAAGAGCATTTCTCAATTCGGTGGAAAATTCTGATGCAAGCGGCTCGTTGGACTTCCAACAAGTTCAAAAGAAATTGAGAGATGCCTTGACAGAAAGAAAGTTTTTACTCATTCTCGACGATGTGTGGAACGAAAATTTTGGTAATTGGGATCGATTGCGTGCTCCTTTGAGTGTAGGGACAAAAGGAAGTAAAGTCATAGTTACAACACGCAATAAAAATGTTGCATTGATGATGGGAGCTGCCGACAATCTTCATGAACTAAACCCCTTATCAGAAGATGCTTGTTGGTCTGTGTTTGAGAAGCATGCATTTGAACATAGAAATATGGAAGATAATCCCAACTTGGTGTCCATTGGTAGGAAAATTGTTGGCAAGTGTGGGGGATTGCCCCTAGCAGCAAAAGCCCTTGGTGGTCTCTTACACTCTAAACAGAGGGAAGAAGAGTGGGAAAGAGTATCAAATAGCAAAATTTGGGATTTGTCAAGCACGGAATGTGAGATTCTTCCTCCGTTGCAATTGAGCTATCATTATCTCCCTTCATATTTGAAGCGGTGTTTTGCATACTGTGCGATGTTCCCCAAGGACTATCAGTTCGACTCAAAAACTTTGGCCCTCCTGTGGATGGCTGAAGGTTTAATTCAGGAACCAAACGCTGATAACCTGACAATGGAAGATCTAGGAGACGACTGTTTTTGTGAATTATTGTCAAGGTCATTTTTTCAATCATCAGGTACGGATGAATCCCGTTTTGTGATGCATGATCTTATCTGTGATCTAGCTCGAGTTGCTTCTGGTGAAATATGCTTTTGTTTGGAAGATACCTTGGAAAGTAATCGTCAATCCACAATTTCTAAAGAGACTCGTCATTCATCATTTATTCGTGGGAAATTCGACGTGTTCAAGAAATTTGAAGCCTTTCAAGAGTTAGAACATTTACGAACATTTGTGGCTTTACCAATTCCAGGTACGTTTACAGAATCTTTTGTAACTAGTTTGGTGTGTGATCATTTGGTGCCAAAATTTCGACAGTTAAGAGTCCTCTCTTTGAGTGAATATATGATATTTGAGCTACCGGATTCTATTGGTGGATTAAAACATCTGCGTTATTTGAATTTGTCTTTCACCCAAATCAAAGTATTGCCAGATTCAGTGACCAATCTCTATAATTTACAAACATTGATACTATCCAATTGTAATCATCTTACAAGGTTGCCTTCCAACATCGGAAATTTAATTAGCCTTAGACATCTCAATGTTGTTGGATGTTCATTGCAAGAGATGCCACAGCAAATAGGCAAATTAAAGAAATTGCAAACATTGTCTGATTTTATTGTGTCCAAAAGAGGATTTTTGGGAATAAAGGAGTTGAAGGATTTGTCACATCTGCGGGGGGAGATCTGTATTTCAAAATTGGAAAATGTTGTGGATGTTCAAGATGCTAGAGATGCCAATCTAAAAGCCAAGCTCAATGTTGAAAGCTTGAGTATGATTTGGAGTGAAGAATTGGATGGTTCACATGATGAAGACACTGAAATGGAAGTCCTTCTCTCTCTACAACCTCATACTAGTTTGAAGAAACTCAATATTGAAGGTTACGGTGGTCGGCAATTCCCCAACTGGATATGTGATCCCTCTTACGTTAAATTGGTGGAGTTAAGTCTTATTGGTTGTATAAGATGCATATCAATACCTTCGGTTGGGCAACTACCCTTCCTCAAGAAGTTAGTCATCAAAAGAATGGATGGAGTGAAAAGGGTGGGGCTGGAGTTTGAGGGCCAAGTTTCTCGTCATGCTAAGCCTTTCCAATGCTTAGAGTCTTTGTGGTTTGAGGATATGATGGAATGGGAAGAGTGGCGTTGGTCAAACAATTCATTTTCTTGCCTCCATCAGTTGGAGATAAAAAATTGTCCAAGATTGATTAAGAAATTACCCACTCACCTAACTTCCCTAGTAAAGCTCAATATTGGGAATTGCGCAGAAATTATGGTTCCACTACCTACGCACATGCCTTCTCTTGAAGAGCTCAATATTTATTATTGCCCAGAAATGACGCCACAATTTGAGAACCATAAATTTCTCATTATGCCACTAAGGCAAGCGAGTAGAAGCGCAATTGACATCACCTCACATATTTATTTGGAAGTTAGTGGAATATCACAGCTTTCCAGACTTCAGCCGGTGTTTATGCGGTCCCTGCCGAGGCTTGAACTTCTAGAAATTGACAATTCTGGTCAGTTGCAATGTTTGTGGCTGGATGGGTTGGGATTGGGAAACCTCTCTCGTCTTCGAATATTGAGTTGTGACCAACTTGTATCCCTTGGAGAGGAGGAGGAGGAAGAGCAAGGGCTGCCTTACAATCTTCAGCATTTGGAAATACGTAAATGTGATAAGTTGGAGAAGCTTCCACATGGATTACAAAGCTATACGTCTCTTGCAGAGTTGATCATCGAGGATTGCCCAAAACTGGTGTCATTTCCGGAGAAGGGTTTCCCGCTCATGCTTAGAGGTCTTGCTATTTCTAATTGTGAAAGTCTAAGTAGTCTACCTGATAGGATGATGATGGGAAACAGCAGGAACAACGTGTGTCACCTTGAATACTTGGAGATAGAGGAGTGTCCATCTCTTATTTGCTTTCCAGAAGGGCGGTTACCCACTACCCTTAGGCGACTATTCATATCCGATTGTGAAAAACTAGTGTCTCTTCCAGAAGACATCGATGTGTGTGCCATTGAACAGTTAATTATAGAGAGGTGTCCATCTCTTATTGGATTTCCAAAAGGTAAGCTACCCCCCACTCTCAAGAAGCTTTGGATATGGGGGTGTGAAAAGCTACAGTCTCTACCAGAGGGAATAATGCATCACCATTCCAACAACACAACCAATGGTGGTCTTCAAATCTTGGATATCTCGCAATGTTCATCTCTCGCATCCTTTCCTACTGGCAAGTTTCCCTCTACCCTTAAATCTATTACAATCGATAATTGTGCACAGATGCAGCCAATTTCAGAGGAGATGTTTCACTGTAATAATAATGCACTTGAAACATTGTCCATCTTGGGACACCCTAATCTCAAAAGCATACCGGATTGCCTCTACAACCTCAAAGATCTTCGGATTGAAAAATGTGAGAATCTGGACTTGCAGCCTCATCTATTGCGAAACCTCACTTCTCTTTCATCTCTTCAGATCACTAATTGTGAGAATATCAAAGTGCCTTTATCAGAATGGGGACTTGCCAAATTGACCTCTCTGAGAACTCTTACCATTGGTGGCATATTTCTGGAAGCCACCTCCTTTTCTAATCACCACCATCACTTGTTTCTTCTTCCTACTACTCTAGTTGAGCTTTCCATTTCAAATTTCCAGAATCTGGAATCCTTGGCCTTCCTGTCACTCCAAACGCTCACCTCTCTTAGAAAGCTAGATGTCTTCCAATGTCCTAAGCTCCAGTCGTTTATACCAAGGGAAGGGCTGCCTGAGATGCTTTCAGAACTGTATATAAGAGACTGCCCACTCCTAATTCAAAGGTGCTCAAAAGAGAAAGGGGAAGATTGGCCCAAGATTGCCCGCATCCCCTGTGTGAAAATAGATGGCAAATTGATCCTTGGGCAATAAGAAGTTGAGATTGCAGCAAAATGCACGCAGAGACCACCACTATATGTAAATGCTTGGTATTTTTCTTCAATCTGTGACAATTCCTTGTGTCATTTGTTTAATTTATTATTCCCAATTTATTTGTTTAATTGAATTGTCTCAGATGTCTTGCACAGTTGAAACTCATCGAATGGCAAAAACTCTCCTTCACCAATGACTGGTTTGCCATCCATGCTATAAAGTCTCATGCTTGATGGTTATGAAGGTTAAAAAATCAGTATTTCATTGACAGAAGAACAACAGGAAGAAGAAGAACGGATTTAATTAAAAAGGTAAGGAAACAATTCATGAAGACACTAATGGTAACAAGACTATATGCTCTGCCTTAATCACCCTATCATAGTGATGAGTGATTCATCACCCTTAATCAAATTATGATTTTTTGTTGCAGAAACTGGAGTCAATTTTTGCAAAAAAAATTGCAGATAAAACTCACTTGGAAGCTTTTGTAGTTGGAGGAGTCAGAACTTTATCTGGGGCCTCATGACATGCCTGTCTACGCAACACCCATAGGCTATTAATTCCCTTTCTATTAGAATCAAGTACACCCATTCATTATATGTAACTTTTTTCTTCTTAAGAATTAGTTTCAAAATGTTCATTTTAAAGAAATTCCATTTCGTGCATGTAGGGTGTGAAGGAGAAGATAATGCAAATGGAATCCAATTCTCTAACCACAGGGTCAGCCAGTTAAAGTAAGTATACTCTATTTCATTCATGATCTTTTTTGACTTTGTGCATCTCAATTGCATTGTCCTCAATAAGCTTTCTTTTTCCATTTATCTTTGTATAAAATTCTGCCTTTTTTTTTCCTTACGTATTCATAGATGTGCATTTATCAACATAGGTTGTGTTCTTAATGCTTTTAATCCTATGACTTCACATTTTTCCATCACAGGATTCTACCATGTCTTTATAATTTTCCATTTATCAACATGATCTTTGTTCAACTTACAGGCTTTTCAAGTGAGTGATAAAGAATACAAATGGTTAGATATCACTTTTTTCTTTGTCCTCTTGATTGCACTGCATCTTTATTTGGAATTGGATATTCCTATTTGTAACTTGTTTTTCTTGGGGTTTTTAATTACATTCCTTGTTACAATAAGTCAGGATTGGCCTTTTGTCAAAAATAATTGTTCTTCTTCTTGGTCTTCTCCTCAGTTAATGCAAGCATCAAATTTCTACCTCTTTGTTATATCTGTAGATAATTTTCTGGTTTGAATTGTACCGCACACTTAAATAATTCAAAGTTGCAGAAGTCTTGCTGGCTCACGAATTACCATCTCATGTGGATTTGGAAGAAAGGAAATCTGCAACTTGAGGTACAATGAGCTATGATCATTCTTACATTTTTAAAGCTTCATCATTTGTATCATATGTTCTGATGGCATTTACTTTTTCTCATTACACATGCATGAGGAAGATTTTATGATTTCCATTGTAAGTTTTCAATAACTATATTTGCATTTCTTTTTATTTCAAGTAGATGAGGGGTGAAAATTCTTTTGCATGTTTCTTGACGTTTGGCACTTAAAACTCTACTCTGGTGTTTGGTGTTTAAAAAGGGGTACTTCATGCAGAATAATGAAAGTATAAATAGTTCTTTACTATCAAAAAAGGCTTCATGGTTGTTAAGATCCATCTAATTCTTTGTCCTTTTATTGACATGTTCTCAACTTGTGGAAGACTTGGAAGGGAGAGCTTGAATCAAATTAAGCCAACACCTTGCAAAAGATGAATTCTGGCTAAGAAACCTCACCACTCACAAGTTCTTTCTTATCCAAGAATTCTACAGCAGGTAATTCGAGATTACGGTCTCATCTTTGTATTTCTTCATGCTGATGCACTCACTGATTTCACTCTCGTGTTTTCATCTGATGGTGACAAAGTCTTCCTCTTCTACGCAGCCATTATTTGATAATAATCAGAGCTCTGTCTTCCTTGAGTTCAAACAGAGCTTTCTGATTGGTCAGCATGCTTCTGATGAACCTTCTGCTTATCCAAAGGTGTCAGCTTGGAAATGTGAAGGCGAAGGTAGTGATAGCTGCTCATGGATGTGGTAGAGTGTGACAAGGACACTGGCCATGTGATTGGCCTTAACCTTTGCAGCAGTTGTCTCTATGGTTCTATCAACTCCAGCAGCGCCCTCTTTCACCTTGTGAAATCCCAAACAGGTCATTGTATATTGTATGCCTATATGAGGACCGGATCACCTGTCGAACTTGAGAAAAGGGCATATCAAACCACACTCAAAACAAGTGAAATATTATTTTTCTGAAGATGTTGACTTGAGACATGGGTGGAGTATCGAGGATCATTCATTGAATTCCTAATGTAAAACACAAGCAGGTCTTACCTATATCATTCATGGTTGCTGGATTTGTTGTTCATTGTATTTATCACAAAGCTACCTCTTATTCTCAACAAATCATTTTGTTGTAAGTTAAAAAGAAGAAATTGAAAGAAAAACTCATATTGTTTGGTTGAGATTATATTTGTTTTTAGGTTTATTTTAAATTTTTTAAAAAAGATGTAAGAATAATTTAGTGTTGTTTAAATATATTTACTATTTTTTAAAATAAAAAATAATAAAAATTTAAATTTTCATATAAGATACAAGAATTTTTAGAAAATTACATTTTTAAAAATTTAACTGTATTAAAAACTGTTTAAAAAATTAAGGTATATTTTTTTTTTTTTTTTCTCATATTTTAATATTTTTGGAAGTAATTTTAAAAAATATAAGATAAATTTATATATATATATATATATTTTATGAAGTGTTCTACTAATATATAGATATTTATAATTTTTGAAAGTAGAAGACTAGGAAGGTTGGACTATATTTTGATGGTTGGACATTGTATAAATATTAAATCTTGAAGTGCATTTGAGAGTGTTTTTAAAAAACACTATTTCAAAAATATTTTTAAGAAAAATTAAGTATTTGATAAAATTTATAAAATATTTTTAAAATTAATTATGGTATCAAAAATCAATTATAATATTTTCCAAAGAAACATTTTATTACAAATATTTTAAGTAAAAACACTATAAATATATTTTTAAAGTATGTTTGATATTAATTTTAAAAAATATTTTTAGTATTTTTAACATGAAAGATAAAAGATTTTGTAATAATTGAAAAAATTTAATAAAAATACTTCCTAAAAAGATTGCAAGAGTAAAAATGTTCGACTTTTAAGGGGGTGGGGAATGAATGTGTGCACTTCTCCGTAGTTTGGTTGTTTCGATAATGATATTTTTGTCCCAAAAAAAAATTATTATTAGTAAGATAGATGAAGAAAAATTGAACGGATGTAAATATAAATTCCGTAAAAAGAATATTAGAATTAATACCATAAAAAGGTAAAAACCAGCCAAACGAGACCTTAGCGTAGAGTTCAAGGCTTGCCAGTAATGATGCCTTTACTGGATCCCTACAGGTTTCGATGCCTTTACCCTCTGCTGAAGCGTTCCCCACCGCAGAGCCTCTTTCACTTGGTTCCATCTTCCCTTCTCTACCCTTTGCTCTTTGTTTTCCTTTGCAGAACACCATGGACATTATTGGAGACGCTCTTCTTTCCACTACCATTGAATTCCTGTTTGACAAGTTGGCTTCCTCTGATCTGATGAAGTTCGCACGGCAGGAGGATGTCCACACCGAGCTCAAGAAATGGGAGAAGCAGTTGCAGAGCATCCGAGAAGAGCTCGACGACGCGGAGAAAAAACAGATCACACAGGAGGCTGTCAAATCATGGGTGTTCGATCTGAGGGTTTTGGCGTATGACATGGAGGACATCTTGGACGAGTTTGCTTACGAAGTGATGAGAAGAAAGCTGATGGGGGCGGAAGCTGACGAAGCCAGCACAAGCAAAATACGCAGGTTCGTTTCTAGTTGCTGTACTAGTTTCAATCCAACTCATGTGGTGCGTAATGTCAAGACGGGGTCCAAGATTAGAGAGATCACCAGCAGATTACAAGATATTTCAGATAGAAAAGCTGGACTTGGCCTGGAAAAATTGAGAGGAGCAGCAGCGACTTCCGCTTGGCAAAGGCCACCACCCACTACACCTATAGCATACGAACCTGACGTTTATGGCAGGGATGAAGATAAAACACTGGTTCTTGATTTACTGCGCAAGGTTGAGCCCAATGAAAACAATGTTAGCGTTATTTCCATTGTTGGGTTGGGCGGGGTGGGCAAGACTACGCTCGCACGGCTGGTTTACAATGATGATTTGGCCAAAAAATTTGAACTAAAAGCGTGGGTTTGTGTGACTGATGTGTTTGATGTGGAGAATATAACAAAAGCAATTCTCAATTCGGTGTTAAATTCTGATGCAAGTGGCTCTTTGGACTTCCAACAAGTTCAAAGGAAATTGAAAGACACGTTAGCAGGGAAAACTCTTTTCCTCATTCTAGACGACGTGTGGAACGAAAATTATTGTAATTGGGATCGTTTGCGGGCTCCTTTTAGTGTAGTGGGAAAAGGAAGCAAAGTCATAGTTACAACACGCAATAAAAATGTTGCACTGATGATGGGAGCTCCCCAGAATGTTCATGAACTAAACCCTTTATCGGAAGATGCTTGTTGGTTTGTGTTTGAGAAGCATGCATTTGAACATAGAAATATCAATGCTTATCCGAACCTGGAGTCCATTGGTAGGAAAATTGTTGGCAAGTGTGGGGGATTGCCCCTAGCAGCAAAAGCCCTTGGTGGTCTCTTACGTTCTAAACATAGGGAAGAAGAATGGGAAAGAGTATTGAATAGCAAAATTTGGGATTTGTCAAGCACGGAATGTGAGATTCTTCCTGCGTTGTGGTTGAGCTATCACTATCTCCCTTCATATTTGAAGGGGTGTTTTGCATACTGTGCAATCTTCCCCAAGGACTATGAGTACGACTCAAAAACTTTGGTCCTCCTGTGGATGGCTGAAGGTTTAATTCAGCAACTGAACACTGACAGCCAGACAATGGAAGATCTAGGAGACAACTATTTTTGTGAATTATTGTCAAGGTCATTTTTTCAATCATCAGGTAACGATAAATCCTGTTTTGTGATGCATGATCTTATCTGTGATCTCGCTCGAGTTGCTTCTGGTGAAATAAGCTTTTGTTTGGAAGATAACTTTGAAAGTAATCGTCAATCCACAATTTCTAAAGAGACTCGTCATTCATCATTCATTCGTGGAAAATTCGATGTGTTCAAGAAATTTAAAGCCTTTCAAGAGTTTGAACATTTACGAACATTTGTGGCTTTACCAATTCATGGTACGTTTACAAAATGTTTTGTAACTAGTTTGGTGTGTGATTGTTTGGTGCCAAAATTTCGACAGTTAAGAGTCCTCTCTTTGAGTGAATATATGATATTTAAGCTACCAGATTCTATTGGTGGATTAAAACATCTGCGTTATTTGAATTTGTCTTTCACCCAAATCAAATTATTGCCAGATTCAGTGACCAACCTCTGTAATTTACAAACATTGATACTATCCAATTGTGAGCATCTTACAAGGTTGCCTTCCAACATTGGAAATTTAATTAGCCTTAGACATCTCAATGTTGTTGGATGTTCATTGCAAGAGATGCCACAGCACATAGGCAAATTAAAGAAATTGCAAACATTGTCTGATTTTATTGTGTCCAAAAGAGGATTTTTGGGAATAAAGGACTTGAAGGATTTGTCACATCTGCGGGGGGAGATATGTATTTCAAAATTGGAAAATGTTGTGGATGTTCAAGATGCTAGAGATGCCAATCTAAAAACTAAGCTCAATGTTGAAAGGTTGAGTATGATTTGGAGTAAAGAATTGGATGTTTCACATGATGAAGACACTGAAATGGAAGTCCTCCTCTCTCTACAACCTCATACCAATCTGAAGGAACTTAGGATTCAATATTATCGTGGTCGAAAATTCCCAAACTGGATGTGTGATTCCTCTTACTCTAAATTGGTTGCGTTAAGTCTTATTGGTTGTATAAGATGCATATCACTACCTTCTGTTGGGCAACTACCCTTCCTCAAGAAGTTAGTCATCAAAAAAATGGATGGAGTGAAAAGTGTGGGGCTGGAGTTTGAGGGCCAAGTTTCTCTTCGTGCTACGCCTTTCCAATGCTTAGAGTCTTTGTGGTTTGAGGATATGAAGGAGTGGAAAGAGTGGTGTTGGTCAACAAAGTCATTTTCTCGCCTCCGTCAGTTGGAGATAAAAAATTGTCCAAGATTGATTAAGAAATTACCCACACACCTAACTTCTCTAGTAAAGCTCAGTATTGAGAATTGCCCAGAAATGATGGTTCCACTTCCAACAGACTTGCCTTCTCTTGAAGAGCTCAATATTTATTATTGCCCTGAAATGACGCCACAATTTGACAACCATGAATTTCTCCTTATGCCACTGAGGGGAGCGAGTAGAAGCGCAATTGGCATCACCTCACATATTTATTTGGAAGTTAGTGGAATATCACAGCTTTCCAGACTTCAGCCGGAGTTTAAGCAGTCCCTGCCGAGGCTTGAACTTCTAGAAATTGACAATTCTGGTCAGTTGCAATGTTTGTGGGTGGATGGGTTGGGATTAGGAAACCTCTCTTGTCTTCAAATATTGAGTTGTGACCAACTTGTGTCCTTGGGAGAGGAGGAGGAGGAAGAGCAAGGGCTGCCTTACAATCTTCGGCATTTGGAAATACGTAAGTGTGATAAGTTGGAGAAGCTTCCACATGGATTACCAAGCTACACATCTCTTGCAGAGTTGATTATTGAGGATTGCCCAAAACTGGTGTCATTTCCAGAGAAGGGTTTCCCACTCATGCTTAGAGGTCTTGCTATTTCTAATTGTGAAAGTCTAAGTAGGCTACCTGATAGGATGATGATGAGAAACAGCAGCAACAACGTGTGTCACCTTGAATACTTGGAGATAGAGGAGTGTCCATCTCTTATTTGCTTTCCACAAGGGCGGTTACCCACCACCCTTAGGCGACTACTCATATCCAATTGTGAAAAACTAGAGTCTCTTCCAGAAGAAATCAATGCGTGTGCCCTTGAACAGTTAATTATAGAGAGGTGTCCATCTCTCATTGGTTTTCCAAAAGCTAAGCTACCCCCCACTCTCAAGAAGCTTTGGATAGGTGAGTGTGAAAAGCTAGAGTCCCTACCAGAAGGAATAATGCATCACCATTCCAACAATACAACCAATTGTGGTCTTCAAATCTTGGATATCTTGGAAGGTTCATCTCTTGCATCCTTTCCTACTGGCAAGTTTCCCTCTACCTGTAAATCTATTATGATGGATAATTGTGCACAGTTGCTGCCAATTTCAGAGGAGATGTTTCACTGTAATAATAATGCACTTGAAGAGTTGTCCATCTTGAGACTCCCTAATCTCAAAACCATACCAGATTGCCTCTACAACCTCAAAGATCTCCGGATTGAAAAATGTGAGAATCTGGATTTGCAGCCTCATCTATTGCGAAACCTCACTTCTCTTGCATCACTTCAGATCACTAATTGTGAGAATATGAAAGTGCCCTTATCAGAGTGGGGCCTTGCCAGATTGACCTCTCTTAGAACTCTTACCATTGGTGGCATATTTCTGGAAGCCACCTCCTTTTCTAATCACCACCACGACTTGTTTCTTCTTCCCACTACTCTAGTTGAGCTTTGCATTTCAAGTTTCCAGAATCTGGAATCCTTGGCCTTCCTGTCTCTCCAAACGCTCACCTCTCTTAGAAAGCTAGATGTCTTCCGATGTCCTAAGCTCCAGTCGTTTATGCCAAGGGAAGGGCTGCCTGACATGCTTTCAGAACTGTATATAAGAGACTGCCCACTCCTAATTCAAAGGTGCTCAAAAGAGAAAGGGGAAGATTGGCCCAAGATTGCCCGCATCCCCTGTGTGAAAATAGATGGCAAATTGATCCTTGAGCAATAAGAAGTTGAGATTGCAGCAAAATGAACGCAGAGACCACCACTATATGTAAGTGCTTTGTATTTTTCTTCAATCTGCCACAATTCCTTTTGTCATTTGTTTAATTTATTGTTCCAAATTTATTTGTTTAATTGAATTGTCTCACATGTCTTGCACGGTTGAAACTCATCCAATGGCAAAACTCTCCTTCACCAATGACTGGTTTGCCATCCATGCTATAAAGTCTCATGCTTGATGGTTATGAAGGTTAAAAAATCAGTATCTCATTGACAGAACAACAACAACAAGAAGAAGAACATATTTAATAAAAAAGGTAAGGGAACAATTCATGAAGACACTAATGGTAACAAGACTATATGGCCTGCCTTAATTACCCTATCATAGAGATGAGCGATCCATCACCCTTAATCAAATTATGATTTTTTGTTGCAGAAACTGGAGTCAATTTTAGCAAAAAAATTGCAGATAAAACTTACTTGGAAGCTTTTGTAGTTGTATGAGTCAGAACTTTATCTGGGGCCTAATGACATGCCTGTCGTTAGATTGCATATCTACGCAACACGCATAAGCTATCAATTCCCTTTCTATTAGAATCAAGTATGCCCATTCATTATACGTAACTTTTTTCTTCTTAAGAATTAGTTTCAAAATGTTCATTTTAAAGGAATTCCATTTCGTGCATGTAGGGTGTGAAGGAGAAGATAATGCAAATGGAATCCAATTCTCTAACCACAGGTCAGCCAGTTAAAGTGAGTATACTCTATTTCATTCATGATCTTTTTTGACTTTGTGCATTTCAATTGCATTGTCCTCAATAAGCTTTCTTTTCCCATATATCTCTATATAAAGTTCTGCCTTTTTTTTTTTTTCCTTACGTACTCATAGATGTGCATTTATCAACATAGGCTGTGTTCTTAATGCTTTTAAACCTATGACTTTACATTTTTCCATCACGGGATTCTACCATGTCTTTATAATTTTCCATTTATCAACATAATCTTTTTTCAACTCACAGGTTTTTCAAATGAGTGATAAAGAATGCAGATGGTTAGATATCACTTTTTTCTTTGTCCTCTTGATTGCACTGCATCTTTATTTGGAATTGGATATTTCTATTTGTAACTTGTTTTTTGTGGGGTTTTTAATTACATTCCTTTTTACAATAATTCAGGATTGGCCTTTTCTAAAAAATAATTGTTCTTCTTCTTGGTCTTCTCCTCAGTTAATGCAGGCATCAAATTTCTACCTCTTTGTTATATCTGTAGATAATTTTCTGGTTTGAGTTGTACAGCATCCTTAAATAATTCAAAGTTGCAGAAGCCTTGCTGGCTCACGAATTACCATCTCATGTGGATTTGGAAGAAAGGAAATCTGCAACTTGAGATACAATGAGCTATGATCATTCTTACATTTTTAAAGCTTCTTCATTTGTATCATATGTTCTGATGGCATTTACTTTTTCTCATTACACATGCATGAGGAAGATTTTATGACTTCCATTATAAGGTTTCAATAACTATATTTGCATTTTATTTTATTTCAAGTACATGCAGGGGTGAAAATTCTTTTGCATGTTTCTTGACATTTGGCACTTAAAACTCTACACTGGTGTTTGGTGTTTAAAAAGGGGTACTTCATGCAGATAATGAAAGTATAAAGAGTTCTTTACCATAAAGAAAAGCTTCGTGGTTGTTAAGATCCATCTAATTCTTTGTCCTTTTATTGATATGTTCTTCAACTTGTGGAAGACTTGGAAGGGGGAGCTTGAATTAAATTAAGCCAACACCTTGCAAAATATGAATTCTGGCTAAGAAACCTCACTACTCACAAGTTCTTTCTTATCCAAGACTTCTACAGCAGGTAATTCGAGATTATGGTCTCATATTTGTATTTCTTCATGCTGATGCGCTCACTGATTTCACTCTCGTGTTTTCATCTGATGGTGACAAACTCTTCCTCCTCTATGCAGCCATTATGTAATAATAATCAGAGCTTTGTGTCACGGACTGTTTGTTTGGTGTTCGTTACCGTAGCAAAGGTGCTGATCAAGAATAATATGTTGACTTGTTTGAGCTTAATGTAATGGGAATTGCTCCAGGGAAAGGGCGTGTATGTGATGTTGGAATGCTTCTTCAAAGTTCAGGCAGGCCGACCCAGTTATGTTTGGAGAGCTTATAGCTAGTTAAAGACCTGACAATGAAGAGGAGCTTAGCCATCTCCTACACAAACTGGTCGGGAGTTGGAGCCGTTCCCCTGATGAGTCCATGGCAGGACGAAACCAGTCAGCATAGTGGCATTGAAATGCATGGGGTGCTGGCTGATCCCCTTTGATTCTTGCCCATGGGGTTGCCGCACTGGCCGTGCCGCTGCATTGGAACTCTAGGCTTGTGACATCTGTCTTGCTTGAGTTCAAGCAAAGCTTTCTGATTGATCAACATGCTTCTGATGATCCTTCTGCTCATCAAAAAGTTGCAGCTTGAAAATGTGAAGGCGAAGGTAGTGATTGCTGCTCATGGATGTGGTAGAGTGTGACAAGGACACTGGTCATGTGATTGGCCTTAACCTTGGCAGCAGCTGTCTCTGTAGTTCTATCAACTCCAGCAGCACCTCTTCCACCTTATGCATCTTCAAGGGCTTGATCTTTCTGATAATGATTTCAGTTACTCTTAAGATCCCATCTGGAGTTGTCTAGCTTTTTAGTCAAGAAATCTAAACCACTCGTCTGGAGCTCTTAGTGCTGTCCAAACTGGTTGTCCTTGATCTCTCACAAAATCCATTGAAGCGCTAGTAACCTGACCGGGCTTCACATGCAGGGGTGAGAAGCATTTCCTTCTTGTAATACAAAATGCTTTTGGGAGGTTGGTTGTATCATTCCTGGTGAATGGTGATTTCCCTTGTCAATTTGGTACACTTTCAGACTTGATCTCTCGTATATCATTGGAGAACCTTTGTCTTTTTTCTTTTTCCTCAATATTTTGTCTTTAGAAAGATTTTAACTAAAAGTATTGTGCAATTTCATTTGAAAAAATTTTCAAATCCTCCTCTGTGCAGACCCCTAATATTAGGAATATGTTGGTTTATGTTGGAATACATGTTTTTCTCTTTAAATCCTTGAACCTAGTGTACCAATATCTCAGACATTTCTTTTTGTTGACAGATATATGCTGGAAATATGATAGGGTGATGAAGGCCAAGGAACCACTGTGGTGTTGATTTGGAGATCAATCACTGAAAGGTTCAGATGATTTCCTTTTCTAGTTTCTTCTGATTTAGGTAGATTAAGAGGTATCCTTATGGTTGCAAATTCTTCTGACCTAAAGCTTAAGTGATCCTTTGGTGAAACAAAACATAATCCAGGAACATTCCCTCCTTCAGTCACTGTTGCTAGCTTTCAGGATGCTGACAGCATTTACAGTAGTAATAAATAAATGGTACCCTGCTTTCTGTAGTGATCATGTTAGAGTAGGATTTTTTTCATTTGATCTCTACAGGTGGCTTTTGCTGAGAAGTAAAAGTCATTACTCAGGGCAGGTTCCTTTTCCTGAACCTGAGCATTTTTTACTGGTGATGATGAATTGAGACTGAAATCTACTTCCATTTTTGACAACCTGAGAAGGTAACATTTTTCAAGCAATGGCATAAACAATCTGTGGTGTTGGTCCATCTTTCCTAAATTAAATATTTTGTGATGGAAGTAGGTTACTACAACTTGTTCTTTGTTTCTGCCAACAAAACTGATGTGCTGGATTGGAGGTGAGGATTTTTTTTATTCCTTCATAATTGTTTGAGTGTGTTTGTGATTCATTCTTGAATGATTTTCTTCCCCTTTTACCTATTTAACAATATGTTAGACCCTCCTAGGGAACATGTTCATACCCTGGATTGTGGACAATGATAATAATAATAAAAAAAGTTCATTGTGGCATATGATTGTAAAAATTTTAAAAATGAAAGCATGTCAGATCTTATATCCCTAAAATGATCTTCTATTTGCAACTAAAGTAGCCTCATTTCGAACATTGTGAGTAAAATGGGTTTGTTTCAGTTTTTAGAACAAAGCTGAAGGACCTTCATAATTTCATTCCAGAGTCCTCAATCAAACCCTAAGTTTTCTTAAAGATGAGGTTTACAGTGGGTGAGAGGAGGGGTAATGATTTCAGAATGTTCTGCCTGTTTGGAGCCATATATGTTTCCCTCTGTTTTTTACACTTTTTTGAAGCTGAAACCGACAGTGTAAAGAAATTTATCTGATTAGAATGTCAGCCTTCCTCTTTTTTTTTTTAAATCTAATCATTTGTCTCTTGTCATATATATATTTATATTCAGTTCACAGTTGAAGTAATGCAAATCACTGAGTGCTAGCTTGCTTCACACAGATACATACAAGTCACTGAAGCTAAATGAAGGTCGTGTTTTGATGTTTTCATGTAAACTTGGAAGGATCACGATGTAGTAATACCTCAAAATGTCAAGAAGTAAGTAATATCTGTTCTTTGCATGTACATTTTAGTGTTAATCATTTCTCATTAGTATCTAGGATTCTTACTTGACAGTTAAAGTTCACATTTCAGTTCTGTCTTGTAGATCATGGTTTTGGAAGCTAGTCACAACCCCAAAGCTGGAGTGCTCCATCTATATATGTCCCCTGTGAAATCCCAATTCCCAAACAGGGCATTGTATATTGTATGCCAATCCTAGAGTTCTATCAGATGAATGGAAAGCCAATAATGAAGAAATATAAAAACAAGGCTGTCATATGTATATGGGTTGCAACCTGCTGTTCTGTGGGACAAGCGATCCAATAGTCAAGAGGAAGGTGGTTGCTGAGAATGAATATGGAAGAGAGCATTTATAGAAAATTTGAAGTTCAAAAACTCGAGGACAAGATTACCTGTCGAACTTGAGAAAAGGGCATTATCAAACCACACTCAAAACAAGTGAAATATTATTTGTCTGATGATGTTGACTTGAGACATGGGTGGAGTATTGAGGATCATTCACTGAATTCCTAATGTAAAACACAAGCAAGTCTTGCCTATATCATTTATGGTCGCTGGATTTGTTCTTCATTGTATTTATCACAAAGCTACCTCTTATTCTCAACAAATCATTTACCTTCAATTGGGAATTCATATTCTTGTGCTCTATAATTTTGTTTGGTTGTAAGTTAAAAAGAAGAAATTGAAAGAAAAACTCGCATTGTTTGGTTGCGATTAAATTTTTTTTTAGGTTTATTTTAAATTTTTATATAAAAGTTTTTAAAAAGATGTAAGAATAATTTAGCCTTGTTTAAATACATTTACTATTTTTTATTTTTAAATTAAAAAATAATAATATTTTTTTTGTATACGATACAAGAACTTTTAGAAAATTATATTTTAAAAATTAACTGTATTAAAAAACTGTTTAAAAAATTAAGTTATATTTTTTTATTTTGTCATATTTTAATGTTTTCAAAAGTAATTTTTAAAAATATAAGGCAAATTTATATATATATATATATATATAAAGTGTTCTACTTCTAGATAAATATTTATAATTTTTTAAAAATAGAAAATATATTAAATAGCCCAAACTTGTATTTTAAAATTATTTTTAAAAACAAATTTAAGAAAATATAGTTAAATGGGTTATTATTATTATTATTTAAATCCAAAAAACAATTCTTTTTTATTCTTTAAAAATTATTTTGCATTTTACTTTATTTTTAAAAATTACTTTTAGAGAACAATGAAGAAACATTATTAGAAATTCTTAGAAACAATTTTTAATTTTTTAAAATAGAAAACTGCTTTTAAACCACACGTCAAAACAAATTCTTAATTTTTTATTTTAAATCCTTTAAAACAATATTTTAAAATAAAAATTAATATTAAGCTAATAATATTATTTACTCAAGTTATCTACATTTAAAAGTACTGAAATCTATTCAGAAAATCATTAATAATAAAAATCACAAGTATTAAATGTGTTTAGTATTTATAAAATTAAAAAAACCGTCCAAACGACACCTTGGTGCGGAGCTCCGATAATTGCGGAGGCAGTCACGGACGCCCTGCTCTCCTTTTTATTCAGCTGTGTACCATCGGAATGCTACGCGTTTCCCCACTTTACTCTCTGATTGCTGAAGCCTTCACAGCACAAAACCACTTTCATTTGGCGTACGACATGGAGGACATCTTGGACGAGTTTGCTTACGAATTGATCATGAGAAGAGAGCTGATGGGGGCAGAAGCTGAAGAAGCCAGCACAAGCAAGGTGCGCAGGTTCATTTCTAGTTTCTGTATTTGTTTCAATCCAACTCATGTGGTGCGTAATGTTAAGATGGGCCCCAAAATTGGAGAGATCACCAGCAGATTACAAGATATTTCAGCTAGAAAAGCTGGACTTGGCCTGGAAAAATTGAGAGGAACAGCAGCGACTTCCGCTTGGCAAAGGCCACCACCCACTACACCTATAGCATACGAGCCTCACGTTTATGGCGGGGATGAAGACAAAACACTGGTTCTTGATTTGCTGCGCAAGGTTGAGCCCAATGAAAACAATGTCAGCGTTATTTCCATTGTTGGCTTGGTCGGGGTGGGCAAGACTACGCTCGCACGGCTGGTTTACAATGATGATTTGGCCAAAAATTTTGAACTAAAAGCGTGGGTTTGTGTGAATGATGTGTTTGATGTGGAGAATATAACAAAAGCAATTCTCAATTCGGTGTTAAATTCTGATGCAAGTGGCTCTTTGGACTTCCAACAAGTTCAAAAGAAATTGAGAGATACGTTAGCAGGGAAAACTCTTTTTCTCATTCTAGACGATGTGAGGAACGAAAATTATTGTAATTGGGATCGTTTGCGGGCTCCTTTTAGTGTAGTGGGAAAAGGAAGCAAAGTCATAGTTACAACACGCAATAAAAATGTTGCATTGATGATGGGAGCTGCCAAGAATGTTCATGAACTAAACCCTTTATCTGAAGAGGATTGTTGGTCTGTGTTTGAGAAGCATGCATTTGAACATAGAAATATCAATGATCATCCGAACCTGGTGTCCATTGGTAGGAAAATTGTTGCCAAATGTGGTGGATTGCCACTAGTAGCAAAAGTGCTTGCTGGTCGATTACGCTCAAAGCAAAGGGAAGCCGAATGGGAAAGCATATTGAATAGCTAAATGTGGGATTTGTCAAGCGCGGAATGTGAGATTCTTGGTGCGTTGCAGTTGAACTATCACTATCTCCCTTTGTTGAAATTATAATATGAAAAGTCAAATTAGAAGAATTTTAGGAATTTGAGAAATATTAGGAATTGTTATTTATTTAAGTTTCTTATGTTAATTAGGACTTTGGTCTAATAGAAATTGGAGTCCTAATACAAGTATAATTAGTTTCTTATAAATAGGCTTGTTATTATGTTGAAAAGTAAAATGTAATAAAATTTGATTTTTAACAAAGTATTCTCAATCATGTGGGTTCCAACAAATGACATTAGAATCAGAAGATTAGAAAATGTGAAATGCTAGATCAGAGCTAGAATATCAAGTTGCAATTTTGTTAATAAAATTATGGCTACAAATGATAATTCAATTTATTGTCAACTCCCAAAATTCACAAGTAAATTTTTTGATAATTATTGTATTCAGATGCATGTCTTGTTTAGATCTTATTATGGGATCTAGTGAATATCGGTTTGATCAATTCAAAAGAATTCGAGACACTATCAAAGGAGTAGAAAGATTCATTGAAAGATTCTAAAAAGAAAGATAAAAAAGCACTCCATGAAATATTCCAAGTGGTGGATGAATCCATATTTGAGAATCCATATTTGAGAAAATCTTAGAGGCAGAAACAACAAAAGAGGCATGGGTTACTCTACAAAAATTATATAAAGGGGATAAGCATGTTAAGCAAATGAAGTTGCAAACATTAAGAGGTGAATTTGAGTATCTTTGCATGAATGACTCTAAATCTATCTTAGATTACTTTGATTAGGTACAAACCATTGTTAACCAAATGCAGGCTAATGGTGAAAAGCTTGATGATCAACAAATAGTAGAGAAATTTATGTGCTTTTTAAGTGCAAGATTCGACTATGCAGTTGCAGCAATTGAAGAAGGCAAGGATAATTGTTCTTCTCCTTGGTCTCCTCCTCAGTTAGTGTAAGCATCAAATTTCTACCTCTTTGTTATGTCTATAGATAATTTTCATGTTTGAATTGTAAAGCACACTTAAATAATTCAAAGTTGCAGAAGTCTTGCTGGCTCACAACTTACCATCTCATCTGGAATCCCAAGAAAGGAAATCTGCAACTTGGGATACAATGAGCTATGATCATTCTTAAATATTTAAAGCCTCCTTCATTTGTATCATATGTTCTGATGGCATTTCCTTTTTCTCATTACATATACATGAGGAAGATTTTTTGATTTCCATTATAAGTTTTCAATAGCTATCGTTGCATTTCATTTTATTTCAAGGAGATTCAGTGGTGAAATTCTTTTGCATGTGTCTTGACGTTTGGCACTTAAAACTCTACAATGGTGTTTGGTGTTGAAAAAGGGGTACTTCATTGCAGAATAATGGAAGTATAAATAGTTCTTTACCATCAAAAAAAGCTTCATGGTTGTTAAGATCCTTCTAATTCTTTGTCCTTTTCTTGACATGTTCTTCAATTTGTGGAAGACGTGGGAGGGAAAGCTTGAATCAAATTAAGCCAACTCCTTGCAAAAGACGAATTCTGGCTAAGAAACCTCACCACTTACAAGCTCTTTCTCATCCAAGAATTCTAAAGCAGGTAATTCGAGATTATGTCTCATCTTTGTATCTCTTGAAGCTGATGCACTCACCAATTTCACTCTCGTGTTTTCATCTGATGGTTACCAACTCTTCCTCTTCTACGCAGCCATTATGTGATAATAATCAGAGCTCTGTCTTGCTTGAGTTCAAGCAGAGCTTTCTGATTGGTCAGCATGCTTTTGATGATCCTTCTGCTTATCCAAAAGCTGCAGCTTGGAAATCTGAAGGAGATGGTAGGTACTGCTGCTCATGGGATATTGGAGAGTGTGACAAGGACACTGGCCATGTGATCAGCCTTAACCTTGGCAGCAGATGTCTCTATGGTTCTATCAACTCCAGCAGTGCCCTCTTCCACCTTGTGCACCTTCAAGGGCTTGATCTCTCTTACAATGATTTCAATTACTCTGAGATCCCTTCTGGAGTTGTCCAGCTTTTGAGTCTAAGAAGTCTACACCACCCCTTTTCCAAGATGCTCCAGCCAAATCCCATTAAAGCTCTTACTTAGCACTGTCCAAACTGGTTGTCCATGATCTCTCACAAAATCCATTGAAGCACCAGTAACCTGACCTGGCTTCAGATGCGGGGGTGAGAAGCATTTCCTTGTTTCAATACAAAATGCTTTTGGGAAGCTGGTTGTAGCATTCCTGGTGAATGGTGATTTCCCCTGTCAATTTGGTGCACTTTCAGACTCAATCACTCTTGCATGTCATTGGAGAACCTTAATATTTTTTTTCTTTTTCCTCAATATTTTGTTTTTAGAAAGATTTTAACTAAAAGTATCATGCAATTTCTTGAAATTTTTTTTCAAATCCTCTGCAGACCCCTAATAATAGGAATAAGGTGGTTTATGTTGGAATACATAATTTCTCTTTAAATCCTTGAACCCAGTGTACCAATATTTCAAACATTTCTCTTTGTTTACAGACTTATTCTGGAAATATGATAGGGAATTTGGATATCAATCACTAAAAGGTTGGGATGATTTCTTTTTCTAGTTTCATCTGATTTAGGGTAGATTAAGAGGTATCCCTATGGTAGCAAATTCTTCTGACCTAAAACTTAAGCGATCCTTTGGTGAAACTAACATAATCCAGGAACATTCCCTCTTTCAGTCACTGTTGTTAGCTTTCAGGAAGCTGACAGCAATTTTTACAGTAATAAATAAATGGTACCCTGCTTCTATAGTGAGCATGTTAGACTAAGATTTTATTCATCAACCTCTACAGGTGGCTTATGCAGAGAAGTAAAAGCCATTACTCTGGGGAGGTTCGTTTTCAGGGTTTCTGTGTGGGATGGATGGACCTAAACTCGAGCATTTTAGACTGAAGATGATGACTGGAGACTGGAATCTACTTCCCTTTTTGAAACCTGCGAAGTTACCATTTTCAAGCAGTTGCATAAAAAGTATGTGAGGTTGGTCAATCTGTCCTAAAGTTACAAAATATTTTGTGATGGAAGTAGAATACGGCAATTGTCCTTTGTTTCTGCCAACAAAACCAATGTGCTGGATTAGAGTTGAGGATTTTTTTATTTTTTATTCCCTCATTCATATTTGTTTGATTGTATTTGTAATTCATTCTTGAATGGGTTTCTTCCCCTTTACTTGAGTTTACCAATATGTTAGACCCTCCTAGGGAACATGTTCATACCTTTGATTGTGGCCAAAAAAAAAAAAAGGTCATCTTGGCATATGATTGTAAAGATTTTTAAAATGAAAGCATGTCAGATCTTATATCCCTAAAATGATCTTCTATGTGCAACTAAGGTAGCCTCATTTTGAATATTGTGAGTAAAATGGGCTTGTTTCAGTTTTTAGAACAAAGCTGAAGGACCTTCATAATTTCATTCCATGGAGTCCTCAATCAAACCCTAAGTTTTCTTGAAGATGTGGTTTATAGTGGGTGAGAGTGGGGCAATGATTTCAGAATCTTCTGCCTGTTTGGAGCCATTTTCTGCTTCCCCTCGGTCTTTTTTTATTTTTTGTTGCGTCTTGTCATATATACATATATGTATTCGGTTCACGGTTGAAGTAATGTAAATCACTGGGTGCTTGCATGCTGCACATAGGTACATGGATGTCACTAAAGCTAAATGAAGGTTGTGTTTTCTCATAAACTTTGAAGGGTCACACTGTAATACCTCATAATGTCAAGAAGTAAGTAATATCTGTCCTCTGCATGTACGTTGTAGTGTCGATCATTTCTCATTAGCATCTGGCATTCTTACTTGATGGTTAAAAAGGTTCAGATTTCAGTTGTGTCTTGTGGATCATGGTTTTGGAAGCTAGTCACAGCCCAAAAGCTGGAGTGCTTCATCTATATATGTCCCCTGTGAAATCCCAATTCCCAAACAGGGCATTGTATATTGTATGCCTATCCTAGAGTTCTATCACATGGATGGAAAGCTAATCATGAAGAAATATAAAACCAAGGCTTTCATATGTATTTGGGTTACAACCGGCTGTTCTGTCAGACAAGTGGTCCAATAGTCCAGAGGAAGGTGGTTGTTGAGAATGAATATGGAAGAAGAGCATTTATAGAAATTTTGAAGTTCAAAAACTTGAGGACCAGATTACCTGTAGGACTTGAGAAAAGGCCATATCAGCCACTCTCAAAACAAGTGAAATATTATTTGTCTGATGATGTTGACTTGAGACATTGCTCTTATTGGCAACAAATCATTTACCTTCAATTGGAAATTCATATTCATGTGCTCTATAATTTTGTTTGGTTGTAAGTTAAAAAGAAGAAATTAAAAGAAAAACTCATATGTTTCGTTGTGCTTAATTTTTTTTTTAGATTTATTTTTAAATTTTGAAATTAAAAAAAAAAAATAATCAAAAGATATAAGAATAATTTACTGTTGTTTATTTTTTATTTTTAAATTAAAAAAGAATAAAAATTTTATATAGTATACAAGAATTTTTTTAAAATTGCAATATAAAATAAATTGTCTTAAAAAGGGTTTAAAAGATTAATGTATATTTTTCTATTTTCTCTTATCTTAATAATTTTTAAAAAAATAGAAAATATATTGAAAGGATTACTTAGCTTTTTATTTTAAATTATTTTATATGCTTTAAAACAAATTTTTAAAATAAAAGTTAATATTAAGCTAATAATAATATTTTCTTAAGTTATCAACATTTAAAATTACAGAAATATATTCAGAAAATCATCAGTAATAAAAATCACAACTATTAAATGTGTTTAATATTTATATATATATATATAAAAAAAAAAAAAAAAAAAAAAAAAAAAAAAAAAACCCATCCAAACAGCACCTTAGTGCGGCGCTCCAATAATTATGAAAAGCTGTCATGAATGGCATGCTTTGCTTTTTTTTACTTCAGCCGTGGTCATGACGACCTTGGAATCCTACGCGTGTTGACCCGTCTACTTCGGATTGCTTAAGTCTTCGCACCACACAGCCACTTTCAATTGTTTCCATCCTCCCTTCTCTACTCTCTGCTCTTGGTTTGCCTTTGCTGAACACCATGGCAGTTGTTGGAGAGGCTCTTCTTTCCGCTGCCTTTGGCTCGTTGTTTGATAAGTTGCGTTGCTCAGATCTGATTAAGTTCGCACAGCAGGAGGATGTCCACACCGACCTCAAGAAATGGGAGAAGCAGTTGCAGAGCATCCGGCAAGAGATCAACGACGCGGAGAAGAAGCAGATCACACAGGAGGCTGTCAAATCATGGCTGTTTGATATGACGGTTTTGGGGTATGACATGGAGGATATCTTGGACGAGTTTGCTTACCAATTGACGAGAAGAAAGCCGATGGGAGCGGAAGCTGAAGAAGCCAGCACAACCGAAGTACGCAAGTTCATTCCTAGTTGCTGTACTAGTTTCAATCCAACTCATGTGGTGCGTAATGTCGAGACGGGATCCAAGATCAGAGATATCACCAGCACATTACAAGATATTTCGGCCAGAAAAGCTGGACTTGGCCTAGAAAAGGTGACAGGAGCAGCAGCTACTTCCGCTTGGCAAAGGCCGCCACCCACTACACCTATAGCATACGAACCTGGGGTTTATGGCACGGATGAGGATAAAAAAGTGATCCTCGATTTGCTGGGCCAGGTTGAGCCCTATGAAAACGATGTTGGCGTCATTTCCATTATTGGCATGGGTGGGGTGGGAAAGACAACGCTCGCGCGGTTTGCTTCTGGTGAAATATGCTTTTGTTTGGAAGATAACTTGGAAAGTAATTGACAATCCACAATTTCTAAAGAAACTCGTCATTCATCATTCATTCTTGGAAAATTCGATGTGTTCAAGAAATTTGAAGCCTTTCAAGAGTTTGAACATTTACGAACATTTGTGGCTTTACCAATTCATGGTACGTTTACAGAATCTTTTGTAACTAGTTTGGTGTGTGATCATTTGGTGCCAAAATCTTGACAGTTAAGAGTCCTCTCTTTGAGTGAATATATGATATTTGAGCTACCAGATTCTATTGGTGGATTAAAACATCTGTGTTATTTGAATTTGTCTTTCACCCAAATCAAATTATTGCCAGATTCAGTGACCAACCTCTATAATGTACAAACATTGATACTATCCAATTGTGAGCATCTTACAAGGTTGCCTTCCAACATTGGAAATTTAATTAGCCTTAGACATCTCAATGCTGTTGGTTGTTCATTGCAAGAGATGCCACAGCAAATAGGCAAATTAAAGAAATTGCAAACATTGTCTGATTTTATTGTGGCCAAAAGAGGATTTTTGGGAATAAAGTAGTTGAAGGATTTGTCACATCTGCGGGGCGAGATATGTTTTTCAAAATTGGAAAATGTTGTGGATGTTCAAGATGCTGGAATTGGAGTCAAGAATTGAATGGTTCACATAATGAAGACACTGAAATGGAAGTCCTCCTCTCTCTACAACCTCATACCAATCTGAAGGAACTCAGGATTGATTATTATCGTGGTCGAAAATTCCCAAACTGGATGTGTGATTCCTCTTACTCTAAATTGGTTGCGCTAAGTCTTATTGGTTGTATAAGATGCATATCACTACCTTCCGTTGGGCAACTACCCTTCCTCAAGAAGTTAGTCATCAAAAAAATGGATGGAGTCAAAAGTGTGGGGCTGGAGTTTGAGGGCCAAGTTTCTCTTCATGCTAAGCCTTCCAATGCTTAGAGTCTTTGTGGTTTGAGGACATGAAGGAATAGGAAGAGTGGTGTTGGTCAACAAAGTCATTTTCTCGCCTCCGTCAGTTGGAGATAAAAAATTGTCCAAGATTGATTAAGAAATTACCCACACACCTAACTTCTCTAGTAAAGCTCAGTATTGAGAATTGCCCAGAAACGATGGTTCCACTTCCAACACACTTGCCTTCTCTTGAAGAGCTCAATATCTATTGTTGCCCAGAAATGACGCCACAATTTACAACCATGAATTTCTCATTATGCCACTGAGGGGAGCGAGTAGAAGCGCAATTGACATCACCTCACAATTTATTTGAAAGTTAGTGGAATATCAGGGCTTTCCAGACTTCAGCCGAAGTTTATGCAGTACCTGCTGAGGCTTGAACTTCCAGAAATTGACAATTCTGGTCAGTTGCAATGTTTGTGGAAGGATGGGTTGGGAATAGGAAACCTCTCTGGTCTTCGAATATCGGGTTGTAACCAACTTGTATCCTTTGGAGAGGAGGAAGAGCAAGGGTTGAATCTTCAGCGTTTGGAAATATGGACGTGTGATAAGTTGGAGAGGCTTCCACATGGATTACGAAGCTATACATCTCTTGCAGAGTTGATCATCGAGGATTGCCCAAAACTGGTGTCATTTCCAGAGATGGGTTTCCCGCTCATGCTTAGAGGTCTTGCTATTTCTAATTGTGAAAGTCTAAGTAGTCTACCTGATAGGATGATGATGAGAAACGGCAGCAACAACGAGTGTCACCTTGAATACTTGGAGATAGAGGAGCGTCAATCTCTTATTTGCTTTCCAAAAGGCCGGTTACGCATCACCCTTAGGCGACTATTCATATCCCATTGTGAAAATCTAGTATCTCTTCCAGAAGACATCGATGTGTGTTCCCTTGAATAGTTAATTATAGAGAGTTGTCCATCTCTCATTGGTTTTCCAAAAGGAAAGCTACATCAACTCTTAAGAATCTCACGATAGTGGGCTGTAAAAAGCTAGTCTCTGAAAGTTTGTATCAAGAAGATGAAAATCTAGTTTCTGTTTATTAAGTGGAAGAAATTACATGTCATGGAGAGGTTCTCTACTCTGCTATTTATATTTTCTACTGTAACAAACTACGTTACCAAACTCTAGCTACTTGCACAGTTCAAACTACACTACCAAATTCCCAACTACTTGTACAGTTCTTGAGTGATCTTGGTTTTGTTGAGTTCTGTTGTTGCAACAGCCTTCTGTTGCTGGTGCAGTTGTGGTCTATCAGTCTCTACCAGAAGGAATAGTGCATCACCATTCCAACAACACAACCAATTGCGGTCTTCAAATCTTGGATATCTTTCAAGGTTCATCTCTCTCATCCTTTTCTACCGGCAAGTTTCCCTCTACCCACAAATCTATTACGATCGATAATTGTGCACAGTTGCAGCCAATTTCAGAGGAGATGTTTCACTGTTATAATAATGCACTTGAAGAGTTGTTCATCTCGGGACTCCCTAATCTCAAAACTATACCAGATTGCTTCCACAACCTCAAACATCTTCGGATTGAAAAATGTGAGAATCTGGACTTGCAGCCTCATCTATTGCGAAACCTCACTTCTCTTGCATCACTTCAGATCATAATTGTGAGAATATCAAAGTGCCCTTATCAGAATGGGGCCTTGCCAGGTTGACCTCTCTTAGAACTCTTACTATTGGTGGCATAGCCACCTCCTTTTCTAATCACCACCACCACTTGTTTCTTCTTCCTACTACTCTATTTGAGCTTTGCATTTCAAGTTTCCAGAATCTGGAATCCTTGGCTTTCCTGTCTCTCCAAACGCTCACCTCTCTTAGAAAGCTATGTCTTCCAATGTCCTAAGCTTCAGTCGTTTATACCAAGGGAGGGGCTGCCTGACATGCTTTCAGAACTGTATATAAGAGACTGCCCACTCCTAATTCAAAGGTGCTCCAAAGAGAAAGGGGAAGATTGGCTCAAGTTTGCCCACATCCCCTGTGTGAAAATTGATGGCAAATTGATCTTTGAGCAATAAGAAGTTGAGATTGCAGCAAAATGAACGCAGAGACCACCACTATATATAAATGCTTGGTATTTTTCTTCAATCCGCCACAATTGCTTGTGTCATTTGTTTAATTTATTGTTCCAAATTTATTTGTTTAATTGAATTGTCTCACATGTCTTCCACAGTTGAAACTCATCCAATGGAAAAAACTCCTTCACCAATGACTGGTTGCTATCCATGCCTGTCATTAGATTGCATACCTACACAACACGCATAGGCAATCAATTCCCTTTCTATTAGAATCAAGTACGCCCATTCATTATACGTAACTTTTTTCTTCTTAAGAATTAGTTTCAAAATGTTCATTTTAAAGGAATTCCATTTCGTGCATGTAGGGTGTGAAGGAGAAGATAATGCAAATGGAATCCAATTCTCTAACCACAGGTCAGCCAGTTAAAGTGAGTATACTGTATTTCATTCATGATCTTTTTTAACTTTGTGCATTTCAATTGCATTGTCCTCAATAAGCTTTCTCTTCCCATATATCTCTATATAAAGTCTGCCTTTTTTTTCCTTACATATTCATAGATGTGCAGTGCATATATGAACATAGGCTGTGTTCTTAATGCTTTCAAACCTATGATTTCACATTTTTCCATCACGGGATTCTACCAAGTCCTTATAATTTTCTATTTTATCAACATGATCTTTGTTCAACTTACAAGTTGTTCAAGTGAGTGATAAAGAATACAAATGGTTAGATATCACTTTTTTCTTTGTCCTCTTGATTGCACTGCATCTTTATTTGGAATTGGATATTTCTCTTTGTAACTTGTTTTTCTTGGGGTTTTTAATTACATTCCTTCTTACAATAAGTCAGGATTGACCTTTTCTCTAATTGTTCTTCTTCTTGGTCTTCTCCTCAGTTAATGTAAACATCAAATTTCTACCTCTTTGTTATATCTGTAGATAATTTTCTGGTTTGAATTGTACAGCACACTTAAATAATTCAAAGTTGCAAAAGTCTTGCTGGCTCACCAATTACCATCTCATGTGGATTCCAAAGAAAGGAAATCTGCAACTTGAGATACACTGAGCTATGATCATTCTTACCTTTTTAAAGCTTCTTCGTTTGTATAATATGTTCTGATGGCATTTACTTTTTCTCATTACACATGCATGAGGAAGATTTTATGACTTCCATTATAAGTTTTCAATAACTATATTTGCATTTCATTTTATTTCCAGTAGATGCAGGGGGCAAAAATTCCTTTGTATGTTTCTTGACGTTTGGCACTTAAAACTCTACACTGGTGTTTGGTGTTGAAAAAGAGGTACTTCATGCAGAATAATGAAAGTATAAATAGTTCTTTGCTATCAAAAAAGGCTGCATGGTTGTTAAGATCCATCTAATTCTTTGTCCTTTTATTGACATGTTCTCCAACTTGTGGAAGACTTGGAAGGGAGAGCTTGAATCAAATTAAGCCAACACCTTGCAAAAGATGAATTCTGGCTAAGAAACCTCACCACTCACAAGTTCTTTCTTATCCAAGAATTCTACAGCAGGTAATTCAGATTACGGTCTCATCTTTGTATTTCTTCATGCTGATGCACTCACTGATTTCACTCTCATATTTTCATCTGATGGTGACAAAGTCTTCCTCTTCTACGTAGCCATTATGTTATAATAATCAGAGCTCTGTCTTGCTCAAGTTCAATCAGGGCTCTCTGACTGGTCAGCATGCTTCTGATGATCCTTCTGCTTATCCAAAAGTTGCAGCTTGGAAATGTGAAGGTGAAGGTTGTGATTGCTGCTCATGGATGTCGTAGAGTGTGACAAGGACACTGACCATGTGATTGGCCTTAACCTTGCCAGCAGCTGTCTCTATGGTTCTATCAACTGCAGCAGCACCCTCTTCCATCTTGTGCATCTTCAAGGGCTTGATCTCTCTGATAATGATTTCAGTTACTCTAAGATCCCATCTGGAGTTATCCAGCTTTTGAGTCTAAGAAGTCTAAACCACTAATCTTCCAGATTCTCCAGCCAAATCCCATTGGAGCCCTTAGTGTTTTCCAAACTGGTTGTCCTTGATCTGTCACAAAATCCATTGAAGTGCCAGTAACCTGACCTGGCTTCACATGCAGGGGTGAGAAGCATTTCCTTCTTGTAATACAAAATGCTTTTAGTAAGCTGGTAGTATCATTCCTGGTGAATGGGTGATTTCCCCTGTCAATTTGGTACACTTTCAGACTTGATCTCTTGCATATCATTGGAGAGCCTTTATCTTTTTTCTTTTTCCTCAATATTTTGTTTTAAGAAAGATATTAACTAAAAGTATTGTGCAATTTCATTTGAAAAAATTTTCAAATCCTTTTCTATGTGAAATTATGGATCTTTAGTGTTCTGCAGACCCCAAATGTTAGGAATATGGTGGTTTATGTTGGAATTCATGATTTTCTCTTTAAATCCTTGAACTCAGTGTACCAATATCCCAAACATTTCTTTTTGTTTACAGATATATGCTGGAAATATGATAGGGTGATTAAGGCCAAGGGGCCACTTTGGTATTGGTTTGGAGATCAATCACTGAAAGGTTCAGATGATTTCTTTTTCTAGTTTCTTCCAATTTAGGGTAGATTAAGTGGTACCCTTATGGTAGCAAAATTCTTCTGACCTAAAGCTTAAGTGATCCTTCGGTGAAACCAAACATAATCCAGGAGCATTCCCTCCTTCGGTTACTGTTGCTAGCTTTCAGGAAGCTGATAGCATTTACGGTAATAAATAAATGGTACCCTGCTTTCCATAGCGATCATGTTAGACTAAGATTTTTTCATCGACCTCAACAGGTGGCTTATGCTGAGAAGTAAAAGTCACCACTCAGGGCAGGTTCCTTTTCGGGGTTTCTGTGAAGGATGGATAGACCAGAACTTGAGCATTTTTTACTAAAGATGATGAATCAAGACTGGAATCTACTTTCATTTTTGACAACCTGAGAAGGTAACATTTTTCAAGCAATGGCATGAAAAATCTACGGTGTTGGTCTATCTTTCCTAAACTAAATATTTTGTGATGAGAGTAGATTACTACAACTTGTTCTTTGTTTCTGCCAACAAAACTGATGTGCTGGATTGGAGTTTTATTCACTCATTTATATTTGTTTGAGTGTATTTGTGATTCATTCTTGAATGATTTTCTTCCCCTTTTACTTGAGTTTACCAATATGTTAGACCCTCCCAGGGAACATGTTCATACCCTGGATTGTGGGAGATAAAAAAAAATGTCATTTTGGCATACGATTGTAAAAGTTTTAAAAATGAAAGCATGTCAGTTCTTATATCTCTAAAATGATCTTCTATTTGCAACTAAAGTAGCCTCATTTTGACCATTGTGAGTAAAATGGGCTTGTTTCAGTTTTTAGAACAAAGCTGAAGATTCCATGGAGTCCTCAATCAAACCCTTAGTTCTCTTAAAGATGAGGTTTATAGTGGGTGAGAGGAGGGGTAATGATTCAGAATGTTCTGCCTGTTTGGAGCCTTTGATGTTTTCACGTAAACTTTGAAGGATCACGATGTAATACCTCAAAATGTCAAGAAGTAAGTAGTATCTGTCCTCCGCATGTACATTTTAGTGTTAATCATTTATCATTAGTTTCTAGGATTTTTTCTTGATAGTTAAAGAAGTTCACATTTCAGTTCTGTCTTGTAGATCATGCTTTTGGAAGCTAGTCACAACTCACAACCCCAAAGCTGGAGTGCTTCATCTATATATGTCCCCTGAGAAATCCCAATTCTGAAACAGGTCATTGTATATTGTATGCCTATCCTAGAGTTCTATCAGATGGGTGGAAAGCCAATCATGAAGAAGTATAAAAACAGGGCTTTCATATGTATATGGGTTACAACCTGCTGTTCTATCAGACAAGTGATCCAATAGTCCAGAGGAAGGTGGTTGCTGAGAATGAATATGGAAGAGAGAATTTATAGAAAATTTGGAGTTCAAAAACTTGAAGACCAGATTACCTGTAGAACTCGAGAAAAAGGCATTTCAAACCACACTCAAAACAGGTGAAATATTATTTGTCTGATGATGTTGACTTGAGACATTGCTGGAGTATTGAGGGTCATCCATTGAATTCTTACTGTAAAACACAAGCAAGTTTTGATCGTTGTTCATTGTGTTGATCACAAGTGACTGACTAAAGCTACCTCTTATTGTCAACAAATCATTTACTTGTAATCGGAAATTCTTTTTGTTTTTTATTTTTAATAATTGAGGAACCTTCCATAGCCAAGCCCTTAGAACTCTCCTAGGGACCCAAATCTTGGGGTGTTGATTGTCCTGCTACAACCAGTGCCAGGTATTGGTGTTCTGTAATTTTGTGTTGGTGTGGCCAATGTTCTGAAATTCCAAGTTGAAATGTATAAATACAAATTAAGAATGGATGCTAGCATTGTGGAAGTGGCCCTAATGGTTGTGTTGGAGCCTTGGAGGTCATGTTAGCACTTAGGAGTAGTGTGATGATAGTGTTTTTAAGAAGTTTTTTCAAATAAATTGGGACAAATTTAATTTACATTCCTTGTATTAGACCTCAATCAACTGAAGGGAAAATGGCAAGCTTGACTGTAACTGTGTAAATTAAAAAGAAGAAATTGAAAGAAAAACTCTTATTGTTTGGTTGCGCTTAAATTTATTTTTAGATTTATTTTAAAATTTTGATATAAAATTTTAAAATTGTAGGAATAATTTAGAGTTGTTTAGATACATCTCTTATTTTTTTTATTTTTAAATTGAAAAGAATAAAATTTTGTATATAATATATACAAGAATTTTTAGAAAATCAAATTTAAAAATTAATTGTCTTAAAAACTGTTTAAAAATTTAATGTTTATTTTTTCTTTTTATTTTTTCATATTTTAATATTTTTGAAAGTAATTTTAAAAAATATAAAACAAATTTATGTATATATTTTTTTATAAAGTGTTCTACTTTTATACAAATACTTATAATTGTTTAAAAAATAGAAAATATATTAAAAGGGTTACATAGCCTTTTATTTTAAAAAATATTTATGTTTAAAACCATCCAAACGGCACCTTAGTGCGGAGCTCCGATAATTGTGAAAGGCTGCCACGGCTGCCATGCTCTACTTTTTCTTCAGTCGTTCACTCGTGGGCCATGACGGCAATTGGAATCCTACCTTTTATAGAAAAAAAATATAGGGTTGCTCGGCTTTTCCTTCGTGGGCCATGATGGCAATTGAAATCCTACCTTTTGAAATCCCACCTTTTATGGACAAAAAAAATATAGGTTCCTTTTATAGAAAAAATGAATAAAAAGGTTTAGCCAAATTAACCCTTTTATTAACATGTAGGAGCCTTATTATAAAAAATAAAAGTAAAAAAATTCTTTAAAATTTAAGTGGAAGTTTCAATTATCAACTAAGATTTTATGTTGTAGTATGTGACTCGTATTGAATGAAAGACATATATGGAGAAAAAAGGGATAAGCGTCGAAATTGAGTGGAGTAGAATGATGACGTTTGTTATTAGAGCTTGTATTTTTTTTATTGTTAAGGTCGAACAATAAGTTGGGGGGTTGCAGGGGGGCAACGACTCCCGTGATATATTTCAGGGGTATTTTTGAAAATTTTCAATACTTGAGGATTAGTATAAATACTCTTTCTTGTAACCCTAATTTTGGAGTAGTGAAAATCTTCAACCTTGCTCTCGTGGCCGTAGACATTCTGCCAAACCACGTTAAATCTATATATTTTTCTTTTGTTTTTTTAAATTTTTTTTAACTAGAAATTACTACAAGAATTACAATAATTGATATGAGAGCGCCAGGTTTCAATATCTTGAATTTTTTCTGCAAAGTTCGACATAATCAAGTTCAATGTATCTAGGAATTTCGATCCATGACAGAGAATGGTTAAGAATTTGCTTAGTGCAGCAAGGCATGGCAAATGCATTATACAGAAAACAATCAAAAGAAATGAATGACATAAATCAAAAGGATTTGGAAGCGAAGACTATGACAACTATTAGGCTTTGTTTGGCTAATAATGTGATGTACCATGCCAGGAATAAGGGGAATCATTGACAACAATTTGGTAGAAGACGAAGACAAGGTGTTGATGTTAATCACCGACAACAATTTGATAGAACGTGATTAACTAACTCTTTTTGGATAAGGATTTGGTTTTAGAATTTAGGGATTTTTTGGGAAGATCACAACAATATGGAATTGTAGGTGTACTCATGGAGGAAAATATCGCGATATGTCGGCGATATATCGCCGATATATCGTGTATCGGCTGATATCGACACGATATTTCATGGAGAAATATCGGTCAGGCGATTTTTCGGGATAAATCGCGAGAAATTGGCAATTTCTCGCGATATATCGGAGATTTGACGATAAATCGCCGATTTTTCCCGATATATCCCATGGTCAACGCGGGTCAACCGAAGTCAAATGCGCTACATTATAGTCAACGCGCTACAGTGCCCTTGGAAATGGCCTTCTCCTTTTGTTTCTGGAGGGATTTGAACCCCAAACCAAAAGGTTTGAGGCATGCCCTACTACCACCCGGGCTAACTCACCCTTGTTTAATAATGTGCACTCAACTTATATATACTTAAACTTATTATATAAATAAAATATTAAAAGAATAAATTAATTATAATTATTTTATAATTAAATGCAAATTTTCTTTTAATTGATTACCAAAAATATAAAAATTATATAATTTTCTTCATAATGTTTTTAATATCATTAATAATTAATTATATATATATATAATAATTTATTTTATATTGTTATCATAATTTTAATATTAATATATATTTTAAAATTAGACATATTACAATCAAATATCATAATATTAGATGTAATTTAATAATAAATGTACACTTATAAAATTCATATTTTTATCGATACATACGATATTATTATCAAATATGATAAATCATGTTATACATATATCAAATTTTTCAATAAAACAACTTTAAAATATTTATTATACTTCTAATTATATTATTATGAGGTTTTTCTTACATTTCCATGAGTTTTTAACAATTTTAAGCCTATCAATATTTTTTTCCAAAATATCCGCCGATATATCTCCGATATATCCGATATATCCGTAAAATCGAAGTACCGATATATCCGTGATTACCGATATTTTCTTCCATGGGTGTACTTGACCATTGTGCCACATGTCGGTATATTTATAAAGTAAAACCCTAGGGTTTTTTTTTTTTTTTTTTGTTTATTTGGTAAAAGATAAGATTCCTTTCACTTTCTTCATTGATGAAAAGACCAGCCATCTAAATTGACTTGTTTTTTTTCCTTTTCTTCCCTTAATTATGGCCGACAAGATCGGTGTTGATTTCAAAGTCACTAATAAAATTGGCCTCTCAAAGACTAGGTAACTAACTAACAAAAGAAAAGGTGCCTTTCATTTCCCATGCCATGCAACAGATAAAAAAAAAGTAGCCAATTAATTTGGGTTGTGTACTTTGGATTTTATTTATGGCCAACCACTTAAAGACTATTTAGAACATTAGATATGGAACTCTAAATCCACTTGCAGAATCATCCAAAAGATTTCTTGAGAAAATCCATTTATATAGATTGAAGTCCTCTTATTATTATAAGGTTTGCTCCAAATAAAATGACTCTTCAAGGTAAAAATAAAATAAAATAAAATTCCAAGTATTTGGTTTTGGACTAGTAATATTTGGAGCAAATCTTATAGTAGAGTAATATTCTAACTAGAAAATTGTTCATCTCCATTATGATAGGGTAATATTGTAAATAAACAAAAGAAAATTGATATCATTTATATATAAAATTATGTAATAGTCTAACTCAAACCTTAGAGGAAGGGATTAACATTAAAGTAGAATAGGGTTTATTTGTCAATTGTTTTTTTGTTTTTGAGAATAAAAAGGGAAAAAATATGTTTGATAATTACAAAATATAAAATAATTTTTTGTTCTTAAAAATAGAAAATAAAGTGATTTTTGAAAACATATTTTAATTATTTTCCGAGTGCTGTTTTAAAAAATAATAATTAAAAATAAAGCATTATACATAAAATTTATTTTTAAAAATATAAAAAAACAATTTTAAAAAATTTTAATTTGTCAAACAAACTTTTGTTCAAAAAAACATCGTAAAATTGTTTTCAAAAAGTATTTTTTGAAAACAATTTTCAAATTCATTTTCAAACAACTAATAAGTTTTTCAATACATTATATTTTTTTATATAAAATAATAGTACTAATATAAAAAAATATGAATATTTTATTTTATCCTATCCGATGATGAGCTAAACCAAATGTTAATAACTAAAATAAATCATATGAAATCAATAAACTAAACAAAACTGGCTTCCCAAACATCTCCTTGGTTGTACCTTCATCAACAACTACTAAATTAGAGAAGTCTGAACTTCATTTCGTTTTCCTTCTCAATGTAAAAGGGATAGACCATTTTTAACCTTTCTTATTAAAATAAGCTATGCTTATTAACCGCATAAAACTTGTATCCTTCTAAGATTTTTGTCCTTTCAATTTTTTGCTGTCTTCTTTTTGCTTCTACTTGTTTACTTTTCTTAACCCATAAAAACAAAAAATCGACAAAATCAATTCAATGGAACAATAATCGATCAATTTTGTTCAATTTTCAATAATTATAAAGATCGATTTGATTGATGAATTTTGAAAATTCATTTTATTGGTAGATTTTCAGTTATAAAAACATAATTA
This sequence comes from Vitis rotundifolia, assembly GCA_030254885.1. Taxonomy (NCBI): domain Eukaryota; kingdom Viridiplantae; phylum Streptophyta; class Magnoliopsida; order Vitales; family Vitaceae; genus Vitis; species Vitis rotundifolia. The sequence continues at coordinate 20,333,829 of CM058163.1, forward strand.
AAATGACAGTCTAACTTATATATAATTATTCAATATTGGATGAGTTTTTTTTTTTTTTTTTTCACAAAGCTCTACCAAAATAAGTTATTATTCTTAGACTATGATTAAATTAACTTTTAAATGCATCAATTACATTTTCAGCTACAATTTTTAAATGTATTTTGAATTTCAAATTTAAATTAATTTCAATTATTCTTAAAATCAAATTAGACTTGAAATCTAAATTAACTTGCATCCAATGTATTAATCATCTAAACTAAACTTTTATCAAGTTTGGTTTCGTTTAATTTTTTTATCACTAAAAGGTGGATTCGGTGCGACCATACTCGTTTCTCAAATCACACCTTTTTATACCTATTCTAAATAAACCTCTACTAAATCATATTAATCAAATATTTAGTGCTACCCATGTAAAATAAACAAAAAGGGAAACAACCACTTCTTACCATTGTGATTCTCATTTTCTTTACCAATGTACAAATCAGGAACCTAAAATTCACTTTTGTTCAATTTTTTCTTTTCTTTAATTGTATGATTCCCTCTTAATCGATGAAATATTTTTTGTTCAAAACCTACAAAAACATGTTTAGACAATTACCATGAGCTTATATTTTCCCTAATCCCATGTAGTATATTACATTATTATTAGTTAGGGCACTAAGATTGATGTTTACTAATAAATAAATAAAAAGGTCACCCCTCAAAGATTAGGTAACTAGGGAACAAAAGAAGAGGTGTCTTTCATTGCCTATGTCATGCAACCTATAAAATTAGCCAATTGATTTGGCCTATGTATTTATGTTTTTATTTATGGCCGGCCGCTTAAAGATTATTTAAAACATTAGGTAAGGGAATCGGAATCGGAATCCACTTGAACAACAATCCAAAAGATTGGGGTAAGAAATTTCACCCTTTTAGGTGATTAAAATATGATCCACTTTCACATAAAAATTAACATTTTTCCTATCTTGGTTCACTTGACAATCATTGGAATATCATATGGGTGTATTTACTTTTTTTCATCACTAAAATGTTGATTTGGTTTTAGTTCAAGTATAAATCAACTTTCCCTTAGAAAAAAAAAATCAAATTACACCTTTTTATACCTACCCCAAATAAAGCTCTACTAATTCATACTAATTAAATATCCGATGCTACTTATATTAAGTAAACAAAAAGGAAAACAACCATGGAGTCTTCTATTTATTTGATAAAAAGGAAAGGTGATTTTTATTTTCTTTATCAATGTGAAGGTATGCCACCTAAATTAAATTCATTCAATTTTTTCTTTTCTTTAATAGTAAAACCTCACTCTTAATGATATGGATATCATCCATTAAAATAAAAAATAAAAATAAAAATGTGTTTACACAATTAAAAAGAGCTTATGCAATTATAATGTTAAGAACTTTTCATAGGATATCACATTAATTGTGGGAAGGGCAACAAGATCGTTATTGATTTTTTAAAAACAAAAAAAGGCAAAAAAAATCAACCCTCAAAGATTAGGTAACTAAGGAACAAAAGAAGAGGTGTCTTTCATTACTTATGTCATGTAACCTATAAAATTAGCCAATTGAGTTGGCTTATGTATTTATGTTTTTATTTATGGCCGGTCGCTTAAATATTAGTTAAAACATTAGGTAAGGGAATGGGAATCCACTTGCAGAATAATCCAAAAGATTAGGTGAGAAAATCGATCCACCCCTTTTAGATGATTAAAATATTATCCACTTTCATATAAAAATTAATATTTTTCCTTCCTTAGTTGTCACATGACAGGAATAATGTATATACTAGTGAATTTGGAATATCACAATACTGTTAGTATGTGAGAAAAAGAAAGAGAAAAATCTTTTTGTATAAATTACTTCATAAGTTATATATTATTGTAATATTATATTTTTTTATAAAACAAGAAAAATTATTAGAAATATCTTTATAAATATTTTAGGTTAAGAGAAGGAAATCTCATGATATGGAACTAGACTTACTATAAAGGTAAATAAAGATGTGGAGAAGAATAGAAGACACTTGATGGAGTGATGGGCTCGTGGTTCAGAGTGTGGATACAAAGAGTGGGAATGTGGAGCAAAAGGACTTATGGTCGTGTGGATACAAAGAATATGAAATATGAGATGTTTTGGGAACTAATAATATAATAAAAAGATTATTTCTTATTTGTGGACGTAAATACTGAACCACATTAAAATCTCATATACTTTTGTGTAAATCATTTTATCTTTATATTATTGAACTAACTTTACTTGTATTAAAGCTTCTGCTAGTACAACAAATGTCTCATAGTGTTTTTAGGATTAAGAATCCATAAAGAAAATCCAATAATGGGTGGAAAAGGGATTTATCTTATTTTTATAATAAAATAGTAATGGCTGCCATGCTCTGCTTTTTCTCCAGTCGTTCAGTCGTGGGCCATGACGGCAATTGGAATCCTACCTTTTAGAAAAAAATATAGGGTTGCTCTGCTTTTCCTTCGGGGGCCATGATGGCAATTGAAATCCTACCTGTTGTAGTCGTGGGCCATGACCGCAATTGAAATCCTAACTTTTATAGAAAAAAAATATAGGTTCCTTTTATAGAAAAAATGAATAAAAAGGTTTAGTCAAATTAACCCTTTTATTACCATGGAGCCTTATTATAAAAAATAAATAAATAATCCTTTAAAATTTAAGTGAAAGTCTCAATTATCAACTTTATATTATAGTATATGACTCATATTAAGTAAAAGACATATAGAGAAGAAAGGTTAAGCGTCGAGTGGAGCGGAATGGAATGATGACGTTTGCTATTAAAGCTTGTAATTTTTTTATTGTTAAGGTCAAACAATAGGTTGGGGGTTGCAAGGGTCATTACATTTCAAGGGTATTTTTAGAAATTTTAAATACTTGAGAATTATTATAAATATCCTTTTTTGTAACTCTAATTTTGGAGTAGTGAAAATCTTTAATCCTATTTCCGTAGACCTAGACATTCTGCCTTTTTTTTTTTGTAACTTCTTCATTAGGAATTGCTACAGGAATTACAACAATTGGTATCAACAATTGGTATCAGAGTGCTAGATTTCAATGTCTAGGATTTTTTCTACGAAGTTCAGCATAGTCACGTTCGATGGATTTGAGAATTTTGATCTATGGCAGAGAAAGGTTAAGGATTTGCTAGTGCAGCAAAGCATGGTGAAGGTATTATGCGGAAAACAACAAGAAAGAATGAATGACATAAATTGGAAGGATTTGGAAGCTAAGACTGTAATAACTATTAGGCTTTGTTTGACTAATAATGTAATGTACCATATCATGGACGAGGAATCACCAGCAACAATTTGGTAGAAGACGAATACAAGGTGTTGATGTTAATCACTGACATCAATTTGATAGAACGTGATTAACTAACTCTTTTTGGATAAGGATTTGGTTTTAGAAATTAGGGATTTTTTTGGAAAGATCGCAACAATATGGAATTGTATGTGTACTTGACCATTGTGCCACATGCCGATGTATTTATAAAGTAGTACCCTAGGGTTTTTTTTTTTTTTTTTTTTTTTTTTTTGTTTATTAACTTTAGGGAGAATTACTCTTAAGGGTAGGCTGGGAAAAAAAATTACTGAAAAGGGTGGGTAAATTTGATAATTCTTATGAATGCCTAATACTTTTATTAGACTAATTTACCTTGAATTTTTCAAGTCTATTTACCAGTTGAGAAGCACATCTTCTTGCTTGACAATTATAAAATATAAGTACAATACAAATGCAATATAATTACAATGAAAAAATATTAACATTACGATATATTACAATATACCAAAATGACAAAATATTGAATTCATTTTTTTTACTGAACTAGCATTTCTAAGTTATCATGTTGTATTCCTATCATAAAGCATCCTTGCAAGTCAAAATTATAAAAAGACAACAAAAATACACTATTGTAATTTTAACACATAAAATTGTTGATGGTAATCCAATTATGTATAAATAAAAAAATTTATAAAATTAATTTTTTTATATAAAAATATAAATGTACAATAAAAATATACTACAACTACAATATAAATACAATAACATTACGATACATTACGATAAAGTAAAATTTTGAAATTTTCAAATTTCTTATAAAACTGGGCAATTATGGGTTTTTTTTATATAAAAATATAAATGTACAATAAAACTACACTATAATTACAATATAAATATAATAACATTACGATACATTACGATAAAGTAAAATTTTGAAAATTTCAAATTTCTTACGAAACTGGATAATTGTGGGTTTTTTTATATAAAAATATAAATGGACAATAAAAATACACTACAACTATAATATAAATACAATAACATTACGATACATTACGATAAGGTAAAATTTTGAAAATTTTAAATTTATTATAAAACTGGGCAGTTGTGGGTTTTTTGGCATATGCATGTCTAATATACAACAAATATTGTTCTTTATTATATGAAATATGTATCAATTGATTACAATTTTCAATTTTCAATGAAAATCCAAATATGTTCATAAATACCCAAATAAAGTGGTTCCAAACAAACATGAAACAATTCAAAATTTTTTTTCTTTTACCATGTTAAAGAAGTCTTAACAACAAAACTAAAGTGCAAACATTTTTCATGGAAATCAATAATAATCATATCAAATAACCCACCCGAAAAATAAATTAAAAATAAAAACACATCATCAATATGACCAAAATAATATAAAAAAAAATTAAAATAATAAATTTAAATAACATTTTACACAAAAAATGTAATTTCTTTCTCAAAACTTCTTTCAATATTTCAGATATAATATCTTAGATTTATATTGTTAAAATTATTAACTTTTCATTCCTTCATTCCGATTTTTAAATTATTGATTTATTTTTTACATAAACTAACGTATTTTTATTTTTTTGGCATTTAAAAAAAAAACTTACCTTTAATGGATTTCTTGCTAAATTCACAAAAAAAAAAACAAGTTTTGTGTAAACAGTTTCAGAAGTGTTAGATATTTTTCCTCTTTCCAGTTTTTCTTCTACAACACCGACAAGTTACAGGTAAGTTGAAGAAGACTTTTTCCTTTTACTGCTGCTTTTCACTCATTAAGGACAGTCTTGACATTTAAATAAAATAAGGTCTTTAAAAGCATTATCATAATTTCACCCCACCATTCGCAGGATTATAAAATTTACCCACCCTTTCCCATCATTTTTTTCCCCAGCCCACCCTCTCCCTTAACTTTATTTGGTAAAAGAAAAGATTCCTTTCACTTTCTTCATTGATGAAAAGACCAGCCACCTAAATTGACTTGTATTTTTCCTTTTCTACCCTTAATCATGGCCGACAAGATCGGTGTTGATTTCAAAGTCACTAATAAAATTGGCCTCTCAAAGACTGGGTAACTAACTAACAAAAGAAAAGGTGCCTTTCATTTCCCATGCCATGCAACAAATAAAAAAAAGTAGCCAATTAATTTGGGTTGTGTACTTGGGATTTTATTTATGGCCAACTACTTAAAGACTATTTAGAACATTAGATATGGGACTCTAAATCCACTTGCAGAATCATCCAAAAGATTGCTTGAGAAAATCCATTTATGTAGATTGAAGTCCTCTTATTATTATAAGGTTTGCTCCAAATAAAATGACTCTTCAAGGTCAAAAAATAAAAAAATAAAAAAGTCCAAGTGTATGGTTTTGGACTAGTAATATTTGGGGCAAATCTTATAGTAGAGTAATATTCTAACTAGAAAATTGTTCATCTCCATTATGATAGGGTAATATTGTAAATAAACAAAAGAAAAACGATATCATTTACATATAAAATTATGTTATATTCTAACTCAAACCTTACAGAGATAGGAGACCAGTTTCACTTGTTTCCATCTTCCCTTCTCAACTCTGACTCTTTGTTTTCCTTTGCAAAAAGAACACCATGGAAGTTGTTGAAGTTGTTGGAGAGGCTCTTCTTTCCGCTGCCCTTGGCTTTCTGTTTGACAAGTTGCGCTCCAATGATCTCATTAAGTTTGCACGCCAAGAGGATGTCCACACTGACCTCAACAAATGGAAGAAGGAGTTGGAGAGCATCCAGCAAGAGCTCAACGACGCGGAGGAGAAGCAGATCACAGTGGATAGTGTCAAATCATGGCTGTTCGATCTGAGGGTTTTGGCGTATGATATGGAGGACATCTTGGACGAGTTTGATTACGAATTGACGAAAAGACTGTTGAAGGGAGCGGAAGGAGATGAAGCCAGCACAAGCAAGGTACGCAAATTCATTCCTATGTGCTGTACTAGTTTCAGTCGTGTTAATGTCAATATGGCCCCCAAGGTTAGGGAAATCACCAGCAGATTACAAGGTATTTTAGCTAGAAAAGCTGGACTTGGCCTAGAAAAGGTGACAGGAGCAGCAGCTACTTCCGCTTGGCAAAGGCCACCACCCACTACACCTATAGCATACGAACCTCACGTTTGTGGCAGGGATGAAGATAAAACACTGGTTCTTGATTTGCTGCGCAAGGTTGAGCCCAATGAAAACAATGTTAGCGTTATTTCCATTGTTGGCTTGGGCGGGGTGGGCAAGACGACTCTCGTACGGCAGGTTTACAATTATGATTTGGCCAAAAATTTTGAACTAAAAGCGTGGGTTTGTGTGACTGATGTGTTTGATGTGGAGAATATAACAAAAGCAATTCTCAATTCGGTGTTAGAGTCTGATGCAAGTGGCTCTTTGGACTTCCAACAAGTTCAAAAGAAATTGACAGACACGTTAGCAGGGAAAACTTTTTTACTCGTTCTAGACGATGTGTGGAACGAGAATTTTGGTAATTGGGATCGATTGCGTGCCCCTTTGAGTGTAGGGGCAAAAGGAAGCAAAGTCATAGTTACAACACGCAATAAAAATGTTGCATTGATGATGGGAGCTGCCGAGAATCTTCATGAACTAAACCCCTTGTCAGAAGACGCTTGTTGGTCTGTGTTTGAGAAGCATGCATTTGAACATAGAAATATGGAAGATAATCCCAACTTGGTGTCCATTGGTAGGAAAATTGTTGGCAAGTGTGGGGGATTGCCCCTAGCAGCAAAATCCCTTGGTGGTCTCTTACGCTCTAAACAGAGGGAAGAAGAATGGGAAAGAGTATCAAATAGCAAAATTTGGGATTTGTCAAGCACGGAATGTGAGATTCTTCCTGCGTTGCGATTGAGCTATCACTATCTCCCTTCATATTTGAAGAGGTGTTTTGCATACTGTGCAATGTTCCCCAAGGACCATGAGTTCGACTCAAAAACTTTGGTCCTCCTGTGGATGGCTGAAGGCTTAATTCAACAACCAAAAGCTGACAACCAGACAATGGAAGATCTAGGAGACCACTACTTTTGTGAATTATTGTCAAGATCATTCTTTCAATCAACGAGTAATTATAAATCACGTTTTGTGATGCATGATCTTATACATGATCTAGCTCAAGTTGTATCTGGTGAAATATGCTTTTGTTTGGAATCTAACCTAGGCAGTAACCCGCAATCCATAATTTCTAAACAGACTCGTCATTCATCATTCGTTCGTGGAAGATATGATGCGATCAAAAAATTTGAAGCTTTTCAAGAGGCAGAGCATTTACGAACATTTGTGGCTTTACCATTTCATAGTCTTTATGGTTCACCATTTTCTGTAACTAGAATGGTTTATGATCATTTGGTGCCAAAACTTCAACGACTAAGAGTCCTCTGTTTGAGTCAATATAACATAGCTGAACTACCAGATTCTATTGGCGAATTGAAACATCTACGCTATTTGAATTTGTCTTCCACTGCAATCAAATCATTGCCTGACTCAGTGAGCAAGCTCTATAATTTACAAACAATTATATTAAGCGGGTGTTTGAAGTTTAGAAGGTTACCTCCCAACATTGGGAACTTAATTAACCTTCGACATCTCAATGTTGAAAGATTTTCAAACCTAGACACGATGCCACAACAGATAGGTAAATTAAAGAACTTGCAAACTTTGTCTAATTTTATTGTGGGTAAAAGCGGATATTTGGGAATAAAGGAGTTGAAGCATTTGTCACATCTCCGAGGGAAGATTTTTATCTCACGATTGGAGAATGTGGTGAATATTCAAGATGCCATAGATGCCAATCTAAGGACTAAGCTCAATGTCGAAAAGTTGATTATGCATTGGAGTGAAGAGTTCGATGATTTGCGAAATGAAGACACCGAAATGAAAGTCCTTTTCTCTCTACAACCTCATACCAGTTTGAAGAAACTCGATATTAAGGCTTATGGTGGTCGGCAATTCCCCAACTGGATATGTGATCCCTCTTACTCTAAATTGGTGGAGTTAAGTATTTGTGGTTGTATAAGGTGCACTGATCTACCTTCAGTTGGGCAACTACCTTTCCTCAAGAAGTTAGTCATCGAAAGAATGGATCGAGTGAAAAGTGTGGGGTTGGAGTTTGAGGGGCAGGTTTCTCCTTCCGCTAAGCCTTTCCAATGCTTGGAGTATTTATGTTTTCGAAAAATGAAGGAATGGATAGAGTGGTCTTGGTCAATAGAGTCATTTTCTCGCCTCCTTGAGTTGGTGATACAAGATTGTCCAAGATTGAGTAAGAAATTACCCACTCACCTAACTTCTCTAGTAAAACTTGAAATTACCGATTGCCGAGAAACGATGGTTCCACTTCCAACACATCTACCTTCTCTTAAAGAGCTCAATATTTATTGTTCCCTAGAAATGGAGCCCTTTTTTAGATTGCACCCTATTTTACGATTGCTAGGACGGAGTAGAAGTGCAATTGACATCACCTCACGTATTTATTTCGCAATTAATGGAATGTCAGGGCTTTTCAAACTTGAGCAAAAATTTTTGCGGTCCTTGCCAAGGCTTCAACTACTGGAAATTGACAATTCTGGTACGTTGGCCTGTTTGTGGGAAAATGGGCTGGGATTAGAAAATCTCGCTATGCTTCGAGTATTGGATTGTAACCAACTTGTATCCTTGGGAGAGGAGGAAGCGCAAGCGCTTCCTTGCAATCTTCGGTATTTGGAGATATGTAAATGTGATAACTTGGAGAAGCTTCCACATGGATTATATAGCTACGCATCTCTCACAGAGTTGATTATCGAGATGTGTGCAAAATTGGTGTCATTTCCAGATAAGGGTTTCCCGCTCAAGCTTAGACGTCTTACTATTTCTAATTGTAAAAGTCTAAGTAGCCTACCTGATAGCAGTAATTGCAGCAACATGGTGTGTGTCCTTGAATACTTGAATATTGCCAAGTGTCCTTCTCTCATTTGCTTTCCAATAGGGCAGTTACCCACCACCCTTAAGGAACTCCATATATCCGGTTGTGAAAATATAAAGTCTCTTCCAGAAGACATCGAGTTTTCTGCCCTTGAACACGTAGAGATACGGAGGTGTTCGTCTTTCATTGGTCTTCCAAAGGGAAAACTACCACCAACGCTCAAGAAGCTCATAATACGTGGGTGTGAAAAGCTACAGTCTTTACCAGAGGGAATAATGCATCACTATTCCAACAACACAACCAATTGTGGTCTTCAATTCTTGGATATATCGGAATGTGCATCTCTCACATCCTTCCCTAGAGGCAGATTTCTCTCTACCCTTAAATCTATTAAGATTTATGATTGTGCACAGCTGCAACCAATTTCAGAGGAGATGTTTCATCGCAATAACAATGCACTTGAAGTTTTGTCCATCGAGGGATATCCCAATCTCAAAACTATACCAGATTGCCTCTACAACCTCAAAGATCTTACGATCGGACAATGTGAGAATCTGGAGTTGCAGCCTCATCAATTGCAAAGCCTCACTTCTCTTACATCACTCCATATCTATGATTGTGAGAATATGAAGACGCCCTTATCAGAATGGGGCCTTGCCAGATTGACCTCTCTTAAAACTCTCACCATTTCTGATTATCACCACCACCACCACCACCCATTGCTTCTTCCTACTACTCTACTTGATCTTTGCATTTCAAGCTTCGAGAATCTGGAATCCTTGGCCTTCCTGTCTCTCCAAAGGCTTACTTCTCTTGAAACGCTAAGTATCTCCAGATGTCCTAAGCTGCGGTCGTTTTTGCCAAGGGAAGGGCTGTCTGACACGCTTTTACAACTATGTATAGAAGCTTGCCCACTCCTAAGTCAAAGGTGCTCAAAAGAGAATGGGCAAGATTGGCACAAGATTGCCCCCATCCCCTGTGTGCAAATACGTAGTCGATTGATCTAGTAGCAATAAAAAGTTGAGATTGCAGCAAAATGAATGTAGAGGCCATTCCACCATATCCTCTCCTTATGTGCCACAATCCCTTGTAAGTGTCATTTGTTTTATTATTCCACATTTATTTTATGACACATTCTTGTACTTAAGTTGATGGTTTCATCTCTGTTATTGAGAGTTATCTTTTATTTCTTGCTTTCTTTCTTTTTGTCTTTCTTTTCTGTTTATTAGGTTAAGGAGATGTGATAAATATGTGGATTTGGCAATTTCATCTTCACTTCCATGTAAGTTTCTCTAATTGTGCCATTTTGTAGAATTTGAATACTAACCTTGTTTTTTCTATTACTCAATTATTCTGATTTTTTCAATTTTGGACAATTTGTCTCACTTTTGTTCATTGTATAATGCTTTCAACTGATTTTTTTTTATTTTCCTGGTTTTAATGACCATTTTTCTAAAGTTTTCTACTTTCATGCTTGTTATGTTTTATAGGTACCTGCTAGAAGGGGCCTTTAGCTTCTTGACCTTTCTCAGTAGTCAATCCAATTGCAGAAACTGGAGTCGATTTAAGCAAAAGATTTGCAGATAAAACTTACTGAAGGCTTTCCCAGCTGTATGAGTCAGAACTTTATCTTTGGCCTCATGTGATTTGTGTCATTAGATTGCATATCTACACAATACCCATAGGCTATCCATTTCCTTCCTGTTAAAATCAAGCTGGCCCATTCATTATGCATAACTTTTTTCTTCTTAAGAATTAGTTTCAAAATTTTCATCTTAAAGGAATTCCTTTTCATGCATGTAGGATATAAGGTGAAAATAATGCAAATGGAATCCAATTCTCTAACCACAGGGCCAGCCAGTTAAAGTGAGTATGCTATATTTCATTCATGATCTTTTTTGACTTCATGCATTTCAATTGCATTGTCCTCAAGTAGCATTCTTATCTGACGTATCTCTAAATAAAGTTCTCCATTTTTTTCCCTAAATATTCATAGATATGCATCTATTAACTTAGGCCATGTTCTTAATGCTTTATAGACCTATGATTTATCAACCTATGGTTTCATTTTCTCCATCACAGGATTGGACCATGTTTTTATAATTTTCCATTCATCAACATGATCTTTGTTCAACTTACAGGCTTTTCAAGTCAGTAATAAAGAATATCTCTGATTGAAATGCTTCATTTTCTTGGAATATCTCTCATTGTAACTTATTTTACTTATGAGCTTTTAACTACATTCCTTTTTACAATAATGCAGGATTGGCTTTTGCTCAAAAATATTGATTCTTCATTTTGGTCTCCTTCACGGTCATTGTAAGCATCACTATTTCTACATCATTATTATCTTTGTAAATAATTTTCTGGCTTGAATTGTATAGTATACTTATACAAGTCAAAGTTGCAGAAGTCATGGCCCAAAAATTACCATCTCATGTGGAATCGGGAGAAAGGAAATCTGCAAGTTGAGATACAGTGAGACTGAGCTATGCTAATTCTTACATATTCAAAACCTTTTTATTTGTACAATTTGTTCCAATGGCTTTTCAATAATTATGTTTGCATTTCATTTTATTTTTAATTTTTAAGGAGATTCAGGGCTCAAAATAGCTACCATTGGCTTCAGAATTGGACTTCAATATTTGAGGAGCATTCCCTTGTTGCAACACGAAATGCTTTTGGAAGCTGGTTATAGAATTCCTGGGGAATGATGATTTGCCCTATTAATTTGGTACGCTTTTTGACTCATTCTCCAGCATATTATTGGAGAACCTATTTTTTCCCCTCAATCTTTTACTTTTAGGAAGATTTTAGCTCAAGTCAAATCCTCTTTTATGTGAAATTATGGATCTTTAATTAGTGTTTTGCGGACCACTAATATTAGGAATATGATGGTTTGTGTTGGAATACACAAATTTCTCTTTGAATCCTTGAACCCAGTGTACCATCTCAAACATTTCTTTTTGTTTCACAGATGAATGCTGGAAATAGGATAGGCTGATGAAGGCCAAAGAATCAATTTGGGGTAGATTGGGAGATTAATCACTGAATGGTTCAGATTATTTCTTTTTCTAGTTTCATTTGATTTAGAGTGGATGCAGAGGCTATACTTATAGTAATAAATATGCAGTACCCTGCTGTTCATAGTGATCATGTTAGACTAAGATTTTTTATCAACTTCTACATGTGGCTTATGCCAAGAAGTGAAAGCCATTACCCATTGCAGGTTCTGTTTTGGGGCTTTTGTGAAGGATGGATGGACCTGAACTTGAGCATTTTTTTACTGAAGATGATGAATGGAGACTTGAATCTGCCCTATTTCGCCAAGCAACAGCGTAAAAAATTATGCAAGGTTTGTCAACTCGTCAATCTATCCTAAACTAAATATTGTGTGATGGAAGTGGATTGTGACAGCTTACTCTTGGGATGGAGTTAAGGATTTTTTTTTATTCCCTCATTCATCTTTGTTTTAGCGTATTTGTGGTTCATTCTTGAGCTGTTTCCTTTCCTTTTTATCTGAGTTTGCCAATATGTTCATTCTTAAATATTTTGGCATGCCTAAAAACTACCCGTAAGGAAACATGTTCATACCCTGGATTGTGAGCATTAAAAAAAAGGTCATCTTGGTATTATGGTATATGGTGATAAAAAAATGAAAGAATTTTAGTTCTTGTAGCCCTAAAATGATCTTCTATTTGCTACTAAAGTAGTCTTATTTTGAGTCTTGTGAGTAAAATGGACTTGTTTCATTTTTAAAACTCAGTGGAAGTACCTTTATTCCTTGGAGCTTCCAATCAAACCCTAAATTTTCTTAAAGATATGGCTTATATTGGGTGAGAGGGGGAATATGATTTTTGTATGCTCTGCTTGTTTGGTGCCATTTTATGCTTCCCCGCAATCTTTTTACACTTTGTGAAGCAAGTGACAGTGTACCAAAGTTTATCTAATTGGAATTTTGCCTTCACATATATATATATATATATATATGTTCATGCATGATGAAATTTAAATCACTGAATGCTGGCTTGCTTCCCCACAGATACATCCATGTCACTAAAGCTAAAAATGAAGGTTGCGTTTTCTCATAAACTTGGAAGCTCATGATGTAGTAATACCTCATAATGTCAAAAAGTAAGTAATGTCTGTCCTCTGCATGTACATTTTAGTGTTAATCGTTTCTGGGGGATTCTTGCTTGATATTTAAAAAGGTTCACATTTCAGTTGTGTCTTGTAGATCATGCTTTTTGGAAGCTCCTAACAACCCGAAAGCTGGAGTGCTTCATCTGTATATCCTTGAGTTCTATCAGATGGGTGGAAAGCTAATTACAAAGAAATATGGACAGGGCTTTCTCATATGTGGTTACATCCTGTCAATTCAGTTGGCAAACATCCAATAGTCCAGAGGAAGGTCCTTGCTGACAATGAATATTGATGAGAGCATCAATAGAAGTTTTGATGGACCTGAACAAAGTTCAAAAAACTTGAGGATCAGATTACCTGTACAACTCCCAGCAGCCAAATGGACCTCTGAGGACCATTAATGAGAGAGCATCGTTGCATATTCCAGACTTAAGACATTGCTGGAGTATTGAATTCTGAATGTAATACAGGAGAAAATTTTGATAATATGTATTAATGTTGATGAAGTTTTGGTTAGTATGGTATAGTTGAGATCATGGTTTGTGGATTTGTCGTTCATTGTAGTTATCAGAAATGAGTGAACAAGGCTACCTTTTATTCTTAAGAAATTCTGGTTTTATAATTCTGCTACAATCAATACAAGGTGTGGAAGTGAAATTGATTGTGTTTATGCATGAACTTCTTTGGAATCCCATGTCTCTAACATTCCCTTCATCTGTAGTTGCTAACTAAGCTTTCACACACAGCAAACCTTTAATTCTTTCTGCTTCCCCTCTCTACAGCATCCTTTAGATTCCCACTCTCTCTCCTAAGAAACCAGGCAAGTTGTTGAGGTTGTCCTTTCTGTTTCCCCTCAAGTGCTGTTTGGCAAGCTGGTTTCCTCTGATTTGTGGAAGTTTGCACGCCTGGAGCAAGTCCAAACCCAGCTCAAGAAAAGGCAGAAAATGTTGGAATTTATATAGGTGAATGGAAATTAGGATTAGACACAACTTGTTTTAAAGGATGTGTCTTGTATTTAAAAGACACAACCTCTTACAAAGGATGTGTTTGGTGTTTTAAGACAACCCTTCAAAGGATGTGTCTAGTATTTTAAAGATACATCTCTTCTAATAAGTCACCAACAAATCTATAAATCGGGATGACATTTCTTATTCATTCATTTATTCATTCATCCATCCATCCATTCTCTTCACTCTTTCTTCTTTCTTGTCATTCAAGTCCTCCGTAACTGTAAGTCTAGTCATTGTTCTTTTCTATCAAATATTTGGTGTTCAAGAGAATACAATTCACTAAGTGATTCGTTGTTTCTTGTAATTTGAAGTGCTACTATCACAAGAAAGTGATTGTTGTATCTTGAGAGACGACTGTCAACAAACTGTAAGCACCCGAGCAGAACAAATTCATCTTTAGGACATAGAGTCAAACTTTAGCCTCTATCAACCTTGTTCGTGAGTTTCAATTTTCTACTTCATTTTATTTGTATATTTATTATACACACTTATTATCCATATATTTAGTGATTTGGACAACAATCTTAAGACGAAGTTGCTTTTATTTCTAATTTTATTACAATTGATCTTTTAGTGAAGATGGTTTCTGCATCTTCTACTATACCTCCTACTGTTGCACATGGTGAGAAACCTAGGAAGTTCATTGGGACGGACTTCAAGAGGTGGCAACAAAAAAATGTTGTTCTACCTTACAACTCTGAATCTTGCTTGGGTCCTATATGAGGATGCCTCTATGTTAAAAAAGGATGAAACTGATAAACAAATGCAAGCAACTATGGAAGCTTGGAATTATTCAAACTTCCTATGCAAGAATTACATCCTCAATAGTTTGGACAACACATTATACAATGTGTATAGTCTAATAAGAACTACTAAGGAACTTTGGGAGTCTTTAGAGAAAAAATAAAAATACAAGACAGAGGATGTTGGCTTGTGATAATCAATCGACTATTGGAAGAGCACAAAATAACATGAATAATGGTAAGTCTCGACATATACGTCGAAGACATAATATAGTAAGACAATTACTTTCAAATGGAGTGATTTCCATTGATTATATCAAATCAAAGGATAACCTTGTGAATTTGCTTACCAAAGGTTTGCCAAGAGATCAAGTTAACTACTTATCAAGGGGAATGAGATTAAAGTCTATGACCAAAATGTCTTCATAATGGTAACCCAACCTAGTTGACTAGAGATCCCAAGATCTAGCAAACGGACAACTAAGTTATGAATGACTAAGAGAAACATTAAAGAGATGATATCTTTTACATATTCCTATGATGAAATAGTGTTTTCTACACGCGAACAAGGTTAAGCTTTGCTTTTAATGAGTCCTATAACTTGGAAAACAAGTGGGGTATGACAGGATATTCTTAATAGGAATTACTTGTGTGAGTGTGGAATAGGGCCGTTTCTATGAGATTTTTTAAGGATGAAATTCTCTATAGCACTCATGAAACCAGGATATGTTTAGGGCCAAAATGAACACAACCATGAGAATCAATGGTGATTCAGAAGGGAATTGTGTGGATATTATTGTCTTGATTTACACCAACAACTGAATAGTTCAAGACATCACGTTCACTGGTTAGCTAGTAAATTCGATAATATTTCACTAAGGAAGGTTCAAAGTCACAAGCTACCTATCCTGACGCAATCACTTTCCAAGTTGTACTCTCTTGAATGATTAGCTTGTCATTTGCATTTTTTAAGACAATTTCCATTCATGTGGGGGATTGTTGGAATTTATGTAGGTGAATGGAAATTAGGATTAGACACAACTTATTTTAAAGGATCTGTCTTGTATTTAAAAAAGACCTCTTCCAAATGATGTATTTGGTGTCTTTAAGACACAACCCTTTAAAGGATATGTCTAATATTTTAAAGACACATCTCTTCTAATAAGTCACCAACAAATCTATAAATAGGAACCCCATGACATTCTTATTTATTCATTTATTCATTCATTCATCCATTCTCTCTACTCTTTCTCCTTTCTTGTCATTCAAGTCCTCCTTGTCTTCAAGTCTAATTATTTCTCTTTTTCACCAAATATTTGGTATTTAAGAGAGTACAAATGACCAAATGATTCATTGTTTCTTGTGATTTGAAGTGCTATTATCATAAGAAAGTGATTGTTGTATTATGGAAGACTATTTTCAATAAATCGCAAGCACCCGAGTGGGACAAATTCGTCTTAAGGATATAAAGTCAAACTCTAGCCTCGATCAACCTTATTTGTAAGTTTCAATTTTCTACTTACTTCATTTTATTTGTATATTTATTATACATACTTATTATCCATATATTCAATGATTTGGATAATAGAAAACACTAGAAAATCCTTGCAGTTCTAAAATGGTGCCAAGAGAAGCAGCTGAATCACCTTTGCTTTACCCGGAAAGTGCTAAGAAAAAGAAAAGAAATATTAAGAAAAATAGTTTTCTTTGGTTCGGTTTAAATTGAAAAATAGGTTATATATTTTTAAATTATAGAATTTTTATACAGAAAAAGAAACAATTGCAGAGATCTGAGGCATCCTTTCTCTGTAATTCATCAACAAACTATTACATATTTAGTTTCAAAAATATCTCACACAAAATTATTATAGATGTGGTTACAACTTACAAATATTTGATATGAAATACAGAAGGCCCAAAACTAAAAGCCTATAGTACAACACAGATTAGCCCATAACACCAAGCCCAACAAGCCCAATGAACCCTGGTTTATTTATTTACCACCAACAGCCCACCAACTACCCTTAGCTTCAGACCCTTCCCAAACGCTGCCTGTCCCAAGCCGCCTTCTTCTCTCTTGCTTCCTGCCAGGCTACCACTGCTCCCACATAGCTGAGAGAGATGCCATGAATGGGAGCAAGCTTCCCTTTTTTATAGACCTCAAGGGAAGTTCTTCAATTGTGGTTTGGGAGTTGGATGGCAACTAACATTGGTGAACATAGGCGGCGGTGGTGGTGCTGACTTCAATCTTCCAGCGTTTCCGGCGAGGCGGTGGTGGTGGTGGAGAGGGCATAGGGTGGTGTTCCTGTTAAAATCTAATCCAAGTGGAGTTGGGTAATGGTATTATTTGTTGACATTCCTAGTGATTTACAGAGTGTTTTTGATGGTTGGTGTCTTAATTGATTTTTCCTTGGAAAAGAAATTGTCTGCTTTGCTGAGAGTTGATACCTTTGGAGGATCTCTGGTCCCACCCCCTTTCGAGCCCTTCTTTTCTTTACCACCCCCAGCAGCAAATGTCCTGCAGCCCAGCAGCCTGACTGCCTCCCCTGTGATGATGAAACTTCTCATTTATTTTATGCAGTTCATTGCCATGTCTTTTCCCTGCAAAAATATTTTACAAAATCATCAATAGTTCAAGGTTCAATTTCAACGTAACATGCTTCCTTTTATACCCCATATCCACCACTTTGTAATACGCCACTGCTATACTCTACAATGCGGCAATGGACTACAAATCCCTTTAATGAGTTGGGCAAAGCAGTAGGAACTCAAGCAGTAGTCTCTCTACCAGTGCATCACCATTCCAACAACACAACCAATTGTGGTCTTCAAATCTTGCATATCTTGCAATGTTCATCTGTCGCATCCATCCCTAGAGGCAGATTTGTCTGTACCCTTAAATCTATTAGGGTTGGTGATTGTGCACAGCTGCAGCCAATTTCAGAGGAGATGTTTCACCACAATAATAATGCTCTTGAAGATTTGAACATCTTGGGGTATCCTAATCTCAGAATCATACCAGATTGCCTCTACAACCTCAAAGATCTTCAGATCGGAAAATGTGAGAATCTGGAGCTGCAGCCTCATCAATTGCAAGGCCTCACTTATCTTACTTCACTCAAGATCACTAATTGTGAGAATATCAAGATGCCCTTATCAGAATGGGGCCTTGCCAGGTCGACCTCTCTTAAAACTCTCACCATTTCTGATTATCACCACCACCACTCATTGCTTCTTCCTACTACTCTAGCTGAGCTTTTCATTTCAAGCTTCAAGAATCTGGAATCCTTGGCTTTCCTGTCTCTCCAAAGGCTCACCTCTCTTTAAAGGCTATGCATCTCCAGATGTCCTAATCTCCAGTCATTTTTGCCAAGGGAAGGGCTGTCTAACATGCTTTCAGAACTACTTATAACAGATTGCCCACTCCTAATTCAAAGGTGCTCAAAAGAGAAAGGGGAAGATTGGCCCAAGATTGCCCACATCCCCTATGTGAAAACAGATGACAGATTGATCCTGTAGCAATAAGGAGTTGAGATTGCAGCAAAATGAACGCAGAGACCATTCCACTGTATATATATATATGCTTGGTATCTTTTCTTCAGTGTGCCACAATTCCTTTTTGTGCACGTAGGATGTGAAGGAGAAAATACTGCAAATGGAATCCAATTCTCTAACCACAGGTTCAGCCAATCAAATTGAGTATACTCTATTTCATTCATGGTCTTTTTTGACTATGCATTTCAATTGCGTTGTCCTCAAGAAGCATTCTTTTCTCATATATCTCTACATAAAGTTCTGCATTTTTTTTTCCTTGTTCATAGATATGCATTTATCAACTTAGGCCATGTTCTTAATGCTTTTAAACCTATGATTTCACGTTTTTCCATCACAGGATTGGACCATATCTTTATAATTTTCCATTAATCAGCATCATCTTTGTTCAACTTAAAGGTTTTTCAAGTGAGTAATAAAGAATACAACTGGTTAGATATAACTTTTTTCTTTGTCCTCTTGATTGCCATGCTTCTCTATTTGGAATTGGATACTTCTGTTTGTAACTTATTTTTTGTTACATTTTTAATTGCATTCCTTCTTTCAATAATTCAGGATTGGCCTTTTCTCAAAAATAATTGTTCTTCTTCTTGGTCTCCTCTTCAGTTAATGTAAGCATCAAATTTCTATCTCTTTGTTATATATGTCTTCCTTTTTCTCATTACATATACATGAGGAAGATTTTTTGACTTCCATTATAAGTTTTCAATAACCATGTTTGCATTTCTTTTTATTTCAAGGAGATTCAGGGGTGAAAATTCTTTTGCATGTGTCTTGATGTTTGGCACTTAAAACTCTACACTGGTGTTTGGTGTTGAAAAAGGGGTACTTCACTGCAGAATAATGAAATTATAAATAGTTCTTTACCATCAAAAAAAGCTTCATGGTTGTTAAGATCCATCTAATTCCTTGTCCTTTTCTTGACATGTTCTTCAATTTGTGGAAGATGTGGGAGGAGAGCTTGAATCAAATTAAGCCAACTCCTTGCAAAAGACGAATTCTTACCAAGAAACCTCACCACTCGCAAGTTCTTTCTTATCCAAGAATTCTACAGCAGGTAATTCAAGATTACGTCTCATCTTTCTATCTCTTCATGCTGGTGCACTCACTGATTTCACTCTTGTGTTTTCATCTGATGGTGACCAACTCTTCCCCTTCTACATGCCATTATGTGATAATAATCAGACCTCTCTGTCTTGCTTGAGTTCAAGCAGAGCTTTCTGATTGGTCAGCATGCTTCTGATGATCCTTCTGCTCAACTGAAAGTTGCAGCTTGGAAATCTGAAGGAGATGGTAGTGACTGCTGCTCATGGGATGTCTTAAGAGTGTAACAAGGACAATGTCCATGTGATCCGCCTTAACCTTGGCAGCAGCTGTCTCTATGGTTCTATCAACTTCAGCAGCGCCTTCTTCCGCCTTGTGCATCTTCAAGGGCATGATCTCTCTAATAATGATTTCAATTACTCTATGATCCCATCTGGAGTTGTCCAGCTTTTGAGTCTAAGAAGTCTAAATGACACCTCTCCTGGATTCTCCGGCCAAATCCCCATTGGATCTCTTAGCGCTGTCCAAACTGATTGTCCTTGATCTCTCACAAAATCCATTGAAGCGCCAGTAACCTGACCTTGCTTCAGATTCAAGGGTGAGAAGCATTTCCTTGTTGTAATACAAAATGCTTTTGGGAAGCTGGTTGTAGCATTCCTGGTGAATGGTGTTTTGCGCTGTCAACTTGGTACACTTTCAGACTTGATCTCTTGCATAGCGTTGGACCAGCATTGTGGAAGTGGCACTAATGGTAGTGTTGGAGCCTTGGAGGTGATGTTAGCACTTAGCAGTAGTGTGATGATCATTGTATAGGTGTGAAACAACAAAAATTTATGCTTCCACAAATAATAATTCTTAGCTTTCATTGAAAAACAATTTTATCTATTAGTTACGTGTATGTATTTCAGTAAGAGATAGAATTTTATTCATATAATTTAGTAGAAAATTTTAGGACTTTTGGATGAGATTTTGCGAGAGAAACTCTCTCTCCCCTTTGTTGTTCCAAGATATACCCCTCCAATATTTTTTATTACAAATAGTTAAAAAGAAGGAATTGAAAGAAAAACTCATATTGTTTGGTTGCGCTTAAATTTGTTTTTAGATTTTTTTCAAAATTTTGATATAAAACTAAAAAAAATATGTAGGAATAATTTAGAGTTGTTTAGATGCATCTCTTATTTTTTTTATTTTTAAATTAAAAAGAATAAAAGTTTTGATATAATATATACAAGAATTTTTAGAAAATTAAGTTAAAAATTTAATTGCCTTAAAAACTGTTTAAAAATTTAATGTATATTTTTTTCTTTTTCTTTTTTCATATTTTAATATTTTTTTAAAAGTAATTTTAAAAAATATAAGAGAAATTTATGTATATATTTTTTATAAGGTGTTTCTACTTTTATATAGACATTTATAATTTTTTTAAAATAGAAAATATACTAAAAGGGTTACATAGCCTTTTATTTTAAATACTTTTAAAAATTATGTTGAAAACCATCCAAACGGCACCTTTCGCGGAGCTCCGATCATTGTGAAAGGCTGCCATGCTCTGCTTTTTCTTCAGTCGTTCAGTCGTGGGCCATGACCGCAATTGGAATCCTACCTTTTATAGAAAAAAATATAGGGTTGCTCTGCTTTTTCTTCAGGGCCCATGACGGCAAGTGAAATCCTACCATTTATAGAAAAAAATGTAGGGTTGCTCTGCTTCTTCTTCAGCCGTGGCCCATGACCGCAAATTGGAATCCTACCTTTAATAGAAAAAAGAAGGGTTTAGCCCCATTGCCAAACTTTTGCTCAAATTAGCACTTTTATTACCACCTAAAACCCATATTATAAAAAATATTTTTTTCTTTAAAATTTAAGTTGAAGTTGTGAGTATTTAACTAGGTTAATAATTTCGGATAAAATTTCTAAATATCACTTAATTCGATTTTTTTAATTCTTGTGAAGACAAATTAAATATATTAAATTAATAAATTATATAATTTTATATCTTACGTAATATTTATTTATTATTTTAGATTATTAATTTATTAATAAATAAAATATTTATTTATTATTATATTTATCAATTTATGAAATAATATTAAATCTTTAAGTTTAAATATATAATTTTTTATTATTAAAGTATATATTTTTAATTTTAATAATAATATGTAATTTAATATTTTTAATTAAATTTTAAAGTAAAAAAAAATTAATTAAAATTGTAATTGAGATTTTAATTCAAAAATAAAATCTCAATTATAAATTACGATTTTAGTTTAAAAATAATATCTCAGTTGGTAATTAGAGGTTTAGTTAGAAAATGAAACTTTAATTGTTTGATTCAAAAATAAAGCTTCAATTCGTAATTAATGCTTCAACTTAAATTAAAAATAAAAAATAAAAAACTTTTATGACAAGGCTCCGTGGCAATAAAGGGGTAGGTAGGGTCATAAATTACATTTCATTTTATGAAAGGGTTATTTACTTATTTTGCCCCAAAACTACCTACTGTTTGATTGCTGAAGCCTACACGCCACGCAACCACTTTCACTTGTTTCAATCGTCCCTTCTGTACTTGATTTGCCCTTGCAGAACACCATGGAAGTTGTTGGAGAGGCTCTTCTTTCCACAGCCCTCGGCTTGCTGTTTGACAAGTTGGGTTCTTCTGATCTCATTAAGTTCGCACGGCAGGAGGATGTCCACACCGAACTCAAGAAATGGGAGAAGGAGTTGCAGAGCATCCGGCAAGAGCTCAACGACGCGGAGGAGAAGCAGATCACAGTGGATAGTGTCAAATCATGGCTGTTCGATCTGAGGGTTTTGGCGTATGATATGGAGGACATCTTGGACGAGTTTGCTTACGAATTGATGAGAAGAAAGCCGATGGGGGCGGAAGCTGAAGAAGCCAGCACAAGCAAGAAACGTAAGTTCATTCCTAATTTCTCTACTAGTTTTAATCCAGCTCATGTTGTGTTTAGTGTCAAGATGGGGTCCAAGATTAGAGAAATCACCAGCAGATTACAAGATATTTCAGCTAGAAAAGCAGGACTTGGCCTAGAAAAGGTGAGAGGAGCAGTAGCTACTTCCGCTTGGCAAAGGCCACCACCCACTACACCTATAGCATACGAACCTCATGTTTGTGGCAGGGATGAAGATAAAACACTGGTTCTTGATTTGCTGCGCAAGGTTGAGCCCAATGAAAACAATGTTAGCGTTATTTCCATTGTTGGCTTGGGCGGGGTGGGCAAGACGACTCTCGCACGGCAGGTTTACAAATATGATTTGGCCAAAAATTTTGAACTAAAAGCGTGGGTTTGTGTGACTGATGTGTTTGATGTGGAGAATATAACAAAAGCAATTCTCAATTCTGTGTTAGAGTCTGATGCAAGTGGCTCTTTGGACTTCCAACAAGTTCAAAAGAAATTGACAGACACGTTAGCAGGGAAAACTTTTTTACTCGTTCTAGACGACGTGTGGAACGAAAATTGTGGTCATTGGGATCTTTTGCGGGCTCCTTTTAGCGTAGGGTCCAAAGGAAGCAAAGTCATAGTTACAACACGCAATAAAAATGTCGCATTGATGATGGGAGCTGCCAAGAATGTTCATGAACTAAACCCTTTATCTGAAGATGCTTCTTGGTCTGTGTTTGAGAAGCATGCATTTGAAAATAGAGATATCAATGATCATCCGAACCTGGTGTCCATTGGTAGGAAAATTGTTGGCAAATGTGGTGGATTGCCACTAGCAGCAAAAGCGCTTGGTAGTCTCCTACGCTCTAAGCCAAGCGAAGCCGAATGGGAAACAGTATGGAATAGCAAAATATGGGATTTGTCAAGCACGGACTGTGAGATTCTTCCTGCGTTGTGGTTGAGCTATTACCATCTCCCTTCATATTTGAAGAGGTGTTTTGCATACTGTGCCATGTTCCGCAACGACTATGAGTTTGACTCAAAAACTTTGGTCCTCCTGTGGATGGCTGAAGGTTTAATTCGGCAACCAAACGCTGACAACTGCACAATGGAAGATCTAGGAGACGACAATTTTTGTGAATTATTGTCAAGGTCATTTTTTCAATCATCAGGTAACGATGAATCCCGTTTTGTGATGCATGATCTTATCTGTGATCTAGCTCGAGTTGCTTCTGGTGAAATATGCTTTTGTTTGGAAGATAACTTGGAAAGTAATCGACAATCCACAATTTCCAAAGAGACTCGTCATTTATCATTCATTCGTGGAAAATTCGATGTGTTAAAAAAATTTGAAGCCTTTCAAGAGTTAGAACATTTACGAACATTTGTGGCTTTACCAATTCATGGTACGTTTACAGAATCTTTTGTAACTAGTTTGGTGTGTAATCATTTGGTGCCAAAATTTCGACAGTTAAGAGTCCTCTCTTTGAGTGAATATATGATATTTGAGCTACCAGATTCTATTGGTGGATTAAAACATCTACGTTATTTGAATTTGTCTTTCACCCAAATCAAATTATTGCCAGATTCAGTGACCAATCTCTATAATTTACAAACATTGATACTATCCAATTGCAAGCATCTTACAAGGTTGCCTTCCAACATTGGAAATTTAATTAGCCTTAGACATCTCGATGTTGTTGGATGTTCATTGCAAGTGATGCCACAGCAAATAGGCAAATTAAAGAAATTGCAAACCTTGTCAGATTTTATTGTGGCCAAACGAGAATTTTTGGGAATAAAGGAGTTGAAGGATTTGCCAAATCTGCGGGGGAAGATATGCTTTTCAAAATTGGAAAATGTTGTGGATGTTCAAGATGCTAGAGATGCCAATCTAAACACTAAGCTCAATGTTGAAAGCTTGAGTATGATTTGGAGTAAAGAATTGGTTGATTCACATAATGAAGACACTGAAATGGAAGTCCTCCTCTCTCTACAACCTCATACCAATCTGAAGGAACTCAGGATTGAATATTATGGTGGTCAAAAATTCCCAAACTGGATGTGTGATCCCTCATACACTAAATTGGTTGCGTTAAGTCTTATTGGTTGTATGAGATGCATATCACTACCTTCCGTTGGGCAACTACCCCTCCTCAAGAAGTTAGTCATCAAAAAAATGGATGGAGTGAAAAGTGTGGGGCTGGAGTTTGAGGGCCAAGTTTCTCTTCATGCTACGCCTTTCCAATGCTTAGAGTCTTTGTGGTTTGAGGATATGAAGGAATGGGAAGAGTGGTGTTGGTCAACAAAGTCATTTTCTCGCCTCCGTCAGTTGGAGATAAAAAATTGTCCAAGTTTGATTAAGAAATTACCCACACACCTAACTTCTCTAGTAAAGCTCAGTATTGAGAATTGCCCAGAAATGATGGTTCCACTTCCAACAGATTTGCCTTCTCTTGAAGAGCTCAATATTTATTATTGCCCAGAAATGACGCCACAATTTGACAACCATGAATTTCTCATTATGCCACTGAGGGGAGCGAGTAGAAGTGCAATTGACATCACCTCACATATTTATTTGAAAGTTAGTGGAATATCAGGGCTTTCCAGACTTCAGCCGGAGTTTATGCAGTCCTTGCCGAGGCTTGAACTTCTAGAAATTGACAATTCTGGTCAGTTGCAATGTTTGTGGCTGGATGGGTTGGGATTAGGGAACCTCTCTCTTCTTCGAATATTGGGTTGTAACCAACTTGTATCCTTGGGAGAGGAGGAAGAGCAAGGGCTGCCTTACAATCTTCAGCGTTTGGAAATATGTAAGTGTGATAAGTTGGAGAAGCTTCCACATGGATTACAAATCTATACATCTCTTGCAGAGTTGATCATTGAGGATTGCCCAAAACTGGTGTCATTTCCAGAGATGGGTTTCCCGCTCATGCTTAGAGGTCTTGCTATTTGTAATTGTGAAAGTCTAAGTAGTCTACCTGATAGGATGATGATGAGAAACAGCAGCAACGTGTGTCACCTTGAATACTTGGAGATAGAGGAGTGTCCATCTCTTATTTGCTTTCCAAAAGGGCGATTACCCACCACCCTTAGGCGACTATTCATTTCCAATTGTGAAAATCTAGTGTCTCTTCCAGAAGACATTGATGTGTGTGCCCTTGAACAGTTAATTATAGAGAGGTGTCCATCTCTCCTTGGTTTTCCAAAAGGTAAGCTACCCCCCACTCTCAAGAAGCTTTGGATATGGGGGTGTGAAAAGCTAGAGTCTCTACCAGAGGGAATAATGCATCACCATTCCAACAACACAGCCAATTGTGGTCTTCAAATCTTGGATATCTCGCAATGTTCATCTCTCGCATCCTTTCCTACTGGCAAGTTTCCCTCTACCCTTAAATCTATTACGATCGATAATTGTGCACAGTTGCAGCCAATTTCAGAGGAGATGTTTCACTGTAATAATAATGAACTTGAAAAGTTGTCCATCTCGAGACACCCTAATCTCAAAACCATACCAGATTGCCTCTACAATCTCAAAGATCTTCGGATTGAAAAATGTGAGAATCTGGACTTGCAGCCTCATCTATTGCGAAACCTCACTTCTCTTGCATCACTTCAGATCACTAATTGTGAGAATATCAAAGTGCCCTTATCAGAATGGGGCCTTGCCAAATTGACCTCTCTTAGAACTCTTACCATTGGTGGCATATTTCCGGAAGCCACCTCCTTTTCTGATCACCACCACCACTTGTTTCTTCTTCCTACTACTCTAGTTGAGCTTTGCATTTCAAGCTTCCAGAATCTGGAATCCTTGGCCTTCCTGTCTCTCCAGACACTCACCTCTCTTAGAAAGCTAGATGTCTTCCAATGTCCTAAGCTCCAGTCATTTATGCCAAGGGAAGGGCTGCCTGACATGCTTTCAGAACTGTATATAAGAGACTGCCCACTCCTAATTCAAAGGTGCTCAAAAGAGAAAGGGGAAGATTGGCCCAAGATTGCCCACATCCCCTGTGTGAAAATAGATGACAAATTGATCCTTGAGCAATAAGAAGTTGAGATTGCAGCAAAATGAATGCAGAGACCACTACTATATATATGTGCTTGGTATTTTTCTTCAATCTGCCACAATTCCTTGTGTCATTTGTTTAATTATTTTTCCAAAATGATTTGTTTAATTGAATTTTCTCGCATGTCTTGCACAGTTGAAACTCATCCAACGGCAAAAACTCTCCTTCACCAATCACTGGTTTGCCATCCATGCTATAAAGTCTCATGCTTGATGGTTATGAAGGTTAAAAAATCAGTATCAATCTGTGTTTACAATTGGAGGGCTTGGGATCCCCTGCTCTACTCTGCTATCCAAAAATGTAAGCTGGACACCTTGCTTAAGCAGATGCACATGTGAAGTTTGCTTAAGCAGAAACACGTGAAGTTCTACAAATCTATATGCTCCAGATAAGGGACCAATTCATGAAGACACTAATGGTAACAAGACTATATGCTCTGCCTTAATCACCCTATCATAGAGATGAGTGATCCATCACCCTTAATCACATTATGATTTTTTGTTGCAGAAACTGGAGTCAATGTTAGCAAAAAAATTGCAGATAAAACTTACTTGAAAGCTTTTGTAGTTGTTTGAGTCAGAACTTTATCTGGGGCCTCATGACATGCCTGTCATTGGATTGCATATCTATGCAACACGCATAGGCTATCAATTCCCTTTCTATTAGAATCAAGTATGCCCATTCATTATACGTAACTTTTTTCTTCTTAAGAATTATTTTCAAAATGTTCATTTTAAAGGAATTCCATTTCGCGCATGTAGGGTGTGAAGGAGAAAATAATGCAAATGGAATCCAATTTTCTAATCACAGGGTCAGCCAGTTAAAGTGAGTATACTCTATTTCATTCATGATCTTTTTTTACTTTGTGCATTTCAATTGCATTGTCCTCAAGAAGCTTTCTTTTCCCATACATCTCTATATAAAGTTTTGCCTTTTTTTTCTTACGTATTCATAGATGTGCATTTATCAACATAGGCCGTGTTCTTAATGCTTTTAAACCTATGATTTCACATTTTTCCATCGCGGGATTCTTCCATGTCTTTATAATTTTCCATTTATCAACATGATCTTTGTTCAACTTACAGGTTTTTCAAGTGAGTGACAAAGAATACAAATGGTTAGATATCACTTTTTTCTTTGTCCTCTTGATTGTGCTGCATCTT
Organism: Vitis rotundifolia; assembly: GCA_030254885.1. Classification (NCBI taxonomy): domain Eukaryota; kingdom Viridiplantae; phylum Streptophyta; class Magnoliopsida; order Vitales; family Vitaceae; genus Vitis; species Vitis rotundifolia. The sequence goes on from CM058163.1 coordinate 20,361,706, forward strand.
TATTTGGAACTGGATATTTCTCTTTGTAACTTGTTTTTCTTGTTAATTACATTCCTTCTTACAATAATTCAGGATTGGCCTTTTCTCAAAAATAATTTTTCTTCTTCTTGGTCTTCTCCTCAATTAACGTAAGCATCAAATTTGTACCTCTTTGTTAAATCTATAGATAATTTTCTGGTTTGAATTGTAAACCACACTTACATAAATCAAAGTTACAGAAGCCTTGCTGGATCACAAGTTACCATCTCATGTGGATTCCAAAGAAAGAAAATATGCAACTTGGGATTCAATGAGCTATGATCATTCTGATGGCATTTCCTTTTTCTCATTACATATACATGAGGAAGATTTTATGACTTCCATTATAAGTTTTCAATAACTATCTTTGCATTTCATTTTATTTCAAGTAGATTCAAGGGCAAAAATTCTTTTGCATGAGTCTTGACGTTTGGCACTTAAAACTCTACTATGGTGTTTGGTGTTGAAAAAGGGGTACTTCATTGCAGAATAATGAAAGCATAAATAGTTCTTTACTATCAATAGAAACTTCATGGTTGTTAAGATCCATCTAATTCTTTGTCCTTTTCTTGGTATGTTCTTCAATTTGTGGAAGACATGGGAGGGAGAGCTTGAATCAAATGAAGCCAACTCCTTGCAAAAGATGAATTCTGGCTAAGAAACCTCACCACTCACAAGTTCTTTCTTATCCAAGAATTCTACAGCAGGTAATTCAAGATTACATCTCATCTTTGTATCTCTTCGTGCTGATGCACTCACTGATTTCACTCTCGTGTTTTCATCTGATGGTGACCAACTCTTCCTCTTCTACTCAGCCATTATGTGATAATAAGCAGAGCTCTGTCTTGCTTGAGTTCAAGCAGAGCTCTGTCTTGATTGAGTTCAAGCAGAGCTTTCTGATTGATCAGCATGCTTCTGATGATCCTTCTGCTTCTCCAAAAGTTGCAGCTTGGAAATGTGAATGTGAAGGTAGTGATTGCTGCTCATGGGATGTTGTAGAGTGTGACAGGGACACTGGCCATGTGATCCGCCTTAACCTTAGCAGCACCTGTCTCTATGGTTCTACCAACTCCAGCAGCGCCCTCTTCCACCTTGTGCATCTTCACGGGCTTGATCTCTCTGATAATGATTTCAGTTACTTTAAGATCCTATCTGGAGTTGTCCAGCTTTTGAGTCTAAGAAGTCTAAACCACTTGTCTTCCAGATTCTCCGGCCAAATCCCATTGGAGCTCTTAGTGCTGTCCAAACTGGTTGTCCTTGATCTCTCACAAAATCCATTGAAGCGCTAATAACCTGACCTAGCTTCAGATGCAGGGGTGAGAAGCATTTCCTTGTTGTAGCATTTGGGAAGCTGGTTGTAGCATTCCTGGTGAACGGTGATTTCTCCTGTCAATTTGGTACACTTTCAGACTTGATCTCTTGCATATCATTGGAGAACCTAAATCTTTTTTCTTTTTCCTCAATATTTTGTTTTTAGAAAGATTTTAACTAAAAGTATTGTGCAATTTCAATTGAAAAAAATTTCAAATCCTTTTCTATGTGAAATTATGGATCTTCAGTGTTCTGCAGACCCCTAATATTAGGAATATGGTGGTTTATGTTGGAATACATGATTTTCTCTTTAAATCCTTGAACCCAGTGTACCAATATCCCAAACATTTCTTTTTGTTTACAGATATATGCTGGAAATACGATAGGGTGATGAAGGCCAAGGAACCACTTCGGTGTTGGTTTGGAGATCAATCACTGAAAGGTTCAGATGATTTCTTTTTCTAGTTTCTTCCAATTTAGGGTAGATTAAGAGGTATCCTTATGGTAGCAAATTCTTCTGACCTAAAACTTAAGTGATCTTTTAGTGAAACAAAACATAATCCAGGAACATTCCCTCCTTCGGTCACTGTTGCTAGCCTTCAGGAAGCTGACAGCATTTTCAGAAATAAATAAATGGTACCCTGCTTTCCATAGCAATCATGTTAGACTAAGATTTTTTCATTGACTTCTATGGGTGGATTATGCTGAGAAGTAAAAGTCATTAGTCAGGGCAGGTTCCTTTTTAGGGTTTCTGTGGAGGATGGATAGACCTGAACTTGAGCATTTTTTACTGAAGATGATGAATCGAGACTGGAATCTACTTCCATTTTTGACAACCTGAGAAGGTAACATTTTTCAAGCAATGGCATAAAAATTCTGTGGTGTTGGTCTACCTTTCCTAAACGAAATATTTTGTGATGAAAGTAGATTACTACGACTTGTTCTTTGTTTCTGCCAACAAAACTGATGTGCTGAATTGGAGTCGAGGATTTTTTTTATTCCCTCACTCATATTTGTTTGAGTGTATTTGTGATTCATTCTTGAATGATTTTCTTCCCCTTTTACCTGAGCTTACCAATATGTTAGACCCTCCTAGGGAAAATATTCATACCCTGGGTTGTGGATGATTAAAAAAACTAGGTCATCTTGGCATATGATTGTAAAAATTTTTTAAATGAAAGCATGTCAGATCTTATATTCCTAAAATGATCTTGTATTTGCAACTAAAGTAGCCTCATTTTGAACATTGTGAGTAAAATGGGCTTGTTTCAGTTTTTAGAACAAAGATGAAGGACCTTCATTCCATGGAGTCCTCAATCGAACCCTAAGTTTTCTTAAAGATGAGGTTTATAGTGGATGAGAGGAGGGGTAAAGATTTCAAAATGTTCTGCCTGTTTGGAGCCATTTTATGCTTCCTTCTGTTTTTTAAACATTTTTGAAGCTGAAAGTGACAGTGTAAAGAAATTTATCTGATTAGAATGTCTCCTTCCTCTTTTGTTTAATCTAATCATTTGTGTCTTGTCATACATATATATATATTCAGTTCACGGTTGAAGTAATGTAAATCACTGAGTGCTGGCTTGCTGCACACAGATATATGTTTTCTGGTAAATTTGGAAGGATCACAATGTAATACCGCATAATGTCAAGAAGTAATATCTGTCCTATGCATGTACATTTTAGTGTCAATCATTCTCAGTAGCATCTAGGATTCTTACTTGATGGTTAAAAAGGTTCACATTTCAGTTGTGTCTTGTGGATCATGGTTTTGGAAGCTAGTCACAACCCAAAAGCTGGAGTGCTTCATCTATATACGTCCCCGGTGAAATCCCAATTCCCAAACAGGTCATTGTATATTGTATGCCTATCCTAGAGTTCTATCAGACGGGTGGAATGCCAATCATGAAGAAATATAAAAACAAGGCTTTCATATGTATATGGGTTACAACCTGCTGTTCTATCAGACAAGTGATCCAATAGTCCATATGAAGGTGGTTGCTGAGAATGAATATGGAAGAAAAGTATTTATAGAAATTTTGAAGTTCAAAAACTTGAGGACCAGATTACCTGTAGAACCTGAGAAAAGGGCATATCAACCACACTCAAAACAAGTGAAATATTATTTGTCTGATCATGTTGACTTGAGACATTTGCTGGAGTATTGAGGGTCATTCATTGAATTCTTAATGTAAAACACAAGCAAGTTTTGCCTATATCATTGGATTTGTTGTTCATCGTATTTATCACAAAGCTACCTTTTATTGTCAACTAATCATTTACTTTTAATCGGAAATTCATTTCTTTTTTTTTTTATTAGCGATCAACCTTCCATGGTCAAGTCCTTAGGACTTTTATTGGAGACCCAAATCTCATAATACTGATTGCCCTACAACGACCAGTGTCTGGTTTTCAGAATCTTGTGCTCTATTATAACTTTCAGAATCTGGAATTCCAAGTTGAAATGTATAAATACAAATTAAGAATGGATGCGAGCATAGTGGAAGTGGCGCAAATGGTAGCGTTGGAGCAATGGAGGTGATGTTAGCACTTAGGAGTAGTATGATAGTGGTACAGGTGTAAAACAACAAAATTGATGCTTCCAAAAATAATAACTCTTAGCTTTATTGAAAAGCAATTTTATCGATTAGTTATATGCATGTATTTAGAATGCATTTGATAGTCATTCAAGCAAGTGTTTTTAGTATTTATAACATTTTAAAATTTTTGTCATTCAAGTATTAAAAATATTAAAAATATTTCACTATCAAACACACTCTTAATAGGAGATGAAATTTTGGGAAAAATGGGTTTTGATTTTCTAATTTGAAAAATATAAAAAAAAAATAATCTCACCTTTTATAAATCAGTTTTATCTTCATCAATTTAAAAATATTTTAAAGTATATACATTTTTTCATAACTCAAATAATTATTTCTTAAAATACTCTTTTACTTGATGATATTAAATAAAATTAATCAAAATTAGTTTATTATTTTAATTTAATAAAAGTGTTTTATAAATAAATATATTATAAAATTTTATTATATAATATAAGTTACAAATTATTATGAAAAAATTCTTCAGAATTTTCAAGTGATAAATAAAATATTTTTAATCTCCTAATTAATAATGACTTTATATCATGTATTATATAAATTCTCTCATCTTCTCATTTTATTTAATAAAATTGAGTAAAAACTTTGTAAGTTGATATGAATAATAAAATAAGATATTTTAAAAATTAAAAATACATTTGAAATTAAAATACATAAAAATTAAATTCAAAAACCAAAAAACCTTAAAAATTAAAAACTAAAAGATTTACTCTTATTGTATTTCCAACTCTTTCTTGATATTTATATTTTCTATCAAAGTGTTTTGATTAAATAAAAGTTAATATTTTAGTTTTATATTTTTAACTTTAATTGTATTTTTAATTTTTAATTTTTATTTTATTTTATTAATCTCAAATCAGTTCTTACGGTAAAAAAGTTATTAATTTGTGTTATTAATATATAAGAGGGTCATTTTAGGAATTAATTATTTGAACGATAAAAAAGTAGATGTATTTTAAAATATTTTTAAATGGGTGAAGATAAATATGATTTATAAAATTTGAGTTCTTTTTTCTTTTTTTTTCCTTTTTTTTTTAAATCAGTGAGCCAAAACCTACTTTTTTTTCTTAGAATTTTATCTATATAATTTAGCAGAAAAATTTTGGACTTTTGGATGAGATTTTGCAAGAGAAACTCTCCCCTTTGTTGTTCCAAGATTACTCCTGTGTCCAAACACCAAGTGAAGTGCCTGGTGGGTGCAATCCCCCTACTCTATTGATTCAAGTGGTTGATGGATGACACTCATATGGATAGCATAGAGGTCCTCAACACCTTTCGATGATTTAAATAACATTTTTTTTAATAATAATAATAATAAATATAAAGCTAATTTTTTCTTCTAAATGTTGAACTATATTTAAGAAAATAAAAATATTTTGAATTTAACAAATTTTCTCCATAAAAATTATAATACTCTTCAAAAATTTAAAATCTGAAAAGTTTGTTACTCCAATTTTTTTTTTTTAAATAGAAAATATATTAAAAGGGTTATTTAGCTTTTTATTTTAAATACTTTAAAACAAAATTTTAAAATAAAAGTTAAATGTGTTTAATATTTATAAAATTTAAAAAAAAAATCATATTTATGTTTAAAACCATCCAAACGGCACCTTAGTGCGGAGCTGCAATAATTGTGAAAGGCTGTCATGGATGCATGCTCTGCTTTTTCTTCAGCCGTGGCCATGACGGCCATTGGAATCCTACGCGTTTTGACCCCTTTGACTCTCTGATTGATGAAGTCTTCGCGCCACACAACCACTTTCACTTGTTTCCATCTTCCCTTCTCTACTCACTGCTCTTTGTTTGCCTTTGCTGAACACCATGGAAGTTGTTGGAGAGGCTCTTCTTTCCGCTGCCTTTGGCTCGTTGTTTGACAAGTTGGGTTCCTCTGATCTGATTAAGTTCGCACGGCAGGAGGATGTCCACATCGAGCTCAAGAAATGGGAGAAGGAGTTGCAGAGCATCCGGCAAGAGGTCAACGACGCGGAGGAGAAGCAGATCACACAGGAGGCTGTCAAATCATGGCTGTTCGATCTGAGGGTTTTGGCGTATGATATGGAGTACATCTTGGACGAGTTTGCCTACGAATTGATGAGAACAAAGCTGATGGGGGCGGAAGCTGATGAAGCCAGCTCAAGCAAGAAACGCAAGTTCATTCCTACTTTCTCTACTAGTTTCAGTCCAACTCATGTTGTGCGTGATGTTAAGTTGGGGTCCAGGATTAGAGAGATCACCAGCAGATTACAAGATATTTCAGCTAGAAAAGCTGGACTTGGCCTGGAAAAGGCGGCAGGAGGAGCTACTTCTGCTTGGCAAAGGCCACCACCCACTACACCTATAGCATACGAACCTGGGGTTTATGGCAGGGATGAAGATAAAAAAGTGCTTCTTGATTTGCTGCGCAAGGTTGAGCCCAACGAAGCCAATGTTGGCATGGGCGGGCTGGGCAAGACAACGCTTGCACGGCTGGTTTACAATGATGAAATGGCCAAAAATTTTGATCTAAAAGCGTGGGTTTGTGTATCTGATGTGTTCGATGTGGAGAATATAACAAAAGCAATTCTCAATTCGGTGGTAAGTTCTGATGCAAGCGGCTCGTTGGACTTCCAACAAGTTCAAAAGAAATTGACAGACGCATTGACAGGGAAAAAGTTTTTACTCATTCTAGACGATGTGTGGAACGAAGATTCTGGTAATTGGAACAGCTTGCGCGCCCCTTTTAGTGTAGGGGCAAAAGGAAGCAAAGTCATGGTCACAACACGCAATAAAGGAGTTGCATTCATGATGGGAGCTGAGAAGAATGTTTATGAACTAAAAACTTTATCAGAAGATGCTTGCTGGTCAGTGTTTGAGGAGCATGCGTTTGAACATAGAAATATCGATGAACATCCAAACTTGGTGTCTATTGGTAGGAAAATTATCAACTAGTGTGGTGGATTGCCACTGGCCGCAACAACGCTTGGTGGCCTTTTACGCTCCAAACGAAGGGAAAATGAATGGGAAAAAATATTAAATAGTAAAATATGGGGATGGTCAGGCACAGAACCTGAGATTCTCCCTGCGTTGCGATTGAGTTATCACTATCTCCCTTCACATTTGAAGAGGCGTTTTGCTTACTGTGCAATGTTCCCCAAGGACTATGAGTTCGACTCCAAAAATTTGGTCCTTCTGTGGATGGCCGAAGGTTTGATTCAACAACCAAAAGGTGATAGACATACAATGGAAGATTTAGGCGATGACTATTTTTGCGAGTTATTGTCAAGATCATTCTTTCAATCATCGAGTAATCATGAATCACATTTTGTGATGCATGATCTTATTCATGACCTAGCTCAAGGTGTTGCTGGAGAAATATGTTTTTGTTTGGAAGATGAGTTGGAGTGTAGCCGGCAATCCACAATTTCCAAAGAGACTCGTCATTCATCATTTGTTCGTAGAGATGGGGATGTGCTAAAAAAATTTGAAGCTTTTCAAGAGGTAAAGCATTTACGGACATTTGTTGCTTTAAATATTCATTGGGCGTCTACAAAATCTTATGTAACTAGTTTGGTGTGTAATCATCTAGTGCCAAAATTTCAACAACTAAGAGTTCTCTCCGAGTCAATACAATATATTTGAGCTACCAGATTCCATTTGTGAATTGAAACATCTACGCTATTTGAATCTGTCCTACACCAAAATAAGATCTTTGAGCAATCTCTATAATTTACAAACATTGATGTTATCCTTTTGTATGCATCTTACGAGGTTACCTCCCAACATTGGAAACTTAATTAATCTTCGACATCTCAGTGTTGTTGGATGTTCATTGCAAGAGATGCCACAACAAATAGGCAAATTAAAGAACCTGCAAACATTGTCTGATTTTACTGTGGGCAAAAGAGGATTTTTGGGAATAAAGGAGTTGAAGCATTTGTCACATCTCCGAGGGAAGATTCGTATTTCACAATTGAAAAATGTGGTGAACATTCAAGATGCCATAGATGCCAATCTAAGGACTAAGCTCAATGTCGAAGAGTTGATTATGCATTGGAGTAAAGAGTTCGATGATTTCCGAAATGAAGACACCAAAATGGAAGTCCTTCTCTCTCTACAACCTCATACTAGTTTGAAGAAACTCAATATTGAAGGTTTTGGTGGTCGGCAATTCCCCAACTGGATATGTGATCCCTCTTACTTTAAATTGGTGGAGTTAAGTCTTTATGGTTGTATAAGGTGCACATCACTGCCTTCAGTTGGGCAACTACCCTTCCTCAAGAGGTTATTCATCGAAGGAATGGATGGAGTGAGAAGAGTGGGGCTGGAGTTTGAGGGGCAGGTTTCTCTTTATGCTAAGCCTTTCCAATGCTTGGAGTCTTTATGTTTTGAAAATATGAAGGAATGGAAAGAGTGGTCATGGTCAAGAGAGTCATTTTCTCGCCTCCTCGAGTTGGAGATAAAAGATTGTCCAAGATTGAGTAAGAAATTACCCACTCACCTAACTTCTCTAGTAAGACTTGAAATTAACAATTGCCCAGAAACGATGGTTCCACTTCCAACACATCTGCCTTCTCTTAAAGAGCTCAATATTTATTATTGCCCAAAAATGATGCCTCTATGGTCCTCTTTTTCATTTGACCCTTTTAAATCAGTGAAGAGAGGGAGTAGAAGTGCCACTGACATCACCTCAGGTATTTATTTAAGAATTAATGGAATGTCAGGGCTTTTTAGACTTGAGCAAAAGTTTTTGCGGTCTTTGCCAAGGCTTCAACTTCTGGAAATTGACAATTCTGGTGCGCTGGAATGTTTGTGGGAAAATGGGTTGGGATTAGGAAACCTTGCTAGTCTTCGAGTATCGGGTTGTAACCAACTTGTATCCTTGGGAGAGGAGGAAGTGCAAGGGCTGCCTTGCAATATTCAATATTTGGAGATATCTAAGTGTGATAACTTGGAGAAGCTTCCACATGGATTACAAAGCTATGCATCTCTTACAGAGTTGATTATCAAGGATTGTTCAAAATTGGCGTCATTTCCAGACAAGGGTTTCCCGCTCATGCTTAGACGTCTTACTATTTCTAATTGTCAGAGTCTAAGAAGCCTACCTGATAGCAGTAATTGCTGCAGCAGCGTGTGTGCCCTTGAAAACTTGAAAATAGAGGAGTGTCCTTCTCTCATTTGCTTTCCAAAAGGGCAGTTACCCACCACCCTTAAGGAACTGTATATATCCGTTTGTAAAAATCTAAAGTCTCTTCCAGAAGACATCGAGGTTTGTGCCCTTGAACACATAGATATAAGCTGGTGTTCGTCTCTCATTGGTTTTCCAAAAGGAAAGCTACCATCAACTCTCAAGAATCTCACGATAGGAGGGTGTAAAAAGCTAGAGTCTTTACCAGAGGGAATAATGCATCACCATTCCAACAACACAACCAATTGTGGTCTTCAATTCTTGGATATCTCGAAATGTCCGTCTCTCACATCCTTCCCTAGAGGCAGATTTCTCTCTACCCTTAAATCTATTAGGATTTGTGATTGTGCACAGCTGCAGCCAATTTTGGAGGAGATGTTTCACCGCAATAATAATGCACTTGAAGTTTTGTCCATCTGGGGATATCCCAATCTCAAAACTATACCAGATTGCCTCTACAACCTCAAACATCTTCAGATCAGAAAATGCGAGAATCTGGAGTTGCAGCCTCGTCAATTGCAAAGCCTCACTTCTCTCACATCACTTGAGATGACTGATTGTGAGAATATCAAGACCATACCAGATTGCTTCTACAACCTCAAAGATCTTCGGATCTATAAATGTGAGAATCTGGAGTTGCAGCCTCATCAATTGCAAAGCCTCACTTCTCTTACAACACTCGAGATCATTAATTGTGAGAATATCAAGACACCATTATCAGAATGGGGCCTTGCCAGATTGACCTCCCTTAAAACTCTCATCATTTCTGATTATCACCACCACCACCACCCATTCCTTCTTCCTACTACTCTAGTTGAGCTTTGCATTTCAAGCTTCAAGAATCTGGACTCCTTGGCCTTCCTATCTCTCCAAAGGCTCACCTCTCTTAAAAGACTATGTATCTCCCGATGTCCTAATCTCCAGTCGTTTTTGCCAAGGGAAGGGCTGTCTGACACGCTTTCAGAACTATCTATAAATGGTTGCCCACTCCTGATTCAAAGGTGCTTAAAAGAGAAAGGAGAAGATTGGCCTAAGATTGCCTACATCCCCTATGTGAAAATAGATGGCCAATTGATCTTTGAGCAATAAAAAGTTGAGATTGCAGCAAAATGAATGCAGAGACCATTCCACTAAATCCTCTCCTTATGTGCCACTATTCGTAGTAAGTGTCATTTGTTTTATTGTTCCACATTTATTTTGTGATGCATTCTTGTACTTAAGTTAATGGTTTCATCTCTGTTATTGAGAGTTGTCTTCTATTCTGTTTGTTAGGTTATGGAGATGTGATAAATATGTAGATTTGGCTATTTCATCTTCACTTGTAAGTTTCTTTAATTGTGCCATTTTGTTGAATTTGAATACTAACCTTTTATTATTATTATTATTATTATTATTATTACTCAAGTATTTTGATTTTTTCAGTTTTCGACAATTTGTCTCACTTTTGTTTAGTTGTTTAATACTTCAACTGATTTATTTTATTTTCCTAGTTTCAATGATCATTTTTCTAAAGTTTTCTACTTTCATACTTGTTATGTTTTATAGATACCTGCTAGAAGGGGCCTTTAGTTTCTTGGCCTTTCTTAGTAGTCACTCCAATTGCAGAAACTGGAGTCGACTTAAGCAAAAGATTTGCAGATAAAACTTACTGGAGGCTCTCACAGCTGTATGAGTCAACTTTATCTGGGGCCTCATGTCATGTGTGTCATTAGATTGCATATCCACACAATATGCATAGGCTATCCATTCCCTTTCTTTTAAAATCAAGCATGCCTAGTCATTGTAGATAATTTTTTCCCTGTTAAGAATTAGTTTCAAAATTTTCATCTTAAAGGAATTTCTTTTCATGCATGTAGGATGTGAAGGTGAAAATAATGCAAATGGAATCCAATTCTTTAAACACAGGGTCAGCCAGTTAAAGTGAGTATACTTTATTTCATTCATGATCTTTTTTGACTCCTTGCATTTCAATTGCATTTTCCTCAAGTAGCATTCTTATCTGACATATCTCTAAATAAAGTTCTCCATTTTTTTCTCTAAATATTCATAGATATGCATCTATTAACTTAGGCCATGTTCTTAATGCTTTATAGACCTATGATTTATCAACCTATGATTTCATGTTTCTCCATCACAGTATTGGATCATGTTTTTATAATTTTTCATTTGTCAACATGATCTTTATTCAACTTACAGGCTTTTCAAGTCAGTAATAAAGAATATCTCCGATTGAAATGCTTCATTTTCTTGGAATATCTCTGATTTTAACTACATTTCCTTTTACAATAATTCAGGATTGGCTTTTGCTCTAAAATAGCGATTCTTCATTTTGGTCTCCTTCACAGTCAATGTAAGCATCACTATTTCTACATCTTTGTTATCTTTGTAAATAATTTTCTGCCTCAAATTGTATAACATACTTGTTCAAGTCAAAGTTGCAGAAGTCCTGGCCCACAAATTTCTATCTCATGTGGACTCAGGAGAAAGGAAATCCGCAAGTTGGGATACAGTGTGCTATGCTAATTCTTACATATTCAAAACCTTTTTATTTGTAAAGTTTATTCTGATGACATTTCAATATTTATGTATTCATTTCATTTTATTTTAAATTTTTAAGTAGATTCAGGGGTCAAAATAGTTACCATTGGCTTCAGAATTGGACTTCAATATCTGAGGAGCATTCCCTTGTTGTAACACAAAATGCTTTTGGAAGCTGGTTATAGAATTCCTGGGGAATGGTGATTTTCCCTATTAATTTGATTCACTTTTTGACTCATTCTCCAGCATTTTATTGGAGAACCTATTTTTTCCCCTCAATCTATTACTTCTAGGAAGATTTTAACTCAAGTTGTTGCATAGTTTCATTTGAAAAAATTGTCAAATCCTCTTTTATGTGAAGTTATGGATCTTTAATTAGTGTTTTTCAGACCCCTAATATTAGGATTTCTCTTTAAATCCTTGAACCCAGTGTACCATCTCAAACATTTTACAGATGAATGCTGGAAATAGGATAGGCTGATGAAGACCAAAGAACCAATTTGGGGTAGATTTGGAGATCAATCACTGAATGGTTCAGATGATTTCTTTTTCTAGTTTCATTTGATTTAGAGTAGATTCAGAGGCTATACTCATAGTAATAAATACACAGTACCCTGCTTTTCATGGTGATCATGTTAGACTAAGATTTTTTATCAACCTCTACATGTGGCTTATGCCAAAAAGTGAAAGCCATTACTCATGGCAGGTTCTGTTCTGGGGCTTTTGTGAAGGATGGATGGACCTGAACTTAAGCATTTTTTTACTGAAGATGGTGAATGGAGACTTGAATCTGCCCTATTTCACCAAGCAACAGCATAAAAAATTATGCAAGGTTTGTCGACTTGTCAATCTATCCTAAACTAAATATTGAGTGATGGAAGTGGATTGTGACAGCTTGCTCTTTGGGATGGAGTTAAGGATTTTTTTATTCCCTTATTCATCTTTGTTTGAGTGTATTTGTGATTCATTCTTAAGTTGTTTCCTTTCCTTTTTATCTGAGTTCGCCAATATGTTCACTCTTAAATATCTTGGCATGCCTTAAAACTGCCTCTAAGGGAACATGTTCATACCCTGGATTGTGGCAATAAAAAAAAGGGTCTATCTTGGTATATGATGGTAAAAAAAATGAAATTCTTTCATTTCTTGTAGCCCTAAAATGATCTTCTATTTTTGCTACTAAAGTAGTCTTATTTTGAGTGTTGTGAGTAAAATGGAATTGTTTCATTTTTAAAACTCATTGGGAAGTACCTTTATTCCTTGGAGCCCCCAATCTATGGCTTATATTGGGTGAGAGGAGGAGTATGATTTTAGTATGCTCTGCTTGTTTGGTGCCATTTTATGCTTCCCCCCAAGTTTTTTACACTTTGTGAAGCAAGTGACAGTGTACAGAAGTTTATCTGATTAGAATTTTGCCTATATATATGTATCTGTTCATGGATAATGAAAATGTAAATCACTGAATGCTGGCTTGCTTTCCGTAGATACATCCATGTCGCTAAAGCTAAACAAAGGTTGGGTTTTCCCCTAAACTCAGAAAGGTTCAGATTTCAATTTTGTCTTGTAGATCATGCCTTTGGAAGCTCCTCAAACCCGAAATTTTGAGTGCTTCATCTGTATGTATCATCTGTGAACTCCTGAACAGTTTGTTATAAGATATGCCTATCCTAGAGTTCTATCAGATCGGTGGAAAGCTAATTACAAAGAAATATGGACAGGGTTTTCACATGTATGGTTACATCGTGACAGTTCAATTGGCCAACAAATGATCCAATAGTCCAGAGGAAGCTCATTGCTGACAATGAAAATGGCAGAGAGCATCAATAGAAGTTTTGATGGACTTGAATGAAGTTCATAAAACTTGAGGACCAGATCACCTGTAGAACTTCTGGGAAGCGCATATCAACCACACTCCACAAGTGAAACATTATTTTTCTCATGATGTTTCAAGATTTCAGACTCGAGACATTGCTGGAGTATTGAGGATCATTCATTGAATTCTGAATGTAAGACACAAGCAAGTTTTGTTTACACAGGTTAATGTTGATAAATTTTCATAGTAGGGTAGTTGAGATCATGGCTCCTGAATATGTTGTTCATTGTATTTATCTCAAGTGACCGAACAAGGGTACCTTTTATCGTTAAGAAATGCATATCCAGATACTGTTGCCTCCAAATATGAATGGTACTTTCTGGTTTTATAATCAATACAAGGTGTGGAAGTGAAATTGATTATGCTTATGCATGAACTTCAGTAACCAGATAAACCACCATTGACAGCCATTGGAGTCCCATGTCTGTAACTTTCACTTCATCTCAAGTTGCTTACTCAGCTTTCACACACAGCAAACCATTAATTCTTTCTGCTTCCCCTCTTTACAGCATCCTTTAAATTCCCACTCTCTTTTCTCCTAAGAAACCATGCAAGTTGTTGAGGTTGTTCTTTCTGATTCCTTTCAAGTGCTGTTTGGCAAGCTGGGTTCCTCTGATTTGTGGAAGTTTGCACACCAAGAGCAAGTCCAAACGGAGCTCAAGAAATGGCAGAAAAACACTGGAAAATCCATGCAGTTCTAAAATGGTGCCAAGAGAAGCAGCTGAATCAACTATGCTTTACCTGGAAAGTACTGAGAAATAGAGAAGAAATATTAAGAAAAATAATTTTCTTGGTTTATAATGAAAAATATGTTTATATATTTTTAAATTATTTAATTTTTATGTAAATAAAAAATAAAAATTGCAGAGATCTGAGGCATCCTTTCTCTGTAATTCATCAAGAAACTATTACAGATTGAGCTTCAAAAATATTTCACACAAAATTATTATAAATGTGGTTACAACTTACAAATATTTGATATGAAATACCGAAAGCCCAAAACTAACAGCCTATAGTACAACACAGATTAGGCCCATTACACTAAGCCCAACAAGCCCAATGAACCCTTGTTTATTTATTTACGTCTAACAGCCCTTGGCTTCAGACCCTTCCCAAACGCTGCCTATCCCAAGCCGCCTTCTTCCCTCTTGCTTCCTGACAGGCTACCACTGCTCCCACATAGCTGAGAGAGGTGCTATGAATGGAAGCAAGCTTCCCTTTTTTATAGACCTCAAGGGAAGTTCTTCAATTGCGGTTTGGGAGTTGGGTGGCAACTAACATCGATGAACATAGGCGGCAGTGGTGGTGCTGACTTCAATCTTCCAGCGTTTCCGGCGAGTCGGTGGTGGTGGAGAGGGCATAGGGTGATCCACTTCGGTTTTTTTTTAATAATGGCGGCGCACTCTGTGTTGTTCTCTTCAAAATGATAAATGAGTTTCAGAAATCTTTCACCAGGTATTTCAGAAAAGTTGTTTTTTTTTGTTTTTTTTTTTTTTTTTTTTGGCTAGATAATATGGATTTACTTGTTTATATGCTTTGAACTATGTAACCCCCGAAAAAAAATTTGATTGTCAATTGTATATTGAAGCACTAGATTGCTGGAAAAATTGGGAATTGGCCATTGTATGGATTTTTATAATTGGATTGTGATGACGTTATTTTTTTTTAATGGGTTGTTATTCCTGTTAAAATCTAATCCAAGTGGAGGTTGGTAATGGTATTATTTGTTGACATTCCAAGTGATTTACAGAGTGTTTTTGATGGTTGGTGTCTTAATTGATTTTTCCTTGGAAAAGAAATTGTCTGCTTTGCTGAGAGTTGGTGCCTTTGGAGCATCTCTGGTCCCACCCCCTTTAGAGCTCGTCTTTTCTTTACCATCCCCCAGCAGCAAATGTCCTGCAGCCCATCCCCCTGACTGCCTCCCTTGTGATGATGAAACTTCTCATTGATTTTATGCAGTTCATTGACATGTTTATTCCCTGCATAAATATTTTACAAAATCATCAATAGTTCAGGGTTCAATTTAAATGTAACATGCTTCCTTCTATATCCCATATCCACCACTTTGTAATACACCACTGCTATACACTACAAAGCGGCAATAGACTACAAATCCCTTTAATGAGTTGGGCAAAGCAGTAGGAACTCGAGGTGAATTAACTAAAATCACAAAAAAGTGCTGATATATCTGTTTTGTGATTTAGAAAGAAAGGCAATAGTCAGTAGCCTCATTAATGTGTGGTAGAAGAGAATTCCATGGAAAAATTTTGTCTTGGTTCTAGGCAACCAAAAAAAAAAACTGTAATATTTGAATTTCAGTTTAGTTTAGAGAGGGAAAGAAAAAAAAAAAAACAAAAGATGTAGGAAACTGCATAAACACATGTTATAAATTTTCTTTTTGAGCCATCTATTGCATATAACCAGCCATTGAACAATCAGTAAGACTTGAGCCTATTAGAACCATGGTCTCTTCTGATGGAATTCATCAATGCTTGACCCCTTTTGAAGTCTATTTATTTGTTGCTGTCATATGTATTGTTATTGTGCTTTTAATTACATCTATTTTATTTTTTTGTTGAAGAAAAACATTTACTGCTTTCAAAATTATACACCGCAGAGAGCTCCCTTGATGTTTTTCTGATTTATGGTATTCAATGAATTGCATTAAGGAAACCTAAATTTGTGAAAATGTGGAATTCTTTGAATTCCAGTTCTATAAAGTCTGTGATTCAATAGCATCTCGATGCTTGAAGTGTTAAGGATCCATTTGATCATGTTATGATTTTTCATTTCCATAAATAGTTCTTAGAACTGTTGGAAAAGTAAGTGTTTTGCAAGTAGAGAACATTGCTGCACTGATTTAGCTTCTTTACTTCCCATTTGTTTCTTTTCTGCTTTTCTTTGGCTACTAAAACATTATCTGCTTTTGTCATGAGGAAATGTGGCAAATGGAATTTAAAACATGTAATTTTCCTGTTTACTGCAGCCTTTTCATGCTAGTTCCTGGTTGTTGATGAAGGCTTTGGTTCCAATTATCAATGCTTTCTCTTCTGGCTTAAAGGCAATAGTTATGAGAAATAGAATACCAAAACAATTTTCATCTGCAAATTTAGCATTATCTTCTCCAACTCTTATGGTAGATGAAGTATTTAACCACAATAATTCCTGCTGTGTGGATGATGATCTATTGCCAAATATCAAATGCATTCCAGCCGAATATATGGAATGCAATGGGCTTTCTTCTGGTGAGAACGATATCTTTGCATACGTAGACAAGGATTCCCCAATTTCCGAAAATGAGAAAGCCGTTGATGATGAAATGGAAATAATAAAGGTGATACTCACAAACCGCGGATGGAATTTAGGTTCTCAAAATGGTTATAGGATTGATCTGAGTCAGTTTAATGTAATGAAGATTTTGAATGATCTGTTTGAAGAGAGTACGGATGCTGCCCTTGCTTTATACTTCTTCAGGTGGTCAGAGTACTGCATGGGATCAAAGCATACAGTTGAATCAGTGTGTACAATGATACATATTCTGGTCTCTGGAAACATGAATCATAAAGCAATGGATCTACTTCTACATCTCATTAGTTATAACAGTGGAGAAGAGGGATGGCATAATATATTTCTGAAAATCCAGGAAACCCATACCAAAAGAAGGGTCCTAGAAACTGTATATGGCATGCTTGTCAACTGTTATGTCAAGGAAAACATGACACAAGTGGCTCTTAAATTAATATGTAAAATAAGGCATCTTAACATCTTTCCCTTGATAGGGGTTTGTAATTCACTTCTCAAGGCATTGTTGGAATCAGAGCAGTTGAATTTGGCTTGGGATTTTTTGAAAGAAATGAAGAGCCAAGGGATAGGTTTAAATGCTTCTATTATTAGCTTATTTATCAGTGGATACTGTAACCAAGGTAACATTGACACCGGTTGGAAATTGCTTATGGAAATGAAATATCTTGGAATCAAACCAGATGTTGTTGCATATACAATTGTGATTGACTCCCTATGCAAAATGTCCCTTTTAAAAGAAGCCACTTCTATACTGTTCAAAATGACTCAGATGGGTGTATTTCTGGATTCAGTTTCGGTTTGTTCAGTTGTTGATGGTTACTGCAAAGTTGGAAAATCAGAGAAAGCAATGGATGTTTTGGAGGTATTTTATCTCTCCCCCAATATTTTTGTATTCAATAGCTTTATTTCCAAATTATGCACAGATGGTAACATGTTAAAGGCTGCTAAAGTCTTCCAGGATATGTGTGAGATGGGCTTGATTCCTGATTGTTTTAGTTACACCACTATGATGGCAGGATACTGTAAAGTTAAGGACATTAGCAATGCTCTCAAATATTTAGGAAAAATGTTGAAGAGGGGAATTAGACCGTCTGTTGCTACATACACTTTGCTTATAGATAGTTGTTGCAAGCCTGGAAACATGGAAATGGCAGAATATTTGTTTCAAAGGATGATAGTGGAGGGTTTGGTACCTGATGTTGTTTCATACAATACATTAATGAATGGCTATGGAAAGAAGGGCCACCTGCAAAAGGCTTTTGAGCTTTTAAGTATGATGAGATCAGCTGGTGTCTCTCCAGATTTGGTAACCTACAACATTCTCATTCATGGTCTTATCAAGAAAGGATTAGTGAATGAAGCAAAAGATATTCTAGATGAGCTCACAAGAAGGGGTTTTTCTCCTGATGTTGTGACATTCACTAATATAATAGGTGGGTTCTCGAATAAGGGGAACTTTGAGGAAGCATTTCTTTTGTTCTTCTACATGAGTGAACACCATTTGGAACCTGATGTCATGACATGCAGTGCTCTTCTTAATGGGTACTGCAGGGCACGTCGTATGGCAGAAGCTAATGTTCTATTCCATAAGATGCTTGATGCTGGGTTGAAAGCTGATGTGATATTGTACAATAGTCTTATTCATGGATTTTGTAGTTTAGGAAACATTGATGATGCATGCCATTTGGTGAGTATGATGATCGAACATGGCATCATGCCAAACAATATTACTCATCATGCACTTGTCCTTGGATATGAAAAGAAGTGTGTTGAGAATCCTGTTGAAAGAGCAGCCTTTAAGCTGCAGCAAATACTGCTGAAATGTGGTATCCAGGCTGAAGATGACAGATAACTAGCTATGATCTAGCAACCTAGCAACTTGGGTGCTGAACCTGTTATATAGCATGCAGGTATGTACTGGGAATTTTTGTGCTTATCTAATAAAAACTCCCATGCAATATCTCGAATTTAGTTTATAGATTTGTTAGCTTCCACTGTTTTACATGATTCTGATTCTAGATCTGGTGGGTTTTCAGGTATTTAAGCTAGTTCAACTTTGACATGGAGTTACCTGGTGTTGTCTCTTTCAGTCATCTTGGATAATTATCTTGAAGCTAAAAGATGGCAAGTTTTCAGAAATCAATGTGAAGAAACTCCTGTTTCTTTGAGATGTGGTCCTCACATGGCACGACAGTATTCAGCTCGGTAAAGAAATACTGCACCCAATTCTTTTTTTGTAGAAAAATTAATCTTCCATAATCATTATATATTCTAATTTTTTACAATTTTCCTCATAATTCTTATATTCCAAAGGCTTGAGCAAGGAAGTTCTGGAATATATTTGCTGAATGGAAAATTCAGGCATCAGTCTAAGAAACTTTTGTTTCTTTGAGATGTAGACCATTCTATGGCATGACAGAATTCAGCTCGGTAAAGAAAAACTAGACCCAATTCTTTTTGTAAAGAGAAACTAATTTCTGTTAATCATTCTATGTTTTACAATTTTTATTGTAGCTTCGTTACTTACCAGAGGCTTAAGCAAGTTCTGGAATACATGCTGAATGGTTTTGTAGTTCTCATACAGACCATATCTGATTGAGCTTCTACAACTAACCTCCAAGTGGGAAAGAAGCATAGGGAGGTTTGTTATCTTCCCCTAAACTATTAATTGCTGTCTCTGAATTGCAATTAGAAACTGTTTACTACCACAATCAAGGCAATTAATTCACCTTTCGTTAGCTTGGGGAATCTTTTCTCTTGCTTTTTAGAAAATCTAATGCAGAAGTTCAATGATTTACTAGTTGACTGCAAATTTCTTCTGGCTGGCTAGTTTCTCAATCATTTTGAAAAGCTGATTCATGCTGCAGATTTTTAGACAGTGATTTCATTGCCTCAAAAAAAGTATTCTCACCCTTTGTTTTGCTGTTTGTTCATCCATCATTTTCCAGTTTTATCGTATTCGCCCCCTGATCATCTCCAGCATACGAGTCCATGGATCTTCCTATTTCCATTTGCATGGTGCTGATGAGACTATTGTTTTTTCTTTTTTTCAGACTGCCACAAATTCTATTTCATGGGGAATCCAGCAATGCAGCATCTGAAATGATGATTTCTCGAGATGCAGTAATACCCGAGGGGAGTTTATCCATCTGGTCGGAGTTCTTTCCACTGGTTCTTCTTTATCTTGCCTCTGATCATACTCCCTTGGGGTTTCTAGCTTTGTTTCCACTGTTTCCACCATATTCATGGCAAATAAATAAAGCACTAGATGGAAGTTGTTAGCTCTTTGTATCACCTCCCTTAAAATAAAGTGAAAAACTTCGAATGAAATGTAAACACAAATCTATTTTCTGGGTTCTGTTTGGTGTCAACCATGAGCAATGCTGGCATCAAAGCAAATTATGTAAAAAATCTTCAGATGTGCCTGAAAGAAACGTCCAAATACATTATGTAAAACCAAAGGATGTGCCTTGTACAAATATACAATTTTCCTTCTTGAGGTCTGAGAGCAATTCCCATTCTCACAACTACCATTACAATGAATTTGCAACCATGGTTCCCCTTTTATTTCTCAAGAATCAGCATGATCTATCATTATTCCCCGAAACCCCACAAGAATCAGCATCCACATGAAGGTAAAATTAGTCCACCCAACATTCTATTCTCGAATCTTTTGGATTCCAATCCATCGTGCATAGTCCACCCACCTGTTCAAAAAACAAGTATGAAGTTTGAGAATTGTCAACAACTAAAACATACAAGTTATACAAGGACTTAGCATAATGATGTTCTGAAGAGAGCTTAGAAAAAATAACTCACATTAATGATCCCAAGAACGTGTTGCCAGTTCGAACAGCAAAGCAGACTGCACTCAGCATAAGCTTGTGTTGGTGCAGCAATGGTTCTAGAATCCGTTGCTCGATGACCCCAGCCAATACTTGGTATCTGTTTGGAAAATGAATGGATAAGGTGCAAGCACATATCCAGGCATGAGACAAACAGTCCATGAAAACTAACCATCCACAAGGGTTATGTTCCATAGTGGCACAGTGAGATGCCTCCAATAATTTCTAGTGTGATGTCAGGAACATCGCGTTTAGTGTAATTTGTGGCTTTGTGATCTTCAAATAGGAACTTGTCTAGGCTATGAAGTCCAGAATGTGGACAAGGACAAAGGTAGGGCCGGTATCTAAACCTTCTCATCCAACTTGAGTGAATAATCACTTGGATGAATCATCATGTGATTCTATGCAAAAATTATTAGAATTAAGACTAGATTAATGTGTTTATCTAAGCAACTCGAGTCAGGGCAGAGACACTACATATAGCAATCCTGTCATTGATGGAGGGTCTCGGAGACAGGAGAGAAGACAATAGTTCCAGAACTTGAAGAGGAATCAAACTTGAATGCAGATACAAAAATTGATGAAGTGAAGTTACCTGAGATTGCTAGAAACTGCCATATAGACTCCATAAGCAACACTAGTTGAAATAATGGGCACATCCTCTGCTTCGGCAGCAAAAGATTTATCAAAAGCCTTCCGTGCGTTAATCAATGCATTTGTTATACCAGTACCAACCTGAATGTCACCAAATGGAAAATGTTCATATAGCAGTAACCAAACAAAATATCGACAGGTGGTGGTGAAATGGATGATTTCTATCCATATACGTTTTTTATTCACCAACTGTATTTACCATAAACATGAGAAGCATGCACATGCAAAATTGTTAAACAAACAACAGATAGGAGTTGAAAGTGGTAGCTCATCATATAACTCATGGAATTTAAATTGGCAAAACAACTACCACAGCCACATAGGACTGCAAGTACAACTCTCTCTCTCTCTCTCTCTCACACACACACACACACACCAAATATATATTAAAATGGAAATTGTGATCTTAAAGTGGCCAAATAAAGAGATGATGATTATCAACAGATACCACAAAACCAGACATCCAAGGCTCACGATATAATAAACATGAGCATGTGCAACAGGAATGACTAGTTAGTGCTAAAAAATTACTAGTAAGTGATGCACTAAATTACCACATACCTTCACTAGATTATTTTAACATATAAAACAATATAATAATGGAATACAACAAAATCAGAATGATCATTCAATTCAACAATGACAAAATTGCTGCTCATCTCTAATAACTATTCAATGTAAAAATAATAACTGCCTGTCTAGTATAAGTCTCAATTAAAATGACTGTTAGATTGTCTACAACCGCATTATGATTTCCCACCCAAGGGCAGAAAATCCTAGCTGTTTAAAAACAAAAAATATCAAGCATCTACAATAGTTAATCTGATTTTTAAACCTTTTGAAATGTTGCCACAATGCTCAAGCAAATACTCATCATCAGTATTTCATGAATCCCACCCTACCCAAGTGATTCTTAATCTTTTGCACTAATTACACCATGAATGAGAACTATAAGATCCATCAGAGTTACTCCCACTTAATGTTTATAACCAAAACCTTGGATCCATCAATACAGACAAACAGCATCAGCAACTTCTTACAATGCCTCATGTCACCAGTTTCCAACCTGAATGTTTGGATTATTAAGAGCCCATTTGGTAGCGATTCTAGGAAGTACTTTTAACCTAAAAAGTGTTTTTGAAAAAAGTTAGGTATTTGGCAAAATTTAGGAAATATTTATAAAAATCTGAACAATCACTTGGAGTAGAAACACTACCAAACGCACTCTAAATTGTGAAATTTCTATGGGGCTTGGGCCATTGGAATGTGTGAAAAAACACATGCATATGCAGAGGGTACATGGATGTTGCATGCTGCAAAAATTATCTTCCAATACATGAACAGATAATTAATAGTCAAATAAAAGACCTGCCTAGGAGAGAATCAACAAGACTATTCCAGTTACAGAAACACAAGAATTGTAAAAAGTGCAAACTAGCGTCACATTCTCCTCCAATGGACCATACAACAGGTGATGGAGGACAATTTCCAAAAGGAAAACACCTAAGTCTACAGAAGGCTAAAGGTGAATGAAGTTCAAAAACAGACAAGGCATTGACATACCAGAGAAGCACCAGTTCCAACTGCAAATAGCTTGGCCCCATTACGCTGTAGAATGGATAGAAATCCTCATTAATTTGATGTAAAAATGCCAGCTTCAATTTGGCCATATGTTTAAATACATACCACTATTGCACCTATTCTCTGTAAAAATGAATAAGATGTACCAGCCAAAGCCACCTGCAGATGGGATTTAAGAATTTGAGTAAATGACTGATACAGTCTATAATTTAATTGAAATTTATATATAAAAGCAATAACCTGAAATGCATTATCAGGACATCTGTAGAAAAACTTGGCAAGAGCCCCAGCACTGACTGCAAGAGGTGGTTTAAGAGAAACTGTAGGAGCAGGGAGCCAGACAAGCATGAAATCTGCTATAATGGCCATTACCTAAGATAGAGGCTCAATTAGAAAAAGGAATTAACTAATGGATTAGACAAGCAGAATATGCTAATTCATAGGGAAAGTAGTATCAAATCAGAAACAGGATAAAAAACAAGGCCACAAATAGAAGTGCAATAAATATCACTTCTGCCTAAAATAAAATTACTTGATGTATATATATATCAGACAATTTGACAAGGATACATATGCATAATTAAAGTGCGGAAATCTCTATATTTCTCAACTTATATAACCTTACATCCCTACTACTTGGAGCCCACTAGACATTCCCTTTTTTCCACTTGTGCATTTTAGAATCACATTTGCTCAGGTGACTAATGGAAAGATTTACAAAAAAGAAAGATTCGGAAACTAGTGAAGAGGGAATTTAGCATTAGTTTGATCTCCTAGAAAAAGCATAAAGTTCCTACAGAGATAATGTGGTGGATTTTAGAAAAAGGAAGTGGTATATTTTATCATTAAAAATAAAAAATGAAAAATAAAAAGAAAGCACCATTCAAATATATTAGTGTGACTAGGGACATGTATGATGAAGCAGCGATTGGTCTGAAAAGAGGTGGAGGGGCACATCAATTTCCAGTTGTGAGAGGCTTCATCAGGAATTCCCATTAAGCCTTTACCTTTCTTCTTAAGTTATGGACAAAATTACTAGAGATGTTCAATAAGTATGACCATTGTAGTTCATCGAAGTAGAGGAAGGATTGTCGAAAGTTAAATGTTGCAAATTAAATCACAATGAGGGACCAGAGCTTGACTCCTAAGTATTCTGATAACTTTTTGAAAAGGTACAGCTTCTTCCTTGTATGAAATTGACACATTTGCATTCATTAAGATTTGATCTCATAGAATATGTAGTAAATTGATAAAATGAAGTCAACTTACAAACCTAAATGTGGAGATCCCATGCATAGACTTTAAATCATAATGGTGTTACAATGCTATATTTAATATATAATATTCCAGTCTGTATTTATACCATGGGTGATTAATTGCTAGTAAATTTGGACCAAGGATAGACTGCTGCATAAAATTCGGACCAACGACAGATTGATGCATATGCATGTATCTTAATTGATGAACCCAAATAGGTAGAAAATTTTGCATTTAATCGTTGAGATATACTTTGGATTCATAATGGTTTATTATATGAAGAACCAAAACAGGATCTATGGAAGGTAACTTCAATAAACTAGAAATATGAGTACGACAATGAAGACTAACAATTTGTTTTCTCTAGGCTTGACTATTGGTGAGAGATTGAGAAACATAGTAGTTGAATAAGGCAAGGATGAACTAGTGTGATCAGACTGAGATCATGCCCAAGTCAAGACCAGATATGATCCTAACATTTAGCCAGTAAGCTGAAAGTGATCCAGAGGCCTTAAATGCCAGCTGCCCCAAGTTTAGGAATACTATATCTGATATATACACACACTCACTCTCTCTCTCTACTTTTCCAAATTTACAGTATTCCTTGGTTGATTTATGTAGCTGGAATTCTCTATTCACATGTATTTTGTACAGTATAGCTTACAAATACTGTGATCTTAAATTCTGTTTTAAGCCCAAGAAAATCATTGTACTTATGTAAAAATACAAATTGTATTGCTTTTTCATCAACATCAAATCTAATATTTAAATGAGATTTCATAAAAAAAAACAGCCATACCACATCAGCAAAAACAAAATCCAGCTCCTTACTAAACTTTTCTCTTCGCCGTTCCAACTCTGCAGCAGTCTAGAAAGTAAAATTATATCCATGAGTAACACATTCATCATAAAATACAAGGAAAGCAACAAATTTTGTGCTACATGAATACTCAAAACAGTACAAAATTCTGCTCATGGTTGTGAATGGCTTAAGAAGTTCTGAGTCATTAAAGTAGTCGAACTTTGTGTTGTTTAACTATGGTAAACAATGAGAAACCTTTTGTTTTCCATATTTCAAAATTTGTGTGGTCTTTCAATAGTAAACTACCTAAAATGAGATTCAAAATAACCATAGAGTTTAAATGCATTCAAGAGCCCAAAGTCTTATGCCTCCTGACAGTAATCACCCTAAGTTCCAATGCATTCTACGAAAAAATAAGAAAATGATATGCATTTCTAAGAAGAAAAGTTTTTGTGGGATGAAAGTTAAGTTTATTAAGCAATTCTCTCAGAAACTCTGTTCCCTATTCTCATACCCTTCAAGGAAGATTCTCTTCTCATCTGTTTTTCAAACAATTCTCCCCAGCTTTGCTTTCTATTAATCTTTTTAAGATTCCATTTCGATGTCAGAAACAAGGAAAAACAGGGGAAATAAATTCTTATTTGGACGCATTGTAATATGGAAACAGAAAAAAAAAAAAAAAAAAAAAATGAAGAATATTCTGAAAATTCATAATTTTCAAACTCCTCATTTTCTATTAAAAAAAATGTGAGAAAATGAAAAATTCCTCATTTTCTCCACAAACAAATTTGACCCAAAAAAAAAAGCTATATGGAAAAACAGGGAAGCAAAGGTTCTATTTAAATCAATCACCCAACTTTTTTTACTTCCTGCACAACAGACTATCTTTTTCAATTTCTGAAGAAAAGCTTCTTGAAATGCAAACTCCAAAAAAGCAATTGAATCTAAGAACAATAACTTTTACATAGATTATGATCTGATTCTGAATTCAAAAAGCGCAAACCTTAGTGAAGATCCCAACACCACACTCCATTGCGACCTTAGCCAAAAACAGATCATCCGCAAGCAACCGCTCCTTGAATCCTCCGAACTGAAGCAACCACCGGAACACCGCAGACTTCTCCAGCTCAAAGTACCTGCTCACTATCGCTCCCGGTATCCTCCCGGCTTGGATCGCCGCAGCCAGATCCTTCGGAAGATTGTCCAGAGATCTCCCCATCTCCGCCAAAGCCAGAATCGCCTCCGTCCTGTTCCTCTCCTCGGCCTCTCCGTCCTCACCTCCACCACCTCCACCTCCGCCTCCGCCTCCACCTGGTACTCCGCCGGAGCCTCCATCACCTACGGCGAGCACCACGGTCGG
Organism: Vitis rotundifolia; assembly: GCA_030254885.1. NCBI lineage: Eukaryota > Viridiplantae > Streptophyta > Magnoliopsida > Vitales > Vitaceae > Vitis > Vitis rotundifolia. The sequence goes on from CM058163.1 coordinate 20,388,024, forward strand.
CAGCCGATAACGGCGGGAGTCGAAGATTAATTGCGGAGGAGTGAGGACGGAAGCAGCGGTGATGCGGCGAGTGGTGACGCGGCGAGTGGTGACGCTGAGAATTGGAGGGGAGAGGTGGCGCGTGGGGGTTGGGAAGGAGAGAGCGCGTGAGGAGAAGTTCGAAAAGGTGGCTATCGCCATTAGAGAAAGAGAGAAAGAGAGAAACCCTTCGTTGGTGATCCAGATTCTCTCGCTCTTCTCTCTCTGAAGTATGAACTCTTTTAGACACAGAACATGGAGAGAGCCAGTGTCAGTGTCAGTGAGCTGGGTCTGTTTGGTGGTGGAGAAAGTAGATGGGAATGTGGTGAGAAAAACGATGACACGTGCGCCCGTGTCACCTAAATCCTCATTGTTCCTACATTTCACTCATCATTAGCACTTCACTTACCAAATTTTAAAATTTAAACTTACTTCAATAAAACAAAATTATTTTATTAAAAAATAAATATGATTGTGAAGGAAGCCACGTGGCAATCTCAAAAGCCACCTAGTCTTTGTCGCAGGGTCCACCTTCACTTCATAACTAGCCCTACAAATCGAGGCGCGTGGCCATTGGCGACCGAAATAAGTGAACAGTGATAGAAGGTGCAAAGCACGCGCCATTCGAGAGTTGGGGGAGAGCTGGGATTGAATCTGAATCGCAAATCTGTGTCTGACTACTTGCGAAAAGGTCAAAAATCGGAGGGCTGTCCTTTTCTTAACTCAAGTTTGCGGCTAAATCACTTGTTTTTTATCAATATCACTTCTTCTTTTTTTTTTTTCAAAAAAAAAAAAAAAATTACAGAAATTTTCTCTCCTCACCTTTGGATTTTGATTTCCGCATTTAGATAAAAATTATAATATCTTTTCTTAATAAAAATGATTCTTAGTGAAATAACCAAAATACCCTTAAAATTCGTATAGTTCAAATTAAACTTCTTAACGTATGTTCGACTTATAAGACATGACAAAAATGTAGTTTTTTTTTTCATTTATTTTTAAATTTTTCAAAATTTTTCATTTCTAAATTATTTTTAATTGTTTTTCCATTATTTTTATAATAAATTTGTGTCAAAATTTGTACAAAATGGTAAACCCTAAAATATATTCCAAAAAATATATGTAAAAAATATTGAAATTTGGTTGGAAAAATAAGAAGGGTGCTATTTTAGGTATATTGAAAATATTTACAATTGTGAAATCTAATCTAGGTGGATATGAAGAGAAAATGGGTGGATGCATATGTATAATTCAAAATATTTAATTAAAAGGAATAAAATAATACTTATATTTAAAAATAATAATAATAATAACTTTCGTATATGTATTAGGAAAAGAGGTTTATATATTCCATGTTTTTTTTTTTAAAAAAAAAAAAGGAAATTCGTCCAAATTCGTGTTTTGCTCTTTTAACCAAATAGCTCATGTAATTTATTTATTTTTTAATTAGGTTTTAACTAAGGTAATAATTTTTTTTTTTCCAAATTTGGGTCTTAAGAACATTTTTTTTTAAAAGAAAAAAAAAAATACCTTGTCTTAAAAATTCAAAATGTATTCAATCAATCAAACACATCGAAGTGATTTAGGAACATTTTTTAAAATAGTTATTGAAAAATAATTTTTGGAAACAATTTTAAAAAATAATTCTCTTTTTTCAAGAATAAAAAGTTATATTTTGGAACTTAAAAGAGTGTGTTTGAAAACTCTTTTAGAAAATAGTTTTCCACTTTGATAATATGAAAAAAATGAAAAAATAATAGAAAACATATTTGATAATTAAAAAACATAAAATTATTATATAAATATGAAAAATGATTGGCCGAGAACCTAATCGTATCACTAGGGATGGGATAGGCAAGGCGCCTTTATTGGCTACGAGCACCAACTTGCTCACATAGGGCATAGTATCAACCACTCTCGAGAAGGGTCAACTTTTAAGAACTTCTATCAGTGGCAGTAGATCAATAATAATCTGGGAATGTCACACGATAACTGATATTTCAAGTACAGGCAACATTGCTTCAAAGCAAGTTACTATATTACAAAAATTATCCTCTCGGCCAAAATGATTAACCTAAAACCCAATCGTTTCACTAAGGCCAAGATAGGCAGGACACCTTTATCAACTACCAACACCAACTTACTCACATAGGGCACAATATCAATTACTCTCGAAAGGGGTTAGATTTCAAAAACTTCTATTTGTAGCAATAGACTAGTAACAATTTGGGAATTGTCACATAAGAACTACTATTTCGAGTATTGACAACATTGCTTTAGAGCAAGTTACTATATTACAGGAATTATCCTTTCAACTAAAATGATTGGTTGAGAACCCAATCGTGTCACTAGGGTTAGGATAGGCAAGGCGCCTTTATCAGCTACCAACACCAACTTACTCACATAGGGCACAATATCAACTATTCTCGAGAGGGGCCAAATTTCAAAAACTTCTATTAACAACAGTAGACCAATAACAATCGAGGAATATTGCACAACAACTACTATTTCAAGTGTAGACAACATTGCTTCATAGCAAGCTACTATATTATGAGAATTATCTTCTTGACCAAAATGATTGGCTAAGAACCTAATCATGTCACTAGGATCAAGATAGGCAAGGCGCCTTTATTAGCTATCGACACCCACCTACTCACATAGGGCACAATATTAACTACTCTCAAGAGGGACCAAATTTTAAAAATTTCTATTAACGGCGATAGATCAGTAACAATTGGGGAATGTCACACAACAATTGTTATCTCAAGTGCAGACAACATTTACTTCAGAGCAAGTTATTATATTAAGGGAATCATCCTCTAGTTGTCGTACGAAGCAAATAGCCAACAAGCTCTATGCTTTGTCTCAAAAGGTACATGCTGGTCACTTATGTCAACTATTCATAAAAATTATTTTTAAAAAAAAATTAAAAATATGGAAAATAGATTGAAAAACATTTTTGAGCTATTAAAAAAAAAATTGTTTTACGAAATATTATAAAATAGTTTTTTAAGAACTGTTTTTAAAAAATTTGAGATTCAAAATATTTTAACATATTTTATATGTTTTTAAATATTTTTTAAAAAATAACTTTTATTTGTAATACTTTATTTTAAATTATTCTATGTATTTTATATAATTTTTTTAAAAAATAATTTCAAAAAATAAATAAAAATAACTAAAATATATTATTATTATTTATTTTAAAACTACTTCCTATAAAAAAAGAAAAAATCATTATGTGTTTTCAAATTTGAAAAACAGTTTGGGTTTTTAGTAAGAATAGGGCTCTAAATCTCCAAATTAATGAACTTCTAGAACGCAAGCACACCATAGCGATGGTCTACCAACTCAAGAAACTCCGCTAGACCATAAACAAACTCTTATCTTTTTATATGGATAACAGTCTCTGTATTATTCACTGCAGAAGCTCTCACAGCACAACAATGGCTTCCACCGCAACTTCACCCTCCTCTCTCATGCTAACGTACGCCGCCTCCTCTCCTCTCCCTACCCAAGACTTCATCGCCCCTTTTCTCTCCTTCAAGACCAAGCCTCTCTTCAGGGCTTTCTCTCTTTACCCACTTGCGCTCCAGGCGAGAGAGAGGCGGCCCAGTGGTAATGGTCCATACGATGTGGTTGTGGCCGCTTTGGCTGCTGAAGCGGAGGTGGCTGAGGCCGTGGAGGAGGTGGAAGGTGGGGAGGGTGACGCTATTTCCACCGCGCCGCCGCCTAAGCCGAAGAAAGGGAAGGCTGCGTTGCTGTTGAAGAGGGACAGGGTATGTTTGGCTTGTTTTTGTTTTTATGATGTGAATTTTGGCTTATGGGGTTTAATTAGTGGGCTTTTCTGGGTTTCTCATGTGGATGCCTTTTCATTTCTGTTTTCTGGGAACCAAACAGAGGGTTAGGTATTGTTTCGGTCGAGACAGATTCTCTGATTGTTTTCGTTTTGTTGTTTTTGTTTTAATTAATGTGGATTATGGATTTATTGACTGATTTGAGTTATGGGTGTTATTTGGTTCCCGTCATTTAATTTCTCTTGGCTGCCAAACAGAGGTTTAAGTCTTGCCTCTGGCAAGACAGAGTATCTCTAATTGCTTTCTTTTTTATTGTTTTTATTTTTTATTTTTTATTTTTTTATGTCTGTGAATCATGGGTTTATTGATCGACTTAATAATGGGTTTTGCTTGATTTCTCCTATAAGCGTTGCGTCATTTCTGTTTTTCAGTTTTCTCAGTAACCAAAGAGACTGTGTTTCTATTTTTATTTTTATTTTTCACTATTTTTGGTTTGTTGTGAACTGATGAGCGTCTCTGAAAATTGAAAGACCAATTAGACCAGCCTTCTGTTTAGGACAAAAAATTCATATTCTAATCCACAAGCTGATCTTTTCTATCCACTCCTAATCCAGCCTAAAGAAAATGAATCTGCATTTTTTATAGACTCTTGGCTACCCCAGCAGGGATTCTTTTCAGAAAAACTTTTAGTTCCTTTTGAGAAAATTCTAAACTCTAAACACGTATTCAATTTCCCAATTCTTTATAATTTCATAACTTCACATGCTCATTTTAGTCTAATATTTTCCTTTGAATTTATTTTTTAAAATTTATTTTTTGAAATTTTTTTCAGACATTTGGGTTTCTTTTCATTTTTCACTTTCTTTTTTCCTTTTTTAATGGCTGATTTTACTTAGGTATTTTGTCTATTTGTGTTGCTAAATTCATCATTTATGTTCCAAGTTTCCTTCTCTTGCTATTATTTTCTTCGAAACTTACTTCATAAATTCATGTACAGTTTTTCTCATTCTATTTGGTAATGTCAGACGAGGTCTAAGAGATTCTTGGAAATTCAAAAACTGAGGGAAAACAAGAAAGAGTATGAGCTGCAGACGGCAATATCATTGCTTAAGCAAATGGCAAGTACAAGGTTTGTGGAAACAGCTGAAGCACATTTTCGGCTCAACATTGACCCCAAATATAATGATCAACAGCTGAGAGCAACAGTTAGTTTTCTGTCCTTTAATGATTAATAGCAATGCATTTTCCTGGTTTATTTACAAATATTTTCTCACATTTATTTTCATTCCTTTGTAATAGGTGAATTTGCCCAAGGGAACTGGACAGACTGTTAAAGTTGCTGTTCTAACGCAAGGTACTTAGTCTTCAATTTGTTGTCCCATACCAATTCGTTTGGGGGTATTACCAAGCAAGAGATTTTGGTTGCGATTTGTATCAAAGATGAACAGATTTCAGTACTGATGCATGTAGTGGATATCAAATAACTTGTAAAACTGTACTTCAATTTGTCCATAAGCTAATTGCTGAAGTAATGTTTAAAAACCTAGAGCAGGAGAAATTTTTATTTAGAAAGGGACCTGTAAGTAGATTTATTGGGGATTTTGTTCCCATCTACTCTCTCTTGGTTGACAGAGGGCAGAATTGCTTGACCAAACTCAAGGATTGTTTATGCTAGTTTGGGGGTGTGTGTGTACGTGTGTGCATGCGCATGTGTTTTAATAAGCAAACAATGAGTGGATATTGGCAAACGTCTATCAAAAAAGGGTGGTGAACCCCTAGCACACCAGGAGATGGTTTGGTATTTTTTTTGTTGTCAATTACTAATCATGTAAACATCCTAGTAGTGGGATAGGCAAAAATTTACCCATTTTTGCAAGGGATTCAGTCTTAAATAGTTGCAAATGTGGACACTTGATCTTTGTAACTTTGGTAAACCATGTTTGTAGGATTAGACAGTGGGAAATTAAGAGAAAAAGAGGGAAAGCCATAAAAAATAGATCCACTTAATAATATCCATTGTTACAAAATGCGATTGAGTATCGCTTAAGTGAGATGGGTAAAATCCTTGTAGGACCTTTTGCTGATATGAATAATCCCTTGTTGGGGATTCTGAGGGATGGGTTTGGGGGTGTATAATATCCTTTTTTAGGATGCCAGGGAACAATTTCTAGGTCAATTGGAGATCAGATGTCGGGACCTCATGGAGTAATTATGGATGTTTGGAACTGTGTCTTTGAATGTTCTTGATTGCAGCTAGATATGGTCCTCTCTTTTGGCAGGTTAAAATTGTGGGTAAGGGGTTCTAGCCAATGGAGATGGTTAGAGGTACAGCATCTATGAAGTTAAGCCTCTGTTCATAAGAGGAATCAAGTTTACAGTGGTCTATAGGTGTCAGTGAGGTTTGGGTTGGATTCTTGTTGTGGTGATTGGCTTTGGGAAGGTTTGTTCCCAAGTCCCTGTGTAGTGACTGTAAATCACCTTGCTTGGTTTTGTGATCATATGCTATTCTTGCAGCAGGGTTGTAGGTGAAAGAATACGCTTTTGTGGGCATTGCCTCTTAATTGAGGTGACTTCCATGTGATGGCAGTTCGGAACATAAGCATTCCTCTAAAGCCTCCTCCATTACTTGGTCGGTTGCTCCATAGAGAAGAATATAATGGTGGACCACCTCATTTCCAGGAATTGGTCCATTCCTAACTGTTGGTTCCTTGTGTTCCGAGTACAGCCTAGCAAGCATCCCTTGGGTGAGCTTGACTTGGTTTCTTCCTCCTTTTGTTAAAGAGGATTTCCTCAGTTCCTCTCTTAGTCATCGGGGCCTGGTCCAAGTGTGATGAGATGTTTGGACGATGATTTTTAAGGATGTGCTGTGGCTCATTTGCAAGGAAAGAAATCTTTTGAGATTGTGTCCTCTCAAAAAAGACAGTGGTTCATAGGCATTTGAGTACAGCATCCATGAATCACTGAATGCTTATTGTTTTTGTATTCTTGTTGTTTAGATTTCTTTGGTGGGAGGATTCCTCATCCTTCTTTTGTAATTCTTAATTCTAGCAATATATTTTTTTGTTGTTTCCTATCAAAAAAAAAAAAAAAAAATCTGCCCAGAAAGGCATGTTAGTAATTTAATCTTCCTATGTCATGCGTTCTTGTAGATTCATTTGAATTATTCGATCTTATACTCTGCGAAGATGAAATGCTGTTGGATTTTCTTGGCTTCTATCATAATAGGCATAACTTTATTATTATTTGTTCCTTGGGCTCACTTGTGTGAAGCTAAATTTCTACAGGTGAAAAGTTTGATGAAGCAAAAAATGCTGGAGCAGATTTGGTTGGAGGAGAGGACTTGATAGAACAGATAAAGGGAGGATTCATGGATTTTGACAAGTTGATTGCTTCTCCAGATATGATGCCTAAGGTGTTGCTCTGATCATCATGTTCTAATTGATCATATCAAGTGGTGCTGTAGTATGTCCACCAATGTCTAGAGGTCAACCAGATTCGTTTTTCCATATTCCATGTTTTCAACCTTTTGCATCTCAGTAAACCAGCCCATTAAATTGATCACTCCTGGTGTATCTGTATGGGTGCATGTATCTTTGTTTGCTGTGGTTTTTTTGTTTTGGTTAGAGATCATATTCATGACTAGACATAATTTACATTTCCTCCCCACTTGTATTAGGTTGCAAGCTTAGGAAAACTTCTGGGACCACGAGGACTCATGCCAAATCCAAAAGCTGGTACTGTTACAACTAATATACCTCAGGTATGATCAAAACCTACTCCTATGCATATATAGACTTAAGAAGTTGATTAAGATCTTTGTCATTATGGATTCCTTTCTAGCTTGCAAACATAAGATTTTACCTAAATGGAATGACTCACACTATCATCTGTCCCAGGCTATAGCAGAATTCAAGAAGGGAAAGGTAGAGTACAGAGCAGATAAAACTGGAATTGTTCACTTACCTTTTGGGAAGGCTGATTTTTCTGAAGAAGATCTTCTTGCAAACCTGATTGCTGCAGTAGTATGTGCTACCATAATCTTTTTTCAGCAGTTTCTGAAATTTAGCCCACTTGACTTGAAATCTTAATCATTTTACTTTCTTGTTCTGGCAGAAATCAGTAGAAACTAACAAGCCATCGGGGGCAAAGGGAGTATACTGGAAAAGTGCACACATATGCTCTTCCATGGGGCCTTCTATTCGATTAAATATAAGGGAGATGCTTGATTACAAACCTCCATCGAGTGTCTGAAGAATTTATCAAAGTTGTAAATTACATCTTCCACTGCTTAGTTAGCTGCAAGGGTGTCTCCATTGGAGCTGTTTAATATTAAGAAGCTAAGAAAAACAGAAACTAGGATGAGAAGAGCTGGCCTTGATGGGTGTCTCCTGCTCAAAACAAACTGTTGCAGGGTCGTTTTATCTTCTTTCACAGCGGTTGAGCAAAATCTTTTATCAACACAGTTACCAATATTATCAAAATTTTACTTGGAAGTTTTGTCTCTCAACTCTCTGGGATTTTGTTTGTATGTTTATTAGTTGTGCCATCATGGGTTCAAATCGATCCATTTTCTTATTAATGTTCCCCTATGTCCTTTCTTTTCCTCTAGCAACCCACGTTCCCATGAGCTTATAGCCTTGTCTAACAATTACTGCTTTCCCTTTGCCTGGACAGGACGAGATGCCTCAATGAATACCCTAAAAAGATTAACTTAAGATTCAACATATTAGGACATCAGAAAACACAACTCCTTGCCTGAATGATTAGTTTTGTTTCACAGAAATAGGTTAATTTACTATTACAAAAAGGCTTATACAAGAAGTGAAGGATGAGACTTCACTAAATAACAGACTAGTATCAACATCTGGGCATACAAATTTGTGAAGAGTAGGTTGGTTCATCAATCATCAATTTAGCATGCTTGACTAAATCCTTGAGGTAACACTGGCAGAGATTGGTCTGTCTTCATAAATAAGGCTTTGAGGAAGAAATGAGCCCTGCCCTAATAATCATAACTTCATCTATAAGAAAAAATCCTTCTTACAAAGGGCGGAAGAGGTAAAACTCTACAACAAACAGCTTGCTTTTGATGGATTGCCCTGGATTTGTGAACTTGCTCTTTTGCATAATTCCTGAAGGAGGTGAAATCATCGTCTGTGATTGTTCTTTTAGCATTGGCTTTTTCCTAATAAACCAACGACAGTTCCCCAACAATCTCCATTGCTCCACACTGAATTGGTACATTAAGGATATTGCAAATGGTAAGGACAGTAATCAAGGTTAAAAAAAATATAAACTAGTTTTGGCTTAAGTAGCACTATACCTTTTGAAGGCTGCTCAATCCATGGTCCATTCATTATATTCAGAATGCTACAAGCCTCACTGTATTCTAGATCAGGTAGCAACTTTGGTGTAAGTAAGAAACATCTGCATATAGTTCTCAATCTGCATGAGTATCTTAACTTGTACTGTAAAATACATTTACAACTTACAAAATAGAAGATATAGCTAGACAAATATTATTAAAGGCATAGACGCTGCAAAAGTGTAGCATAAAACAATATATAATAAATTTCATGAAAGATCCTAACCCTCAAAGAGTCAAAGAGATGCATCTATGAGTGGCATATGCAAATGCTACAAATACAAGTACTCCATGCACATGGGAGATGGCTACCTTTATCAACAATTCCATGAGTAGGCAACAATTATATGGACAATAAAAAAGTTAGGCAATGTCACAACCATGCAATGAACAATCAATTTTGTTTTCTTGTAAGTAAACATTTTTTCTCTTTTTCTTTTTCTTTTTCTTCTCCACTGAGACTTGAACCTAGGCTTCACAACGATCATATACATACATCATACAAATACATACCACCATATGTGAAACAATCACATCCACATCCACACCCACACCCACCCAACCTCACGCATGCATGTGCATACATATATAGATGCACAGACAGGCAGACACATACCAATTCACCCTCACATGCACGTGCACACATACACCTCCAAGCATGCACATTGCTTACAAGAACACATGTGCATATGTACACACATAAACACGCAGATAGACAGACAAAGGGATAGAAAGACAGAAAAAGGGAAACAAAATAGAGACAGAAACCTAGATAGACAAGCGTGCATACACCCACAGAGACAAAATACACAGACAGGCACACACAAACACAAATGGGTGCAAGCACAAATGCGGCACACACACAAGGAAAAAAAAGGTTTTTTGATTAAAAGGGATAAACAATAATTCATGATTTGGAAAAATAACATCCACTTTTTTGCTTCATGAAGCAAACAATTCAGTTTCATCATTTGCCAACAAGTTATAAGCTTTAGAAAACATAATAAGAAGGATAAAATATTACAATACAATTAACATGAGACACATATGAAATTTTTTGATATTTGAAAAGTGCAAGAAAGACTTATAGTGGCAATGCAGTAACTGAAGTAGCATCTTTACTTGAAAACAGCATAAAGGGCAGTAAAAGCAGTTCTCAGCAATCTTAAGTCTTAACTATATATTTTTCTGAGCAAATAGTATAACTAGTCAAGTGATTTGGAGCTTTTGAATCTATGAGCCAGGAATGCTTGGACTGAAATAAAGAAACATGGGTTACACATTAATAAAGTACCTCTACGCTGTCTAGACAGTAAAGAATAATAAAACTTGTGATATTTAAGAGAAAAAAGAAAAAGAACTACAGCAAACCATGTGTCAAACAACATAAAAAGATGGGAATTATCAAGACATTCTAATTTAGTTCTTACTGTGGTGTATTAGGTTGGCTTGCAGCTCTCACTAGTTGCTGGAACATCTTTCTTTCATTTATTGGGTCCATTCCTAGGGGGAAAAACAAAATAAAAGTCATCTTGAAAGGCAGTATATATTTTGCAATGAAGAAGCAATAACAACATTATATTTTAACTCACCTTGATTTATCTCATCAACCACCCTAAAAGGGCAGTTTGTGAGATCTTGTAGAGAAACAAGATACAGAATAGTTGCAACTGAGCGCTCCTACAAAATGGAAATTTCAAGGCAGTAAGACAAAATAGTCATAAAAGATCTTGAATGTAAAAAGTTGGTTCATCATGGTACCCCTCCAGATTGATGGTGGGCGCTAAGAACTTGAAGTTCTCCTGCTTGCCTGATGATCACAATGAGGCACCAAATAAGGAAATGAACAAACGGCCATAATATTAGTTGAAGGAAGGAAAATTTGACAAAATGAATAAGAATATTGCAAATGAACCAAAAGCATCTTAATACAACCAAAGAATTTTAGGATTCTTAATTTGATAGACTACAAAACTTACAGCCCACTTTTGACCCTTAAACAAAGGCCAAAAGCTACCTCATTTCCAAGGAAGCATTGTAATTAATTGCACGGTGATAGATTAATATACCTTGGATAGTGATTTCATGAACAGTTGTATAATACTAATTTTGGGAAGATTCCAGCTTAACCAACCAAAACAAGTCAAAATAAGTCCATCATGGTAGAAAAGTTGTTCGCAATAGATAAACATCAGAAATATCATTATATCCAGAATGACGCCTGTTTATACTTCATATGAAGTTAGAACTTCTGAAGCCACCTTAAAGTTTTGTTTCTAGTGATTGCCCAACTCTATAAGGTAGCCTTTATTTCCTAATTTATGCAGGAGCATTTAAGTACATTAAAGGCTGAGTGCGATCACTAGCTAGCACACTTCAATTGCTTTGAATTATTTGCAACTAATGGAATCACAATGATCAAGCATGCATCCTTTCAACTGGCTAGAATCTGTTTCTTCAATAAGACAAGATCTTGTGAAGTTGAAGTGAGTATTTAAATATACAATTCATACTCTAAAAGCTGATCCTCATTACCAACTAAAAATTGTTGAACCAAATCCAATTTTCTTGATAAGTTCCTAGAAACTACCAATTCTTTAAAATTCAACACCCAACTAAGTAAAGAATGATTACACAAATGATATGAAACACAATTGTGCGGAAGAAAAGAAAGAAAAACGGAAAAGAGTGAGAGGAAGAAATCCAGTTGTTTCTTGAGTTTGTCTACACACGCTAACCCACAAAAGTAACTCCACCTTGATATATCACTTATTAATTCAGTTGACCCTCCAAATATTATGTGACTTATAAGTTCACATATCACACTAAAAAAAGATCATTACTAGATTACAACTAAATCTATCAAACTGCCCCTCAAACATCCCATATTCTACAACACTATCCTTGAACCGATGATCCACCAATTTGGTACACAAATGAAATTTTGCAAAGCAAATATGTGCAATGATCAACTTAAAAACAACTGCTCCTCCTAAAAGTAAACCCCATTCCCTGTATCAAACCGCCAAGGCAAAAATATTAAACAGCTAAATTCAAGGTTTACTACATATATAATGAAGTTTAAGGGGTAATTATAAAAAGGATAAAAAAGGAGAAAACAATAGTCACTGTAAGAAAATGCAGAAACCATTTGCATTGTGGGTCATACATACTATCCAAGAGAAGCAATAGAATACCCACAGGCACAGGAATTTTGTGTTGTTTTATGCAAATCCTGAATAATAAAGCGTATTTATAGGCAAAGGTTAACTAATCTATGAAGGCATTCCACTTCTCCTTGAGGCATTTTCTTTGGTAATTCCAATTGTCCTATTCTATCATGCTGGTGTAGAATACATAAAATATAGCAAGCACATCCAAATAACAGTACATTTTAGCAAACATAAACATATTGCTTTACTGATCTGGGATATAACAGGTACACAGAAGTCCAGGACTTCAAGTACAGAATGGGTTCCCAGGAAGCCAAATAGATAACTGGAGGAGGTAGATGTATGGAAATTAAATGTTTACTTGCGTTAGGCTATAGATGGTGAGGCCAATATTCCTTTGAAAGAGCAAGATTTTATTTAGATTGAACTCGTTCTTACACAAGCATTCAGTTTTCTCAGCTAGACCAATTTATTGTGGATTTTTCTCGAAATAAACTGAAATTAATCATTTCTTGCCAGTTTCAGTTCATTTCTTTTCTTCTACCTGGTAGATGGAGACTTCCAGAAATCAAGACGGAAAATTCTTTTTAATAAGATATGTATGCTTCATACCCATATCAGAGCATATTTACTAAAACTGAAAGAGGTTCAGAGCTGCAGTTACCTGAACTTGACTTTTATAAGTATCCCGAATTGATCAAAATCGATATCATGCTCATCTGAGAAAAAAAGAAACATCAAATCAAAAGAATAAGCAAGCAGTCTTCTCAAAAAATAAATTTTATTGAAGGAACTATAATGAATACCCAATGAAACTTCTCCAGCAACAGCCATCTCTTGGAAGTTTCGACTAAAGGTCTCATTTATTTGAGCAACAAGGTTTCTCAATGTGGTAAGCCAATTTTCCTGCACATATTTTAAAAGCAGAACATATTGTCATGTATAATTTCAACTGATTAGACATCTATCATTCAAAACAATTACACTAACATGTGATGCACAACAACTAGCAAAGAGAGAAAAGTTAATATAAACAAAAAATCTTCATCTGAGATAATGAACATCAAATCCATCATTCACCAGAGCTAATATCAACTTATCCTTTATAATATTTTAGCTGGAGAACCTACCCAAATTATGTGTTAATAGCAATATCGCATCAACAACTTACAGGGGAGAGAGAGAGAGAGAGAGAGAGAGAGAGAGAGGGTAATAATCAGCTTCCCTACTCATATTCAGTTGCACTACAGGGCCCTTAAGGTAGGGGATGTTCGGAGAGAGACAACAGTAATGTAATAAATGAGTAAACATTTCTCAGAGATAGGCCAACAATCAGCTTCCCTACTCATATTCAGTTCAACTATGGAAGGACCTTTAAGTACGGGATAAGGAATTAGGGAGAGAAGCAACAGTATAGACATTTAGTAATGTAAGAAGTGAGCTAAACATTTCTCACCTTCAGGGCATCTATTTCTGCCAAATACATCCTCAGTTCCTTTTCATCTGCTTCCAGTTTTGTAGAAATGGCTTCTATCTGTAAGTTAAATGCAATTATGGATGAACCATCATCTGACAAGCAGGAAAGAAAGAAAGAAAGATGTCAACCAACTACCTTTTGTTGACACTCTTCATATTCTTCCAAAATGTTGTGGTTTAGAAAAAGAATAGAATTGGCTTGAGAAATAGTATCTTGAATAGCAGCCTCCAAATCCTCTATTGTAGCTGGCATCTACAAATAGACATAACATCAAATTATTCTAAAATATAAAGGAAAGAAAGTGGAAATGATTGAAAAAATGTAGTTCAAAACTAATGGTGGATAAATGGGTTCAGACGAGACCAAATGTGTTAATAAAAATAGATGAAAGACAATGTAAATATGGATATTTAATTCGAGAAAAATCCAGCATATGGTCAAACCACTTATAAAAAAAATAATAATAAATAAGATGGTGCATGTAAAAGGAACTAAATCATTCCCTTTGATTAACTCTCAATCAGCATCAAGGTAAAGAAGTTCCATCACAAAATCCAAATTCAAGTACTTCTAGAAGAATAAACAAAACAGATACCATGGGCAGCTTGAACAGATACAGCAAAATAGGATAAAATTAAGTATAAATGCCAATTCTATAATTCTCGAGATATTGAGGCTTCAAATACACTTGCAAAAGTACCTTCTAGTTCAACAAGCTTGCTGATGATTTTTTTTTTCAAGGAAAGAAGATATTACTGCTGGAAAGAGATACAAAATATTATTATCGGGAGATCCTTCTCATAGAACAAAGAGGACAAAACAAAAGCAGGAAAAACAAAGATTACTCCTGCACAAATGCCATGGGGCTAAAATTCCACATAAAAGACCAATTTGATGCAGCCATCCTCTTGGTCAAGGAATATGCCTCCTGTACCTGATCTAGGTCTCCAGAGGAAGGAGGTTTCCATGTCTTTGAAAATTTGAGAAGTTCTCTGCATCTAATGATCATTTTACCAAGTACCTCCATTCCCCTTGGAGACCCAAGAAAGGACCACTGAAGAATCTCCATCCTTCACATTATAATTGCCAAAAAATAAACCCTCTTTAAGGCCTTCAACCAAGGTTAAGAATTTCACTTATATAGATCCCAATTCTGCCCAGTGCTAAAAATGCTCAAAACAGCATTCGTGTTGTGGTCTTTGATAATTCCATCAATACCCATTTGATTTGGGTCCCCCAACAAGCATTCTAACTTTCAACTTTAACCTCCCACTGGAGGAAGAGGCACAACAAAAAACAATTGGATCACATTTCTTGGCCACTAAACCACCCTCCGATCCTTGCTAGAAAATTCAAGGTTACCAGTAAAGTTTGCTGTCACCAAAACAAAGAGAGGTGAAAATATGAACTCTATCTCACTATTTCTCCTGCTTCCCAAATTTTTTTCTTAAAACACTAACTTCTCTTTCCATCAACTACCAAAGCCCTCAAAGGCAATGAATCAGTTTGGTTCACATCGAGGGATTAATCAAGGCTCTGCAATAAAAACAAAACAACATATCTGCATGCATAAATATAAGTTGAGGTGTGACACAGGTACAGTTACAAGTCTCCCCCACCCGATGATAAGATCACAATTGGTAGAGACGGTGTATGTGTAGGTACTACCAAGAATGCAACAGAAAATATCAGCTAATTAACTGAAAAGATGAGAAAAAAAAAAAAAAAACAAGGTCAAACTGCCCATCACAGAACAAGAATTCACTTATCAATTAAATCCATGAAAGGATGCATCATGAGATAGAGGTACAAAGGAATAATGAGTAGACTAGATTATTTTTTTCAACGTTAGAACCAATTAGTCTTCTGCTTTGAAAATCCCTTGGTTATGCTTTTCAAAAGCACCAAAGGCAAGCATTAGGAAACTGTTCTCCTCTTTCTTCTTATCTTCTTCACAAACCTCCCAAGCAACCATTCAGGGTCTCCTTTATCAATTCTGGAGGCAACCACATCACATTAAAGCTCTCTGGCCATCAATCACCGATTGAATATGTTGGCTGACTCATGCCTTTTGGATTTTCTGCAAATCTCAGAAGAGAACATTTGCCATCCACATCTCAGAAGCTGAAACCTTCTGATCTTCCTATTACCAAGGCCTGAAAAAGCAAGTTGATAGAAAATCCCCCTTCCCAGTTGAGCTTCCAACCATGTTTTCTGTACCTTGCCCCCCTTCATCTCACAAAGCAACCATAAACTCTACCAACACATCTAGTTCCCAACCCTAAAAGTTCCAAATGAAAGCAGAGGGCTAAAAAATCACACCCTAGTGCATCCTTATGAATACTAATAATTCCAGGGAATATGTATCGAAAAATCTATCCCAATACAAAGAATCACTCTAGAATCTAACCATTTTGATACTGGATGGTTGGATTTCCAACACACTTGGGAATTTATTATAATTTTAGGTTAAGGTGAATGGTTCAAAGGTGATTGCGGTTAAGAATCAATGGTGGAATTGGTTACAAAAATTGTGTTTTTATTGGGTTAAGAAAGGTAGGAAAAATAAATAAACTCTAGAAAATCATACCTAAGTTTCCTGAGCATCAACCTCTCCATAATCATACAAAGACAAGCATTGTGTTACCAGTTTATCAAGTTCCCCCTAAAACTCCAACTGCATCTAGTTGCCATAGTTTTGTTTTAGATTTCTAGCATGTTAAGAATTATCAGCACTTGCGGATTGTCGTGAATGAATGAAGAATGCTTGTAGTTAGCAGGAGAAAGAAAGAACCAAACCTTAGCCATTCAAACCTAGGTTACACAAGTAATCTTACTTTGGAAGAAGGTATCAAACTCTCAAGAGAGAACTAATTAGATGCTCAAAACTTTGAGCATAAGGATGGGGGCTCAAAACTTTATTAAAGTCTAACGATAACTTCGAAAGATTGCAGGAGATGGGGGCTTTAAGGTAGGGATGTGGAAGGTTTCAAGCCCAGTCTAGGACATCCTTTTCTAATAGGAATAGAGACCCCAATTTAAAACGTAAAGAAATAAGAATTTGACAAAGAAGTAAACTACTAAACCAATCCTAATAAAATATGAAGACTTTAAATAGAATCATCGGCTGCTAGTCCATCCCATTCTATCAATCTGAAAATTTTTAAACTACCCCATTAGAAATAATATAATTCCTTAACAAAATAAAAACCAGCAACCTTTACCTAAACAAACATATACTACGATTCAGTTTCACCTAGATTAAGAAGGTAAACTCCTAAGAGGGACTTAAATCATCTATATGCCAAACTAAGGCTTGGCATTATAATCAAACTTCCCTCTTCTCCTGTAAGTATTCAAAGGATGTCTACAAAAGTCTTTCTTCTTCTTCTTCTTCTTCTTTTTTTTTTTTAATCAAAAACACGCTAAACTCCTAAGAGGGACTTAAATCATCTATGTGCCAAACTAAGGCTTGGCATTACAATTAGACTTCCCTTTTCTCCTGTAATTATTCAAAGGATGTCTATAAAAATCTTTCTTCTTCCCCCTTTTTTTTTTTTTTTTTTTAATCAAAAACACATTAGATCTTTTTGATTAATTAAAAAGATCAAGCAGGATGAGACATCCTACCACAACACACAAATCTGATCAAAACAACAAAAGGAACTTTATTTTTTATCATATGCAAAAGATGCATTAATTGCAAAAAAAATACATAAGAAGGATGAAGGGTCCCCCCCACAAAATACAAGAAACTTATAAGAGTATGACTAAACTCCTCCACTATACAAGGAGAACCATACACAGGTCCAGTCCACTGCCAACTAAGTTGAATAACATTGAATGGAACACCTTTAAAAGCAGCCGTACAAGAGGCCCCTAAGGAGGAATAGAAGTGAACTAGATCCCACAACAACTCTACCATTCTTCACTTTTCCTCAAAGATCCTAGCACCTCTCTCATTGCACAATCCAAGACATAATGAGACAAGCTACTTTCCAAAGGGTCTTGCCTCTGACAAAACTCCCCAAACCTCTAAATGAGATGGTCAGCATTCCACATATACTCCTGGCCGGTACCCAATTCATCTTGTCTAGACCGGATAGTTTGTGCCAAAGCCCCATCGTTAATAGGCAATGTAGAAAGATATGGTCAATGATTCTCCACTTCCCATGCATAATATGCACCAATGAGGACTAAGGAATTGGAACTCCTTATCAAGGAGCCATACAAGCTAACCACCACCCACCCACCCCCCCCCCCCCCCCCCCCAAACCAAAATATATATATATACATATATATTCCAAAAAATTTTATGCATTGCTCTCTTTCAACTAAAAAGTCTGCCACTTGATTGACTAAGCAAGGAACCCCACAAATGGAGCATCCCAACTCTGTAACAATATCAATTATTTGGTGTAGCCATCCATCAAACCTTCATGAACCTCTTTCCTTTTCAGCCACCCATGAAACAACAACAACAAAATCCTGCCCAACTACAAGATTAGACAAGAATATACAAAAAATTATTCCTCACCATGTCCTCCCATCACCAGTCAAGAATTGAGCAAATGTGAGGAGATTAACTAGTCCATCAACCCCTTACACCTACCCACAGGAACTCTTTACCATAGAGCACCAATCACCCTCCACCCCCAAAATTGCCTGCCACCCCCCTTCTAGACAATCTCTCCCTTTCCCTTGCACATCTCCATATTTATTTACTTTGCAGAGTGTTGTGGAGAAAAAATAAGCTTCTCACTCCTAACCTTTCTTTCTACCAAGGAAAGCAGCCTGTCCTCCATCTTATCAAGTACACTTTCCTAGCACTCTCTACACCAATTAACAATAAGTCCCTTCTGAACTTTCCCAGTTGATTTCTAACCAACATTAGGAGCACAAACAGAGACCCATTTGACACTTGGTCATTCAACAAAGTACTCTCCCAGATGGTTCATATGACTCCTTTGGACGAATAATGCCTCTTCCAAAAGTTACATCTTTTCTCAAACCTCTCAATCACTTGATTCCAAACTGCTTCAGCCCTGTATCTAGTGTTCAACAAAAGGCCTAAATAAGTTTCTGGATGTTTACCACACTCGCCATTCAACATCACGACCAAATAGTTGAAGTTCTCAACTTGCCCAGTTGTAATAAAAGCTCAATCATGACTAAATTCATTTAAAACAAGAAACAGACTCAAAAGTATTGTCCTCTGCAAATCTCATTTTCCTGAAGCATACCTATTATTAATATTATCGTATGCTGGTTTAGCAAGTTCAGTGATCATGGCTGGCTCTCCAGATCTATTAGCTGAGTATTAAGCCTCCTTGGGATAATCATCAATATCTCTTTGTATCCAAATGAGATTAGTAGCATACCCTTTTAAAAGAGCCATTAGGCATCACAGAACAGAGCAACAAAGTGTCTTCTGCATATAGGCTGTGAAACAGTAGAAGATTACAAGACCTGCACCATATCTCAAACCCACACTGAAATCTTACAGGAAACCCTCCCCAGCAGCCCCTGATATTATCCTCCTCAAAGCCTCTGCAAACCTGCACTGAAACCTTAAAGACCAATCTCCAAATTTTTTTGCAAGAGACCATTCATCAGAACTGAGAATCTCACAAAGAAATACAAGCCCCAATCCCCTTAATCCAATTAACACCAAGTCCCATCCTCAGAGGATACACCAGGAATCCTAGTTCATATGATCATAGGCTTTCTCTATATCTAGTTTACAAGTCAATCCAAATCTTCTACCAAAAAATCTAGTCAATAGCTCAATATTCATCTGCCTCCCATGAAAGGATTCTGAGAATCTGAAAGATCCTTCTAATCACTATCTCAAATCTCAAAGCCAGGATTTTACATTCCCAACTGGTCGGTCTAAATGTCTCATATCTTCTGAACCCCCCTTATCTCAAGCCAAAAACATAGCATTTGGGCTCTTTTCAAACACACCTGTCTTATGAGAAGGACTCTAAGAAACCCCAGTACATCCTCCTTCACAGTTGCAATTACTCTGCTACAGTACCATGGTTAACAAGCCTCAACCCAAACAGCCTTTTCTCATCAATATACAATGCTATTCATAGCAAGTGATATTATAGTCTATGTTAGGATTATTTTCATCATGTTGTATTATAATTATAATGTCCAATATGTGTCCTTGGTGGAGAACGGGTTGCAAAGCTCCATGAATTTTTAAACCAGTTATTTGTTTCTTAATTTGTATTGTTATTACACCTAGGTCTTTCCTTTATTTGTAACAAATATTTTGATTATCAATCAAAAAGAAATTCAAATGTACTGTCATGTCTAGGAATCCTAAACTTCTGGGTTTGTCAAATCCTATGCCACAAATTGGTTAGTTCCAACACTGCACTTTTATGAAATATAATATATTTTCTCATGTCCTAACTTTCAGGTGATAATCCAAATCATTTATTTTTGTACATAAATATTTAAACAACCTCGAGGAATGCTTTCTCAAGTACTGGAGTAATCACGGCAATTGATTCTGCATGCCTCTTGGCAGCTGCCAGTTGCTGTCGATGATCCTCCACTTCCTTCTTACCTGATCAAGAACAAAACAAAAAATAGTCAGCATTTTTTGATAGGTAAGCAAAACAAATATATTAAATGCACTAACTAAAGGCGCACCAAAGCACACAAGTTATATAAAAACGGAGCTAGGAAAACAACAAAAAGGGAAACAAAAGACAACCGCCCCATCAAGACAAAACTAACCAACCTATAAAATCTACCATGGTTAGGGACCCTCTATTTATGCACACCCTCACCCATAGAAAAAATAACAAAGAAAGGAGAAAACGAGTGAATGAACAAACATTCCTTTGCTTTCAAAAGATCTTCATTTCCTCTCCCTCCATGATGTCTAAAAAACACACTAAGGGAAAACCCTCCAAACCATCTTCCAGCTTTTTACCCACGAAGGAACTATGTCACCCTAACAAAGTCTCTTTAGCTAACCAAGGCATCACCCACGCTACCCCAAACAAGGAGAATGTCAAACTCCATAATCCTCGAGCTTGGTCATAATGAAAGAAAATGTGGTTAATAGTCTCTTCCTCTTCCATACAAAGGAAATATCGATTCAAGAGGTGTCATCCTCTTCACTCAAGGTTCAAAGCATTGGCCGAGTCGTATCGACCTCAGGCCTTTCCGTATTGAGCCTTTCCGCATTGAGTCTGATACCTGATATCATCGTGATCACAAACTTGGCCAAGAACTAGGTAAACCTAGTTAACTCGATCGAGATTCCAAGTTGGCTCAGTTGAATATCCAAATATTCTTTGATTTTATCATAAATCAATTTTTTTCCTTTCAAATCACAACAAAGAGCAGCCAAAATTGAGAAATTTCTGAAAAAATCTGAGATTTTCGAAGAGTTTTAAAAACCATTACCAAAGAAAAGACATCATTCCCATGCGCGATGTCATTGTGCTGAAGAAGAAGAAAAAAAACATCTCTTTGCTTCGACTTCGTAGTGTTGGTGGTGCGCCGCACGGTGTGGGCATGCACTACAGAGGCGGTGTGGGCATTTGCTATAGAGGAGGCTTTCTACCTTTGCCAAATGGGGTGCTCTTTGTGGCGTGGGATTGGGAATTTGAAGATCAAAGGGGGTAAATATGTTATTTTATATAAAAATTATTTATTAATTCAAATGCTTGTGTGTGTTATAAATAGGAATTTGAAGATTATTATTTTATATGGTAAGCTATGATATGAATTGCTTAAATTTGGTTAATGTATTATTTTATATGGCAATCATGTTATTTATGGTATATTATTTTCTATGCTAATTTTTTATTAATAATATATTGAAACTATTTCATTTATAATTATATTAATACGTTTTTAAGTTTATTTAATTATATTTAATTTTTAAAATAATTTTCATAATATTTTTATAATTTTTTGAATTTTTAATCTATCTCATTTGTGTTTCGTCCGATATCGAGTTGAGACATCGAGACCAATGTGCCTTGGTACCCTCTTAATCAATGACCAATACCACAACTTTGAATCACGTCTTCTCTGCAGTCGATCCTCAAAACCTTTCCCCAACAAGCTTCCCACACAAAAAATCTTACTTTCATTGGGGCCAATGGGTTCCAAATAGCCTTTAAGGGGAAAGTAACATCTCTTTGCTACCACCTAAAAGGATAGAAGGATTTGATTAGAAGCGTCCTTCTTAGCATCCAACTAATCTAACCTATCATCTTCACTCCTTCTCAATGCCTTTCCTTGGAGTCTTGAGATAAACTCCTGGGCCCTTTCAAACTCTCAATCATTTGGATTCCTTGAGAAATAGGGATTCCAAATCCTTCCCTCTTCGTGGGAGCCTCAAACTTCCGCCACCCAAGCTTCCTTTGTCAAGGATATGGAATATAATGCGGGAAAAGATTCTCTTAAGAGTTGAATCACTACAACATATATCATTCCAAAACTTCACACTTCTACCATGGTTTCCACTAAAAGGTTCTTCTACGAATAATGTCCCAACTCTTGATGGCCTTCCACAACTCAACCCCCTCCCCATACTTCGCAACAATAACCTTTTTCCAAAGAGACTCATTTTTGGATGTAAGCCTTTACAACCACTATCCCATAAGTGCCTTATTGAGAATGAAAGCCTTTCTAATACCAAGACCTCCATCAAATTTCTCCCTGCAAGCAATATCTCATCTCCCTAGATGCAACTTTTTCTCCAAATAACCCTTACCCCACAAGAGGTCCCTTTGAAACTTCTCAAGCCTTAAGCTTACTTTTTTTGGCATGGAAAATTGTTACATTTGATAAATGGGCAGGCTTGAAAGGGTGTTTTTGATAACACTAAGCCTCCCACCTTTAAAGAGATACTATCTTTTCTACCTGGCCAACCTCTTGTGGACTTTGTCTTCCATTAAATTCAAACACATGGTCAATTTATAGGACACCCCTAAAGAGAGCCCCAAATACATAGTAGGAAGCATCCCCTTCCTATAACCCATCTCAATCACTAGATCATCCACATTAGAAATACTGCCCACCAGAATTAACTCACTCTTTTGCTTAAACCTGATAATTCTTCAAACCACATGAAGATCAAACTAAAGGTGAGACATCTCCTGATGAGGATGAACCTTCAAGATATACATCAAGGGAATAAGCAATAATTGAAATTAAATTAGGACTAGTATTTATTGGAGTCAAATTAAAAGTAGCTAATTAGGTTATAGGAGAATTAGAGTTAAGAGTCATAATAGGTCATTAGAACTCTAGTTGAATTTGGATTTCTTAGAGAAGCCTATAAATAAGGCTAATTAATGTAAACCAAAGTATTCATTGATGACAAATAATATTATGCTTTCTTGCATACTTTGCAATTTTCAATTGTGAGACTCCTACAAGCCCTAGTGCAACTCCAAGGTTTCTATCGCTTTTTCTCTTTATCTTCTTTTTCTATATTTTATTTTATTTTATTTTATTGTCATAAGCTTTATCCCTTGCTTCTCTCCTTAAACCCTAAAAGATAAAAACCTTAGTCCATCTATTTAATTATAGGCAACCATGCTAGGATTTTCCTACATCACCTCTTCTCCATCACCTCCCTTGACACTTAAACCCTGAAATGAAACCTCTCCCCTTAGCCTTCTTCAGCAAACCACTGAACCCTTCCATAGCTAATACAAAGAGATAAAGGGAAAGAGGATCCCTTAACCTCAGACCCCTGGAACTTCGAAAGAACCTAGTGGAAGTACCGTTCACAAACACCGAAAAGCTCGTTCTAGAAATACACTAATTGATCTAACCAATCTACTTTTTGCCAAAATTTTGTCAAGGATTTCTAGGAAATAAGCCTAATTAAACATGGGCATAGCCCAATCAAACCATTCTTTAGTCTTGAGTCTATTGCTTCATTAGTTATTAGCACCGCATCCAAAATTTCTCATCTTTCAACAAAAGTATTTTGAGAGATAGAAACAATTGATCCCATCCCTTTCTTCAACCTATTTGCCAAGACCATAGCTAGCCACTTGTATAAACCACCCAACAAACCAAAAGTCCTTTGCCCATCCTTTCTCTTAAGAATTAACACTAGAAGAGTGGCATTTAAGCTTCTTTCAAAAGATCCATACTCATGAAACTCCCTGAAAAAACCAATCACTTCTTGCATTACAGAATCCCAAAATATGCCACCAAAAAGCTATAGAGAAACCATCGGGCTCTGGCACCTTATCCTCACTCATGGATTGAAGAGTTGGCAAAACCTCCTTCTTCTAAAATGGGACCTCCAAAGCCACACCCACATCTCTACTCAACCTCCCCAATGACAAACCACTAATAATTAGTCTCCCATCCTTAGGGTCATATAAAGGGTTGTGAAATGACTGAGATACCCCTTCCTCTATCTCCTTCTCCTTAGAAAACCATCCTCCATTTACCTTAATCCCAACAAAGAACTTCTTCTATGGGCATTTGCCATTTTATGGAAGAATTTAGTGTTCTTATCCCCTTCCCTCAACCAAATTTCCCTAGACTTCTATCTCCAAGAAGCCTCTTCCAACAAAGCCCACTGTTGAAACTCTTCCCTTGAAACCTTACTAACTTTAGTTTCATCCACACTAAGATCTCCTTCCCTTTCCTTAGCATCCTAAACACCCATCTTGTTCAAGGCTACCTCCTTCCTAGTAGA
This sequence comes from Vitis rotundifolia, assembly GCA_030254885.1. NCBI lineage: Eukaryota > Viridiplantae > Streptophyta > Magnoliopsida > Vitales > Vitaceae > Vitis > Vitis rotundifolia. The sequence continues at coordinate 20,412,562 of CM058163.1, forward strand.
GACATTGTCGAACACCTTAGATTTCACACCTTTAAATCCACTTTCAGAGCCTTGAATTTGCTTGTTAGAATATAGTTGTAAGTCTCGCGAGAATTGTGGCTTGTCCACCAACTCCTTAGCAAGTTTTTAAAGTCATCCACTTTCAACCACACATTTTAAAATTTGAAAGGTGATTTGCCCTTCCTTATCCCACCACCGTCAAGCAAAATAAGTGAATGATCTAACACTAGTTTTGGTAGGATACCTTGCAAAAGACCGCTGAAATGACTTTCTTAATCTTCAGAAACCAAGAAACGACCTAAACACGAATGAGATACTGTTATGCCTCTCCAATCAGGCAAAACCATTGTCCCATTTCTTATACTTACATTTAAGTATATATACACACAACAAGGTCTTTGGTACACCTACTTGCTTAATAAGAAATGAAAGAAGTACCATAAATAGAGGAAAGTTACAATGGGAGAAGGATGAGAACTCCTTCCACCTAATGTAAGCCAAATAGAAAGGAACAAAACAGAGAGAGAAAAAAAAAAAAAAAAAAAAAATCCCTTCAGTATAAATCCTATTAAGGATAAATGGGGAGAAATAATTTGCTTTTCAAAACCATTCCAAAGAATGAAACTTCGATAGGATAAACAGTGAAAATTTGGAGAGTGGCATTAGAATTTAACAGGTCTAAAGATATGTGGGACAAATATTGAATTTAAGAAATGCAATTTTCCTACAAGAGTAAAAATGGAGTAATTTAGTAAGACAGACGTTCAAGTGTCTGCCAAGAGTGATTATTCATAATCTAAGCCTAATTATCCAATAGGGGAAGAGACTAAGGAAATTCGGCCTATAAATTAAAGAATGAAGGATAAAAATGAAAGAAAGAATGCTTTATACATCCTCGAAGGATTGCTTGTCCTTCTTGCATTTATCTTTTTAATATAAATGCAGATGGTTGTTAAAAAAAAAAACAGAAAAAAAAATGGAAGAATGCTTTACCATATATTCCAACATAATGTTGGGCATTTAAAAATGAGTTCTTAGAGAAGCAGAACTAACAAACAGGTAAGGATGTTCCAATGAATGAGTGGTAAGAGGTACAACTGCAAATTTAGATGAAAATGTTGTCAAAAGGTATAGATGGCACCAATAGAAGATGAAACAGTCAGAGGTGGAACCAATCAGGCAAAATATCAAGTCACTTCACAGGGGCTGCATGTGTTATTTAAAAAAGGAAAGACAAAAAAATAAAAGAAAAAAAGGACCAACGCAACTTTGGGGTGCAATGTTTTAGAAGTTGATAGCATTAAAAGGGTAAGGTTAACTTAGAGGGGTTAAAGTCAAAGCCTTTGCATGGCTAGTAGCTCATACAAAGGGGCACACTAACAATCTGCATCAAATTAGGATGCCTCATAGAGCCATCAGCCTTGGTAGATGCATTCCATGAAGGTGGAACAAGGAATCTGCCAACCACCTGTTTCTGGATTTTCCTTTTGCTTATGACATGTGGTAGTACATTCTTTTTTCTTATAGGTAAATTTTTGTCCCCATTGGGACTTGGACCTAGAACCTCCCACAAACCCACCCCATCCCTTTACCACTTGAGCCGGGCCTCAAGGGCATATGTGGCAATACATTCTCATTAGCAGGTTTTAAATGGATGATGCTGAGAGAGATTTTAGATATGTTGGTTATCATTTATCACATTATGGATATCTAGAAGTGGTGCTAGGAGTAAATTTTTTAGCGTTGTGTGTCGCTTGCTTTTTTGTTTTTTATAAGTAAGCAAAATGAATTTATAGATAGTGTCAAAGAAACTATACTCCAAAGTATACAGGATGTATACAACGGGTACCAAATGGCTTTGCTAAAAAATTGGAAATACAAAAAAATGATGTCAAAGCTAACAATTGAATGGTGGTTCATGTATGGGAACAAAGCTTCTACATTGAGGAACTTAGCCATCAGGATTCTATCCCAAACAACATCACCTTTAACCTATGAGAGAAATTGAGTTCTAATCCACACCATGCAATGGAATCATCTTGCCTACCCCAAGATTCAATAATTAGTTTTTTGTTATTACAAGGTTGAGAATAACAGTTGCAGAGACAGATGTCCTCGACTTCTTGGAAATTTCAGCTGAGGAAGGAGAAGAAGAGGAGGGTTAGTTGTTCCAATGGGTTAGACCCCTACACTTAAATGATAACGACGGAAATCCTGATCTGAAAAATTATCACATATGTTAGCGATTCTAGCATTAATACTGATTGAGTGTTGTTGGAAGAAGTTTAGAGGGACAATCATACCAAAGGCGAAGCATATTCATTTGACCAAGCAAATGCGACTACCAACACAACCTCCTAGTGTTAATGTTGACTCCACAAGTGTTAGCCAATGTAGTAGTGTCAGTTCTTTTAGTTCATGTTATATTGGCTCAAGAAGAGAGGAAGATGATGATGATGATGATGATAGGGATGCTAATTATGATGGTAATGATAGAGAGGATGTTGGACAACATGACCACAGTCAACATCCATTAAGCTCATTCACTGGTGAAGTTGATTTCACACACTACACACAAGAAGAAGACCATGGCTCTAGACGAGTTAGTTCAGCATACAAACTGTTGGAAAGTTTGTATAGAGGGAGGAGATAACAAAGGATGGCAACATTTGACAATGAATCCCTTTCTGCAATTTTGAGTCATTGAGTATAGTGACTCAATACAATAACTCATCAAATGAGGTTAATGCTTATCCTCCTTTTGTCATGAGTAATGATCAACTTTCTCCAAATTATGGAATGTGTTCAAGTTCCACTTATGATATATTTGATAATCTTCCTACACAAATGTCATAAAATATTCTAGATCAAATGCAAGGACAATTTCAAACAAGCATATGGTTGAACTTGGAGTTTCTCATCTATGTAAAGAAAGGGAGCAGAAGTCAAGAGACCTATGCATAGCATGTTCACAATGACAATCATTTGTATATAAACTCCATTTCATGGTACCAATATTGTCTCTATCAAGATGGTCTTCTTTCATCCTCAAGTGTCATGGAACCACATCAATCCTCATTTTAGTATTAAAGGGAACCATTAGAATGCAATTTGCATAAACAGTTAAAATTTAATGAAATTGAATATTCACTCTACAATAGTATTGAATGTACATTTTCAAAATTCATAGTTCTTATTAGTACATATTATATTATTGTCAAAAATCATAAATTTTATCATGCACATTGTTTTCTTTAATAAAACAGCTTTAGTATCTATATTGCTACTTGTTTTATCATTACTTGTAGTTTTTCCAACGTTTCTATGAGTTTTGCTCAATTTTCATCCCACATTCTGAATTTCCATCCAATCTTTTCTATATTTCCTTAAATTTCACTAAAATCTAGTCACCAATATTTTGTCAGTTTCTGAAATTTTCATCCTTGAACATAACAACTTTTACAAGCCAAAAAATGATATCATAAATTATTTCTCAAAGATATCAAACCTCAAAGTTCATAAAAGCAATATAAAAAATAAGATCAAATAAGAAACAAGTGGAAAGAATCTTTAACAAATTCCTACCAAAAAGCTTAAATTACTTACAATTCTCAAAGTGCAAGGATGCTTGCATAGCAAACCTTTCTTGCTGCTTGATACCAACTTCCAATTCTCTAATCTAAGACATTGTCAACAAAAGAAATCAAAAATTAAATCTGAAATAGAAAATAAGATAGGTTATCTCATGTATGCCAAATTCTTATAAACTGGAAATTTAGAAGGACAACGTAAGAAAACCTAACGTATGTACACAAGTAATAGATTGACAGTACGATTAGAGGCTAAAGGTTCAAAGCTATGTTTTGGTCTTCTTCTCTTCCTTGAAAATTGCATTATGCTTCAATCTAAATCTAGGAAATAGAAGTCATTTGTTGTATCTCTATGAATTGTAATTGAACAAGGTGACAATATCATTTATATATTTTGTGGTAAAGATAATAAGTTATTGTAAATTGTTCACTGAGGTGTTGCCACACAAGTTAATCATATTCAAGTTTATAAAACATACATCATTTCTGAAAAGAAAAAGGCTTGTAGATAATACTCAAGAGAGATGCTACAAATTATAATGGTATATTCACTGATACATCCATATATTTTATCTTTGTTTGAAAATTTTCAAGGTCTTAGTCTCCCATAAACTGTTTACAGAAAATGTCAAGAGTAAGAGTTCCATCCACCTGTGTTAGGCTAATAACAGTTTATCATATTAAAGTGCCAATAAAAAGATGGGCCACAGCCCAAGTACAGCGAAAATACATCTTAGAATATATATTGAAACAATAAGAAAAAGAACTATGGATGAAAAAGAGACGGAACTTGCAGAAATCCAAAAAAGTCATGCAAACCTATTAGAAAGAGGATGATAGAGAGCAAAACTTGTGGATACAACAATATCTAAAAAGCCATCATCCAAATTTTTTCCTGAGAGTTTGTAATCAAGGGACATTAGGAGAAAACTAGGGAATCACATCCTATAAGTGAATTGATCCTCAAAATTTACAAACAAAATCATGATCAAGATAAATGACATGTAATGAAGCTTAAATAGCATTTCTCTAACCAGCACTGACAAATAAAACTGAGCATATACCTTTGCATCAAATTCAATGGAGGTCATATGCTTTTCAGCGAAAGTCCGTTTGTAGGAAACTGACTCAATGAGTAAATTCTGTCAACAATAATGAAAAGGTAAAGAAAAAGAAGCAACTAAATTGTTCAAAAGAACAAGTATTGCAATGCCAAATATCAGTTTGAAGTTAGTTCTTAACAAAAACTGCCACATATAAACACGTGCAGGACACTAAAATTACAGAAAAGAAGCATGAAACCTAGGTTTTAAAGCAATTTTACCTTAATTTCAATTACACATTGGTACCGTTGAATGTTAAATTTTGCAGCTTGGTCTATGAGCTTTGCCATAACTGTATCCAAGTCATCCTCCTTCTCCATAGACTCTAATTTCCGTTTTCTTTGACCTGGTATCATTCCAGACAATGCATTACTTACAAAACACAGAATGAATAAAAGGCTTTCAAAAAGGACACAAGGAATTTATACTTACTAACTCGGTTTTCCATTTCACGACGCTTTCTCTTCTCAAGTTGTACAGTATTGATAATCTCCTCCTACAGAACATAATATAAATAAATATTTCAAGAGTGATTGACTGATAAGATGGTTTCAGGTAGCCAAGCAAAGTAGTTGCAGTTTAAAGCTCTGTTAAATTGAGTTGACCTGTGGTGTACACATAGGTACACATACAAACAATCAGAAATAATACTCATGTCTCATTATTCAAACAATTAAAAGGACATTTTTTGTATCCGTTTCAAAATACCCGCTGCTTATGAAGTTTAGCTGCTTCATCCTCTAAAAGTCTTTGTTCTATCTGAAGTGATTTGAAATTTTCCTCTAAATCATCAATGATTTCTTCAAGCTCCTTTTTCTTGGACTTCAGCCTTTCAATTTCCCCAGTATCCGTGCCTGGAAAATGGCTACTTAGAGTGATCACAATGTTTTTTTTTTTTTTTTCTATCATACAACATAAAGAAAGGTATGTAGAAACATACTACAGACAAGAAGACGCGAGCGAGCCACTGGTTCAACAATTGCTGAAACATGACCACCATATCTAGAAACAGACCATCTGTAGTGATTTTCTGGAGTCCAAAAATCCAAAAATCCTAATTTCGAAACCTCATCAGCCTTCTGATCAGTTTCCCTGGATCCGATATACTAAAAACAGTACACAAGAGTTAGAAAGTTTACAAGTTGCACAAGCCAAATATGGTTGAAACCAAATTGTCCAACTTCCTAACATCCTGGGCTTTGATCCTACAGAATACCCAGATATTGAAATCTATGTAGCATAGACACAGACACAATAACCACAGATACATTGAAATGACAAATCTTAAAAAAGGTCATAAATAATGCAGAATAAGAATACACATTCACTTTAAGTATACATACACACACATATTGAACTGTGCAGGGATGCTGAGAAAGGGGAAAAGGAAAGTATGGCTTACAGCCACATAATATTTAAGTTGGTGTATTTGGAAGAGAAGCAACAGAAGAATCTTTGATGGCTTGGATTGGTCAAAGTTGCAGCTGAAAATTGTTTTGGTCAATTTTTTTTGGAATGCTCTGGAAGATCAGTACGAAATGGAAGTCTCTTATAGATTTCATTGATGTTTTCAGTGGTCCTGAAGGAGTGAAGAGTCTTTCATTTCTTTTCTTTTCTTTTTTCCTTTTTTCCCCTTCTTTCTTCCTCCTGTCTTCTTGCTCTTCATACACACCTGATGTACATGGGCAGCACCCCCGTTTGGCAACTAATTGTATAAAATTTTATTATACATACATATATATACATATATATTGAATGGTGAAGCTTTGCAGTATATCCTATTAGCTGCTACCAAAGCCCCTTTCTTATAATAATTTATCTTTAGATCTATATTCTTTTTCTTTATTAAACAGAACAGCAGTGTCACTGCATATTGAAACTATGTCAGTGATGTGTGAGGGCAAAATATTAATTTATAACTAGGATTGTTGTAAGGATTTCCACCCCATGTCTGTGCATGTTGGAGGAGTGTCATGAGTTGTGATCGACACCCTGCCCAATTGGAAAGCTTCCATGCTAAATAATTCATCAAAGATACATTAATAAAGAACCTTAGTGATCATACCGAATGTTCCAGAGCAAATTGGCTAGTCAAAACCTCCTTGACAGCATCAGGAGAATCAAACACTTGGTCGAGCCGGGAGGAGATGCCAAGTTTGCGCATCTGCCAAACAAATAAAATAAAAAAACAAGATAAAATACTGATTATAGTTCAATAGAACATTTCAATTATGGCCTCAAGGATAATACCTCCTCAGATATTTGAAAGGGCTCTTTATGACGATCTTCATTCCGCACATAATTTAAGACAGGAACATCAAATGACCTCAAGTTTTTTACTAAGAAATCCCGGTCATCAGGATCCTGAGTTATGAAGGACTGCCATTCAAGAAAAAAAGTCAGTGAGATACCAAAAATATGACACAGAATTTCAGTTTTAACAAGAAATTTTAGCAGAATTTGATCAAAGACCAAAGAAACAAAAACCTTTATTTGAGATTTGACCATCTACACCAGTGTGAACTTCAGATTCCAGAAAATATGCAGATTTTTTCCTTTCTAAATGTTTTAGCAAATGACCTACAAACAACTTTTTAAATAACTTCTGCTTCACCCTTTTCATCCCCTTATATCCCAAAATTTAGGATAGAATTATTAGTGTAACAACCTAATATGTGGCTTCATAGTTGACTTCAGTTTAAGCTTACAGCCCTTGAAACCAGGTGAAGCCTTCAGAAAAATGCTTTAGTGTTCATTTGTTCATGCTCTTGCCTGACTGTCCGGGGTACTCATGAGGTCTAGCAAAGGACATTTTGATCACATAGCATTTCTTTTTGATAGACGATATACATAGCATTTCTAAAAAGGGTATTTCTATCTATACTTTATCCATGAGGATAAATTTACCATCCAGATGCCTTTTTTATAGAAACCTGAAATATTATTATCTAGAAAACTGTAAAAAGAAGGATGAACGGAACAAAGGGAAAAGGAATAATAAAAAACGCAGCTCCAGAGAACAAGATACCATACACCTAGACAACATGAGCACAATAAACTCAAGTGAGATAAGGTTCCCAATAAACTCAAAGAAAGAGGATGTCTTTTCTTGTTTTGAACAAATTTTATATTGTGGAAGAATGTCTCATCCTTCTTAATCTTTTTAATTAATATAAACGATCTCATGTATTTCTGATAAAAATAAAAATAAAAATAAAGAAAAAGAAAGGGAAAAAGACTCAACGAACAAGAAGACTCCTCTCTTGGCCAGCATGTCAACTTTATGGTTAGTGACCTAGGCTTCCATGCAAAGGACCATGAAATAGATTTTTCTTTTTCCTTCTTTTGATAGGCAAATATAGAATATATTAAAAGCACCTAACATGGAGGAAATGGAAGCTCTAGAGAAAAATAGAACATGGGACATAGTTCAAAAGCCTGAAGAGAAAATACCAATGGAATGCAAATAGGTATTCACTGCCAAATACAAAACCGATGGATCAATTGAACGATACAAAGCAAGGCTTGTAGCGACGGGGTATCCTCAGACCCACGGGATTGATTATCAAGAAACATTTGCTCTTGTTGCCAAATTAAATACTATCAGAGTTCTTCTCTCACTCGCAGCAAATTTAGATTGGCCTCTCCAACAAATGGATGTGAAAAACGCATTCCTCAATAGCAATTTAGAGGAAGTGGTCTATATGGACCTGCGACCTGGATTCACCAAGGAAAGTAGACCTGGAAAAATTTGTAGACTGTCACTCTATGGCCTGAAACAATCTCCTTGTGCATGGTTCAATAGTTTTTCAAAGTCTCTACATCATCAAGGATACACTTAAGCTCACTTAAACCATACGTTATTTTATAAGCATAGAAATGAGAAGGTAACCATTCTCATAGTTTATGTGGACGATATCATCTTGACTGGTAATGATGAGGGAGAAAGAGAATGATTGAAGGAAAAGCTAACTTTGGACTTCAAGATGAAGGATCTAGGAAGCTTATGGTATTTTCTCGGAATGGAAGTTACGCGGAGCCGTGAGGGAATCTCAGTATCTCAAAGGAAGTTGTTTTAGATCTCTTACAGGAAACAGGTATGCTTGATTGCAAATCAACTGATACGTCAATGGATTCAAGTATCAAGTTGAGCACCAAATTAGCTCAAGGACCCGTGGATAAGGGAAGATACCAGAGATTGGTGGGAAAACTCATTTAATTATTTCATACCAAGTCAGATATTGCCTTTGCAGTAAGTAGTGTTAGCCAATTCATGCATGCACCATCAAGTGAGCATATGGAAGCAGTTCACAGAATCTTGAGATGTCTAAAAGGAACTCCTGGAAAAGGCTTATTCTTTAGGAAAACAGCAGAAGGAAGCATTGAAGTCTATACCGATGCAGACTGGGAAGGTTCAGTGGATGATCGGAGGTCTACTTCAGGTTGTTGCTCCCTAATTTGAGGAAACCTCGTAACATGGAGGAGTAAGAAGCAAACTGTAGTTGCTAGGAGTAACATCAAAGCAAGACTAAGAGCAGTCGCACATGGAATATGTGAAATTTTGTGGTTGAAAATTTTTTTTGATTGGAATTTTGTGGTTGAAAATGATACTTGAAGAGTTAAAAGTTATGGTAAAGAAGCCAATGAAAGTTTACTGTGAGGAATAAAGCAACAATAAATATTTCACATAATCCAGTTCATCATGATAGAACTAAGCATGTTGAAGTTGATCATCATTTTATCGAGGAAAAAATTGACGAAGGAGCTATTTGCATGACTTATGTTCCTACAACTGAACAGGTTGCTGATGTTTTGACAAAAGGCCTAAGCAAGCCACTGTTTGAAAAATTAATAGACAAGCTAGGGATGTACAATCTGTACAATCCAGCTTGAGGGGAAGTGTAGGAATATTTAGAAAATGTATATATTCAACAGTAAATATCTCTTTATTATCTGGTTGTTAAGAAAATATTTGTACCCTTATTTCTAGGAGATAGTTTCAGTCGTACAAAAAATAGTGGGACTGATTATCCTATAAAGGCCCGATTGTACTCTTATTATTATTATTATTTAATGAATGAAATACATATTTCATTAAACAACTTAAAGTGTTTTAGATCATATTTCTCCTATTTTTTTATTTTTTTTTTATAGGAAACGGCAAAGGAATATATTAATAGAAAAAAGAAGTACAAGAGAAGGATGAGGAATCCTCCCACCAAAGAAAACTAGACTACAAGAAGCCGAAAACAAGAAAATACAATGTAATAACAATCAACTTCTCTAGGCTAAACCAACCCAATGGAATTACACACCGCTAACCAATCAAGTTGTAACGCAATAAGGGGGGTCCCCTTAAAAACCTTGGAACAAAAAGCCCAAAGAGAAGTAAGGAAAAAAATAGAATCTCAAAGATTCTTTGAATTCCTTGCTTTATCCTAAAAAATCCTAGCATTTCTCTCCCGCCACACAACCCAAATTAAAGCTATGCACACGGCTTGCCACAAAACTATCCCTCTCCTCGATAAACCAAAGCCACTGTAAGTGATGGATAGCATGTCGGAAATGCTCCTCGGGGGAACCCAATCCATCTTGGCTAACTGAAATAATCTGTGTCATAACCCCAATGTCAAAGAATAATGGCATATTTCTCCTATTGTTAGTTTTTATTTCGAGATTGTTCTCAATACCATCCCTCATTTTCTTCCCATTTCTTCTTTTTCTTGCACATTCATACTATGCTCGGTCTTAAATTCCCAATATCAGCCTTAGCACCATACAATATGATTTATCCATACATAAAGGTTTCTTGTGGCCCCAAAAGCGTTACCATGGGCATGGTGATAGACCTAATAGCACATGTTTTATTAGAATACACAATAAAAAATAACTAAAAGATAAAATATAACATATCTTTATAGTTAGATAAAATATAAACTTAAAACAAAGAAGTGAGGCAAGCAAGGGCAGGGCCTTACCATGCAAAGGCCCAAGTGAGGCCACCATTTCTCATCCCTTGTTGCTTATACCCCAATTGTAGCTATACCACTACCATCACTAATTTCAGCTAAATTGTGTTCTTTAAGTTATAACGTAGTGATCGAGATGCATTAAGATTCCATCTTCCAAGCTAGTATTCTCCAGAACTCATTATTTGGATACACTCAAAATCATGATCTATGTCACACAGGTTTGGGTAGAGGTCTTGGAACACATCTAGGTGTTTGATCCCTCACATCCCAAAATCTTACAATACAAGGATTCAACTAAAAAGGGATCCAATAATGGGTGTGGGTGCATGAATAAGACATAATAAAAACTAAATTAGTATTAAGCAAGAAGCAAACTAAGATAACCATAAGGTTTTTTTTTTTTTTTTGATCAGTACTAAGATAACCATAAGGTTAGGGACCCCATATGATAACCATAAGGTTAAGGACCCCATATGCCCATCAAAAAAATAAGGTTAGGTACCCACCCCGCCCCCCCCCCCCCCCCCCCCCCCCCCCCACACACACACACACACACACACACACACACACATGTATATATAGTTGAAATTTTTTACTTCAACATTTTTTATTATTTTATTTTTAATTAAATGTATTATTGTGGCAAATTTAATTAAATTACTATTAGTGGTACTTATTTTATATATTGTTCTATTTAAATATATATTTGAATAAGATTATTGCTAGTTAAAATAAATGTGTTTGTAAATTTATATATATTCGTCTGATGTGCACAAATGATATAATATTACATGTCAAACTATACTCTCAAAATTAACTGATTATTATTTTGTCATTAAAACTAAGATGAATTCATTTTTAATTTTGTTTTGCTATCTAATTTCAAAGTGAGAACTAAATTTTATTATTTTAAGTTTGATAAAAGGTGATGCAATTTGAATTGAACCAAATTTCTAATACTAATATTTTTAAATCTTATTATTTTGAAATTAATAAAACATTATATAATTTCAATTGGAGACATGCGTAAGTGTATGTATCTTGCAAAAAGTTAATCAGATATAAAATTATAAAAATTATAAGTACATAAAAAATAACTACACCAAGGAATATCATTCGATTTCCAATACAAATTACTTTTTTTCCCAATAAATTTCTCTTTATCCCTAATTTATCTCACATCCCTAAATATGCTCATGAAAACCTAGCTTCTAATAAACTCCTTGTTCTCCTCCCTCCTTCAACCACACCACACTTATTTACATCTCTTCTTCTTTTATAGCCTTTCTTTTTCTTCGACACAAATACAAGACACATAAAAATAAAATTCCTAAAAACTATTAATTTATTCGTTGATAACCATAAATTTTATATGTTGAAACAACAATTACCCGAAAAAGAGAAAAACAACTATATGAAAGGAAAAATGATGTGGGACCACATACACTCCCAAAAGCTTAAGCTAATAAGGAGTAGAGGTAGCCCTACATATAAGGCCCAACCAATGTCAATAATCAGCCGACATGGGACATTGGACTTTCGTCCATCCTACGTCAAACACCCCCCACTCAATTGCTAAAACCCATATCAGCAAGCACAAGGCAAGCCAAGCCAAACCTTTCTTTGAGATCAAATGATGTGGGACCATATACACTCCAAAAAGTCTAAGCTAATGGAGAATAGAGGTAGCCCCACATATAAGGCTTAACCAACGTTGACAATTAGCCAATGTAGGACATTTGACTTCCATCTGTCCTATGTAAAAAATAAATAAATAAAAGAGCAAGTTTTTGAAAAATGAAGCAATTATCTAAAACAAGAAAGCAAAAATCCAATGATTAGGAAAAAAAAGAGCAATTATATGAAAAACAAAGCAATTATCTAAAAAAGAAAGCAAAAAATATAATTATTCATATCCGATGCAAAATAAGCAATCATACCAACACAAGCATTTCATGTTAGTTTTGACAAGTCCATGTATCATGCATCTGGATTATAAGTATCAAGACCAGTTATTAGTAATGGTTTATCGATGTGCCCTAGAACAAAAATGTGAAGATAGACCATGATACACAATTTGGAACAAATATGTTCTTCCAAATGATGGAAATAGAAGTACCCACAAATGTCACTGTAAGCATCATCACATCATGATAGAGAGATATCTCTAAATAAAAAAAAGAAAGAAAAAGCAAAAATGAGTTTGAACTTCAAACACCTCCCTAATCAGCATTTTACAGGACAAATGGTTTCCCAAATGTATACAGCCAATATTGAGGGAGACATTAACCAAGATTTGGCCAAAACTACCCAAAGTCTGATACCCTACCACTGACAAACTACAATTTCAGTCCTGGCTGCTAAAGGGAACTGTCCTCAATCAGTGCAGTCCAGTACTTGAATACATCTGACACTCAATCACCTAAAACATGCATTTTCCAGAAAGACTAGCATTTTCATGCATTAACCTTCATTTCTTTACTTTCTTAATCCATCTCCCAATGCATCTCCTATTCATTTCAGATGAAACTGTGGTGAGTTAATGAGCTATTCAATTTTCATGCCTGTTTCCATCACAAGTGAGTTGCATATACAATTCCTTCTAAGGAAACCAAGAAGCTCCCAAGAAATTCATTATGCAATATCAAGAAAGCCACAAGAAATTTACCAAGCTGAGTGCAAACTAGTAATCCAGGTAGAAGGAAAAAGCCTAACACAGACCACAGAAACAAATGATGAATTAAATAAAGGAGATTTCAGGACCCGACATTTTGATTGTGGACACCAAAGTACCAACAAAAGCTGCAGAGAACAATAATACTTAAGAATTACCTTCCAAATATAATAAGGGATATGACCTTCCAAATAGTCTGCATGAATCCGATGTGACACATTAACCTAGATTTGAAACCCCAAGGATATGATTAAAAGAACAAAGTGGATATCTTTATTTCATTATTGAAACATAAGTATCTGACTTGTTAGATATACACCTCAAGCAACACAGGACCATACACGTCCTTGTTCAACTTATGGCGATGTTCCTGCAACCAGTGATAAGCTTCAAATATCTTTTCAGCTCCGGAATTTTGCAATGCCTGTAACAGTTTATTATTTTTATTTTCCATATCCTTCAACCTGCAAGAGGGGTGTAATAAGTTAATTGAACATACACTAGAAGGGTTATCAACATAATAATTTGCCTAAAGATTAATTTACCTATCTACACACTGCCTCAGGGCTCCTTTCTTCTGACCTAAGAGTTTTTCCTTTTCTGACTTTACGAGCCTTTTTTGACTTGCAGAGAATTCTAGCTCAAGAATTTGAGATCCTAATCTTTCCTGGTAAGAAGAGTTGATTCAGTAACAGGAGTCAAAGCATGAACCATGTTGGGACAATTAGATTGTCAGTCATTCATCAGAAAATCCTATGTTAAATAGATGTCCAGGGTTATATACGCATTTTCTGGGCAGGCATGAAAAAAATCACTGAACTGCACAAAAAACCAAAAAGAAAGACAAAAGAAAAATAAGCACAAACCAAAAGCACATCAAGGATATAAAGAAGAAACCTCCAGAATATCACAAAAACTAGTATAAACTATAGTTCACTCATCTACAAAATCGAGAAAAGATACATAATTCCCTCAACCCACAAATATATAGAATTCAACACATGTTTAGTTTCTTTTTCTTGCTTTTTCTTTTTAATTGGAAATAAATTATTACTAGAAAAGCGCCTAACAGAAAAGGAAGGCACAACATACGGATGGAGGTAGAAGCCACACCAAAGCTCATAGAAAGAAAAAAGCATGTGCAGAATCTAGCAAGGTGAAATTTGTATCTATCACCGCCCCTTTAGACCACAAAAACATATTTGAGAAATTGATTTTCACAACCAGATCCAATCTATCAAAAGATTTCCCTTTCTTGACTTTTGAAATCATCCAAAGCAGGCATAGAGGTGCTATTTTCAAAACCTCCTTCTCACTCCTTCCCTGGTAAATTCAAGCCAACACAAAAATATGCCTCTCATTATCTAGTAAGGACCCCAAATACCCAAAATAAGGAGAATAATAGCAACCACGAAGAAGAAGCCCATATACAATGAAAAAGGATACATGTTTAATTTCAACAACAGAAGCTCAATCCCCTCTATTAGTACATCAGGCTATGCAATTTAACATTGGCAATTTTGTTCCATTCATCCTAACTTAGGACTTTTCTAGATTGTGTGTCTTACTCTCCATTGAAGATTCAAGGTTGTTGCATGATTAATCGGGATGACACAAATGTAGAAAGGTCCGAGAAAGGCTAATTGAAATTAATTAAGGCATGAGATGGACTATAGGTTTTTACATTGAGCAATCCTAAGGGCATCAAGCACTCATGGCAGAATTCTAGATCTATGCAATTTTATGTTTCTATAATTTTAATCGGATGCTAATTTGGAAATTTGAGATTCGGTCCACTAAGTATTTTTATCCTACAAATACCGTACCAAAAAGCTTTTGTTTTGTGATGCAAATATAAAAAAAACTGAATTAGCCTTCCTTGCATCTCAAGCTCTCAAGAAGCTCGTCTTCATATTCTCTTAGGTTGAGAGGGAGATTTGCATCCCCTCATATGCTAAAATAGAATCTACCAGGAGCATGCATGGTGATGCATCATAAATATGAAGTTCAATATAGGTACTATGGAGTGACTTAGAGATAGCATCCGCCAAGTAAAACTATGCATTGTTCTTTTGATAGTAGATTTGTGATTTGAGGTCTTTAACCTCATGGCTGTTGCATCCGCATAGTCTCTAGGAGATTGTGTAGATGGTTTTCCACTTAAAAACCTTTGTGTATTGTACATTGTTTATTCTTTTCCACTTCCCTATATCAAAAGAAAAAGTAAAACATAAAATAATTTTGGGCTTAAATCAATAAACACCTATTCACCCCCCTCTAGGTGTATCATAATCAAGATCTATAAACTTTCACCCCTCATTCACATTTTTGTTTCTTCCATGAGAACTCCAAAAGACACTTTGTAGGGTTCCACTCCAAACTGACCGCCTTCACCACAAAGTAACCATGCCATTTGAATAAGTTCTCTAACTAACCTCAGCATCAAACACCAAAGACATCAAAGGATACATGTTTAATAGTAATGACTCCTAGTCCTGAATGATGAAATGGTAAGAAAAATCTCTCTTCTCCAAGCCAACACAAATAATTTCCCACCATAATCTCTAACAACAATTTTTTTTTATAGGAAACGACAAAGGAATATATTAGTAGAAAAAAGAAGTACAAGAGAAGGATGAGAAATCCTTCCACCAAAGAAAACTAAACAACAAGAATACGAAAACAAGAAAATACAAAGTAATAACGAACAAACTCTCTACACTAGACCAACCCAAAGGAATTACACGCCGCTAGCCAATCAAGTTGTAACACAATAAGGGGAGTCCCTTTAAAAACCTTGGAACAAAAAGCCCAAAGAGATGCAAGGAAATGGATAGAATCCCAAAGATTTTCTGAATTCCTTGCTTTATCCTCAAAAATCCTTACATTTC
This sequence comes from Vitis rotundifolia, assembly GCA_030254885.1. Lineage (NCBI taxonomy): Eukaryota > Viridiplantae > Streptophyta > Magnoliopsida > Vitales > Vitaceae > Vitis > Vitis rotundifolia. The sequence goes on from CM058163.1 coordinate 20,428,792, forward strand.
TTTCCCGCCACACAACCCAAATTAAAGCTATGCACGCAGCTTGCCACAAAATAAACCAAAGCCATTGTAATTGATGGACATCATGTCAGAAATGCTCCTTGGGGGAACCCAATCCATCTTGCTAACTGAAATAATCTATGTCATAACCCCATCGTCAAAGAACAATATAGGAAAAGATGATCAGCTGATTCTCCATGCCTCATGCTCAACTTACAAATATCAGGACTAAGAGCTTTGTAGGGTCTTCTCAGTTGTAGCAAGTTATTAGTATTTACCTTCTCGTGTGCCACCAACCAGACAAAGGACTTGACTTTGAAAGGGACTTGAGATTTCCAAACAAACTTAGTAGGGAAAACTGGAGGAGAACCAAAACATTGGGATAAGGCAAGATCTAGGGTTTGGGTTGCAGAATGGTTATGGGGAGGTTGAAGAGGAAGACGAAGAAGTTGATGGGCTTTAGAAGGCTTTTGGGGGGAACAACTTTGACCCAAAACAAATTTGGGATTATTTTCTAAAGTTATTTCTGCGTCACACGTCTAACAAAAACATTGTCCAGCATATCCCCTACATCAAAAATATCAATCTATAAAAGTCATTATACCCTTCCTAACTCATCTCCATAGACCAAATCATATAAAACTTACTAGTACAAGAATCCCACTTACCCTAAGGTAATTTATTCTAGTCCAATTTAGTAGTTGTTTCTTGAATTCAAGTTCCTACATCTGTAGCAAGGAATGACTATTATACCAAAACTTTTTTTTTTAATAGGTAATGAAGATTGTATTAAAATTAAAAGGCATACACAACATATGCAAAGCAACAAAAACCAGAAAGTGCAAATACACAAAAATAAGCAACCGCACCCTACAAAGAGCCTAACCAGTCCACAAAATCGATCAACAGCATAGAACCATCCCCAATGTACAATCTAACCCAATCTCAAAAAAGATACAAAAAAGAACTTTTAATTGTTTGGTCCAAGCTTGCACAATTCTCAAAAGCTCTCCTATTTTTCTCCCTCCAAATGAACCAAAAGAGGCATAAAGGAGCTACTTTCAAAACCTTTTTCTTTTTTTTTTGTCCACAAAGAAGCCTCCCAACTCAAGAGCATCCCTTTCATTGAAGAGTGCATCACCCATTATACATTGAATAAAGCAAAAATCAACTACCACAAAATACACACTTTCAAACAATGAAGGAGGATATGATCTCCCATTTCTTCTTCTGCCTTGCACAAATAGCATCTATTAGGCATCCTCCAACCCCTCTTTCTGAGTTGATCCTAAGTCAATATTTTAGCTTAAGTTGCTTCCCAAGCAAAAAAAAAGGTAGCTTTTACAGGAGCCCAAGAGTTCCAAACTGTACTATAAGGGAAAGGCTTCATTCTCCTACTTGCTAATAAGTAAAAAGACTTAATTGAAAAGTCCACCGTCTTTGGCATACTAAAATCAATTTAGATGCCCTAAACAAAGGGTAATGCAACCCATGGAAACACTTGCATATCTAATAAGAGCAAAAGTAAAGCAACCACTCCACTGCAATACACCACCACCCACGCCTTCCATCCCGCTCATCCCAACTCTCATGTCTACCACAACTTAGCAATGACCAAAATTGGAAGGTGGAGCATTTCATTCCATCCCTTTGGGCTTCAATCTTAGAATAGTCTAGTGTAACCATATTACACTTAATGTTGCTAGATTAGAGCCTTGTATGTTTGTCTAGGAGTATGTTGAAGCTTCAAGCTCAATCAAAAACCTCTTCCAGTTGGCATACTCAAGCTAAACTTTTATAGTATTTATTTAAGTAACTTTGATCTGTTAAGGTCAAGGTGGGTTTAGGGAGAATGTTAGTGGCATATTAAGAACCTTCTCTAGACCTGCTAATATGGTATTTGCTATAGAGGCAAAAGATTCAACCTCTTACGAAGAGGTTGCTTTTGGCTAGAACTTTAAGGTTGTCCCATCACATAGTGGAAATGGATTCTACTACTGTTATCTCTTGGACATCACTGAAAAGTGAGGTCTTTAGAACTCTTCGGTGTTAACCAAAAAGAATAAAATAAAATAAAAATAAATGGAACGTTCCCTCTTGTACTTCAAACCCAACCAATCAACCAAATCCATCATAAACATAGATATCTCCTTTATCTATTGGAGTAGGTTTCTCCACCTCTGTTATCTATTAGATTTGTAATTTTGGGAAGGATTTCTCACCCTGCACTTGCACTTTTATACATTTTAGTGAATATGTTTTGTTTTTAATGAAAAAAGAATTAAAAAATAAAAAAATAAAAAATAGATGCCTCAAAATAATGAATAAGACATTCCACAACATTAGACATAAGAAAGGATTTTAGTGCTTGCTTCGATTGCTCCCAGTTTTTGAATGTCATTTTTTTTTTTTTTTTTTGATAAGTAAAGATAATTTCATATATAAAGAGACGCCAAAAAAGCGACTCAAGGTATACAAACCTATACACCCACCACCAAAAAGGCCAAAGAAAAAGAAAGAGACCCAAAATCCAACTGGCCCAAAAAACAGCCTTAAAAGGATCCCAACCAATCAAGAAAATTAACCATAGTTAGAGGGCATTCAACTATAAACAGCTTAGCCTCGGACCAAAGAGAAAAAACAAAAGAGTATTTCAATCTCTGGATTGACAACTCATCATCCTTGAATGTCAATCTATTTCTCGCCTTCCAAACCGTCCAAAATATATGAAGAGGAGCAACTCTCCACACCTTCCTGCGCTTTTTGCCCACAAAAGAACCATGCCAACTAAGTAGAGTCTCTCTAACTGAAGAGGGCAGCACCCAAAACATTTGAATGTCATTTGATTGCTCTCCCTCCAAATAGACCAAAATAAACACAATGGAGAAGTCATTTGCACTCTGTTCCGCCTCTTCCCAACAAAGAACTAATTCCAACTTAATAGCATTGGTCTTGTTCAAGAACAAATCACCTAAGCTATCCCAACATGGAAAAGATTAGTTTCCACAACATTCTTGCTAAGGCACAATGTAAGAAAATGTAATCAACAAATTCTTCTTCCCTTTCATGTTCCCTCAAAGACAAGCCTCTTATTTTCATCTAATTCAAGGTCAATACCATTCCCACATTGCCTCCCATGGAAAAAAAAAATACCCACTATGTTAGAGTCCACGGATTCCAAACAACATTAATCGGTAATGGCTCTATGCCCCCCCTTCCCCCACCTTACCCTCCTTTTTCCCCTTGGATGCCAAAAAGGAGTGGAAAGCTTTAAAATGAGAACTATTCACTCTTAGAATCCAACTAGGCCATTCCATCCCCTAGTCCCCATCTCGCTAGTTGCAGAAAGGCCTCCCCCATATCTAACTCCCAATCATGAAATTGTCTTGAAAAGCATGGGCTCCAATGGCTCCTCTCCTTGACTTGCGACCCCCTCCCCCTTCCCCTCCCCAATCTACTATTTTTTTTTTATAGACAAAGAGAGAAATAGATTAAAAACGCCTAAATAGGGGGCGCTCTCTACGTACACGGCATAATACAAAGAAAGCCGAAACCAAGGCCAAAGACCTAGAGGAAAAAACTAAACAACAAGCCCATCACCCAAAAAATTAAAAAAAGTGAGATAGTCCAAAACCAGAATCTGTTGAGACCACTCAAAGAGAGACCGGGAAAAGAGATTCCTCAAGCTCATATCTGACATCTCTTCCTCTTGGAACGTTCTTCGGTTTCACTCTCCCCAAATGCACCAAAAAAGACAAATAGGCGCCATTCTCCAAACTGCACACCTCTTCTTCCCTAGGCCCTTAATTTTCCATTCGAAAAGCAAATTTCTAACTGAAGCCGGGAAAACCCATAACACCCAAAAAATAGACAACTGTAAAGTCCAAAACTCCCTTGCCTTACCACAATGAATAAGGATGTGATCCGCCGATTCCTCATTCTCTTTGCAAAGAATGCATCTATTAACTATGGACCAACCCCTCCTCATTAACCTATCCACAGTAGAGATCTTACCCCAAACTGCTTCCCAAGCAAAAAAACGAGTTCTAGAAGGTGCATGCGAACCCCAAACCTCTTTGGCTGGAAAAAAAGAGCTATTTTCATCCTTTAAAGACCTATAATAGGATTTAACGCTAAACTTTCCCCTCCTCTCAATCTTCCAAACTAAAAAATCCCCCCCTTCTTGAACCTTTACTGCAGAAATATGATTCAAAAAACGAGTTACCTCATCCAACTCCCAATCATGAAAGGATCTTTTAAAGTTCACCTCCCATCCCCCACCACCACCTCCTTGTCTCCCCCAAAGATCCGCCACTACAGCAAAATTATGCATTGCATTTCTGAACAGCAAAGGGTAGAGATCCTTCAGCTTAGAATCTCCTACCCAAGTGTCCCACCAAAATCTAGTGCGACTTCCATTACCAATCCGAATACTAGTTCTAAGAAAGAACTCCTCCCAACCCTTTCTAATGTTCTTCCAAAGGCCCATCCCATAAGACTCCCTCACATCTCTAGTGGTCCAACCCCCTTCCTCCTCTCCAAATTTACTAACAATGACTTTCCTCCAAAAACTTTCCCTCTCTAAAGAAAATCTCCAAAGCCATTTTCCAAGCAAAGCATAATTGAAATCCTTCAAATGCCTTAAAACTACCCTCCATGCCTCTTATCTTTGCATATAACTGCCCATCTTACCAAGTGGAGCTTCCTTCTCTCCTCCAAATCTCCCCACAAAAACTTCATTTGAATTTTCTCCAATCTAAGTCTCACTTTCCTTGGGATTACAAAAAGTGACATAAAATAGATGGGAAGATTAGAGAGAGTACTCTTAATGAGAGTGAGACGACCTCCTTTAGAAAGATATTGAGTTTTCCACGTAGCCAATTTTCTCTCAAACCTTTCCTCTACACCATCCTACACTCTACAAGAATTATGAGAGGCTCCAAGAGGTAAACCTAAATAAGTAGTAGGTAGATTCCCTACCTTGCACCCAAAAACCGCGGCTGCTCTATCCAAGTCCTCCACGCCCCCCACTGGAATAATTTCACTTTTCTACATGTTGATTTTTAGGCCTGAAACCACTTCAAAACAATAAACAATCCACTTCCAAAATTCTAGTTGGTTCCTATTATCCTCGCAAAAAAGAAGAGTGTCATCTGCAAACAACAGATGGGAAACTGAAACCCTTTCTCCTCATCTCCCCATAACTTTTTTTTTTTTTTTGATAAGTAAGCAAGGATTTCATAAAAAAGGCTAAACGCCACAAAGCATACAGGAAGTATACAAACCGGCTACAGCCCAAAAAAGAAAAGGACCAGAAAGAACTACCTCCCCTCAAGTGGAAGCTATCCACTCCAAGAAACCTATAAGGGAGAAAGACTCCTCGTCTAAATACACTTTGGCCCAGTTCCACAGGTTACAAACAAAAGAATTCTTTAATCTCTGAATATTCAACTCACCCCCCCTAAAAGCTAATCTATTCCTCTCCTTCCAAACCGTCCAAAAAATACACAACGGAATGGCTTTCCAAATCTTTTTCCTTTTCTTCCCTACAAATGAGCCCCTCCAGGAGATAAGAGTCTCCTTTACAGTTTCTGGTAGGACCCACTTGATATCTATCAACCCAAAAATAATATCCCAAAGGACTCTAGTCACTATACAGTGTAAAAGAATATGATTTACATTCTCTTCTTCACAGCCACACAAAAAACAACAATTTGGTAGTTGCACCCCTCTAATCTGAAGTCTATCCAGAGTGAGCACCTTCTCCCAAGTGGCCTCCCAAGCAAAAAAGCAGACTTTAGTTGGCACCCTATCCACCCATATTTTCTTTGCAGGAAACACTGTGACATTAGGTTTATCCAACAGCCTATAAGCATCTTTAACCCTGAAAAAACCATTCCTTCCTTGCCTCCAATTTACAGAGTCATCCCCCAATGCAGGCCTATGTCCCCTCAAAGTATTGAGCAAATCTCCAACCATGTCCAACTCCCAGTCATTGAAGTCCCTCTCAAAAACAAGATTCCACTCTCCATGGCCCGAATCTTGATCCCACATTTCCTCAATCGTGGCATCTCTATGCGCAGCTAGAACAAAAAGATGGTTGAAACATTGGGACAACGGAGTATCAGTACACCATCTGTCTTTCCAAAATTTAATTTTGGAACCCTTCCCAACTATAAAAGCCAAATTCTCCCAACACCAATCTGATTCTTTCATAATCTCCTTCCAAACCCCTACTCCCGCCGCCCCATTGACCTTCTTAGGCCTCCATCCATGATCCTCTTGCCCATATTTCGTAGAGATTACTTGTTTCCAAAGGTTATCCTTTTCACAAGCAAACCTCCAAATCCACTTGCCCAGCAAGGCTCTATTCAAAGTGGCTATTCTCCTTAACCCTAGCCCTCCATTGAGTTTTTCTGAACAGACAACATCCCATTTGACTAGATGAACTTTTCCTCCCAAGTGTCCACCCCCCCAAAGGAAATCTCTTTGGGTTTTCTCCACTCTTTTAGCAACGGCCTTGGGCATGCGGAAGATAGACATTTGGTAGATTGGCATACTAGCCAAAGTACTTTTAATGAGCGTGATCCTCCCCCCTTTAGAGATGTACTGTCTTTTCCAAAGAGCAAGTCTCCTCCTGACCCTCTCCTCCACTCCATCCCATATAGAAGAAGCCCTATTGGGGGCCCCTAAAGGGAGCCCCAAATAGTGAGAGGGCAAAGACCCCACCCTGCACCCTAACTCAGCTGCCAACTCAAGAATCTCCTCCACTTCTCCAACTGGAATGATTTCGCTTTTGGCTAGATTAATACGAAGTCCCGAGGCCGCTTCAAACTACTAATGAAACCTTTCTCCTCAGCTCTTGATTTTAAACTACTAAAAACTTCCATTATTAGCACAAACAGATAGGGAGAGAGTGGGTCTCCCTGCCTTAGACCTCTAAATGTTGAGAAGAAATCTGTGGGAGTGTCATTCACTAAGACTGCCATTCTCACCGTTGAAATGCAAAAAAAAATCCAGTTTCTCCACTTGGGTCCAAAACCCATTTTCTCCAAGACTGAAAGAAGGAACCTCCAGTTTACGTAATCGTAAGCCTTTTCAATATCCAATTTACACACATAACCTGCTCCTGCGTTTCGGTTCCTTGAGTCTATCGCCTCATTAGCTACCAAGACAGCATCCAAAATCTACCTCCCTCCCACAAATGCATTCTGATTGTTCGAGACCATTTTTCCCATCACTTTTTTCAGCCTATTTGTTAGGACTTTGGCCATAATTTTATACAAGCTCCCCACAAGACTGATGGGCCTAAAATCTTGCACATCACTAGCCCCCTCTTTCTTCGGGATTAGCACTAAAAACGTTGCATTAAGGCTTCAAAAAACACCGTTCTGCACATGGAGCTCCTCGAACACCTACATCACTTCCCCCCCAACTATGGGCCAACAAAACTTCCAGAATGCTAGCGTGAAGCCATCCGGCCCTGGCGCCTTATCTCCCCCCAAATCTGAGAGAGCTTTGGAAACCTCCTCCTCCGAAAATTGGTCCTCCAATAACTCATTATCCAAGGAATCCAAAGTTTTAAAAAGACCTGACTCCACCTCAGGTCTTCTCCCTTGAGGTTCCTCAAACAAGGATTTAAAATAGGCCCCAATTCCTTCTTTAAGCTCCTCCTCTTTATCCAACCGAACACCCCTAACTATCAAGCTACTGATAAAATTTCCCCTTCTCCTAGCATTAGCCATACGGTGAAAGAATTTGGTATTGCTATTGCCCTCCTTCAACCAAAGAGCCCTTGACTTCTGCCTCCAAGAAATTTCCTCAAGGATGGCACAATGGCTAAATTCGTCCCTGGCAATCTGCTGACTCCTCCTATCATCCTCAGAAAGAGAACCAAGCCTTTCTAAACCATCCCAATAGTTTAATCTTTCTAAGGCTGCATCCTTCCTAACTGACACATTGCCAAGAGTCTCTTTATTCCACATCCTCAAGTCATATTCAGAGCCTGTAACTTCTTCGCAAGCACAAAACTGGGTGTCCCCCTAAAATTATAAGACTACCACCAGTCTATCAATTTATCCATAAACCCTTCCACTCTTAGCCACATATTTTCAAATCTAAACGGGCTTTTACCTTTTCTCATCCCTCCACATTCTAACAGAATCAGGCAATGGTCAGAAACAAGGTCTTGGAAGAAGAATTTGCATTGCCCCCGACACTAGATCCTCCCAGTGACTTGAAAACAAAAAATGGTCTAAACGAGCCTTTAGGGAACCTCCTTCCCTCCCACTCCACGTGAAAGCTCCACCTCCCAGTGGTGGGTCAACTAAATCAAACTCATCAATAAAACTTGAAAACTCTCTCATCATGTTTGACAACTGCCTGCCATTACTCGTTTCAATTGGGAATCGCACCACGTTGAAGTCCCCTGCTATACACCAAGGGTCATCCCAAAGCCCCTTAACAGCTGCTAGCTCCTCCCACAACTCCCTCTTCTCCCTTCCTTTGGTGGGGCCATATAACCCAGAGAAAACCCAAACAGAACCCTTCCCGCAATTCCTAAAACGGCAAGAAATAGAAAAAAAGCCCATTTCAACCTCCAGCCCTTCCAAAACTCTCTTATCCCACATAACTAGCACCCCACCTGCCAACCCCCTTGCATCTAAAGACACCCAACCCAAATTCCTACCTATCCCCAGGCTTCTGACAATCCTATCAGACATTTCCTTCATTTTTGTCACCTGAAAACAAACCAAATCTGGTTTATGCTTTCTCACCATCGACTTAATGACCATCCTTTTATCAGGGTCATGCATGCCTCTAACATTCCAAGACATTAGTCTAAGCTTCATAAGGGACCACAGTAATTTGCCTTCCCATCTCCCTTTCCTCTGCCTCTGTTCCAGCCAAACCATCATAGTTAATTGTACTGACGAGCTTCTTCAACTCTCTATCCTTCCTTGAGCCCGACAACGTTCCCCTTTTGCTCTCATTAGGCTTCCTGATAAAACACCTCCTATTCTCAATCTCCTTAAGGATTCTTAAAATGTCCTCTTCGAAACCTTCAATTGAAACCCCCACAGACTTACAAAACCAAAAAAATTTCTTATTCACCCAAGGGGATTTGTCCTTTCCCTTTCACTTGCTTCAATGATGTGGAGAAGTGGCATCTCCACCTTCGAAGAAATGGGAAAATCCTGGCCGATGGAAACCTCAAAATCTCGCGGTCTGGGGGTAACCGCCTCCTCTCCTCCCTCTGAGCAACTGGGCCCGACGTTACCTGGCAAGGTGATGGAGCGTCCATCCTTGAGGATCATACAGAGCGGCACCTCGAACAGTAAGGGATCTTCAAAAGTCTCCGCAATCTCCCTTGTCCGCGAGTACCCCACCGAGACACCCATCCCTGAAAGAGAAGAAGTAGAAATGCCAGAAAAATGCCCAGACACCCCCCCAAGAGTAGGAGAACACGACAAGGGGAACATACCTGAGAAAACTCTTTTCAATGGCGAAACAATGAGGGCTTGTTCCAGTTGTGTCACCTCCAGATTTGAAAACCCCTCAGCAGGAGCTTGCTTCGGGATCTCCGACTCCCCAAACTCAGAGCACGGGAGCCCTAGGAGAGAAACTTGGGTCAATCCCTTCTTAAAGCCCTTTTTTCTATTGGGCCTGCTTGGCTCAGCCCAACGCCCTTCCTTATTAGCACAGCCCAAGCCCACTTTTTTAAAAGACAGCTTGGCCCGATGGGTACTGGGCTTCCGCACCCTTAGCGGCCCTCCCAATGAAGTCCTACACTTCAGCTCGGCCCACTTTGAGGTTTGACCCCCCTGTCCGCCCTCAAAACACCTTCCATCACCAACAAACTGCTTTCCATCCATTCTTACCAAGTCAGACCTCTTGCTTTTTGTTGCGTCAGACGACTCTTTCACCAACCCAGCATCCTCTTGCAGAGAAGCAAGACCTTCACAGTCTGAAAGTCTAGCTTTTTCCTCGGGAATCTGAAGCTCCACTCCAATGACTCTATCGCCTACATCTGCAGCAGAAGTACCTTCTCCATAGAGCTCCTTATCCACGCGCACCACAGAACGTGAAACACACTCCCTTTCTTCTTGCTCAGCAGGAGTCTTGCTCACTAGTTCAACTTCCCTCTGAAGCTTTATATCAGTCGCCCCCTGAAGGGCCGCAAACCACACCAAACCCTCCCACCACAACGGAATGGAAAACGAAGCAAAGCCAGCGATCACCTCTAACCTCCCAGGATGCACAAGCCTTTGAATTGGTTATGGAAAATAAGGCAGGAAAAAAGTCCCTCAAAGATGAATCACCACACCACCCATCTAACAGAAACTTGACTCTTCTCCCATTCCCCATAGTAAAGTGAACTCTACTTTTAAAAATCTCTCATTTGTTCCTAATTGTCTTCCACAATCCTACTCCCTTAGCACACCAAAGCACCAAATCAAACCCATAACCACTTCTTCCCAAACCTCCCTATTATAACCCATTTCCATCAAGAATATCTTTGAGAGGCAAATCTCCAACTCCACTAGTCTAGAATAGTAGCATTGAAAACAGAAAGATTTCTGATCACACATACACCGAAAGTATGATTGTTGTTCAACCAAATCTTTAACATTGCTAGAAGTTAAATGTCCTTTCAACTAGCTTACTTGATCAACCAATTAGGTAGCCAATTTGCGCTCTAGACTTCTTTTATCTTGCAAGTATTTTTTCAGTTACTGATTCCAGCCCCTCTTTTTTTTGCTTTTTCTTTTTTTCGGTCAAATCTTGCTTTCGAGAAGAGTACGCATCCTTCTTTTGATGATATTCTCGTGCAATTCAGCTAAATGAATTGTTTGTTTCTAACTAAAAACAGCAAGTCTCCTCCAAATTGCAGCAGTTCCTATTTCCATATATACCAAGACAAAAGGCAGTTTCATCCAAGTGATTTGATTGCATCTTGTGAAAAACCTTCAATTCCATACTCATGCATTCCCTACACCAATATCGGCAACCCATCTTGCCACAACCAAAAAGAACATAAATGTCCAAAGGTGGTAGGCATCTTGCAGCCCCCCTATAAATACAAAATTCACCAATTTAGTAGAACCTATCATATATATTTTTTTTATCTGAAGAAGCTATCATATTTGCATACATTTGATAAGAACCATTTAAAGGAAAATGCATCTTCACTGATGCATGGACCATCTTAAAAAGGTCACCAATTAGACTATTGGCTAAGGCAATGAGTTAGTTATTCACCATAGTTTTTCTGGTTGTGGTATCCTTAGTATCAAATACTAACTTGACCTGCATCCATCAGGCAGCTAAACAAATATTGCAATCAGAACTAGTATACACTTAGCCGCATCTTTTGTGGCTAGACATATAGGTTCTTTTGTAGGAGATTTTACACCTTGGTGAATTGTAGCTAGATTTCCTTTTTTGAACTAGTATATGCTTATCCACCTTTTTAATCAGACTTTGTAGAGAGAATATTGTACTCTTGGAAGGAATTATCATCCTTCTCTGTACTCACCATTTTAATGCAATGAAATTGGCGTTTTTTTCTAAGAAGAAAAATGTAGCAATCAGGACAAGAGAATGCAACTTACAATTTCATCTTTAGGATGTTCATAGGGAGGCAGGCTAGCAAGTTCTAGTTCAGCAGCAACAAGATCTTCCTTAGCTTTTGAAATTCTTTGTTGACGTGATTCTTCTTGCCTCCTCAACTCTTCCATTTCATGGTATTTTCCTCGTGCTTGCACTCCCTATAAGAGTACAAATATATATCGGAAATAATAATGAATAAATGAATCTCGCAACAAGTTGTCAACGAAGCACAAAACAGAAGCAATAAAAGTAAGAAGCTCAAAATACCAAACGATTTTCCTTCTCTAGAAGCTCCATGCGCCTCTTAGAATTGCCATTCATGAGCCCACTAACTTTTTTGCATTTAGCATCTAGTGCTGCTTTCTCTTGCTTCTGTTTCCTGCAGCCAACCAAGTAATGATTGAACATACAGCTAAGAACAACCAAAAAGGAAAACACTGAAGAGTGAAAGAGTGGGTAAAGGAGAGAAAGGGCTTAACGCTGGCCAAGGCTTTGGATCTTTCCACTTTGTTGTTGAAGGGCCATTTTTCTATAGTGATCTCATCAGTATCTAAGTCAAAAAGAAGTCCTTGGAAAAATGAACTATGGCTCAACTAGACCTAAGTCTAGCTAGCAGCTTGGATTGTTCCTTCCCTTGGTCCCCTCATTTTGCTAATGAGGTAGAAAATTGATTAGCTAAATGTGGAGCCAAACAGATGTTTTCTTTTGTAAGGGATTTTTTACCCCCTCGAGTTGTACATCGTTAATTTTTTTCTGTTCTTTTTTTTTTTTCCTTTTTTTTTTATTAGAAACAACGATTTAATTATATTGAAATATTAAGTACATTGTTACATATTCTGTCCATGTTATTGTTTCATAATTCATCAGCATAGCTATCTTGTTACTCTTGTTAAGTTTTTCCTCTTTTTAATCATCTTTTGTATTTTAGAAGGATTTCTCATCCTTTGCTTGTACTTAATAAATATTTTGTTTTTGATATTATAGGGGAAAAAACCTTCAATAATTTCTCTAACCAAGGAAAGTAGCACCAGCCTCCTTGTCACCTAATCTTAAAGTTTACAATAAATATTTCTTCTTAGTTTTATCTAATTAATCATCTCAAGTCCTCTTCCCCCTTGCACTTTTCATTTGGAAATCAAAAGATCCATCAAAGGTCAAGACGTTTACTTGGTTAGTGACCAACAAGAAGGTTAACACCAACAACTTGCTTTAGGTGAGAAGGCCTTTCAAAGCACTTAGCCTGAATGTTTTGCTCTCTATGTATGGGTAGTGGAGAATAAATAGATCATCTTTTTTTACATTGGCCAATGACTTTGGAGTTATGGCACAAACTACTTAAACTAGCTAGTTTAGCTTGGGTTCCTACTAGAAATGTTAGTCACATGTCGACAATTTCTTTTAGGGGTTTGAGAATCACTTCCAAAAGCAAAGTGCTATGGCAAATTGCTTGTCTTTCATTGATTTGAATAGTTTGGAGGGAAAGAAATGCAAGGATCTTTGAGTACAAGTGTAGTTCTACGAAATGATGTCGGATCTAGTCTACTTCTATTCATCATTTTAGACTTCTAATATTGCAACTTTCCTAGGCATTCCTCTTAACATAATTCATCTTGAATGGACATCGACATGCTGATCCAACAGTTCAAATAGCAAAGTCAAGTTGTTTTGATGTATTTTGAGGAGTATAACTTTTTACTTTTCCTCTATATTGATCATGTTTTGTATTGTAGGGAAGGATTTTTCTCATCCTTCCTTCATAACTTCATTTTTAATGAAAATGTGTTTGTTTCTGATTTAAAAAAAAAAAAAAAGTTTACAATAATGATCTTCTGAAAATGTACATGTAAAAGTGATAACTAAATGACATAACATAAACAAAAGATTCAAAAGATTCCTACTTAAGCTAAGAACTAGATGTGGTGAGCATGGAATGTCCATGCATGCACTAAACCATATAATATCCCAATTCCCAATATATATTAGATAGATTCTGAGCATTCACATCATATGATATCTTAAAATATATGAGAGAGGGAGAGCATGTGAGTACTTGGAAAGTTGGCAAAAGTGACAGAGGGAGAAAAATTGTTTCATATTTTATGACAGTGACTTATCTCTTTAAGTAATTTTACTTCATTATCTTTATGTTTTATCACTTGTGTGATTAATAGTAGGACCTATTAGGTATTTGAGTTCAGTAAAAGATGGAAGAAAGAATGAATGGGATGTTGGCCTTGTTAATAGTATAGATAAAAATGCAACATATGTACTTAACAGTGCTCAGTGTTGTGATACTCGAACTTTTCAACTTCGTCCAATGGAACCTTGTCAACACAACATGACAAAGAATGGGTGTAGGATCCTTGTTGGATACTCCTATTTTGCCTGTCAATATAGTTATTTTGATTTATTTTTTTCCTAAAAAGAAATATGGATAAAAGAGAAAAGAAACAGTTCTTTTTTTTTTAATCAAGGGTATGTTATTTTGTACTTGTTGATTTCTCATTGATTTTTTTATAATATAATATTCAAGTCCATTCAAGATCTTTTTCAGCTGAGTCTCTATATCCTAAAATTTGAGATATAAAGGATCAAATACCTAGACACACATCCGAACCAAGCCCATGTGCTTAGGCTCAGGTTCACCATACTAAAGCACCTATCAAAAAAGTCACCTTACCAAAGCATTACACTTTAAATGAGTTCCATTTTCTACACCATGTAATCAAGAACTTAAATTTAAAAAGAAAAGAAATTCAAGAGCACAATTGAAGTTAAGATCAGTTTAGAATTAAAACATTTCAAGCAAGCATATTCCAACTCCACATTTTTCATAATTTAGTTTTCTCCCAACTATATTTTTTAGATTCTGAAATTTCATATTCTGTATATAAGCAATTGTATGAGCATAAAAATTTTTTTAAAAAAAAAATTATAGATGTAAGCAGAGACTAATAGGAAAAACTAAGCCCAATAAGAAAATGAGATTCCCAAAACCATAGAGGTAAACAAGATTATTCAACGATACATCACATACATCAACATTCAATTCTAGCGCATCAATGAAGCCTACTTGACAAATTTTTTTTTTTTTTTTTATAGGAAACAACAAAAAGATATATTGATAGAAAAAAGAAGTACAAGAGAAGGATGAGAAATCCTCCCACCAAAGAAAACTAAACTACAAGAAAACAAAAACAAGAAAGTACACAGTAAAACAAGCAAACACTCTAGATTAGACCAATCCTTAGGAATTACACACCGCTAACCAGTCAAGTTGTAACACATTAAGGGGGTTCCCCTTAAAAACCTTGGAACAGAAAGCCCAAAGAGAAGCAAGGAAAAAAATACAATCCCAAAGATACTCTGAATTCCTTGCTTTATCTTAAAAAATCCTCGCGTTTCTTTCCAGCCACACAACCCAAATTAAAGCGATGCTCGCAACTAACCACAAAAATATCCCCCTCTTAGATGAACCAAAACCATTAAATTTGATGAACATCATGTTAAAGATGCTCCTCGGGGAGACCCAATCCATCTTGGCTAACTGAAATAATCTGTGCCACAACCCCATCGTCAAAGAGCAATGTAGGAAAAGATGATCTGTTGATTCCCTATGTTTCATGCACAGAATATAAATATCAGGACTAAGAGCTTTGTAGGGGCTTCTCAATTGTAGCATGTTATTAGTATTTACCTTTTTGTGTGTCACTAACCAGACAAAGGACTTCACTTTGAAAGGGACTTAAAAATTCCAAACGAACTTAGAAGGAAAAACCGGAAGAAAACCAGAAAATTGGGATAAGGCTAAAAAGAAAGATTTGACTGAAAAAAAACCCTGAAAAAGATAATGGTCAGGATCTGGCATCTGAAATCGAAGGTGATAGATGCAAACCATCAAGTGACCGCATGAGGCCTTCTAAATCTTCTATCTCAGAATCTGAAAGGTTACGGCGGAAATTAAAGTTCCAGGAGAAAGGACGAGTAGAACCGAGAATTGAAGAAATAGAAATATTTTTATCCAAGACTACTCTAAATAGTCTTGGATATTGGGATCCCAAAGGTTGGTCCCCCCACCACACATTTTCCCATAATCGAATTCTTTCCCCATTTCCTACCACAAACCGAGTAAACATGGAAAACTCCTGAAAGACTTGTGCAATAGTCTTCCAAGGACAACGATGTGACCATCTGACTAAAGTGTTAGCATCCCAACCATTAGAGTGTGATCTATAAATGCTTAAGATGACCTGATGTCATAGAGCTGAACCCTCTCTAGGGTACCTCCACAACCATTTCCCTAAGAGAGCGAGATTCCTTAGAGAAATATTCCCAAATCCCAATCCCCCTTTTGCCTTCAGATTACACACTACATCTCAACTAACTAAATGATCTCTTTTACCTTCCCCAATCCCTGACCATAAAAAATCCCTTTGCAACCACTGAAGTAGGTATCTTAAACAAGGAGAGGAAGTAACAGGGCATATGGGTGAGGCAAGATTGGATAAGAGTTATCTACTTGACAAAATATGATATTTGTTTTATCATAAAATCCCCAAAATAAATATTATTATTTCAGAAGTTCCAATAAACTTAAATTGCAAGTTCCAATAAGTCCCGTAATAAATATTATTATTTCAGAAGTTCTAGGTTCCTACCAATCCTCAACCAATATACTTAAAAGAAACTACGATCATATATTAGTATTACTCTTAACTGCTAAAACCAAGTGAGAAACAAAATGCAGAAAGTATCCAAGAAATAGCACATAAAAATCAATAAGTAGCATTTCATGCTAAATTGTCAATGGTCAAGATTTCCTTTGAGAGGGAGCATACTAAAAAAAAAATCTTCCTGAAAGGGAAACCTCCTTTCCTCTGCCCTCAAAAACTTAAGAGAAAGATTAAATATTGTACTACTGTTTCAAATTCACTCCTTCACTGAAGCATTTTCATCCAACTTTTTTTTTTTTTTTTATAAGTATTTTCATCCGACCAATTAGAAGCAGCCAAAATGATTGAGGAAACAACTTCCATCTCCAACTCACAATAATTAAATGTTCTAGCAACATCTTTATATTTTTGTTATAATCAAAAGAAAAGTTTTCAGAATAAAAAAAAAAAAAAAGGAAATGTGTCAAACGAAGTCACCATACTCTATAGGTTCTATGATATCATTCAAAGTCTTAGCAGCTTCATCCAACTTCTTTTTTGCATCATTCTCCTGCTCTTTAGCTTCCATATATCGGACCTTCTGCATATCGTACTTCAACCATGGCAGTTTCTTTTTCATGGATTCAACCTAAAAACAAATGTGAAAAGGAATCAGCATCATCATTCATGAATGAAATTAAAGATGCCCAAAAAACAGAGACAAAATAAAAACAATTCTGTTGGAAACACAAAACTAAAGAAAAACCTTTGCTAGAAGTTCTTGTCTTTGACGGACACGCTCAACATCTTTTTCTCGTTCAGAATTAAGTGTCTTCAAACAATTCAACATTTCCCCATTCTGCTCGACAGCCTAAACCAAAAAGAGCAAAGCATTAAAAAAATGGTATATGTCATAGAATAGAATAAGTCATGAAAGAAACATTGATATTGTTTATTGGGGAAATGATGAATTTAGAAACTCACTTTTTCAAGTTTCTTCAGTTCTCTACTTTTAAGAACAAGAGCACAATGTTGGACTGGTAGTTGAGGATCACCAACAGCCTTTTCTGTTTCTTCTAGAAGTTGCACAGGAGTTAACTTAGCAAATTCAGAGACCCTGTCTTGTGGCAAGAACTAACCACCACCAACCCCAAAACGAAAAATAAGAATAAAAGGAAAAGGAAAAAAGACAAGAAGGTAGCCCAAGATGAAGGCCCTGATTCAAACTCATAAGTCAGATACACAAAAACTCATACTGGTTGCAATAGATTCACTTATAGTATCATGAAGAAAAATTCAAGCATGCTAGATGATAAGACGAAAAAGAACCCCATCAACAACAATCCAAGGATGTTTTGAGCATAAGTAGGAACTCACTTGAGTCAAATTGTTGACTTGGATATTGAACCTTCGAACGATTTCAATTACATCTTTTTTTGGTACCACTTTGCCTGAAACCAAAAGATAAATGCAAATAACAGTTATATTCCTCTTCTTAGCTAGCACAAACGATTTCTTTTAACTTCAAAAGCATCATGTAGACGATTGAGAGAGAGGCAAAGACAAAAAGATAGAGATTTTGTAATATAAGCCATAATTAACATCAGATAAGCCTTGAATTATGAGATAAAAAACTTAAAAACAAATATCAAATTAATTAAGCTTATACACTTCTTACATCTAAGAAGCTATAAGTTCTAAAGATAACAATTGATGTACAAAAGAGTAACAAATTTTAGAACCATATAGACACACCCACTCCAAATAAGAAGGATTTCATTTGGAAAGATACATTTTCTTAATTACTTTTGACACCAAGGAACATGCAGAAGCTTACACCAGCTACTTGGGATCAAAATAAAGAAACAATGGTAAAAGTAACAAAAAAAAAAAAAAAAAAAACCTTTAGAAGATCCTTCTCCAAAACTTTTGAAGTGAAATTTATAATACATTAAGTCCCCACAGGCATTTAAGCCAACATGATTCTTCACATGGCAATAATAACTGTCGTATTAAGCGGTATGCAGGAGAGAGAGAGGGTTAGAGAGAGAAAGAGCGCGAGAGAGAGGGACAACGCCGGCGATGAGCGGGAATCTCTGGGAGTGACAGAGATTGTGGAGGGCGAGAGCCATGCGAGGCTTGGGAAGAATGTCAGGAAGGGTGGCTTCGGAGTGGAATCGAAAACGTTTGAGGTTGAGGTGGAGGAGAGGAGAGGTAGATTGCAAGCCACAATCGTGGAAAGGAAAGGAGGGATCTCATCGTGGGTTAGGCTAGGACCGGTAAGCCTTGGGATAGTCCTCGATTGCCTGATTCTGAGCATCGAGGACGTGAGGATGGTTAAATGGGTAAGAAAGTGGCAAGAGAATGGGAGGGATTACTCGCTGATGCGCGACTATAACAGAGGGGGCTGTTTTCTCCGTCTAGGGGTTGCGGATCTAGAGAGAAAGAGGTTTAGTATTTTCATCCCCAAAGGAAGAGGAGCAAAGGGTGGTTGGGCATCAATGGTGGAAACATTACGGTGCTTGGGTTGTACAGACAGAGGGATGAATAGTCAAAAGGAAGATGAGCCACGGTCGAAGCCAAACATGGCGAAGACATATGCGGAAGTGACCAACATGGCGAGGGAAAAGGAGAGAGCAGCAGTAAGGGTAGAGGTCACAAAGGAGGAAGTGGGTCGGAATCTAATCAAACTTAACCATTGTGTGATTGGGACATGGAACCCTAACGCAGCAAAGGGGGACGATCTCAGAGGGTGGGGAATCCAGTTAGCGAGAATCTGGAGTCTAAAAGGAAATCTAGGGCTAGCAAAAATGGAGAGGGGCAAGGTTTTAATGGAGTTCGAGCTTTTGACAGAGGCTGAACAAGCCTCTAAGCTTGGAAGTATCTCGTTCGGGGGGATATTTCTTCGTTTGGAGAAATGGAGGCTGGAGACGGGATGCCTGAGGGAAGGGGAGAAAAGCAGTGAAGCTTGGGTGCGGGTGGTAGGCTTACCTGTTTCCCTATGGGAGCGGGACATCTTGAGGAGGATAGGGGAGGCGTGTGGGGGATTTCTCGCGGTTGACTATCAAACGGAGACAATGGAGGAGTTACAGTGGGCACGGCTCTTGGTGAAGCGGAACGGTGAGGCTCTTCCCAACGCAGTGGAGGTCTGGGTTGAAGAGTTATGCTACTCGGTAACTTTATGGTGGGAAGTTAGGTCAGTCATGAAAGTGACGACGACTGGTAAGAGAGTGCCGACGACTGGCGAGAGAGGGAAGACCGTCGCAATGGGAGAGGAGGTAAGGGGTGAAACAAGTACACGCGAGAGCGAGCGCGTGAACGAGGCGATGGAGGGCTCGAGGCTCGAGGCCATCCTGCTGACTGCCGATGGGACGCGGGATCAGTCTAGCGGGTCGGGCCAAAACACGGACCTTACTTGGAGCGACGACGGGCTTCCAGGTGGGCCTCATGTCTCGGGTGGATTGGCTTTGTTGGGCCAAGCAAAGCCCTCTCGGTGGACTAAGGCAGCTGAATCCTCTGGGCGTGCTCCTTTTGGGCCAGTTGATCCTGGGATTTGGAAGCCCACTGAGCGGGCCAAGTCAACTGGGCTTCTTCAAAGGGCTGGGCTGGATAACCAAAGCCCATCTTCATTGTTTAGGGCCCAGCCAGAGGAGGGCCTTCCTGCTGCGGAGTGTGGCCGAAGCCCAATGACGGGTCCAGACGCGGCCATCTCCCCTTTCTGGGTGAAGGATGGGTTGTGGGGGCTCTCTGAGGACGAGACTCAGAGGGGGGAGTTTTCTAGGACCGACTGTGCCCTGCTAGAGGAAGACGCAAGGTACGTTAACGCCCTTTCCTCCTCTGGAATGGTGGCTTTTGACCCTCCTTCTTCCCCCTTTTCTCCTTTTGGTCGGACTCCTTTGGGGGAGTCTTTCGACCCTTCTGGGGCTCTTGTGGACACAATCCAGGGGGATACTCACAGGCTATGCAATGGATCCGGGTCTACAGAGCAGGTTGAAGGGAAGTGCTGGGAGTTGGTAGAGATAAGTAATGACAGTATGGAAGAAAGCAGGAAGGCTTTGTGCCTGGCCCGGTCTATGCCTCAAGAAGAAAGTGGATGAGTGGAAGCGAGCTGGGAGGAAAGTGATTTGGCTAGGTTCAGTCATTTTCTGGGTTTCTCGGCAGAGGGCCTAGAGAAAGATATCTTGGAGTTTCTAGTTAAAATCAGGAAAAGGAGAGAGAAAATTCACAGCAAAGTCATGCTGGAGAAATCGAAATTTGAAAGAGAGTTGAAAAGACTTGAATGTTCAGTCAATTATGAGGGGGGGAAGAAGAAAAAGTGTACTGTGCAAGGAAGAGGGTGCCAAATTATGGAAGTCCAATGAAGATAAGGCTTTTGAGTTGGAACGTGCGCGGAGTCAATGATAGCTCTAAGAGGAAAGTGATTAATGCCATGATCAAAAGCCAGAAGGTTGATTTGTTTTGTGTGCAGGAAACGAAAATTCAGTCCATGACAGAGGGTCTGGTGAGGAGTTTGGGGTCCGGGAGGTTCCTCGATTGGGGTGCTTTGGATGCTCAGGGAGCCGCAGGAGGGATTCTGATATGCTGGGACAAAAGAACCCTGGAGGTCCTTGAGATGGAGATGGGACAATTCTCAATCTCCTGCAGACTTAGGACTGTAGAAGATGGGAAGGCCTGGATATTTACAGGAGTGTATGGGCCGTTTTCCAAAGAAGACAGGGAGACGCTATGGGGGGAGCTTGGGGCTATAAGGGGCATCTGGGATGACCCCTGGTGCTTAGGTGGCGATTTCAACGTTACCCTATCTCAATGGGAAAGGAGCAATCAGGGGAGGCTGACTGGCGCCATGAGAAGATTTGCTCAAGTGGTGGATGAATTAGAGCTCCTGGATATTCCTTTGCACGGGGGGGTGGCTTCTTGGAGTGGGGGAAGGAATAATCAAGCTTGGGCTAGACTGGACAGGTTTCTAGTGACCCAAGAATGGCTTGACTGCTTCAGTGGGGTTATTCAGTCAAGGCTTCCCAGACCTACCTCTGACCATTTTCCGATTTTACTGAAAGGTGGAGGGTTCAGAAAGGGCCCTTCCCCGTTTAGATTCGAAAATATGTGGCTCAAAGTTGATGGGTTTAAGGAGCTTCTTCGGGGTTGGTGGCAGGAGGCCGGGGGAAGGGGGAGGGCCAGCTTCAGATTGGCTACAAAGTTGAAGGTTCTGAAGGATAAAATCAAAGCATGGAACAAGGATGTGTTTGGTAGGCTGGAAGTCAATAAAATCTTAGCTTTGCAACAAGTAGAATTTTGGGATAGGGTGGAGAGTGACAGGAGCCTAACTGAAAGAGAGACGGAGTTGAAAAAAGAAGCTAAGGATGTTTTCAAAAAGTAGGTGCTCTTGGAAGAAACGCATTGGAGACAATCGTCTAAGGAGCTGTGGCTTAGGGAAGGAGATAAGAACACTGGGTTCTTTCACCGGATGGCTAATGCCCATAGAAGAAATAATTCCATGGAAAAGATTAAAATCAGTGGGAGGTGGCTGGAGGAGGAGCAGGAGGTGAGAGAGGGGGTTGTGAGTGCCTTTCAGCAGCTGCTGTCAGAGGAGCAATCTTGGAAAGCTGATATTGAAGGGCTGCAGCTTAAAAGTTTAAACCATGCTGAAGCTGAAGGTTTGGAACAGCCTTTCACTGAGGAAGAGATTCATGCGGCTCTGATGGGGATGAATGGAGATAAGGCTCCAGGCTCGGATGGATTCACAGTGGCCTTTTGGCAATCTTGTTGGGATTTCGTGAAAGAGGAGATTGTGGATTTTTTCAAGGAGTTTTTTGATGAGAAGTCGTTTGCTAAGAGTCTCAATTCTACTTTCCTAGTCCTCATTCCTAAGAAAGGGGGGGCTGAGGATTTGGGAGATTTCAGGCCCATTAGCCTGCTTGGGGGATTGTACAAGCTCTTGGCCAAAGTGTTAGCCAATAGACTTAAGGAGGTTTTAGACAAGGTGGTCTCGGCGGATCAAAATGCTTTTGTGAAGGGAAGACAGATTTTAGATGCCTCGCTTATAGCCAATGAGATGATTGACTATTGGCTTAAACGTAAAGAGAAAGGGCTGATTTGTAAATTGGATATTGAAAAAGCCTATGACAGCATTAATTGGAATTTCCTCATGAAGGTCATGCACAAGATGGGTTTTGGGGACCGATGGATGGAGTGGATACGGTGGTGTATTTCAACTGCAAGCTTTTCTATTCTAGTTAATGGGGTGCCAACAGGTTATTTTCCCAATTCCAGGGGGTTACGCCAAGGAGATCCACTCTCCCCCTACCTCTTTGTGTTGGGTATGGAAGTGCTAAGTGCGCTTCTAAGAAGGGCTATTGATGGGGGTTTCATTTCAGGTTGTAGGCTTCGAGGGAGGGGGGGAATGGAGATGAATGTTTCCCACCTATTATTTGCTGATGACACGATTATCTTTTGTGAAGCAAGGCAAGATCACCTTACCTATCTTAGCTGGATTTTGGCGTGGTTTGAGGCAGCCTCTGGTCTTAAAATAAACCTAGCTAAAAGTGAAGTAATTCCGGTTGGGGAGGTTGAAGACATAGATGAGTTGGCTGTGGAGATTGGGTGTAAAGTGGGGGCCCTTCCTTCTGTTTATCTAGGGCTGCCCCTGGGAGCCAATCACAAGACCACGGCTATGTGGGATGGGGTTGAAGTAAGAATGAGAAGAAGGCTTGCCATTTGGAAAAGACAATACTTGTCAAAGGGCGGGAGAATTACCCTAATTAAAAGTACTCTGGCCAGCATACCTATCTACCAATTGTCTCTCTTTCGTATGCCCAAGCTAGTTGCAAAAAGGCTCGAAAAATTACAAAGGGATTTTCTTTGGGGAGGGGGAAGCTTGGAAAGAAAAATCCATCTAATCAGTTGGGAGGTGGTGTGCACCCAAAAAGAGAGAGGGGGTCTAGGCATTCGGAAAATTGATCTCTTGAATAAGGCCTTGTTGGGCAAATGGATTTGGAGATTCGCCTTTGAGAAAGAAATCCTTTGGAGGAAGGTGATAGGGGTGAAGTATGGCCATGTAGGTTTTGGGTGGAAATCTCAGGAGGCTCGTGGAACGTATGGGGTGGGGGTTTGGAAGGATATCTTGAAGGAGTCGTCTTGGTGTTGGGATAATATAGAGTTCAAAGTGGGAAAGGGGACCAAGGTTAACTTCTGGACTGACCAGTGGTGCGGCAATGAGGCGTTGTCCCAAGCTTTTCCCCAGTTGTTTGCTTTGGCGGCCCAAAGGAATGCCTCGGTAAATGAGATGTGGGATTCTAGCCTTGGTCAAGGAGGTTGGAACATAAGACTCTCTAGAAATTCTAATGATTGGGAGCTGGACGCCCTAGGAGAGCTGTTTCATATGCTGAGGGATTTGAGGATTTCTTCTGAAGAGGACTCAGTGATTTGGAAAGGAGGGGGACACGGCCGATTTCGGATTAGAGATGCTTACAAGCTGTTGACAGGCCCTAATGTTATTACCTTCCCGAAAAAAAGCATTTGGGTGGACAAGGTCCCAACCAAAGTTGCTTTTTTTGCTTGGGAGGCTACTTGGGAGAAGGTCCTAACCTTGGATAGGCTGCAGAGACGGGGATGGCATCTTCCAAATCGGTGTTTTTTGTGTGGTTGTGAAGAGGAAAATGTAAATCATATTCTTTTACACTGTATAGTTGTAAGGACTCTCTGGGAGATTGTCTTGGCCTTGTTTGGGGCTAATTGGGTGTTCCCAGAGACAGTCAAAGAGATGTTAGTTAGTTGGAGGGGCCCTTTTGTGGGGAGAAAGAGGAAAATGATTTGGACTTCCATTCCGTTGTGTATTTTTTGGACGGTGTGGAAGGAGAGAAACAGATTAGCTTTTAGGGGGGGCTCTTTAGCTATTCAGAAGCTAAAAAATTCTTTTGTTTGTAACTTGTGGAGTTGGGCTAGGGTGTATATGGGAGAGGAGTCCTCTTCGCTTATAGGTTTTTTGGAATGGCTTGCCGCTCCTTAAGGGGTGGTGAGTGTTTTGTTCCTTTGTTTTTTGCTTAGGCTACTATGTATACTTCTTGTATGCTTTGTGGCTGTTTGCCTCGTAATATATTTGCGCTCACTTATCAAAAAAAAAAAACTATCGTATTAAGCGGTAGAGCTAGATTTGCATAAGGAGTTTGAAAAGAAGAGTGGATTATGTGGAGCATTCCAATCCCTTTTTATTAAGGGGATGATTGATTATAATTTATAACTAAGTCAACCTTCATTTTCCCTTTTTTACCTATCAAAAAAAAAAAATCATTTCAGAAATGCTAAACTAAAACAAATTTTCACTTGAAAGGGTAACTATAAAACATCTAATACAGCCTACCCAATCAAATCATTATTTGACTTAAGATTATTACGAGAGAGAGAGAGAGAGAGAGAGAGAGAGAGAGAGAGAGAAGGGGAGGGAGTAAATATTCAATAACTTCACAAACCCTAGTTCTTATCCAAGAACATATATTGCCTCCTTGGATCCACCTACCTAGCTACCTACAAGTGCAACAGTAGCTTGCTTTATTAAAGAGAGCTATAATGTTCAAACAACCTAAGACAGAAATTATGGATGAATTTTTTTTCAATCTCCTTCTGAATCCAACCTAGGATAAATCAATTTTCATTTAATGGTAAAGTTTTGCCAATAGATTCCCAATGGAGATATAAAGTTTTGCCAATGGATTCCCAATGGAGATATAGGAGGCTAGGATTGAAGCCCGCCATCATCAAGATTGTGTGGTTTATGGGTAAGTGATTACTACTCAAAAAGAGCATATTTTAAACAATAATTCCAATGAATTTCACATCTTTTGAGTAGTAATTAGGCCCAAAATACTCAATTGACATGTTATTGCTTTGACAAAGGTTGTTAACAATATTTTAGAGTTGTGGAGTGATTTCAATATGTAATTAATGATAAATTGTGTGATCAAAGATATGAATCTATTTAAAGAGAGCAAAAGGTGATGATGATTCAAATATACATCGCAAATGGGTGATTTCACTTATTGAAATTGAAAAGATCATTGGGAATAAACAAAGTTGATCTCATGAAGAAAGATGTCCAAATTGAGTTTGATTCATGTTTCCATTAATGTAAATTGGTTTAGAGTTGCATTTGGAATTGTTTGGAGGTGGCTAACTTGATATGGAAGGAAGAAGTGCAAAAAATTGTGGAAGAGAACTTAAAAATGGGAGTGATGGAAATTTCGCATGAACATGAGAAATTTGGCACAAGCATGCCAAATGAACTAGAACCAAGATTTGTCATAAATCTATTGAAGTTGATTTCATATGACTATGTGAGATTTCACACATACATGCCAACTGGATCAAAGGGTTAAAAGGCGTATAATGTAGAGAAGTTTGGAAGAATTGATTTCACATGACAATATGAAATTTCACACAAACCATGCCAAACTTGTCACCTATTTCAATTTTACATGACCATGCGAAATTGCTGATTTTTGGCACCAATCTCATATTTTTAAATTAGAAGATTCTAGAAGCCTAATAATATGATGCCAAGTGTAATTCATGTAATTAGCCTATAAATAGGGGTTGAGATCTTTTAGGAAGGACTCTTTGGAAATTTTAAGAACTTTTATCATAATTTAACTATCTTGTAACTCTCATTCTTGTTCAAAAATATAATAAAATACAATGAAATTTTAATTGATTCATGCTTAAAAATCGATTTTGAAGAGCCATGATTGTGAGGTTATGTGCAAACTTGATACAAAGAAAGCATATGATCATGTGGCTTGGTCCTTCTTGCTTTCGATTATGGGTATGATACTATGAAGGGTTTTAAGAAGAAATGGCTAGGGTGGATGAAGTGCCATATTTTCACAGCTAGGTTCTCTGTTTTGGTTAATGGGACCTCCTCATGTTTTTTCCAAAAATCTAAGGGACTAAGGCAGGAAGATCCCCTCTCACCCTATTTATTTGTGATTGATATGGAAGCACTCAGTTGCCTCCTAAAGGGAGCTGTGGATGGGGTTTTTTTGTCGGCTTGTCAAGTGAGAGGTAGAGGTGGTAAAGAGGTTCAAATTTCTCACTTATTGTTCGTAGATGATACACTTCTGTTTTGTCAAGAGACTCAAGCTTCTAAGGATCAGATGACGTATTTATGTTGGATCCTTATGTGGTTTGAGGCCATTTCAACGTTGAGAATTAATATAGATAAAATTGAGTTAATCCCAATGGGATGTGTGGAACATATGGAAGACTTGGCTACGGAGCTTGGTTATAAGGTTGGGAGTCTCCCTTCCTCTTACCTGGGGTTGCCGTTGGGTGCTTCTTTTAAGTCTGTGGCTACTTGGGATGGAGTCGAAGAGAGGTTTCAAAAGAGGTTGGCTATGTGGAAGAGACAATACATCTCTAAATAAGGGAGGATCATCTTGATACGGAGTACTTTGGCTAGCCTGCCCATTTATTTCATGTTCGTGCTTTCTATACCTAGGCTGGTTGGATTGAGG
This sequence comes from Vitis rotundifolia, assembly GCA_030254885.1. Taxonomy (NCBI): domain Eukaryota; kingdom Viridiplantae; phylum Streptophyta; class Magnoliopsida; order Vitales; family Vitaceae; genus Vitis; species Vitis rotundifolia. The sequence continues at coordinate 20,455,559 of CM058163.1, forward strand.
TTAAAGCATATTTAAAGGGATTTTTTGTGGGGAGGTGGGGCTATTGAGCAGAAACCTCATCTTGTAAGGTGGGCAACAATCTGCTTAGACAAAAGAAAAGGGGGTTTGGGAGTTAAGTGTCTTTCTACTCTCAATAAGGCTCTTTTGTGTAAATTGAGCTGTCAGTTTGCCAATAAGAGAGGAGCCTTTTGGAATCAAGTGATCAGGGAAAAGTATGGGGAGGAATGAGGGGAATGGTGGTCTAGGGAAGTCAGGGACGGGTTTGGTGTAGGGTTGTGGAAAGAAATTAGGAAGGAGTGGCACATTGTCAGTAGCAAACTTTCTTTTGTGGTAGATAATGGACAAAGGGTGAAATTCTAGAAGGATAGGTGGTGTGGGACTTTACCTTTATGTGATTCTTTTCCCGCATTATTTGCTCTCACCGTTTCCAAGACGCTTGGGTGAAAGATGTGTGGAGTTTGCCCCCTCTTCTCTAGATCATTCAATAATTGGGAGGTGGATGAGGTGGATAGATTTTTGTTGTGTTTCAATGGGAAGAGAGTGCAAAGGGATGAGGAGGATAGGGTGCTTTGGACAGAGACAAAAAACAGGAAGTTTTCCATTAAGTCTTTCTACAAAGCCTTAGAGTTGGGTTTTCCAACTTCCTTCCCAATGAATATCATTTGAAAGTCTTGTGTGCAATGGGAAGCAACGTGGGGAAAAGCTCTTACTTTGGATCAAATTCAGAAAAGAGAATGGCCCCAAGCGAATAGATGTTATATTTACCAAATGCATGAAGAATTGATAGATCACATCCTCCTCCAATGTGTTAAGGCTAGGGCTTTATGGGAGATGTTTTTCACTATTTTTAGGGTGCATTAGGTGTTGCCATCTTTAGTTAGGGCAGCACTTTTGGGTTGGGATGGGTCCTTTGTGGGAAAGAAGAGAAAGGAAGTTTAGAGAGTAGGCCCCTTATGCATCTTTTGGATGATTTGGAATGCAAGGAATAGAATTGCTTTTGAAGAGGACATATTTTTCATCCAAAGACTTAAAAGTTCTTTTGTTTGTTTTCTTTGGTCAAAGACTAAATTGTTCATAAAGGATGGTCCTTCGACGCTAGTTGGTTTCATCGATTGGTCGGGCTCTCGTTGAGGGTGGGAACATTTTTGTACCTCCATTTTGACAGCTTTTTTTGTTTCAACTGAATGGGGGTGGGTGTATTTATCTTGTATACCTTGAGTCACCATTTTGGCGCCTCTTTTTAATATATATACTTCTCTTTACTTATCAAAAAAAATTATTAGATGTTGTAGTATCATGTATTTTCATTACATGATCTATTGGAAGGTGATTAGAAATGAACTTAGCTTAATTGTGAATTATCAGTCAATGCAATTAGGATTCTTAATTTGAGAATTTAATTGTTCTAGATTTAAAGCTAAATCAATCAATTTAGGTGAGATTTTAAGGTCTTCAACCTAAGTTGATGAATAATAGATCCTAATGACCTCTTCACCATAGAGATTGATTTCTACTTAATCCAAAATGCTAAAGCTTTTCCATTTGGTAAATTTTATTCCAATTTTGGCCAATTTTACCTTTTCATTATTTTAATAAATTACATTGTTGCTTCTTATCAAAAAATAAATAAATAAATAACCTCTTCATTTAAAAATTGTTTGGTAAATTCGTATGATTTTTTTACTACCTCACTTTTTATCATCACCACCTCAATTCACATTATTTTCTCTCTTGATTCCCAAACACATCCATCATCCCAGTGGACAACACCTAGAGCCACTCTACTATCGTAGCTTTTTGTTTAAACTTTGTTTAATCGAGAGAAAGCTACTTTAGAATAGTAGAACAATCCGACGAATAGTATGGAGGAGGCTACCAAGTATAATCTAGAAATGATTGCCTTCGTAGAAAAGAAAAAAAAAATCAAATTAAAAAAGGTCAAGGTGAACATTTTATAAATAATTCTAACAAAAAAATGAAATAATCTTGACACGTGAGTCTATATCATGGGTTAAATCTGAACTCATAAATTTTTCCACATGCACATATGTATAAAGGTCAAATATCTTACCATTGAACAACCACTCGGACTTGTTACGTGTATCTATTTTGCGCATAATGGTAATCTGCTCCTCTTCAGTGTCCCCTCTCAAGGAAATCTTGATGTATCCCGACTCCTCCCCACGCTTCACATATGCACCAATACTAGAAGCCCTTCCAAGCAGCTTTACAAAAGTACACTTCTTAATTTTAGTTTGAAAAAGCTAACAATAAGAATCAAAACTTCACCAACCTGAGGATCACCGCCAAGACCTAGGGCAATGGCACACACGAGAGAGCTTTTCCCTGATCCGTTGGGTCCAATTACAAGATTTAAACGTGAACCCGGTTTGCATTTCAGATCATTGAATGTCATAAAATTATGGAGCTCAATCTCAGTTATATTCCCAGGTAAATAATCATCTTCCCCTCTAAAAGAAAAATATTTGAAAAAAAAAAAAAAAAAAAAAAACATTAGCACTCTGTTCAGTAACATTCGATTTGGCTGCTGAAAATAAGCAAACAGATAATAAAACCCTAAATTTAATGCTATTTGAAGAACAAAACCCACTAAAACCCAATAAAGAAAAATAAAAAATAAAAATGCAAAAAGAAGTCATTGAAAGAAAGAAAACCAGTTCTATAGTCGGTCAGACATGCTTACAGACCTGGTGATTTTGGGGCGTTTTGAGCGACGCTCCGCCATTGTAGATTCTATTGTTGCGGCGTTCCGAGTGTCGAAATGCAGAATTGAAGCTCCAAGAACCTTGAATCACCGGTTTGTGAGGGAGAGAGAGAGCTAGGGCTTAGAGTGAGAGATGGAGACAGAGAGATGATGGAAGTCACTGAGTGGACTCGAGCGAGAAGGTGAAATGGCGCCAACCCGGAAAGGCTGCGGTGTTAAACTGTTGTGAATCGGAGCCCCACTTGGAGACCCCTGTAAATAAATGTGCGTGTATGGCCCGATCGGTGAACCGTTGGGGCTTAGGTTTGGACTTTGGAGTAAGCTTCGCCCCACTCGCCAATGCCCGTATTACTTCTGTTATTAACTGTTTCACTCGAAATGAGATGGTTTTTATATGAGTTAATAATATATGTGGTGAATATTTGCATTTGAATAGATAATGAAAGGCAAAAAATTAATAATGAATATTTAGGTTTAGGAAATGAATATTAATATAAAAATTTAAATTAATGAATAAATGTATGCGAAAAATATATTTATGTTCAAATATGTTCATTCAATTAAAAATTCCTTATTTTTATAACTGTTGTATTTTAAATATATTTGATAAAATAAAATAATATTTATTTTTTTTAAAGATGATTCCTAGATGCATTTTTTGATGATTGAAATATTTCTTATAAATTCAAAATATTCAATTTTAAAAAAATATAAACAACAAATCCACTTTTTATTATTTTCATCTTCAATAAGACATATTTAACATTAATTGATTAAATTAAATTTTTTTTAGATTTTTATAAAAAAAAATTAAAAATTTAGTGTAAATGTAGACCCCTTGTGTTGGCCCTTGGAGAAACGGAGTGTTTTTGTTTTTAGAGTGGGGGCCGATTTTCGGGTGAGCAACATGCATGGGACAGGTGCCAAGAAGACACCACCACCTCGCCATGGAGGTGGTTGAGACGAGGACTTCTGAGCAAGAAGCAGAGAGCAGTTGGAGGCGGAAAAAAGAAGCAACCAGCTGGGTAGAAAACGTGTGAGGGAAAAAGGAGATTTTGAGGGTCGGAGAGAAAAAAGGAGCAGGGAGTAGAGGGGGGAAAGGGAAGAAGCGAAAACAGAGCTTGAGGGGAGTCTCTTTCAGGTATGATTTCCACGACATTTTTTATTTTCTTACCTCTACATGATTCTATACTGTTTTTCTGGTATATTTATGAGCGTCATTTGATTGATTAGTGTGGGTATAAAGAGCTGTTTGTTGATCTTGCCGAATATGATTACGCTCATACATGCGCTGTTTTTTTTGGGTTTCACTTTGGTTCCCGTTATTTCCCCTATAAAACACTGATAAATGGATTATTTTCTTTGAACTGGATATTTGTTTAGTCTTACAAATGCTCACTGTTTGTTCCACCTACTTAAATCCATTGAATACAGCATGAAATGGAATCTAGAGTAATGGATTGTTCGTTTAGAGTATGCTCTGTTTCTTGAGGCCCTCCTTGCTTTTGAAAAACTCATGTCATTATTTTGAAAACTATCTGGAAGTTCAAATAGATTTTGGAAACTTATTGGATTTTTCTTGTACTCCAAGACCCTTGGAACACAACCCAGCTTCGGTCCTTAGCTCTAACCAATCCAGATCACCTTCCCGCTGCCACTAGCATCGATCCGTGTGAAAGAAGATGCAGAAAAATGGGTTCATTCTGTTCAAAACTCGGAGTGGAAAAAAAAGGTGAGGGGGCTACAGAAAAAGTCGGGGACGGGAAGAGAGCTGGGAGACTTTTATTTTTATTTTTTTGAGAGAAAAATCTGAAGACTTATGGGAGAAGAAAAATCGAGCAGGGGGAGATTTTTTGAAGAAAAGAAAAGCTCAAGAGGTGGGAGTTTGGAGTGTTAGCTGATACACGTTTACACACGTCCAGCACTTCTAATGTGGTCCAGCACTTTGACCACGTCCTCCACCATGTCTCACTTCCGCTGCGGTTAAGAAGCATGTTCCTCAAGCTGCTCATCGTGGTGAGAAATCAGAGAAACGTGGTATGATGGAAGCCACAGTTATATAAATATTGGTCTTGGTCCCGAGCTCCTCTCTCTTGCTGCTGCTTCTTCAGAAATACACCATCTAAAAGGAGAGATTAGAGTTTGAAAATAAGTCTCGCACCAATTACAGAAATCTAAACAATGGCTGGAGGTAAGTATGATCCTAAAATTTTACAATAATGATTTTTATGGTAGAAGTTTCATATGCTTGAATTGATTATATTGCATGAAAACTTCTTACATTTGGTATCAGAGCAAGCATGATTCTTACCTCTGCTTTGTATTGATTTTTGCATGAGAAATCTTGTTATTTTTATGATCTCTTAAATCATTTACAATAAGAAAATCCATAAAAGTTGTGAAGAGGGTTGAAGAGGCAGAGCCATGAAATCTGGTTCTGGGCAGAGCCATGAATCTGGTTATAAGAGAAGAGTGAGAGAAGGGCTTTAATAATTTCCAAAGCAAACTGCTGGAGCAATTGAGAACTGGGACGCCGTTGCGGTGGGTCTATAATCCTTTTAGCTTTTTTCGCTACCAGACCTGCATCGTTAAGTTGTAGGCTGTTTCGAGGCTGAAGCATGGTGCTGCCGGTAAGGAGAGACGCCGTCCATCTGGTGCATTCAGTCTCCATCGTCATTGCCTCGACTTCGCCATGGTTGGACCTGGACTGGTGACGGTGGACTTTAGTGCCGGAGAAGGCGGTGGCAACGGTGGTCAGAAGCTGCATATGCATGCCCTAGCTTGCATGACGCGAGCATGCTTCCGCCATTGGAAGAGTCCGCGTGGGTGACGGCAAAATATTGGAGCTTGGACGGTGCTGCTGGCGAGTGGAAAACGTCACCGCGGCTGGCCTTGTTGCTCTGGTTAGAGAGTGTCTTGCCTTGTGATGCAGGCGGCTGGAAGGCACCGCATGAAGCAAGGGCTCTCCCTTCCCGTGTGATGCAAGCCGCTCCAAAGCTTGTGGTGCAGCCGGTGTTGATGCAGTCCACGCGGGTCACGGCGTGCTTAGCGATGTTGGGGATGAAGCAGTCCACGGGGTGGCAGAAAATTAGGATGGTGGGTTTCGGTTAAGTGTTATTAAAAATAATGAAGAACCTAGAGAGAGATTGGGTTCACTAAGGTTTTGGGCCTTGGTATAAGAGACTATTGGGCCCATTAGGCTCAATACATGGTAGTAGCCCATTTTACTAATTGAAGGGCTTTAAGTGTTGGGCCATAGGATAATTGTGAAATTTGGGCCAGTTTAGGCACTTATGGCCATTTGAAATAATTTTGTTGGGTTTAGACACCCAATCACAATCTGAAACCTTTTAAGTTAATTTTAAATTATCATGTAATTTTTATACATGCAAAATAAATTATTTTACTCTAATTTGTTGTTTGTATGTGTAAAGTTGTAGTTTTAATTGTATGCAATTGTTGCCTAAATTTATGTTAGATATATTAAATATATATCATATAGTTTTAATATCTAGTGAAACCATATGATTTTAAATAATTAAGGAATAGCCACAGCATCCTTAATTATATAAAAATTATATAGTAAGTAAATAGGGATCACATTATGGATATTAATTTTAATTAATTAAATAAATATGATGATTTTACCTCACAGGGATTTCATTATGTTTATATAATTAATTAGGATAAAATATTAAAATTAATTTTTCCTAATTTACCCACAGGAGTTAGGAAGAATTAATTTGATAGGTTTATCATAAAGCCTTTAGATAGAAAATATCAAACTATATTCATAATCAATTTCATAAATTCAGTAAAATAGTTTGATAAAATCTATTATAAAGATAATGAATCTGATTGAATTAAAAATTTAACCCACAGGCAATTTTTAATAAAATTAGATTCAATTTTAAGCATGTTCTACATTGGTAAAGCATGAATTTATATTAAAGCCTCAAATTTTTAATAAGCTTGTAATTCTTTTGTGCAGTTTTACTTAGCATATCTGATATTCGTTGTGAGGTTCCCAAACTTAGGGGAGATAACTTTAAGATAGGGAAGGAGAGAATTCTTCTTCAATTAGGGTGCATGGACATAGACTATGCCATAAGGAAAGATAACCCTACCTCATTTGTTTGTTATGAATTTAATATGGTTAATGTAAATACCAACACATGGTGGATTGATTTTGGATCTACAATCCACATTGCAAACTCCTTGCAGGGTATGCAAAACTTAAGGAAGCCAATGACAAGTGAGCAATTCATCTTATCCGGAAACAAGATGGGCTCGCATGTGGAAGCAATAGGGACATGTTATTTAACTTTAAATAGTGGTTTTATTTTGGAATTGCAAAAGACCTTTTATGTACCAAGTTTCTCACGAAACTTGATTTCAGTTTCTAGACTTGTACCGTTTGGATATTCCTTTCATTTTTCAGAAACATCTTTCAGTCTGATTTATAAATCTGATTGTGTTGGGAATGGTATTTTATCTGATGGTCTTTATTCCATGTTCTTACAAAATGATACCACTTATAATTCATTACATGTCCAAACTGGCATTAAAAGATGTGTTGTAAATGAGGATTCCTCTACATTGTGGCATCGGAGATTAGGTCATATCTCCATAGATAGAATCAAAAGGTTGGTGAATGATGGGGTACTTAGTACTTTAGATTTTACTGACTTTGAGACTTGTGTGGACTGCATTAAGGGAAAGCAGACCAACAAGTCAAAGAGAGGTGCTACTAGGAGTTCTGCCATACTAGAGATCATACATACTGATATATGTAGTCTTGACATGGACTCTCATGGTCAGAAATACTTCATCTCTTTCATAGATGATTTCTCACGATACATATATCTCTACATACTTCATAACAAAAATGAAGCTTTAGATGCCTTTAAAGTTTTCAAGGCAGAAGTAAAAATACAATGTGGTAAACAAATTAAGATCGTGAGATTAGATAGAGGTGGAGAATATTATAGTAGATACTTGAAAGATGGACAATCACCTGGGCCATTTGCAAAGTTTCTTCAAGAACATGGGATTATTGCCCAATACACCATGCCTGGTTCTCCAGACCAAAATGGTGTAGCAGAAAGAAGAAACCAAACTTTATTGGACATGGTGAGGAGTATGCTTAGCAGCTCAAAACTTCCTAAATTCTTGTGGACTGAAGCACTTAAGACAATAGTGTATATATTAAACCGAGTTCCAACCAAGGCTGTCCCAAAGACGCCTTTTGAGTTATTGAAAGGTTGGAAACTGAGTTTGCGACATATGCGCGTTTGGGGATGCTCGTCTGAAGTGAGAATTTATAATCCACAAGAGAAAAAACTAGACCCAAGGACTATTAGTGGGTATTTCATTGGATATGCTGAAAAGCCTAAGGGATACAGATTTTACTGTCCATCTCACAGCACTAGGATTGTGGAATCGAGAAATGCTAAATTTCTTGAATATGACTTGGTTAGTGGGAGCGATCAATTCAGAAACATAGTTTCTGATATTGATCATACAGAGTCTCAACCTTCCACTTCAAGTGATAGATTGTTTATTGTTCACAACACCCCTCAAGTTCAAACGGGTGTAGAATGAACAATCGCTAAAGTTCAACCAGTCATTGAAGTTCCACAAGTTGTTGACAACATTCCAGTAGATCAAGTTGATCAGGAGTTGCCTGACACTTCTGAACAACAAGTTGAACCTCATACTTCCTCAGAAGATATTGGTGCAACCTTAAGAAGGTCTACTCGAACTAAGAGGTCAGCAATTCCTAGTGATTATGTAGTGTATCTACAAGAATCCGACTACAATATAGGAGCTGAAAATGATCCTGAATCTTTTTCACAAGCCATGAGTTGCAAAGAATCAGAATTGTGGTATAATGCCATAAAGGATGAGATGAGTTCCATGAGGTGCAACGATGTTTGGGACCTTGTTGAGTTGCCTAATGGTGCAAAAGCCATTGGTTGTAAATGAGTTTTTAAGACAAAGAAAGACTCATTAGGCAACATTGAGAGATACAAGGCCAGACTTGTTGCAAAGGGGTTCATTCAGAAAGAAGGAATCGATTACACGGAAACCTTTTCTCCTGTATCTAAGAAAGATTCCTTGCGCATTATATTGGCATTAGTAGCCCACTTTGATTTGGAATTGCAACAAATAGATGTGAAAACAACATTTCTTAATGGAGAGCTAGAGGAGGAGGTTTACATGAAACAACCTGAAGGATTCCCCTCTAATGATGGTGAGCAATTGGTTTGTAAGCTTAAGAAATCCATATACGGTTTAAAACAAGCGTCCCGCCAATGGTATTTAAAATTCCATAACATAGTTTCTTCATTTGGTTTTGTAGAAAATGTTATGGATCAATGCATATACCTTAAGGTTAGTGGGAGCAAATTTTGTTTTCTTGTTTTATACGTGGATGACATCTTACTTGCAACCAATGATAAGGGTTTACTTCATGAGGTGAAACAATTCCTCTCTAAAAATTTTGACATGAAGGATATGGGTGAGGCATCTTATGTCATTGGCATTAAGATCCATAGAGACAAATTTCAAGGTATCTTAGGTCTGTCTTAGGAAACTTATATCAATAAAGTTTTAGAGAGATTTCGGATGAAGGATTGTTCACCTAGTGTTTCTCCTATAGTGAAGGGTGATAGGTTCAATCTGAACCAATGCCCGAAAAACAATCTTGAGAGGGAACAAATGAAGAACATTCCATATGCTTCTACAGTCGGAAGCTTGATGTATGCTCAGGTTTGCACAAGGCCTGACATTGCATTTGCTGTTGGAATGTTAGGACGATATCAGAGTAACCCAGGTATGGACCACTGGAAAGCTGCAAAGAAAGTGATGAGATATCTTCAAGGAACCAAGAATTACAAGCTTATGTACAGACGAACAAACAATTTAGAGGTTGTTGGCTACTCAGATTCAGACTTTGCTGGCTGTGTTGATTCACGTAAATCAACATTTGGATACATTTTTATATTGGCCGGTGGAGCTATATCTTGGAGGAGCGTTAAGCAGACCTTGATTGCTACTTCTACTATGGAAGTTGAGTTCATATCTTGTTTTGAGGCTATTTCACATGGTGTATGGCTTAAGAGTTTCATTTCCGGGCTTAGAGTTATGGATTCAATATCTAGGCCATTGAGTATATATTGCGACAATTCAGCTGCAGTCTTTATGGCGAAGAACAATAAAAGTGGAAGTCGAAGCAAGCACATCGACATTAAGTATCTAGTCATAAGAGAACGTGTTAAAGAAAGAAAGTGGTTATTGAACACATTAGCACTGAATTGATGATCCCTGATCCTTTGACTAAGGGCATGCCACCGTTGAAATTCAAGGATCATGTAGTGAACATGGGACTTAGTTCCCTTATGTAGTTTCTATTGTACAAACTCTTATTTTAATGTTTTCTCATATTAATGTGCACCTTTATTTAATTTTGAGAAAATTCAACTTCATTGGACTAAGAATGAACATAGGGTTTATTCATTAAGTAATATTGTCACATAAAGTATAATGTTAAGAAATGAGTACATTGTAATACATGGAAGGTAACACTCGTTAAATAGAGGACTTATCGCCATGATTCATGTATTTGTTACTTAATGAGAATAATTGATGGATTGAGATAGGACATTAGGTTAAAGGTGTGGACCAAGTGGGAGAATGTTAGCTGATACACGTTTACACACGTCCAACACTTCTAATGTGGTCCAGCACTTTGACCACGTCCTCCACCATCTCTCACTTCCGCTACGGTTAAGAAGCATGTTCCTCAAGCTGCTCATCGTGGTGACAAATCAAAGAAACGTGGTATGATGGAAGCCACAGTTATATAAATATTGGTCTTGGTCCCAAGCTCCTCTCTCTTGCTGCTGCTTCTTTAGAAATACACCATCTAAAAGGAGAGATTAGAGTTTGAAAATAAGTCTCGCACCGATTACAGAAATCTAAACAATGGCGGGAGGTAAGTATGATCCTAAAATTTTACAATAATGATTTTTATGGTAGAAGTTTCATATGCTTGAATTGATTATATTGCATGAAAACTTCTTACATGGAGAACTTGCATTCCAGATTGCACAGCTTTATTTTGGGCAGTATGCGGACGAGTGGGGTAGGTTTTTAATGGTGTGTTTGGTTTTGAATGGAAGAGAAATGGTGGTTGATGAGCCTAAGTGGACATTCCAGGAAGGAGACTTTAAAAAATAGGTTTGTGGTGCTTTTTTTTTTTCCATTTGTTTATTCCTCATGCTGTGCCTGTACACGTTATGCTAAGGCCCTTTATTTATTTATTTATTTTATTTTATTATTTTCTTAGTTTTCTTCAACTTTTGATGCCCAAAAAATTTCATTTTTAAAATTTTAATCTTAAGATAATATACCAAAAATTCCTATTTTAATTTAATTTTTCAAAGCTTCAATTTTTAATTTTAATTTTTTCGAAACTCCCATTTTTAAAAAATTTAATTTTCAAAACCTTGACTTCCCATACTATCATTATTTTCAAATTTAATTTTTTTTTTAAATTCCATCTTTAATTAATTCTTTAAAATTTCGATTTCCAAATTCAATCCCCAATTTTCGAAATTCCAATTTTCCAATTTTCGAATTTAATCTTCAATTTTCCAAAATTCCATTTTTCACATTTATTTATTCAATCATTATTATTTTCATTATTATTATTTTATTTTATTTTTTTTTAAATTCCATCTTTAATATAATTCTTTAAAATTCCGATTTCCAAATTTAATTCCCAATTTCCGAAATTCCAATTTTCATAATTATTTATTCATTTATTATTATTATTATTATTATTATTATTATATTTATTTTTAAAAACTCTATTTTCAAATAATTTTCAAGATTCCAATTTTCATAATTTAATTTTCAAAAACTCTAATTCTCAAATAATTTTAAAATTTCTAATTTCTTTCAATTTAATTCATAAATTCCAATTCTTAAATTTAATTCCCAAACTCCATTTTTCAAATAAATTTCAAAAATCCAGTTTTCTCTCGAACGGTTTTAATTCCACTCCACTTTTTCAAATATTTTTAATTCACAAATTTTATTTTATTTTCAAATGATTTTATGTTTATCTTAATTTTTAATAAGCATAGAGACAATTTTCATAATTTCAAAATAATGGAATTTGTGAGATTAATTCATGCAAGATCGATCGGGCTTTGGTGGAAGCCCAATATATGTGATTTCCTCATTGATTAGTTGATTGATTGATTGCTATGCTTGATTGGCTTGTCTCACTCTATGATATGCATGCAATTATTCTGTATTTGTGCACTAAACTTGTCTCTTATGATAGCGCTCAGCTTGTGACTAAGGTACGCCTCGTACCCAATTGTGTTTATTGATTTATTTGTTATGAAGCGAGTCTTGCTTTCACACATTTGATCACTGTTTGGTATCCATGTTTAATCAATCAATTTGTCATGCTTATTTCATCTTATTAGTAGAAACTCGTTTATAGGGACTTAAAGGGGTGCTACGATCTTTACCGTACCTTCCCAATAAGTAACTTGATCCCTAGACCCGACTTGGTTTTTCACAGACCACCGTTTCCTAATAAGGAGTCACACTTAGGGTTTTCTTTCTTATTTTGTTTACCCTTTTAAAAATAAAACAAAAATAAGTGGCGACTTCAAGTCATTTTCTAAACAATAAATCATTTTTCTAATAAAAAGCGAGCTCGCCATCGAGTGGAAGCACATGAGCCGAAATACGAGGTCTACAGTAAAAGAAATAAATAATGTGTTTAAATTAAAATTGGTAAATATTATGACCAAGAACCAAGGTGGTATTTATTTTTTTAATATAAGAAAATTGGTTAAAAAATAATTTTATTATCATAAAATTTTGTGCCAAAAAGTATAATCTTATTTATATCTAATTATAATTATTTTTTAAATTTGGTTTCACACATTTAATTTAATTATTTGATTTTGAATCTCTACTTAATTTTTATGTAAGTCTTGAAAGAATAAATTCATATACTAATTTTTTTGTTTGGCTTTTTATTAGAAAATATGAGTTGTTTTTCGCTTTTTTATTTATTGAAGTACCCTTATCAATGCTGATAATCAATTTAAATGATAATTTAATGTTTTCAAAATAATTTAATATTTTCCTTTTATTACCGTTTTAATTATTTGGTGTAATACAAACCATTCATAGGATTACCATCACAATCCTAAAAGCTGATTCAAAACTCAGCCTCTTCTCTGGGTGTCAAGACCCCAGACCGTGCTGCTCCAAATGAGACCTCATGCACCTCCTCCCCATCCCGCTTCTCCACCATTCCCAAAGCCTCCACCCCTCTCCTCCTCTTCCTCCTCACCCTCACCACTCTGCACCCACCTCCCTCCTCCTCCCCAGCCTCACCCGCCCCCCACACTGCAGCTCTAGCAGCCTCCACCGCCGCACTCGCCAGCGCCACTGCCTCCGCCGCAGCTGCAGCCACCACTGCACCATCATCAGAAACCAACCCAAAGGTGGAAGATGGAGAGGGAGGGAGGAGAAGTGGAGGGTGGTTGAGAGTTTTGAGGGATGGGGTTGTTTGGAAAGAGGATAGAGCTGGGGAGTACTGGCTTGGAGATGAGCATATGTCAATGGCAGTGGCAATTTGCCATTGGAGAATATGGGTAGGATTTTTCTTCTCTTTTTTTGTTTTATTTCCCATGCAGTAGGAGATACATTTTCTCTCTTTATTGGTTGCAGAGATATTTTTGTTTTTTGGGTTATTATTTATTTATTTGTCAGGTATATGGGAATGGAGAAGATAAGGGGAGTTGAAGGCTTTGTTTGTCACTTGGCTCACTTGTGGATGTCATTTGCAGAAGAAATGGATAGGAGTACCTATCTTGATTTCCAGTGTATATTTGTTTAGTTAGTTCTATTAGCATATTAAAAGGTTTAATAATGAAGCACAGAGAATATTATAAAGAAACTTATTATATAATTTTACATTTATATAAGAAAAACTATTATATGTTTAATAATAATATTAAAACTCTTTTCTAGTTTAGAGCAAGTAAAATCAAAAAATTAAAAAATCAAAAATGAATTTAATATAAAACTAAAAATAGTGTGTCCTAGTTGGTAATTGTTTTAAAAAACAGTTTTGAAAAAAAAAAATTGGAATTATTTTTTAAAACTGTTTTATAATATTTTGTAAAACAGAAGTCAAATTCCAACAAAAAATCTATTTAGGGAGTTGAAATAAATTAATATATATTTTTAATGTTTTTAAATATATTTTTAAAATAATTTTTATATTTAGTAATTTATTTTTAATCATTCTACATATTTATATAATTATTTTTTAAAATAACCTTAAAACAAGTGAAAACAATTAAAAATATCTTAAAGATGTTATGTGAAAACACCCTGACCCTCTTTGGTAATAGTTTTCTAAAACAATTATAAAAAATAATTTTTAAAAATTGTTTTGTAATGTTTTGTAAAACAAAAGTTTGTTTAAGAGCTTAAAAATGTTTTTGACTTGTTTTTAATATTTTAAAATATGCTTTAAAAATATTTTTTATCATTATATATGTTTGTATAATTATTTTTTAAAACAATTTTAAAAAATAAGTAAAACCAAATAAAAATAATTAAAAGATGATCTCAAAAAACATCATATTTTTTATTCTTAAAAATAGAAAACAAAAAATGATTTTTTGGTTGACAAACATTTTATTCAATTTTTTTGCTCTATAAAATAAAAAATTATTTTTAAAAACAGTTGTTAAAAATGCCCCTATTTTCTTTTTAAAAAGAAAACAGAAAATAGTTTTCTAATTTTTCAAAGTATTTTTCTATTTTTTTTTCTAAATAATACAAAACTGTTTTTGAAAATAATAGTCTAACAAACTCGTAATAAATTGATTTTTTTTTGTCATATGAGATATTTTGCAACAAGGTGAGTATATATATTTTTTTATTTGACCCTTTTTAAGGAGGAGTTTTTTCCTGGTTTTCTCTTTTTTTTTTTGAAAATATTTTATTTATTTAAGAGTTAATTTTTTTGTTGAGATCCATTAATGTTGGATGTAAATGCATCCATCCATTATTGGTTTCCCACGACAATACATCCATAGAAATGCTAATTCATGAAATTTGAAGTTGATGATGACTTAATATATTTATACTACATCATCTTCAAGAGGTGCAGGATACATTAACCCTTTAATTAAAACAAATTTAAAAAGGGTTATTTATTTACTTATTTTTAAAAAACCCTTTTATCTTTCTTAAGACAATTATTGTTAAAAACTTGTTCATGAGTGGTCAAGGATTTATAGAATTTTTTAATATTTGAAAGTGTTTGCCTTATACAAAAAATTACAAAAATTATAACTTCAATGATTGCTTCTCAGAGATAAAGTGAAATTTTTAAAAGAATAAACTTTTATTATATATAAAATTATTCAAATTATGATAAAAACATACCTTTATAAAGATTTATAATCTATAGGATACTACTTATAAAAGTACAAGATGTTTTACATCTTTTGTTTTCCAAAACTATCCTTATCAATTTTTTTTTTTCAAAAATACCCCTCAACCCACCATTTATGACAGGTGTTTGTAAAAGCAAGCCCGAGCCTTAAATAAAAAAAAATATAAAAATTAAAAATTAAAAAAAAAAAAAAAACAACTTACTTATCCCAAGCATCACTGTCATCATACCCGATTAACCCTTTTTTAGCCACAACCCTTGTTTTTCACTTTTTTATATCTTGAAGTACCCTTATCAATACTAATAATCAATTTAAATGATAATTTAATGTTTTCAAAATAATTTAATCTTTTCATTTTGTTATAGTTTTAATTATTTGATGCAACACAAACCATTCTTAAAATTACCATCACAATCCTAAAAGCTAATTCAAAATTTAATATTTTTCATAGTCATAATCAACTTAAATGAGAATTTAATTTTTTTATTTTTCTTAGGGTTAACATAAGTCATTCCTGAAATTGGCATCACAAACCTAAAAGGTAATGAAAAATTTAATCTTTTCATTTGCTTCTAATTTCTATTCCATCAATAGGGTTTTAATTTAACTTTTTAATTATTGACACAAAGGAAATCCATATTCCATAACTTCATTTTGATTTTATATTCAAATTCAATACTTCATTTTTATTTTATATTCAAATTCAATCCTAAAAACTACTCTCAAGAAACCATAAAAGAAAATGTTAATATTTGTGAGAAACATCTCAAATTAGGCATTCATCTTCAACATCCCTTCCAACATAGCTATTCCATCATTCATCCTATTTGACAAAGGATAATATGATCTATCAATATAATGTTTATTAGTCACCATTATTAATTTTTGTTTATTTATAATATGTATGCAAAGAAATTTATTTATAGTAGGAGATCATCGTAAAGTGTTTTGATGGAATGATTTAATATATTATATATTTTTCTTTGATATGAAATTATTTAATTTAATTTGGATTCTATTTTTGATACGAAATTATTTAATTTAATCTGATTCTATTTTCTATCTTTACAAAAAAATAAGTCAACATATGTCATAGCACTCTTTTAATAAGTAAGGCTTTTTGGTTTATGGGAACATTAGACATCACTAAGGAACCCATTCACTTGCCTCTTTGGCTCTTTGTATAAGTGCGCCTCTTGCCTTTTCAGTCATGCATAAAGTTTTGTTGCATGTGAATCAGTGGCAGCTAGTCAAGTTCATAGTATAAGGGTTTTATAAAATCCTGATATATGCATGGTTTTAAAAATCGGACCGGACGGTCCGATCGGTCCGACCGTCGACCGGTCACCATTCCGATTCGGTCCGACCATTGGACCGCAAAGAGGTTGAGCCGGAATCGAAACGGCTGAACCGACGGTCCGACCGCCGAACCGGACGAACCGGCCGGTTCCTTCCGAACCGTCCGGCTCAATCTTTTTTTTTTTTTTTTTTCCTCCCAGCATCCGCGCGGCTGTTCCCATTGTCGCTGGTCACTGGAGCGTCGTCCCACTGGCAGCAGCCCCCGCGCGTTGGAAATGGGGTTCGTGAAATTTAAATCCATTGGCAGAAAAGCAAAAAGACCCCTAGAACAGATCCAGAAAACACAGGGAGCAAAAAAACTTACCAATTTTTTTGGTTTTCCTTGGGGGTTTTGCATGGATTTTCTCGGAAATCAAACGAGGATGAATTTTCCCGGAAATCAAATGGGGGATGGATTTTCTTGGGAATCAAACAGGGTTGCAAAGAAAAAAAACAAAAAATGATTAGATTAGTAACTGCAAGGATTGAGAGTGGCAGAGGAAAATAGGGCTTTTTTAGGGATTCTCTCGTCTGGAGGGCAACTTCAGAAAAGGGCTTCTGGATGCCCGAGTGAGGGAAGTGGATGCCCCTTTTGATTTTTAGATTTAGTAGAGATAAAAAAATAAAAAGGAAACAAATCATGAGAACAATTTTCCAATCTCTATATAAATAATTATTAATCCATCTTTATTTTGATTAAATCACTACCATTGAAATTTCGATTTTTGATATTTTATAAATTGAAATTAATTTAATAAGATAAATTATTAATAATTTTAATTATTTAAATAAATTAATATTAATAGAAAAAATTATTATCACATATTTTTAATAAAATTTTAAAAATTAAATCTCAAATAAAATATTTTATATAAATATTTCAGAAAATGGCTTCTTGATGCCTCTTGAGAGAATTCCTTCATATAAATAATTATTAATTATTAATAATTCATCTTAGTTTTTATTAAATCAAAACCGTGGCTTGAGTTTAGTGCATGCTACCATTGGACTATGATGTTATCAAAATTTACATAAAATTTATTAATTTATTAATTTTTATAATATATAAAATAATAAAATATATATTTATGACGTCACCGATTCGATAGCGGTTCGATAACGGTACAACCGCCGGTCGGACCAGTGAACCGTGAACCGGTAACTTTTCCGGTTCAATGACCGGTCTGGTTTTTAAAACATTGGATATATGCAAAAAGGCATTCAATTGAGTATAATATGATAACTCCACAAAGCTTACTTCCGGCGTATCATCTCATACTGGTTGCACTTTCTGTCCCATGCCATCAAAGACGGTTCGATAATGATGACACCACGAAGCGTTCATTCTACACGTTACAACACCCCTTCAAGATCCACACGTTTAATCAAACAGATAAGGCACCGCGTATGGAGAGAATAAAAACCCTAACCTTTCTGGATATTGTAATCGGCGAGAGTACGGTCATCTTCCAGTTGTTTTCCAGCAAAGATCAGCCTTTGCACTTGCGGCGGAATCCCTAAGAAAAAAAAAAAAACCAATAGAATTTAGAAGATATGATATAATCAGATCATTGAGCCCCCGTTTGGTAGGTGAGAACCCGTAGAAAATTAACAAAAAAAAAAAAACTTCATGGAAACTCAGAGCCTTCCTCTTTTCCTTGATTTTCTCTTCAACCAAACACAAAATTGAGATTTTTCACACAGTG
Organism: Vitis rotundifolia; assembly: GCA_030254885.1. Lineage (NCBI taxonomy): Eukaryota > Viridiplantae > Streptophyta > Magnoliopsida > Vitales > Vitaceae > Vitis > Vitis rotundifolia. Next base: position 20,473,843 of record CM058163.1, read on the forward strand.
CTTTTCTTGTTCAGAATCTTGGCCTTGACATCGTCCACAGTGTCGCTTGATTCCACCTCGACGGTGATGGTTTTCCCAGTTAGGTTTTGACAAAGAGCTGCATTTTCTCGACAGTTCGGCCGATTTGGGATGATTTTGTGGTTGGAGAAAGAAATATTTAGAGTTGGGCTCAACACTTGGGCACCGATATTTTACTGAGTTTGTAGTGGACCTTATGGTTGAGCCCACTTGTACCTAGACTGGCCCACGCAATTGCTCATCGGGCCTGTAACTGGGCCGGCTTACATCTTAATTGTCGCAACTTTCCAAAGGGGTTGAGCCTAGGCTCTTACTCGGGAAAAGCACACGCGCAAAAGAGACGATATGAAAAACGTCCAACAAAAAAATAAGTATATAAATTTATTCTTTCAACACTTATATAAAAATCAGTAGTAGAGATTCAAACTCAAATAATTGAATTAAACGTGAAACCAAATTTTAAAAAATAATAATTGAGATTAGATATAAATAAGATTAAACTTTTTGCACAAAATTTTACGATGATAAAAATATTTTTTAACGAATTTTCTTATATTCAAAAAATAAATACTACCTTGGTTTTTGCCATAACATTTACCAATTTTAATTTAAACACATTATTTATTTCTTTTACACTAAATTTATAAAAAAAATTTGTGTTAATTATTTTATATATAGTTTAAATATTTTTTTCCTTTTATATAAGAGCTTTTTAATAAAAATAAAAACAAAAATGAATTAATTTGATCAAGAAATTTGTGGATTAAAAAAAAAATTCTCAAAAACTTTAAAGAGAATAAAATTTATAATGAATGAGAAATTTGAAAAGTTTTCAAACTCTTAATGATAAATTTTTATAACATTAATTATATTAATAATGTGGTTCTAAAGAGAATGAAATTTATAACTTTAAGACATTTTTGGAAAGAAAAAAGTGAAAAGTAGATAAAAAAATTAATGATTGGTTTTCATACATTTTCTTTTCAAAAAAGTAAAATAAAAAATTTATATTAAATTTTAAAATTCTTATGGAAAAGTTATTGACTTATATTATGTTGTTAAAAATTATTTTTTTAATTTGTTTTTAAAAAATCATTATATATTTTGTAAAACCAATTATTATTTTTTGTTTCTAAAGATAGAAAATATAATCCAAATTAAATTAAATAATTTCATATCAAAGAAAAATATACAATATATCAAATTATTCAATCAACCAGAAAAAATATAAAGAAAAAATAAGTTTATATATATATATATATATTATCAAATTATTCAACCAATCCAAAAAAATTTAAAGGAAAAATAAGTTTTGTTCTAAAAATATTTTTTTTAAAAAAATCAAAAGAATTAAAATCTCAATAGAAAAATTTTCATCATTTTTGTAAATTCTATTTCAAAATATTAATATTTTTAAAATAATGTTGTAATTTTCTTAATAAAATTTAAATTTGTTTCAATAAATAATGTAAATGAGTGATGAAACTTTTCATTCAATAATTATCTATAATGTAATAAGTGTTATTATTAATTCATTATTATTTAATTAAATATAAAAGATTAAAAGATTTAAATATTTCAAAATGAATGAAAATCACTATTATAGGTATAAAAGATAAAGAGTATGAATTTTTTTTAAATAATTTATTTCATTAAAGAAATGAAAGATAGGTTGGGATAAGAAAGAAAAAAAAAAGAATAGATATAAGTATTAAATACATTTTATTTATTTTCTTAAAACACACTCAAATATGATTTAAAATACTTCAAATTTGTTATTAAGAAGAAAAAAAGTCTGATATGTGGGAGAGTTTCAAATAAACCCTAACTATCATTGATCTCAATTTTAAATTCGAAATCTGAAAAACACTTTGCAATGATCTCCTATCATAACTAGACTTTTCTCTATGCACTTTGAGGCCTTCAAACCTCTTGTAAATCTAGAGTATCCTCTTCATTATTAACATAGTATGATTTGACATTGCCTCATTGAACACTCTGTTGAATCTTTGATATGTTCTTGGGTATTCAAATGTTGTCAATCCATACGCCCGAGGGAATTACTCCTTACAATATAGCATCATTCAAGTGGTACCTGAGAACAACCCAATTGATCACGATATAAATACAACCATACAGTGAATTCATCATCTTAGTCTTGAATTTTTCGATTCCCTTTATATTTGTTTCCCGAGACAATCAAAACCCCATTTTTCCCTTAAAAATCCTACTACTATTCCCAAAAAATAAAAAAAAAAAAAAGAAAAAAAAAAACCCATTTGTCTATGGAAAAGAAACTTCGAAATAAGGAAAAAGAACAAAGCTAACTGTATAGTACCAACTCTCCATGAAGACCTTGTCGTGGTGCAACAGAAATAGAGGACCAATCGAATGGTTTCCCGAGACAATCAAAACCCCATTTCCCCCCTTAAAAATCCTACTACTATTCCCAAAAAAATAAAAAGAAAATAATAAAAGAAAAAGAAACCCCAATTTGTCTATGGAAAAGAAACTCCAAAATAAGGAAAAAGAACAAAGCTAATTGTATAGTACCAGCTCTCTTGGAAGACCTTGTTGTGGTGCAACAAAAATAGAGGACCAATCGGATGGGTCCACCGTTTAGGTTCCGGGTGAGGAACTTGCAAATAGGTCCAACGTCGTACAATCTTGATTATATATAAGATATGGTAAACTGGTAAGTTGATTTTTTTTTAAAAAAAAAAATTATTCACAACCAGTGTAAAACAAGGATTGTGACTGAAAAATGGTTAATCAATTGGGTATGATGACAGTGATGCTTGGGATAAACTGGTAAGTTAGTTTTTTTTCTTTTTAAGGCTTGGGCTTGCTTTTACAAACACCTGGCATAAATGATGGGTTGAGGGGTATTTTTGAAAAAAATAATTGATAAGGCTAGTTTTGGGAAACAAAAGATGTAAAACATTTCGTACTTTTATAAGTAGTATAGTATAGATTATAAATCCTTATAAAGGTATGTTTTTATCATAATTTGAATAATTTTACATATAAAAGAAGTTTATTTTAAAAAAATTTCATTTTATATATGAGAAGCAATCATGTTCATCTCGGTTGCCACCCTGAAGTTATAATTTTTGTAATTTTTTGTATAAGGCAAACACTTTCAAATATTAAAAAATTCTATAAATCCTTGACCACTCATGAACAAGTTCTTAACAATAATTATCTTAAGAAAGATAAAAGGGTTTTTAAAAATAAGTAAATAAATAACCCTTAATTTATTTTAATTAAAGGGTTAATTTATCCTGCGCCTCTTTAAGACGACGTAGTATAAATACATTAAGTCATCATTAGCTTCAAATATCATGAATTAGGATTTCTATGGATGTATTGTCGTGTGAAACCAATAATGGATGGATGTACTTACATCCAACCTTACTGGATCTCAACAAAAAAATTAACTCTTAATTAAATCAAATATTTTAAGAAAAAAAAAAGCGAAACCAGGAAAAAACTCCTCCTTAAAAAGGGTCAAATACAAAAAGTATACTCACCTTGTTACAAAATATCGCATATGACAAAAAAAAAAAAAAATCAATTTATTACGAGTTTGTTTGAAAACTATTTTCAAAAACAATTTTATATTATTTAGAAGAAAAATAGAAAAATAGGTTTGAAAATCAGAAAACTACTTTATGTTTTCTCTTTAAATAGAAAATAGGGGCGTATTTGATATCTGTTTTCGAAAATAGTTTTTTATTTTATAGAACAAAAAAATTGAAAAAAACGTTTGTCAACCAGAAAATCATTTTTGTTTTCTGTTTTCAAAAATAGAAAATATGATGTTTTCGAGACCATCTTTTTATTATTTTCATTTATTTTTACTTATTTTTAAAAACTATTTTAAAAAATAATTATGCAAACATATATAATGATAAAAAATAAATCTCTAAACATAAAAAATATTTTTAAAGCATATTTAAAAATATTAAAAATAAGTTAAAAACATTTTAAGTTTTTAAACAAACTTTTGTTTTACAAAACATTACAGAACAATTTTCAAAAATTATTTTTTAGAATTATTTTAAAAAACAATTACCAAACAGGGTTAGGGTATTTTCACATAACATCTTTAAGGTATTTTCAATTGTTTTCACTTGTTTCAAAGTTATTTTAAAAAATAATTATACAAATATGTAGAGTGATTAAACATAAAACACTAAATATAAAAATATATTTAAAAATATTAAAAATATATTAAAAACTTTTCAGGTTCCAAAATAGACTTTTGTTGGAACTTGACTTTTATTTTACAAAATATTATAAAACAGTTTCCAAAAACCATTCTAAAAGGCTGTTTTTCAAAACTATTTTAAAACAATTACCAATTATGACACACTATTTTTATTTTTATATCAAATTCATTTGTGATTTTTTTAGTTTTATATTTTACTTGTTCTAAACTAGAAAGTAATTTTAATATTATTATTAAACATATAATAGTTTTTCTTATATAAATGTAAAATTTATAATAAGTTTCTTTATAATATTCTTTCTGCTTCATTATTTAACCTTTTGCTATGCTAATAGAACTAATTAAACAAATATACACTGGAAATCAAGATAGGTACTCCTATCCATTTCTTCTGCAAATGACATCCACAAGTGAGCCGAGTGACAAACAAAGCCCTCAACTCCCCTTATCTTCTCCATTCCCATATGCCTGATAAATAAATAAATAATAACCCAAAAAACAAAAATATCTCTGCAACCAATAAAGAGAGAAAATGTATCTTCTACTGCATGGGAACAAAACAAAAAAGAGAAGAAAAATTCTACCCATATTCTCCCATGGCAATTGCCACTGCCATTGCCATATGCTCATCTCCAAGCAAGTACTCCCCAGCTCTATCCTCTTTCCAAACAACCCCATCCCTCAAAACTCTCAACCACCCTCCACTTCTCCTCCCTCCGTCTCCATCTTCCACCTTTGGGTTGGTTTCTGATGATGATGCAGTGGTGGCTGCAGCTGCGGTGGAGGCAGTGGCGCTGGCGAGTGCGGCGGTAGAGGCTGCTAGAGCTGCAGTGTGGGCGGCGGGCGAGGCTGGGGAGGAGGAGGGAGGTGGGTGCAGAGTGGTGAGGGTGAGGAGGAGGAGGAGGAAGAGGAGGAGAGGGGTGGAGGCTTTGGGAATGGTGAAGTGGGATGGGGAGGAGGTGCATGAGGTCTCATTTGGAGCAGCAAGTTCTGGGGTCTTGACACCCAGAGAAGAGGCTGAGTTTTGTCTGTGCCTCAAGGTATTATATCCACTTTTTAATATGATGGAGTTTCTATTTCTATTGGCATCTAAGAACAACACTAATCTAAATTGATAATAAATACTGTTTACACAAAGTCTGATGAGTTGAACTTTTGGGTATGATATTGATTTTTCATGATATTTTGAGCACCTCTACACATGGATATAACAAATGGGGGAACATTGAGATGATGAATTCGAGATCAAGATTGTTAAAAATCAGAATTCGAAAGGCACGCTTTGCTGTCTGTAATGTTTGATTTCCTTCAATTTGAACCATCTGGGATCTGCTGTGCTAATTTTCATGTTGATAATCGCCGGATTAGCATCAGTGCCACATTCACCTCTGTTTCTGTTGTGCAACTTTCTTTGTCAGTTCATCCATTTCCATGTTCTTATTCAAGCTTTTCTAAGTTATGAACAGATTTGGCAATGCCATAGGGAGAAGGGGACATGACACTCTTGAAACAACCCTTTGTTTCATTCTTCCTAATCTCAATCTTTGGGCAATGCCCTCGTCAATCCATCCAACTTAGTTTTGTTCTGTTTTTGAAAGCAAGTTGTTCTTGTCTTGCTCTATTCCAAGTCTATATTTTATTTTATTATGGGGTTTCTGCAAATGAACAGGAAGGAGCAGGGCTGGAGGCAGCTAGAAGGAGAATTGCAGAAACTAGAGAGCATGAACCCACCTCAAATCAATGGGCCGAGGCTGTAGGGATCAAGAGGAGTAGTTTGGACAAGATGTTATGCAATGGGAGGGAATCACGAGAAAGGATCAATCAAAGTTACAGGAGACTTGTTGTCTCTATCGCAGCCCGTTATCAGGGCAAAGGATTAAGCTTGCAAGACCTCATTCAGGTACCTACACATATTTCCTTTTCATCTTGCTTCCCAATCTATGTCAAAAGTTGACAATCTTTCATTGTTGCAGGAAGGTAGCATTGGGCTTTTACGTGGGGCTGAGAGATTTGATCCTGATAGAGGGTACAAGCTTTCAACATATGTGTATTGGTGGATCAGACAAGCTATAGTCAGAGCCATAGCAAATAAGTCTAGAATTATCAGATTACCGGTAAGACACTGTACTAATAAGTACTTTGTTCTCAAATTGTGCTAGTGCCTTTCTACTTAAAGGCCTCTCCCCTTTTAGGGGATGTCACACCTAGAAATATTTCTAATATTTGAGCTAGAGTTTCGATTTTCTTGGAGTAGCTCAACATGTACAACTTAAATAGGTGGAGGAAACGGAGTTGGTATCTCATTTTCAGCTCTAGGGGCTTTTCTTTTGACATTTTTGAGCAGAAATAGACCAGATTGATAGTCAGGAGTATAAATTTCATTCTGTATTTTGGGATTTTCATATTTTAGGTTTTCAATAACTTTCGTCTAGCAATACATTAACTTCATGCACCATGGAAAATTATTCCGGTTTCTCCATGGTTCATCTTCTGCTTTTTTCCCTTCTGTTTTATGCAGCTAGAACATATACCTATATGCATCAAAATATGTAATGAGTTTTGATATGGATGGAATCAATTAGACTTTCTTGTTGATTCATTCACTTCATGCTGAAATTCATAAAAAAATTTGTCCCTTTTTTCCTTTGCTCCTGCCCTCTTCCCCATCTTTTTGTCAGCCTTCTCCAAGTTAAAAGAATGGATTTAGTGTAAGAAGTGTTTTGGGAGGTAAACCGGTAATTAGTGAATGTTTGGTTAGCTTGTCATGTGTAGGGAAGCATATGTGAGATGGTGGCAAAGATTGCAGAGGCCAGGACTGTGTTGAGCGTAAGATTAAGGAGATTGCCCACCTATGATGAGATTGCAGAATTCATTGATGTGAATGTTTCAACTGTGAGACTTGTTTCTGAAAGGAGCAGAACCCCAATTTCAGTGGATCAAGCAGTAACTAGCCAAGGTTGCATGACACTACAGGTTCTTTTCTTGAACTTCCAATCCTTTCTCATCTCATTCAGGGCAGCAGCAGAATGAACTAAACTGAAAGCATAACAATCTGCCCTCAATGGTGTAGACATTGTCTGCTCTAAGCTTAAAAGGTTCTCACATCTTTAAACACATCTACAAGGTTAAGAGAAACTCATACATGTATAACAATAGGAAAGTTCTTGGAGCTATATTTGTATGGACTCCTTATAACCTTGTAAACGCATTTTAAAACCATGAGGATCTTCTATACACGGAGTTAACAATATGTACATGATTGGGAGCAGGTTACAAAAAGGTTGGGGTATCAGTAGTTTGGTGCTGTTAACAGATCATGGTTTTGTTGAATCTGCAATATGCTGCAGGAAATCATACCAGGTCCAGATGAAACAACTCCAGAAAAAATGGTGAAGAGACAGCTGATGAAGCAGGAGGTGGAAAGAGCTCTGAACACACTCTGTGAAAGAGAAGCATATATTCTGAGACTGTACTTTGGACTCAATGGAGAGACCCCTCTGTCCTTTGAGGAGATAGGCAGACTAATGAAGCTTTCAAGGGAGAGGGTTAGACAAATCAACTCCATTGCACTATCAAAATTGAGACAGACAAGTGTTGTAGACTATCTCAAACTGTATATGATGTAGATGTTCTTTCATTGACAGACAAAATGTAAAGATGAAAAGATTGATTAAAAGAAAATTTTTGTTAAGTGAACTATCATGAAGTAGGAACCTTCCTATTCCCAGTGACCCATTTGTCATGCATGTCAGAAAGTGTATCAAATGCCTATTTGATTCATACTTCTTTCTGCAGTTGAATATTCTACAGGATGATGTTTCATATATATTGTTAATTTTCTATAAAAATCAGTTTTTATTTTATAAAGAAAGTTGCTAAACTTTTCAGAGACAAAAGGTTATATTGTAGAGGTTATCAGATAAAGTTTATATCAAATACATAGAAATACGGGAAAAGATAATATGAAATGATCGTCTCTCATCCATAAATGTAATCATGATCGTTTTAATCATGTTATATCATAGTGTATTTTTTATGTGTTAATTGATTTTATTAGTAGGATGTCACGTGACCTATTATATTTGCAATTCCTTAATGAATTCTTTGACTTAATAATTTTAATGTTACCCATATATATACTTTTGATAAATGACGTTAAGTTCAATCTAAAAAAATAATAAGAGAGAAATTACGATTAAAATCGAGGGACTTGAAATTCGAGACTTCTAGAGGCGAGAGCTTTTATATGTATCATGTTAAGGATGAAAATATCATAAATTCATAAAATATCGATAGTTGAATGCTATGGGAATATCAAATAGAAAAAAAAAGAAGAGTTTTAATAAGATAAAAATTTGTCAATATTTATACAAAGATGGAAAACAATCTTACAAAAAAAAAGATAAAACAAATAATTTACATTTATTAAAACTATTTTTTTAAAAGAAAACTATAAATTACACACTAAAACACATAATATTAATATTTGAAAAGACATTTACTTTAAAGCTTAAGACTATGTTTGATTTTTGAAAAATATAAGAAAAGAAAATAAAGAAAAATAAAAAATATATTTAAAATTCATAAATTATTTTTATATGTTATTTCAAATTCATTTTATTTATTTTACTTTTTTTTTTTATATAAAAATTAAATAATCTGAAAATAAATTAATTTTTTACTTAATAATATTTTATTTTCCTTTTATCTTCTTAGTAAAACTAAAACCAAACATAGTAACTTATCATCCAATCAACTGATTTCATGACCATTCTAACAACATATTCTTGTGAGGCTTTACTTTAATATAGGATGAGTCGCAAAACTTCAGCTCCAAGTGATATAATTCAATTCATGTACAGATCAAATCATCAAGCGTTTGTAGTCCAACGGTTAGGATAATTGCCTTCCAAGCAATAGACCCGGGTTCGACTCCCGGCAAACGCAATATAACCCAGATTTTGGCTTACACAAATGTCCATTTGATTTTTGGCCAATTGTAATCTAACAAGATAATCCAACCGAACAATCTTGGAGAATAAATGACTTTTTATTATACAAATATCTACAACAATGAATCAGTAATCCAGTATCACATTGTTTGCAGTACTACGTTTTGTTGGCGGTAACTGGTTTTCTAGTCAGCCTTGTGCAGATTATTGAGAATGTACAAGGAAGCCGACGATAGGAAAATGCATACAGAATAACTCAGTAGATCCATGCCAGTGGCTATTGTCACCATTTTGCTCCTCTCAAACATTTTTACCAGAAGAATCATCACTATAACGTGTCCTACTTTTGTTTTTAATTCATCGAGTGAGCTAATTTTCATCCATTTTGGCCTCTCCTGCAAACCAATAGAAAACAATGGGTCGTTGTCAGTAAACTTACAGAGCATAGTAGGAAAAGAACAGATAAGAAACATAGTATAGAGAACGTTTTTAATATAGAGATTTGATAGCCTCATACGAAATTGTTCTATTCGCCCATCTAATCGTTGCTTAGGCACATTAGGAATATTTATAATGGGGTCTAATATTTCAGCATAAAAGTTGGAAGGGAGAAAATTGATGGATTGTAAGAGGTGATGGCTTATACACACAGTTCACAGGAGCATTCAGTTAAACAAGGCATTTCTTTTACTTAAACCCAAGGTAAGATGAGAAAAGGCAAGAATGGTTCTTCGGAACTCTTGTGAAAACTACAAATCTAACAGTTAGTGATCAATGAATGCCCCACTGATGGAAGAAATGTTTACCATATTTCAAACATGTGCAATGGAGACCAATAAATGCACCAGTATGGAAGACTGACCTTTCATTAAAGTTGAGCGAGCTTGAAGTATAAGAGGTAGATGATAAAGAGAATGGGTGGGGGCAGTCAGAAAGATATGATAGTTTTTAAGATAATGGAGGTCATGGCCCTTCATATGGCTGAATGGTGAAGAAGGATTCAAGCAGCCAACCCAAAATAATCAGGATTTTCTTTTCATGCTTTTTGAGATGGATTTTTAGAATCGACATTCCAAACAAAACTGTAGGAGAGGTGGGTTAGTTGGGTGAGCTGCGTCATCCTATTGGGACAGGTTTGATAGTTTCATTTTCAGTGCACTGTGGGCTTGGGTTTATATAATGCTAATTTGGTTGTGTACATGAAACTTATAATCAAGAAATGATGTATAATTTAATTTTCTGAGAATGAAAAAAGTATAGCATTAAATGAAATTATTATTACCTTCAAAGCGAACATCCCGAATAAGGAAGATCCTTTGAGAGCACGATCCACGCTGGGAGGAACATCAGGAGGCACATTGCTTATGAACAATCCATACAAGCCCATGCCAAATATTAACATGACGGTCCCAGCAAGATAGACATCTGCATTAAGTAGATATTTCAACATCATTCTCTTGGAAAGTTAAAATGTTGGAACAAGTAATATGGAGCTTTTAACCTTGTCCCATGAAGGTTTAAATTGCCAGTAGAGGAGTCCTCCCATGTCAAAACTTACGAAAAGAGATGACTTTGTATATGGAAAGCCACATGGATTATTGCCTAAAGATGCATAAAACAGTAGTTTTTCTCCAATCTTGTTTTATCAGAGGAATATGAAAACTTTTCCACTACATTAGGCAGATGCTCTAAGACAAACATGCCCAGAATTAACATGGAAAAATAAAATAGCAATCTTACAGGAAGAGTGTATGAATGTTAACTGGTGGACCTAATCATTATGATTCTCATGGAATATAGTGGTATCTAATTCATTCTTGCAGTTATTCCTCCCAGTTGAATGCTGACACAGTCATCTAAGGGTGAAATTTTGATAAAATTTGATTCTTACAGGTGCTTTTCAAGAAAAGCCAGGACAACTTGATAAAATATTTCTTTAACCAGTTGAAAGAAAATTTTTTGATGAGCTTACCAATAGCTTCAACTAGTCGGAGTACCATCTTTCCTGTGTGAATACCTTTGACACAGCTAGTCCAATAAACTTTGTATGCGTCAACAATGTAAACACAACCCTATCAATAAAAGGAAATCAGTGTAGTAGGATTAAACCCATGAATCAGACATATAAAGATTCTCTGTAAACATATCAACATACAGTAGATTTAGATTATTTCCAGAAAATGATCTAGTACAGTGCTGCAGTTGCACATTTTCAGCATAACACACTTGTATTGCCAATATAACCCATCTTGAAAACAAAATAAGCTTGTGTAATAAACATGTATAACTTCAGCAAATACCCATTTGCGAAAACTAGAACAAGCAGGGAGTTCTAAACATTAATGCATTAATTAAACATGAATGACCATTCAAATTGAGGAGAATGTCATAGATAAGGCAACTCAGTTCAACTCCACAGAGCATGATACTTTGCTTGACCCTTTTTGATTGGTAAATTCAATTGCATTAACTGGAAAAGAAAAAGAGAATCAAAAAGTGCATGCAAATTACACTAGGACAAATGACTTGCCCACAGAAACCAGAAACACACTTGCCAACAGAAACCACAAACAATAGTAGCAGTCCAACTTATAATTCAGAAACAGGTCCATGACATTTTTTTAAAACAAATGACAGAAGAGATTACTTAATACAATGTCTGGAAATAACTTGGCATCTACTAGCTGCATGAACTGATACGTTGACAAGTACTTCATTGATTTCAATTTTCATGTTTTTTCAGTTTAACATTTAAAAAGTATTCATAAAAAACAGATAGATAAATAAAAGGAGAATTGACATCTAAGGCGAGACTTTACAGCCAATCCTAAATGGAAGAACACTCCTTTATTGAGCATACATCCAGACAACAGCCAGTCTCGTCATAATAAAATAGTCTACTTCTACCACCATCAGCATCATGTAACAAAAAGTTTAATAGCACATCAACATTCATAAATAGCTTACAAGGCAAAGACAAAATATCCAAACAAAATCCATATCCTTTTCTTCCTTCTAATAGATTAGAAAAAAAGAAAACGAAAAACAGAACAGATGCAAGGTAAGTGGTTACTTACATTCAGAAAGCACAGCAATGAACCGGCCAATGAGCCCCCAACAGCAAGAAGTGCCAAGAAGCGGAAGTCAAAAATTACCTGCCAATAATGAAAAAACAGTACATGCTTTTACTGGAATAGAAACTGCGTAAAAGAATCAAAAAATGAAAAACAGAAAATGTCAAAGCATTGATCTGAGCTTTATAAACCAATAACCTCAAACAATTTAATTCTAAAGTGCAACAATACTCATAAGGACATTATAGTTATATTAGAGTTACTCATAAACTCGGTGAGTGAGAGCAGTCATTTCTGGGAAAAAAAGAGAAAAAATTCCATTTGAAGCCTCAAACAACTTTGAAGCCCTAGGTTTTTGTAGTCATATGCTAAATTAGCAAGCAAGAAATATAGAATATTACATTTAGATCTAGCAAGTTATGATTGTGAAACATTCTGCCTGTAAAAACAAGAAAAGAAAAGGAAGAACTAACATCAAAAGAATAATAAATAGATGGTCACCAATAAGGCTATTAAAAGCAAGAAAAAAAAAATTCCACAAGCAAAGAAAAGGGGCACATTTCCCTTTAGAAATGGCATGTGGAACTCAAGTGTAGTTGACAGATTCTAACTATCCTCTTTTTTCTATGTACTCTCGAATGCTACAGATTCACAATATATTGGACAAGAACCAGACAATAAACTAAAATAAACTATGCCATTGTGACAAATTCACCAGCCATGACTTTACAAGCAAACTTGGGATTAGTTATTAATGAGTTCCCATATTGGGTAGGAAAAGTTACTGACACTATAGATATAGTGGACTCCTCTTAACTACATTGACACATTTTAAAGCCTTTTGAGTCTTAGTTCACTATGGATAATTTCTACACTAAAGAGAGTAGACCATTACGAATGGTAGGAACCCATTGAAAGCCTAAGCGAGTGTTTTTTAACTACCCTGCAATGCTATGGAACTTGATAAGGAGCCTGCAAAGGGGTGATGACTTTTAAAGTTGTGTGACCCATGAGCCCAAAATATAAAAGTCATGTGGGCCATAACCCAAAGTGGATAATATCAACCCAGGGGAACAAGTCATTACAAAGGTTATCAAAGCCAATTCCCAAATTTCACCCCCCGACTCCCACATAATATAATCAATTCTTGACTCTCACCTTAAGTGGGTCCGTTGTGGGAAGCATAAAAATCATGTAGGAATGGGCCTGAAGTGAATAATGTCAACACAAAGGAATGTGTCATTACAAATGATATTGGAGTCAATTTCTAACTCCCACCCAGAGTGGGAATCTATCTAGCCTAGCAACGGTTTTGGCCCACAACTCCATCAAAAGTGATAAGGACATCATGCTTGCATGGGGCTCAAAGCATATATCAAACATGACGAGGATATTGTACTTGCATAGGACCAAAAGCGGGTAATACCTATATGAGGCAACATGTCATTACAAATCATAGCATAGTTGATTCCGACTGTTTATATGGCCCAACAAGGAATGTCTCTATTGTGTTTACACATGGTGATTGTAAAACCTCACATCAATCCCACATGGGTTCGGGATTAAAGTTCCCGATACTCCTCTGCAATACCATGGGAAATGCTAATTGATAAGGGCATGTTTGCATGAGGGGTGGTTGTGACATTCAATATCAATCCCGCATTGGATAGGGAGAAAGGTTCATGATATATGTAGTGAGATTCTCTTAATTATTATGTTGATGAATTTTGAGCCAGACTGTTTTGCCTTAGAGACACCATCAGAATGGGCCCTTTTGTCCTAAAGACAACATTTACATGGAAAGGAGCAGTCGTTAATTCAAGGAAAAATCTTTCCACCTGAATCTAAACTTTTCCAGATGCTCGCTCTACAGCAGGTTTGGATAGCCCAAATGATTGAGTAGCCTATCCCAAGAAGTCAAAATATGAAGTTTTGTTGATTTGAATCCATTATTTGGTCCCAAGTCGCTGAATCTTTCTGAATTTTCCACAGTAATCAGTCCAAATATCCCAAAATTTTAGTTCATTTGGCTGAACTGCTAGGGAGTGATGATGACAAAAAACTTTAATTTGATTTAGGAGGGTCACCTGTATCTCAATTCATAGATTCTAAAGAATGGATTACTTAACAATAGCAAACCCGTAACTGAAAACACCAGAAGTGCTTAACCCTCGAATATTACTACGAGAAAATGGAACATAAAGAGCAATGACCAAACGCTCACTTTCAGATAATCAACGAAGCTAAAACCAAAGAAAAATCAAACCAATTCTTGAAAAAACAAAGCAATAAGAGCTCTTCAAACTATCAAATTTCTATAAACGCAATAAAAAAAAAATAAAATCCACAACTGCAACAAACTAGCTAAAAAGAATAGTCCTTGAAATTACCCTTTCAATGGATGACTCAGAGGAACGAACAAACCGAACAACTGGGCTGGCCTTGGGGTCAGGGAGGGCATAGTTGAAGGTGGAATTGAGGGGTCTAGAGGACTCAACAAGGGGCTTTGATGGTGGGTTCGAAGACAAGATGGTTTCAGTAGGAGGAGATGGTGGCAGCGGCGGTGGTGATGATTCATGAGATGATGAGCTCACGGAAGCTAGACAAGGCGAAAATCGCCTGTGATTTGTGGGAGGACGAAGACGAGACAGGGAGAGTGAGAGTGGAGTGTAGGACATTGCAGCGAAGAGGGCCATCGCAGAGGGAACTGAGAGAGAAAAGGACAAAACAAAATGAAGAAAGTGTGGTGTGAGCCTGTGAGGAGTCTGAGGACTGACATGGTGACATATGAGGTCAATGTTTTGTGTGTGGAGCCCACGGTTGCTCATCACGCGGTAACGGTCTGGTTTAATCGCGTAGCTCACAATTCTGGGTCCGAAAATCATTTTAAATACTTTCTTATTTATTATGCTCGTATATAAAAAAAATAAAATATCAATTATAAATTTCACAAATTAATTTTTTTAACCGTTGATTTGGTTAATAAATATTCCTTTTTTTTATAATAAAAATATACTCTTTCTCGTAATTATTTCCATGTATATATTTCCTCAATCGGATTTTCTTAAGATTAATTTTGATGATTATAGAGCAAAAAATTAAATTTTAGGAGGATTTATTTTCAGTATGATAGATTGCTTGGAGGATAATGTTGAAAGTCTATAGGAGCCGAATAATCTAAGTATGAGGAGTTTAAGGTTATGTTTAGTTCCTTTGCTAAGGAAAGAAAAAATAAATATTAAGAAAATAAAAAATATTAAAAAAATAAATTTTTTATATTTAATTTTATAATAAAAATAAAAAAATTAAATATAATTAAAATTTATATATTTTTAAATTGTTAATCTTTATATAATAAATAAAAATAAGTCAAATGAGTTTAAATAAATATGTAAATATAATTTATTGATTTCAATTTTTATTTTTTTATTTTTTTCTTTTTCTCTTTTTTTTCTTTGAAATAGTGAATGAAAAAAAAAATTGAAGTTAATAAATTAATTTAATTTGCAACTTCAAACTTATTTTAATTTTTTTTATATAAAGATAAAATAATTTAAAAATCCATAGGTTTTTAACTAATTTTAATTATATTTAATTTTTCTTTTTATATTTTCCATATTATAACCCAATATGAAAAAATCAGTATCCTCGTTATTTTTTTCTTTATTACTTTTTGGAACAAATATAACTTAAGACTATGTTTGGTTTCCAAAAAAATTTAAGAGAAAATGTTAAGAAAAGAAAAAACAAAGGAAAATAAAAAAATAAATTAAAAGTAAATAAATTATTTTATATGCTTCTTCAAATTCATTTTACTTATTTTCCTCCATTATATCAAGATTAAATAATTTTAAAATACATAAATTTCTAACTAATTTAAGTAATATTTAATTTTCTTTCATATTTTTCATATTAAAATTAAATAAAAAAACCATTTTCCTAAACGTTTTTTTATTTCCTTAGTATTTTCCTAAAATCAAACAAAACATAAAAGTTTTGAATTGAAAGCGAATGTCATTGTATAACTTTATTGATTGGTTGGATCTTTACTAGGGGAGGGAGTCGTTTTTTGTTTTCCCTTCAATTTTTTGGCCATCTTGCGATGACCATTGTATATATCTTGTGTGCTTTTTCTATGTTGTTGATATGCGTTTGGAGGATAGATTTTAATAATATGTATATTTATATATTTTTCTTAACTTCTTATTTTTATTTTTAATGTGAAAGCACTTTTAGATTTAGCATGCCCATATTATTAGTTGTAAGACAAATGACAGAATTGAAAAGAATAGTTTGGGCTTTGTTCTCAGAAGAAACAGTGATAGTATTATAAGTAGAGAAAAGGTTACAAATTATAGATGGGAGATCCTTCCAATTAGAAGACGTTATGAGAGGAAGGTAAAAGAAAGAATGACAATAACAAAAAATAGGCACCAACCTAGGGCCCCCAGCACAAGTACCCAAGTCCAGCACTGAAACACACAAAACAAGGGTGAAGGTGAAGACAAGACGAAAGGCATTTGGCTTCAAGGGTAGATATGATCTATTGGCGAACCAATCAGCTTCCTGATTGGTTGCTCTAGACTTTCAAGAGAAGGAGCATCTCATGTGTCTAGACAGCTTCTCTATCCTTTGCAACCAATGGTTATGTCTCAATAGACAACCCTTCTTTTATTTGTGGCAGGTCGATTTTACATCTCAAACTTGCATGGCATATTGCTATTGAATTGAAACCCACAAATTTTATTTTGGCATTATGGTCATCCCCCTCTTATGTGCTTAGAAATTTTTTTTAACTTATTTCATTTTCTGCCAGGTTTAGCCCTGAAGCTCTAAACTGGCTGTTCATCAAGGGATTGGTTGGCTGGTTTTTGCAAGTCTCACTGCTGAAAGTATCATTGCTTTCATTGGGTAGTGGGGAGGCACCCTTTCTGGACATTGTGGCATAGCAGGGTACACTTTCACAGGGATGTGCTTTGCTGTCCATGGGAGGGATCATGTGGAGCTACTCATATTATTTCTTGATGCCCTGGGCATGCCTATGCATGGGAATATTCTTGGTAAAGACAATGAAGAGAGTCCTCTTTACAGAGGTGAGGAGTTATGTTTCCGGCAAGCATCACCATCCCTTGCTCTTTATTGCTTTGGCTCAGTTCCCACTTTTCATATGGCTTGGCAACATTAGCCTTCATTGGCTTTTCTGAACTTCATCTTTTGATAACTGTATCTGGAAACAATTTGCTTCTGTGGAAGTCTTAAAATGTTGTAGTTTTGGTCTAAGATCTAGGCCAAGTGAACATTCTCCTAGACTAGAAATATTCTTTAACCTTATGCTAAAGCTTAAATATGATTCAATTGTTCTCCTAGTTAAAGCAAAAACAAAGCACTTGGCTTCCTTGTTCAGAATTATTTATCCTTTTTTCCCAATTGATTGGAAATGAACTGGTTTAGCACTTGTACTTTGACATGTTCATTTCAAGCAACTGTAGTTAATAAAACAAT
This sequence comes from Vitis rotundifolia, assembly GCA_030254885.1. NCBI lineage: Eukaryota > Viridiplantae > Streptophyta > Magnoliopsida > Vitales > Vitaceae > Vitis > Vitis rotundifolia. The sequence continues at coordinate 20,491,623 of CM058163.1, forward strand.
TGAGCATGAACTGGAGTTGCCGATGGAATCCTGAAAGTGGATGACATAAATTACTTGGTGCCTTCTTCTGGCACATGATACTCATGAACTGAATGTCAGCATGGCATTCATGAATCAAGTTTCAAAACAATTGAGCTCATACAGATCTTGCATAACTGGAAATCAAAGTGAATCTCATGTTGTTTTTGATGGGTTTAGAATAAAATCAATGACATCACTATGGCCTTTGTCAATGACTTGGTTTTAAACTCAGGTTCAAAACATCCACGGCAATGGGATAATGACCTTAACATCCAGTGATGACTTTGTTTTAGACTCTGGTTCAAAACATCCACTGCCATGAGATAATGGCGATAACATCTGATGGATCTCGTTTTCCCAGACACACGGAGATGGACTAGATAGGGGTGACTCTGAATCACTTGCATTGAGTCTACTTCCTACGAAGTCCCTGAGGTCAGTTGAAGGTTGTCTGGTGATCAGCTGGAGAATTCCAAGTACTTGACGTGAGGCTAGATGCTTGAGGGTAAATCAAGAGGCATAGCAGTTGTAAATCATCTCCCCATATGGCAAAACCTGTTCTGTCACAATGATAAAAAGGTGTTTAATTATGGCAGGTAATGGAGCTTCAGGCATTAGGATGTGAGAGACAGTGAGAGGTGAAGATAGAGCAACATACATTTCTTGCCCACGGAATGATGCCCATCCAATATATACAGACTGCAATTTTTAGCAACATTGAAGAAAGTTGGCCTCTCATTAAGACACTAAGATCACATTTAGAAATCTTAAAGAATTTTGAGAATGTGTCGATGCCTTGCATCATTCCATTTAGAAATCTGAGTCCCAGAAAGGTGTTGATGCCGATGTTCCGAAATTTTGAGACCGTGTTGCAATCTATTCTCCTGCCACAGTAACAAGATTTCTTTACAATGAACAGTCATGATAATTTCACATATGCTAATGCTATCATAAGCCACATTGAGAAAACAATTGATCCTTGGATTATTACCAATCTCTAAGGAATTGAAAAAGGCCAGATGGTCAAGCTCCAAAGTTCTTGACGACATTCCCAGTTCACCAATCAATGATAGTATCATAAGTGAAACAGAAGACACGAAGTCTGAAACATTCAAAATCAAAAGCATTTGTTTTGATTCTTTAGCAAGAAAAATAATGTAATGGATCTTATTTCTATGTATATCAAGTTTAACAACACGCTATTGCCTGACTCCTTAATTGGCTTCCAATATTTAAATAATTCAAAGACGCCATTATGTTTAATTCCGATATAAAAGACTGTCAAAGAAGGGGGATATAAATTTGCTTGAAATTTATGCAAGAGAACCGGTCTCTGATTGTAGGAGACTTAACAAACCTTTGGTTTTTTGTCGATAGAATCTCATTAACTGGATTCCTGAAAAACGTATTCAAAATAAGTAAACACTCATAAGAGTTGAATTCCAAATCCAAAGTCAAAAGAAGATTGTTTATAGTAGAACTAAACACAATTACCAAACCTTATAATGCAAGAACGCAAGACTGTCCTAAAACACATTTCCCATCTTATCATATTCAATTTATAGCCTTCCCGCATAACTGTATTTTATATTTGAAAGGTAAATTAGACATTTTTTATGTGAGTAATAAGAGAGTAAATGCCATGAAAGGCAAACCATACAAATGAAGAAGCTGTAAACATATAAGAGTGCTTACTAATAACCGTTGAATGATATGTTAATTGTCTCTCTTTCAATCTGCAAGAGTTTATATTCGGTGAATCATAGTATGCCACCAAGAAAAATGCCTCCCTTCCTCGCCGTTGGAAAAAAATGTAGGGAAAAACACATAAGTGGCCACTAGAAATATACTGGTTTAAAAATAAAGCATTTCGAGTTACATAAGGTTTGTACAAGTTGTAACTGACCCGAAAAAATCTGTATGTTTGATAAAGGTCATTTTAATGAATCCTAACAATGGTTAAAAGACATCAGAAAGGGGGAAAGCTGGATCAGCATTGCGCATCCACCTAAAAGGAGTAACATGAAATGCATCAATATAAAATGAGATGAAAAGAAAATAGTAGTGCTCATAAAAATCCTTTCTACAAAATAATGCACAAACAAGCAATTCATCAGTGTAAAACAAATACAAGCTGTTCTTTATATAGGTCATAGTTCCATCAGAGAGCAATTTCAAACAATCACAACAACTGAGCACAAGACTTCATAACATGGATGACAAACCAGTCTTCAGAAAGAACCCAAAGAAATGTGTGATTCTCGACTCTCCAAGAGACGTGTGATTATTCAGTCTTACTGCCAGCTTCTCCAAGATAGCACAAAAAATAGGTTCACGTCTACTGAAGACAGGTGAACTAAGCAGTGTCCAAGGATTGGTGCCAAAATCCTCTCTATTGCAAGTGCTTAGGGAACACCTTAAGTCATAAACATAGAGAATTTAGAAAAAAATGTCAGCAAATATAGGAATCTAAAAAAACCAATAAAAATGTAAAATAAAAATTGTAACATACCATGATCTTGCTATGTTGTTTATCATCTTTCTTCACTCTCAACATCAACAATAGAAACAAAAACGACAAGTGCCAACAGGAATTTGCCACAGTCACTATAGACATGGAGCCTCCAAATATAAAACCCGAATTCCCTTCAACAAGAAGAAAAATACTTATACTCCGATGCCTGTGACATGCACCTTTTAAACTTGCAAACTCCAAAAGAAGAGATATGGTTTCATCAAATTAAAAATTTGAGAAACTAAAAGTAAAACCATTTTGTTTTTGCCGAAATCTGTACAAGTAGGCATATGTAAATATGATAGTAGCTCACATTTTGGAAAGCAAGTGGGATATATTAGAACAGATACAAGGTGCTGTTGTTGCTATGTCATAATTCCGTTAGGTAGTTCTGGGCTATCACAGTCACAAAGAAAAGACCACTTGGGATAAATTGAAAACCAGTTCTTGTGAAAGACAAGTTTCACACTAAATGGTTCTCAACTTTCAAGGGATATATAAGACCCTGCAGCCTTATGAGTTGCTTCCCCAAGAGGGCAAGAAAAGAGGTTCTTATTTATTAAAGATGCAAATGAAATCTTGATTCAGAGGACCTTCGTAAAGCACTGAAGAATCTATCACCAGTCATAAAATGATGAAAATTTTACAAAGATAGTCCTTAGAAAGCAATAATATATAGAATCAACTATATAAAAGAAAGTCACGCACCACAATTTTGCTAGATTGTATTTTATCCTCTTTTTGTCGTATTAAAAAATAGTAATAAATTGCCAATAAGCCTTTGATACAAGAGGAAAATTCCAATCAATCAGCACAATAAAAAGACCATGTGTACCCCCTGTGATACTTTAGAAGCATCCTTTTGACACCTGCATCATCAATGTAAACAATTTGGTACATAAAATTGTAAGATTTATTATTACTGTTTAGAGGTAGCCGAGTTAAACGGAAACAAATTGCAACCATATATATATGGGAAATAGAAAGTGGTATTAAGGAGAGAAAGAGGAAGAATTGCATGTTGGGAATGAGCATCCAGTGGACAAGAAGAAAATTCAAGAAAATTAGTCATTAAAATAGAAAAATATATAAACAAAATATATAGATGATGGTCACTCACTATTGTCTTGCTGGGTTATTCTTTGTCCCATGTTGACACTCAAAAACAATAAAAAAAAAAATAGCAACAGGGGACAACTGGCACTAGCTGCATTCACCCCATACTTTGAAGTCTTTGATATAATACCCGGAGTTCCATCCTCTTTGCAAACCTGCATCACAAATGTAAAAATTTAATAACCAGATAACAAGACACTGGATAGTAGCTATGATGACATCTAATAAGTTGAACTAAAATAATCATGGCTACACAAAGGAATTGATAAAGCCATCTAATTACCACAACAATTGAACTTTAATAAAATGCATTTGCTTCTAGTATAGCCTCCTCTGTATGTCAACCTTAACTCTATTCTGGAAATCAGAAAATTATACTTAAAAAATGCAATTAAATAGTACAACTGATGGAATAAAAATCATAAGAAGATGTTGCTAACCAGTGGCTATTGCTAAATATTCCACCTGTCCTTGAATGGAATAAATGGATCCTCTCTTTATCGTTGTAAGTATCACATATCACCTCTTCAACTTCAATGGTCACTGAGAACTAAAAAGAACAAAGGAAAAACGGAAAGTTAGTACCCCATGGAGATTATGGACAAGATTTAGTAAATAGAATTGGAGAGCCAGAGGCAGTGATGCATACCTAGAATTGTGTCAAATTGAAGAGAAAACCAAGCTACAAGCCATTTCAAAAGCCACTTCCTAGGCAAATTTTTAACAAAAAGTCTAGTAAGAAATTTACAAGTAATCAATTGGGGAAACTGCTATAATGTATATGAGAAATTGAACGAGGTATTGAGGAGTGAAAGAGAAAGAACAGGCGTACCTTGTTTAATGTAAAGATGGGAGAGGGTTGAATGGTGTTTGCTTCTATGTTCTGCAATCCCTCAACTTATTATTGCTCAAAGACGTTTTTAACATCTATTTGCACATAGGGAATGTGGGCGATGTTGGGCCAATCTTGCCCTTTCCCCTTCGAGCACCTTTGTTTTAGGAGTGGGCAGTCTATGATACATAGTTGTGAAAGCGTGTGAGGCAGCCCTTCCCTTGGGCAAAACGACTGAAGCTTAGGGCAACATTGGATCTCTAGCACTTCAAGTGAGGTGAGGGTTTGAAGAGCCAGGGAGGATAGAGATTTCACATTCTGGAAACCTTGAATGGAAAGAAAGGTCAGGGTTGTAGGAAGAATCGGTGATCTTTGACCATCTGAAAAGGAGGCAACTCGTGGAAATATGCCCCATCGGGATAGGGGTGTCTTGATATTCTCATACCGGTAGATACCAAGTGATGTAAGAGCAGTGAGGTTCTGCAGTTGATAAGGTAGCAGCTCCACATTCTTACAATTAGAAATATACAGTTCTCTGAGTTTGTAGAGGCAATCTGGTACAATTTTGAGAGAGGGATATGACCAGATACCCAAATATTCAAGTGAACTATTGTTGGAGTGAAACATCTCCTCTGAAATCGACTCCAGTTGTGCACAATTCAAAATATCAAGTTTCTTAAGGGTGGAGGGAAACTTGCCTGTGGGGAAGAATGTGAGAGATGGACAGTTAAAAATGACTAAGACATGAAGACCACCACTGGTGGCGGTGGTGGTGTTGGAATCATGGTGCATCATTCCCCCCGGTAGAGACTAGCTTTTCACAGTCACTTATGATGAATTCCTTGAGCGTGGTGGGTAACTCACCTTCTGGAAAACCAATGAGAGATGGACACGTAGCTATTCTCAAGTATTCAAGGAGACACACGTCGCTACCGTTATTACTACCATCTTTCATCACCATCATCCAATCAGGTAGACATCGTAGACCTTCACAACTATCAATATCAAGACGTCTAAGCATGGGCGGGAACCCGAACTCTGGAAATAACACCAGCTTTGGACAATTACTGATTTTCAACTCTCCAAGACATGTTAGCCTGTGCAGTCCATTTGGAAGCTTCTCTAGGTTATTACACCCCCTAATTGTCAAAGATTGAAGCTTGCTAGGTAGCTTGTGCTTTTCCTTTTCTCCCAAGGATACAAGCTCGGGACAACTGCTAGTTTGCAACTGCTGAATACCATCAAATTCATTTTCCCACAAACACGTCAATTCATCACATTCATCAATGTCTAAAACTTGAAGCCCCGACAACAATTGCATACTCCCTTCATGTAATCTGGTGAGCCCTACTATTTTTTCAATTCCTAACTCGGTGAGTGAAGGCAATTCCAATCCACTCTTTAGTACCGCCTCATTGCAATCTTTTACTCTTAATTTAGAAAGAGATGAAAGCCTTTCAAGTGAAGACACCCACTGTGGGCATCCCAAAATGGAGAGACGTACAAGGGACGGTAGGTTAGTGGGTAATTTCTTGATTAATTTGCGGCAATTTACGATTTCAAGGTGAAGGAGACAAGGATATGGCTCTGATAAAGATGGACTCTCCCAATCTTCCCATTGTGACATACCCGAAAAAGATAGAGACTCTAAGGACGGGAAAGGCTTATTGGAAAGACAAGTCTCTCCATAAAACTCTCTACCCACAATTTTTACTTCTTTCAACCCTTCAATCCTTACGTGTTTGAGCATGGGTAACCACCCCAAGCACGGTAAAGATGTGCAATTTCTACAATTCACCAGATTTACATCCACCATCTTAGAGAATGAAACATCTCCCATCCAACGGGGAAATTCTGGACCACCATAATACTCAATTTTTAGTTTGTTCAAATTGAAGTGTGGCTGTAAAGAGTCAAGTACATCTTTTTGATTCCTTGCATTGTGTGAATCATCCAACCCACCACTCCACTTTATCGTCAATTCTTCAAGCTTCTCCTTCTTGTTTAGACTAGCAACCCTTCCATCTTGAACATTTGCTACATTTTCCAATTTTGAAATGCAAAGTCCCCCTTGAAGTTGGGGCATATTCCTTAACTCCTTTATGTTCAAGCCATTGTCTTTACCCACAATAAAATTAGACAATACTTGCAAGCTTTTTAATTTGCAGATTCGTAGAGGCATTTCTTCTAGATTTGTATTGGTCACATCAAGGTGTCGAAGATTATTTAGGTTCTCAATGCTCAAAGGCAACGTAATAAGTTCCCAACAATTTGATAATATTAATGTCTCTAAGTTATAGAGGTTACCTAGTGAATCAGGTAATCGTTTGACTATTGTTTTCGATAAATTAAGATACCTAAGATGTTTCAAATCACCAACTGAACTTGGTATCTCACTTATCTGATAACCACTCAATGAAAGCACCCTTAGGCACCTTAGCTTGGGCATCAATTCTTCAAGTACCTTGTTACTCAACCAATAAAGACGCCATGACGCATCAGTTGGTAATGCGATAAATGTACGCAAATACTCCATCCCATAAAAGGCTTCAAACTTTTTGAAGACATCGTATCGGCCACGAATGAATGATGAAAGACGAGCCTTTTTAGAAATAGTTTGCTGCTGATTACCTTCCAAATTCTCTTCCAAAGAAAAACATATTTCTCCACCAACAAATTTTGCTAAATCGTTAATGAGATCATGCATTACGAATTGGGATTTATTGCTACTTGATGGTTGAAAAAATGATCGAGACAACAATTCCTGGAAGTAGTCATCGCCTAAATCTTCAATTTCGCTTTGTTGCCCATAACATTCTGAGCGTTGAATTAGACTCTCTGCCATCCATAAGCGAATCAGTTCTCTCTTATCAAATTCATAGTCTTTCGGAAATATTGCACAGTAACTGAAACATCTCTTCAGAGGAGAAGGGAGATGATTATAACTTAATCTCAATGCAGGAAGAATACCGCATCGTAAATCCCATATTTTGCTAGTCAAAATAACATTCCACTTATCTTCTCTCTGTTCATGGCGTAGAAGACCACCGAGTGCTGTTGCAGCCAAAGGCAAGCCTCCACACTTTTTCACAATTTCCTTGCCGATCAATGCCAAATTTGAATGCTCATTGATATTTCTGTTCTCAAAAGCATGTTTCTGAAACACCGACCAACAATCATCATCAGACAAATGTTTTAGCTCATAAAAGTTTTTATCTCCTCCCATCATAGATGCAACATTTTTACTCCGTGTTGTAATTACGATTTTGCTTCTTGGTGCTCCTGACCAGAAAGGGGACCGCAAACAATTCCAATCATTATAATCCTCGTTCCATATATCATCTAGAACTAGAAGAAATTTTTTCCCCTTCAATTCCTCCCTCAATTTATCTTGAATTTGATTGAAGTCTAGTGAATCACTATTGCTGTGAGAAGTACTGACCGAGTTGAGGATTGTCTTGGTTATTCTCATTGCATCAAACTGATCTGATACAGAAGCCCAGGCTTTTACGTTAAAATGCTTGGTTGTCTCAGCATCATCGTACACCAGCCTTGCCAATGTGGTCTTGCCCATCCCACCCATGGCCACAATGGAGATTACAGAAACATTGGTTTCAATGGGTTCATCTCTAAGCAGCATATCGATTATAATCTGTTTATCAGCATCCCTGCCATAAACCCAAGGTTCGTCTAACAGAGATGTTGTGAGTGGCCTTTCCCAAGTAGACTGGGTTATAGCAGCCACCTTGTCTAAACCAAGCTCAGCCTTTTGGGCATAAATAGCTTCTAATCGGGTAGTGATGTCCTTTATCTTGGACCCCATCTTAACATTACGCATACAACCAATAGGAGTGAAAGTAGTACAACAAGTAGGGATAAACTTGCGTACCTTGCTTGTGCTAACCTCACCATCAACTTCAGCTATCATCTTTCTTCGCAAAGCTTCGTAGGAGAACTCGTCCAAGATGTCCTCCATGTCATAAGCCAAATCTCTGACATCACCCAGCCATGCTTTCACGGACTGCTTGGTGATCTGCTTGTCCTCAGCATCGTCGAGTACTTCACGAATCTCCAACAGTTTCGTCTTCCATTTCTTGAGCTCAGAGTGGACTTGCTCTTGGCGCGCGTACTTCCACAAATCAGAGGAGGCCAGCTTGTTGAACAAGAGTTCAAGGGACACAGAAAGAACAACCTCTCCAACAACTTCCATGGTGATCAGTTTGCAGAGAGAGAGCTAGAAACCACAGCACTTTGAAAACAAATTTTAGAAAGCAGAAAGAAGTGTGGGTTGCTGGGTGGAGGCTTAAATATTAGAAAGCTTAAAGAAAGAGGAAGATGATGTTTGAGAGCATGCTGAGTAGACCATGTGCACCACACCCCGTCTTCTCTAGTGCTCCATCACATTCTAATAAACAAATCAAAATCTCTACTACAAATTAATTTTGCAGCAGCTTCCATAGATTTTAATGGATTTAGTACAACTGAGTGAAGTCAATTTATTAAATGATGGGAACGTGCATGCACATGCAATATGAACATTATGGAGTTTCAGACTGCCAGGCTGCCCATGTGCATGCCATTGTTGTATTTACATATTTATTTATTTTTCTAATTTAAAAATCTGTTAATTTTTTTTTTTTTTAATTTCCTGAGGCACATTTTTCAAGCTTAAGATTCCCAGGGCAATAATATTGTATTCTTGATGTAAAATGCAAGTGAGATGGAAGGAGGAATTAATTTGTTTTATTATTCACCATTTTTACATGTTAATATATATATATATATATATATATATATATATATATATATGTTTCAAATTCCATTTTCTTTGAATACCCCTCCTACCTAAATGACTTTCAAAAAGTGCATTATCCAATGCTACAAATCATAAATCAAAAAAAAAAAAAAAAAAACCAAACACGTGTTTTCTTATGCTTGTTTTTAAAAACTATTTTTAGTATTTTATAAAAATGAAGGTATTTAATAAATTATTTTTTAAACCAGAGCTTTTTTAAAAAAAAAAAAAAAAATCTTGTTTAAATAAGTTATTTTTAAAAATAAATTTTTTTATTTTGTAAAAATATTATAAATTTAATTTATATGATATGAATTAAATAAAAAAAATTGTAACTTTTTTTAGGTTGCGAAAATTTTGAGGGAAATAAAATAAAAAGAAAAGAAAAATAAAAAAATAAACTTTGCGCAAGTAAATTTTCTCTTCGTTTTAATTAAAAAATGATTAAGAAATCAAAATCTTAGCTGGATCATTGGAGCCAGCGTGGGACTTCCAGACTGGCCCATGTGCATGTCATTATTTATTTATTTTTGTACTTTCAAAGCATATTATTTTTATTTTCAATATTTTAAGACTGGCGCATTTTTCAAGCTTAAGATTCTTTTTATAATTGTTGTTGGTTGTATCAAGATTAATTTAAATGTTAGATAAGAGTTAACGCAACTTACTTGCAATTTATTAAATTTGAGTTAATAATATTAGACGATAGAATTAGCCTGTCATTTTTTTATTTTATAATTATGGCCGGCTTGGTTCTTATAAATATGAAGATTAAATTAAAATATTAAGTAAGGGCACTCACTTACAATTCATTAAACCGGATTTAGTAAAACTAACTTATAAAATTAGCTTAACTTTTTTGTTTTTTATAATTGTGGTCGATAAATTTTTTGTCAATTTGGGATGACAATGAGACGAGTTTTTTTTTTTTTTTTTACTCGTCTAACAGGACATATTTGAAATTTAAATAAACAAATTATGAGTAAATTTGAGATTTTTTTTAAAACCTAAGTCAAGTTTAGGATGAGTTCGAGTATTACCTAATCCCGCTCCCCCCACCTTGATTATATATAAAATTAATTTAAAATGTTAATTTAATTTAACTTTTGTTTTCCTATTTTTAATAAAATAAGTTATAAAAAATTATAATATTTTAATTATTTATAAAATATATTTATTTTGATATAATTAAAAATATTTAAATAATAATAATTTTTTTTTTAAAAAAAAGTTAAAGCCGAGGTATAGGAAATTCGCATACCCATCCCGCCCTACCTCATCCCATCTAATTTTTTTAATGGGATGATGATGAGAATTATTTTGAATAAATGAGATAAGAGTGAGATGAGTGCAACCCATCCCCAACCTGCACTGTTGTCATCTACAAAACCAAGATTAATTTAATAAAAGATTAGGTAAGGGAATCTATTTGCAACTTATTAATTTCAATTAATTTAAAAGGTTAGTCAAGCAAATCCACTTCAAAATAATAATGATAAGCTATTTTTTTTCTTTGTGCTTTGAATTTATTACTAATTGAACTTAAATATAAATAAAACTAATTAAAATTTAAATATCACTCAATAAATAATATAATAAAAAAATAATTATTTATTTTATATACATCTATATATATATATAATAAAAATATAATTATCTAATTAATATTAATAAATACATAAATCGGGTTGGAGTTATTTGGCCTTGCCCAACCTGATTTCAATTCGAGGTAGATCTTTTAATCTATGGTTAATTTAAATTGCAAAAGAGGTCATCTAAGGTTGTGTTTGTTTTTTGGCTTAATAGAAAAAGCCAAATATTTTAGCTTTTTCTATTCAGCCAAAAGTGACTTATTGACATCATCCAACATAACTAAACTGAACTTATTGATAACAAGTTTACTCTAGTTATGTTGGATGATATCAATAGATCACTTTTGGCTGAATAGAAAAAGCTAAAATATTTGGCTTTTTCTATTCAGCCAAAAAACAAACACTACCTAAGTCTATTCAAATTCTTATTGAATTTGAATTTCGTTGTGTTAAAACTTCTCAAATTTCATTGCTAATTTAACCCATGATAAATTAAAGTGATGGTTTAAAAGAAAGAAATAAAATTTGAACATTTGTAGAGACATGACCGTACTTACTATTAGTAATTGGCTTCTGATAGATTTGCAAGGATGTAGCACAACTACAAGGCTTGGTGCGATCACGATCTCGACTTACTGTTTAAACTAGAAAAAAAAATTTGCCATATGATGATATCTAACTGTAAATTTACCAACAACAAAGGATTGATTCCGAAATTAGGACACCTAAGGGTGTTCTAGTTGAGTGGTTATGGAATAAGTAAGACACCAAATTCATTCTAGGGTTTCAAACATTTGAGATATCTCGATTTGTCCAACACCAAATTCGCTTATATCAAATACTTACCTAATTCACAATATGATCATTTATAATAATCTTCAAATGTTGATACTATCAAGTTATAGATATCTTACCAAGATACCTATTAGCTTCGATAATCTAATTGACCTTTGATATCTTGATATTATTGTTACAAGTCGATTATAAGAAATGTCTTTAGAAATTGACAAACTAAAAGATTTGCAAATATTGTCAATTTCATTATAGGCAAAAACAATGGTTTGAAAATGAAAGAATTGAAACACTTGTCATATTTTCTAAAACTTTACATATCAAAATTGAAAAATATGGTAAAAATTCAAGATGTAAGGGATATTGGTTTAGAGTTGAAGCACAACCTTGAAACTTCGATAATAAACTTTATACTTCAAAATTGAAAAGTATGTTGAATACCTTCGTATTCATTATTAGCAAAATAGGTTTTGGTTGTAGAAATTAACAAAGATGATGCACAATATTACCTCATTTGAATGTCTTAGGGTGGAGTACTATTGTCCAATCCTCCACAAATCTCTGACAAATAGGTACATTAAATAATTCTTGTATTTGAATTTTTCAAAGTTATGGAACAATTGTCCATAGGCATTTTCAAATATTTATTTTACATTATATATTGAAAATAAAGACAAAATGTCTAATTCATATAATTCAATTTTTTATATTGATGAACTTTTGTCTGGTACTTAATTTTTCAATAAAGATTAGCCACCCAAAATTTTTTTTCCACGACTATAAAAGTTTGCAAACTAATTAACATTTTTTTTTTCCTCATTTCGATTGTGGGCAGATAGATTTTATTGAATTCAAGATTACTCTAAATAATCAAGAAATTATGTGCTTTTTGGCAATGTTTATGAAAATAGTTTTTTTTAATTAAAAAAAAAATCCTTGAAAATAGTTCTCCCTTGTTTTTAAGAATGGGTTCGGTCTAGGCATTTAATTGTGAAAAACAATTTTTTTTAACTTATTTGTATATACTTATATACACTATAAAATTTTAGAAGCTATCATATTTTAATAATATTTGAAAAAATTTGTGTACCACGGGTCTCATACAATGATAAATCAAGTTGTCTTCCATTCAAATAAAGAAAATATATATATATTGACAATTAAAACATAAATGTTAAAGAAAACAAAAATTATAAATTTGATAATTAAGAGTTAAAGTGAAAAAAAGGAATTATTTTTTATAAAATATGCATAAAAATTTTTTTTAAAAAAAAGAGAAATTAAAGTGAAAGAATAACTTAATTATTTTGGTCTCTTTATTATCGCATAAACCCTTTTTTATAAATTAAGGCTAACACCAATATAGTAATAGTGCAAGCATGATGATAATTTTGTCATCCACAAATTACCATAAATAATTATATTAGGATGACAATTATTCTTACAATATGTCTCATTAAAATCTCACTAAAAAAATCATGTGATAAAAATCCTAGTGAAAAAAAAAATACATTATTCTTTTAATGCTTTTGGACTATTGAGACTATCTCGTTAAAGACTTTGTTATTAAAATCGAGCGGGACAAAACTTGGATGGAAGGAAAAATAGTACAATGTAATAATAAATACATATCATGTTTGAGATCTAACCTTGTGAAGATTTTAAAGGTAATCAACATCTTCATATCAAAGTAGTTGTGATTATATTCCTTGCTTGGGTTTTTCCTCTTTTTATAATTATGACCTATATGATTCTTATCGATCTCAAGATTAATTTAAAAGGTTAGGTAAGAGATTAGTCTACTTGCAATTTATTAAGTTGGAGTTAATAAAATTAATTTGTCATCTTTCTTTTTTTTATAATTATGATTGGCAAGGTTCTTGTCAATACCAAGATTAATTTAAAACATTAAATAAGATAATGTATTTGTAATTTATTAAATTTGAGATAATAAAATTAACTGATGAAATTAACTAATCTGTCTTTTTGTTTTTATAATCTTGGTCGGCCCGATTCTTATCAATTTAAATATCACTAATAATTTATTATATATATAAAATAAAATATAATTATCAAATTAAAATTATTAAATACTTGGTTAGTACAAAAATAAACTGACAATGCGCGCATGGGCCAGCCTGGCAGTCTCATGCAGGCTCCAGAAATATAATTTTAATGAGGTTCACAATGCTTGAGCTGGTCCAATAATCCAGCTGAGACCCCGTGATTTCTTTCTTTGAGTGTAACACAACACCACATCACAGCATGGGATTTTTTTTATGAATTTATAGTAAATTAAAAAATATTTTTTCTAAAAAATGTAATTTCTATTAAGGCTGTTGACAAAATTATAACATTTTATGCCTTACAACTGTTCTTGGCAAGTGGGAACAGAGCAAAATCAAAGGGCTAGAATTGCAGGATTATCCGGAATTGTTTCTGAATAGAGTGACTCATAAGTAGCAACAGGTCTCTGGACTTCTTTCAAATTTTTAAATGTACTTCTCTTACGTCTTTCCAAGAGCTCAGATTCTAGCAATCCACTTTCAAGTTTAGACTAAATGCATGTTGTCTAATGCAAAAGAAGAAACGACACTTCACTTGAATATGGGTATGTTTCTTATCTCTACCTCTCACATCATTGTCAACAAATGCCTTACCGGCTGCTTAAACACCTTGATATTTACTATTGTGAAAGACCATGTTTTGGCTAGTAGAGATGGGGATAATTCAGCACAACAAAGATGCATAAGATACTGCCCCCTGATGGCTTGAAGAAGAAAAGAAGAATCACCAAATTGTTTAGCTTGACCGAGAAAGGAAGAACCAAAGAAAACAGAGCTGAAGAAAAAAAAAATGATAACTTCTGTGCAAGGATATCCTAACCATCAAAAGAAGCTGGTATGATATTAGCTACAAGGTCCCTAACTGAAGTAAGCAAACTATGTAAAGTCAAACAAGGTGGTATACCCATGACTGCTACATTTCAGTAATTTCATTCGACTGTCATGCTGCAAACTCTGAGAATCAATACAATGGGCTATTATCAAAGAGACAAACATTCAAAGCCATGACACTTTTTCCTGATCTACAAACCTAATGACTATGATTCAATCTAAATAATAATATTATTACAGCTGAATAAGGTTTCTACTTTTCTCGACGAGTGGGTATAGAGCAAATCAGAAGGGTTTTCTCCAGAATTGCAGGATTATCTAGATGCTACAGGTGTCCCAATGTTGCAGAACACTTGAACCAATTGATAGAATCCCTGCAATACTCTGAAATGGGGACATCCAATATCAATCCGGCATTGGATAGGGAGAAAGGTTCATGATATATGTAGTGAGATTCTCTTAATAATTATGTTGATGAATTTTGAGCCGAGTGTTTTGCCCTGGAGACACCATCTGAATGGGCCCTTTTGTCCTGAAGACAACATTTACATGGAAAGGAGCAGTCGTTAATTCAAGGAAAAATCTTTCCACCTGAATCTAAACTTTTCCAGATGCTCGCTCTACAGCAGGTTTGAATAGCCCAAATGATTGAGTAGCCTATCCCAAGAAGTCAAAATATGAAGTTTTGTTGATTTCAATCCATTATTTGGTCCTAAGTCGCTGAATCTTTCTGAATTTTCCACAGTAATCAGTCCAAATATCCCAAAATTTTAAGTTCATTTGGCTGAACTGCTAGGGAGTGATGATGACAAAAAACTTTAATTTGATTTAGGAGGGTCACCTGTATCTCAATTCATAGATTCTAAAGAATGGATTACTTAACAATAGCAAACCCGTAACTGAAAACATCAGAAATGCTTAACCCTCGAATCTTACTACGAGAAAATGGAACATAAAGAGCAATGACCAAACGCTCACTTTCAGATAATCAACGAAGCTAAAACCGAAGAAAAATCAAACCAATTCTTGAAAAAACAAAGTAATAAGAGCTCTTCAAACTATCAAATTTCTATAAACGCAATAAAAAATAAAAAATAAAAACAAAAATTCCACAACTGCAACAAACTAGCTAAAAAGAATAGTCCTTGATATTACCCTTTCAATGGATGACTCAGAGGAACGAACAAACCGCACAACTGGGCCGGCCTTGGGGTCAGGGAGAGCATAGTTGAAGGTGGAATTGAGGGGTCTAGAGGACTCATCAAGGGGCTTTGATGGTGGGTTCGAAGACAAGATGGTTTCAGTAGGAGGAGATGGTGGCAGCGGCGGTGGTGATGATTCATGAGATGATGAGCTCACGGAAGCTAGACAACGCGAAAATCGCCTGTGATTTGTGGGAGGACGAAGACGAGACAGGGAGAGTGAGAGTGGAGTGTAGGACATTGCAGCGAAGAGGGCCATCGCAGAGGGAACTGAGAGAGAAAAGGACAAAACAAAATGAAGAAAGTGTGGTGTGAGCCTGTGAGGAGTTTGAGGACTGACGTAGTGACATATGAGGTCAATGTTTTGTGTGTGGAGCCCACGGTTGCTCATCACGCGGGTAAATTAACGGTCTGGTTTAATCGCGTAGCTCACAATTCTGAGTCCGAAAATTATTTTAAATACTTTCTTATTTATTATGCTCGTATATAAAAAAATAAAATATCAATTATAAATTTCAAAAATTAATTTTTTTAACCGTTGATTTGGTTAATAAATATTCCTTTTTATTTTTTATAATAAAATTATACTCTTTCTCGTAATTATTTCCATGTATATATTTCTTCAGTCGGATTTTCTTAAGATTAATTTTGATGATTATAGAGCAAAAAATTAAATTTTAGGAGGATTTATTTTCAGTATGATGGATTGCTTGGAGGATAATGTTGAAAGTCCATAGGAATAGAATAATCTAAGTATGAGGAGTTTAAGGTTATGTTTAGTTCCTTTGTTAAGAAAATAAAAAATATTAAAAAAATAATTTTTTTATATTTAATTTTATAATCAAAAATAAAAAAATCAAATATAATTAAAATTTCTAAAAAATTTATATATTTTTAAATGGTTAATCTTTATATAATAAATGAAAATAAGTCAAATGAGTTTAAATAAACAAATAAAAATAATTTATTGATTTTAATTTTTTTACTTTTTCTCTTTTTTTTCTTTGAAATAGTGAATGAAAAAAAAATTGAAGTTAATAAATTAATTTAATTTGCTACTTCAAACTTATTTTAAATTTTTTTATATAAAGATAAAATAATTTAAAATCCATAGATTTTTAACTAATTTTAATTATATTTGATTTTTTTTATTTATATTTTCCATATTATAACCCAATATGAAAAAATTACTATCCTCGTTATTTTTTTCTTTATTACTTTTTGGAACAAATATAACTTCAGACTATGTTTGGTTTCCAAAAAATTTAAGAGAAAATGTTAAGGAAAGAAAAAATAAAAGAAAATAAAAAAATAAATTCAAAGTAAATAAATTATTTTATATGCTTATTCAAATTCATTTTACTTATTTTCCTCTATTATATAAAGATTAAATAATTTTAAAATACATAAATTTCTAACTAATTTAAGTAATATTTGATTTTCTTTCATATTTTCCATATTAAAATTAAATAGAAAAAAACCATTTTCCTAAACATTTTTTTATTTCCTTAGCATTTTCCTAAAACCAAACAAAACGTAAAAGTTTTGAATTGAAAGTAAATGTCATTGTATAACTTTATTGATTGGTTGGATCCTTACTAGGGGAGGGAGTCGTTTTTTGTTTTCCCTTCAATTTTTTGGCCATCGAAAGATGGCCATTGTATATATCTTGTGTGCTTTTTCTATGTTGTTGATATGCGTTTGGAGGATAGATTTTAATAATATATATATATTTATATATTTTTCTTAACTTCTTATTTTTATTTTTAATGTGAAAGCACTTTTAGATTTAGCATGCCCATATTATTAGTTGTAAGACAAATGATAGAATTGAAAAGAATGGCTTGGGCTTTGTTCTCAGAAGAAACAGTGATAGTATTATAAGTAGGGAAATGGTTACAAATTATAGATGGGAGATCCTTCCAATTAGAAGATGTTATGAGAGGAAGGTAAAAGAACGAATGACAATAGCAAAAAATAGACACCAACCTAAGGCCCCCAGCACAAGTACCCAAGTCCAGCACTGAAACACAAAACAAGGGTGAAGGTGAAGACAAGATGAAAGGCATTTGGCTTCAAGGGTTGATATGATCTATTGGCGAACCTATCAGCTTCCTGATTGGTTGCTCTAGGCTTTCAAGAGAAGGAGCATCTCATGTCTCTAGACAGCTTCTCTATCCTTGGCAACCAATGGCTATGTCTCAATAAACAACCCTTCTTTTATCTGTGACAGGTTGATTTTACACCTCAAACTTGCATGGCATATTGCTGTTGAATTGAAACCCACAAATTTTATTTTGGCATTATGGTCATCCCCCTCTTATGTGCTTCCAAATTTTGGTAACTTATTTCATTTTCTGCCAGGTTTAGCCCTGAAGCTCTAAACTGGCTGTTCATCAAGGGATTGGTTGGCTGGTTTTTGCAAGTCTCACTGCTGAAAGTATCATTGCTTTCATTGGGTAGTGGGGAGGCACCCTTTCTGGACATTGTGGCATAGCAGGGTACACTTTCACAGGGATGTGCTTTGCTGTCCATGGGAGGGATCATGTGGAGCTACTCATATTATTTCTTGATGCCCTGGGCATGCCTATGCATGGGAATATTCTTGGTAAAGACAATGAAGAGAGTCCTCTTTACAGAGGTGAGGAGTTATGTTTCCGGCAAGCATCACCATCCCTTGCTCTTTATTGCTTTGGCTCAGTTCCCACTTTTCATATGGCTTGGCAACATTAGCCTTCATTGGCTTTTCTGAACTTCATCTTTTGATAACTGTATCTGGAAACAATTTGCTTCTGTGGAAGTCTTAAAATGTTGTAGTTTTGGTCTAAGATCTAGGCCAAGTGAACGTTCTCCTAGACTAGAAATATTCTTTAACCTTATGCTAAAGCTTAAATATGATTCAATTGTTCTCCTAGTTAAAGCAAAAACCAAGCACTTGGCTTCCTTGTTCAGAATTATTTATCCTTTTTTCCCAATTGATTGGAAATGAACTGGTTTACCACTTGTACTTTGACATGTTCATTTCAAGCAACTGTAGTTAATAAAACAATTGAGCATGAACTGGAGTTGCCAATGGAATCCTGAAAGTGGATGACATAAATTACTTGGTGCCTTCTTCTGGCACATGATACTCATGAACTGAATGTCAGCATGGCATTCATGAATCAAGTTTCAAAACAATTGAGCTCATATAGATCTTGCATAACTGGAAATCAAAGTGAATCTCATGTTGTTTTTGATGGGTTTAGAAAAAAATCAATGACATCACAATGGCCTTTGTCAATGACATGGTTTTAAACTCTGGTTCAAAACATCCACTGCAATGGGATAATGACCTTAACATCCAGTGATGACTCTGGTTCAAAACATCCACTGCCATGAGATCATGGCCATAACATCTGACGGAACTCGTTTTCCCAGACACACGGAGATGGATTAGGTAGGGGTGACTCTGAATCACTTGCATTGAGTATACTTCGTATGAAGTCCCTGAGGTCAGTTGAAGGTTGTCTGGTGATCAGCTAGATAATTCCAAATACTTGACGCGAGGCTAGATGCTTGAGGGTAAATCAAGAGGCATAGCAGTTGTAAATCGTCTCCCCATATGGCAAAACCTGTTCTGTCACAATGATAAAAAGGAGTTTAATTATGGCAGGTAATGGAGCTTCAGGCAATAGGATGTGAGACAGTGAGAGGTGAAGATAGAGCAACATACATTTCTTGCCCATCGAATGATGCCCATCCAATATATACAGACTGCAATTTTTAGCAACATTGAAGAAAGTTGGCCTCTCATTAAGACACTAAGATCACACTTAGAAATCTTAAAGAATTCGGAGAATGTGTCAATGCCTTGCATCATTCCATTTAGAAATCTGAGTCCCAGAAAGGTGTTGATGCCGATGTTCCGAAATTTTGAGATCATGTTGCAATCTATTCTCCTGCCACAGTAACAAGATTTCTTTGCAATGAACAGTCATGATAATTTCACATCTGCTAATGCTAGCATAAGCCACATTGAGCAAAACAATTGATCCTTGGATTATTACCAATCTCTAAGGAATTGAAAAAGGCCAAATGGTCAAGCTCCAAAGTTCTTGACGACATTCCCAGTTCACCAATCAACGATAGTATCATAAGTGAAACAGAAGACACGAAGTCTGAAACATTCAAAATCAAAAGCATTTGTTTTGATTCTTTAGCAAGAAAAATAATGTAATGGATCTTATTTGTATGTGTATCAAGTTTAAAACAACACGCCATTGCATGACTCCTTAATTGGCTTCCAATATTTAAATAATTCAAAGACGCCATTATGTTTAATTCCGATATAAAAGACTGTCAAAGAAGGGGGATATAAATTTGCTTGAAATTTATGCAAGAGAACCAGTCTTTGATTGTAGGAGACTTAACAAACCTTTGGTTTTTTGTCGATAGAATCTCATTAACTGGATTCCTGAAAAACGTATTAAAAATAAGTAAACACTTGTCACAGTTGAATTCCAAATCCAAAGTCAAAAGAAGATTGTTTATTGTAGAACTAAACACAATTACTAAACCTTATAATGCAAGAATGCAAGACTGTCCTAAAACACATTTCCCATCTTATCATATTCAATTTATAGCCTTCCTGCATAACTGTATTTTATATTTGAAAGGTAAATTAGACATTTTTTATGTGAGTAATAAGAGAGTAAATGCCATGAAAGGCAAACCATACAAATGAAGAAGCTGTAAACATATAAGAGTGCTTACTAATAACCGTTGAATGATATGTTAATTGTCTCTCTTTCAATCTGCAAGAGTTTATATTCGGTGAATCATAGTATGCCACCAAGAAAAATGCCTCCCTTCCTCGCTGTTGGAAAAAAATGTAGCGAAAAACACATAAGTTGCCAATAGAAATATACTGGTTTAAAAATAAAGCATTTCAAGTTACATAAGGTTTGTACAAGTTGTAACTGACCTCAAAAAATCTGTATGTTTGATAAAGGTCATTTTAATGAATCCTAACAATGGTTAAAAAGACATCCGAAAGGGGGAAAGTTGGATTAGCATTGCGCATCCACCTAAAAGGAGTAACATGAAATGCATCAATATAAAATGAGATGAAAAGAAAATAGTAGTGCTCATAAAAATCCTTTCTACAAAATAATGCACAAACAAGCAATTCATCAGTGTAAAACAAATACAAGTTGTTCTTTATATAGGTCATAGTTCCATTAGAGAGCAATTTCAAACAATCACAACAACTGAGCACAAGACTTCATAACATGGATGACAAACCAGTCTTCAGAAAGAACCCAAAGAAATGTGTGATTCTCGACTCTCCAAGAGATGTGTGATTATTCAGTCTTACTGCCAGCTTCTCCAAGATAGCACAAAAAATAGGTTCATGTCTATTGAAGACAGGTGAACTAAGCAGTGTCCAAGGATTGGTGCCAAAATCCTCTCTATTGCAAGTGCTTAGGGAACACCTTAAGTCATAGACATAGAGAATTTAGAAAAAAAGTCAGCAAATATAGGAATCTAAAAAAAACCAATAAAAATGTAAAATAAAAATTGTAACATACCATGATCTTGCTATGTTGTTGTTTATCCTCTTTCTTCACTCTCAACATCGACAATAGAAACAAAAACAACAAGTGCCAACAGGAATTTGCCACAGTCACTATAGACATGGAGCCTCCAAATATAAAACCCGAATTCCCTTCAACAAGAAGAAAAATACTTATACTCTGACACCTGTGACATGCACCTTTTAAACTTGCAAACTCCAAAAGAAGAGATATGGTTTCATCAAATTAAAAATTTGAGAAACTAAAAGTAAAACCATTTTGTTTTTGCCCAAATCTGTACAAGTAGGCATATGTAAATATGATAGTAGCTCACATTTTGGAAAGCAAGTGGGATATATTAGAACAGATACAAGGTGCTGTTGTTGCTATGTCATAATTCCATTAGGTAGTTCTGGGCTATCACAGTCACAAAGAAAAGACCACTTGGGATAAATTGAAAACCAGTTCTTGTGAAAGACAAGTTTCACACTAAACCTGCAGCCTTATGAGGGCATGAAAAGAGGTTCTTATTTATTAAAGATGCAAATGAATTCTTGATTCAGAGGTCCTTCGTAAACCACTGAAGAATCTATCACCAATCATAAAAGGATGAAAATTTTACAAAGATAGTCCTTAGAAAGCAATAATATATAGAATCAACTATATAAATGAAAGTCACGCACCACAATTTTGCTAGATTGTATTTTATCCTCTTTTTGTCGTATTAAAAAATGGTAATAAATTGCCAATAAGCCTTTGATACAAGAGGAAAATTCCAATCAATCAGCACAATAAAAAGACCATGTGTACCTCCTTTGATACTTTGGACCCATCCTTTTGACACCTGCATCATCAATGTAAACAATTTGGTACATAAAATTGTAAGATTTACTATTACTGTTTAGAGGTAGCCGAGTTAAATGAAAACAAATTGCAACAATATATATATGGGAAATAGAAAGTGGTATTAAGGAGAGAAAGAGGAAGAATTGCATGTTGGGAATGAGCATCCAGTGGACAAGAAGAAAATTCAAGAAAATTAGTCATTAAAATAGAAAAATAAATAAACAAAATATATAGATGACAGTCACTCACTATAGTCTTGCTGGGTTTTTCTTTGTCCCCTGTTGACACTCAAAAACAAGAAAAAAAAAATAGCAACAGGGGACAACTGGAGCTAGCTGCATTCACCCCATACTTTGAAGTCTTTGATATAATACCCGGAGTTGCATCCTCTTTGAGAACCTGCATCACAAATGTAAAAATTTAAGAGCCAGATAACAAGACACTGGATAGTAGCTATGATGACATCTAATAAGTTGAACTAAAATAATCATGGCTACACAAAGGAATTGATAAAGCCATCTAATTTCCACAACAATTGAACTTTAATAAACTGCATTTGCTTCTAGTATAGCCTCCTCTGTATGTCAGCCTTAACTCTATTCTGGAAACCAGAAAATTATACTTAAAAAATGCAATTGAATAGTACAACTGATGGAATAAAAATCATAAGAAGATGTTGCTAACCAGTGGCTATTGCTAAATATTCCACCTGTCCTTGAATGGAATAAATGGATCCTCTCTTTATCGTTGTAAGTATCACATATAACCTCTTAAACTTCAATGGTCACTGAGAACTAAAAAGAACAAAGGAAAAAGGGAAAGTGAGTACCCTATGGAGATTATGGACAAGATTTAGTAAATAGAATTGGAGAGGCAGAGGCAGCGATGCATACCTAGAATTGTGTTAAATTGAAGAGAAAACCAAGCTACAAGCCATTTCAAAAGCCACTTCCTAGGCAAATTTTTAACAAAAAGTCTAGTAAGAAACTTACAA
Source organism: Vitis rotundifolia (assembly GCA_030254885.1). NCBI lineage: Eukaryota > Viridiplantae > Streptophyta > Magnoliopsida > Vitales > Vitaceae > Vitis > Vitis rotundifolia. Next base: position 20,514,783 of record CM058163.1, read on the forward strand.
GTAATCAATTGGGGAAACTGCTATAATGTAGATGAGAAATTGAACGAGGTATTGAGGAGTGAAAGACAAAGAGCAGGCGTACCTTGTTTAATGTAAAGATGGGAGAGAGTTGAATGGTGTTTGCTTCTATATTCTGCAATCCCTCAACTTATTATTGCTCAAAGACGTTTTTATCATCTATTCGCACATAGGGAATGTGGGCGATGTTGGGCCAATCTTGCCCTTTCCCCTTCGAGCACCTTTGTTTTAGGAGTGGGCAGTCTGAGATATATAGTCGTGAAAGCGTGTCAGGCAGCCCTTCCCTTGGGCAAAATGACTGAAGCTTAGGGCAACGTTGGATCAGTAGCTCTTCAAGTGAGGTGAGGGTTTGGAATGCCAGGGAGGATAGAGATTTCAGATTCTGGAAATCTTGAATGGAAAGAAAGGTCAGGGTTGTAGGAAGAATCGGTGATCTTTGACCATCTGAAAAGGAGGCAACTCGTGGAAATATGCCACCAATGGTGAGTTTTTCAAGAGAGGTAAGTGTGGCAAGGCCCCATCGGGATAGGGGCGTCTTGATATTCTCACAATCAGAGATAGTAAGTGATGTAAGAGCAGTGAGGTTTTGCAGTTGATAAGGTAGCAGCTCCACATTCTCACAATTCTTAATCTCCAGTTCTCTGAGTTTGTAGAGGCAATCCGGTACAATTTTGAGACAGGGATACGACCCGATACTCAAATGTTCAAGTGAACTATTACTGGAGTGAAACATCTCCTCTGAAATCGACTCCAGTTGTGCACAATCCCAAATCTCAAGATTCTTAAGGGTGGAGGGAAACTTGCCTGTGGAGAAGAATGTGAGAGATGGACATTTCCAAATGTCCAAGACATGAAGACCACCACTGGTGGCGATGGCGGTGGCGGTGTTGGAATCATGGTGCATCATTCCCCCCGGTAGAGACTCTAGCTTTTGACACCTCCATATCTTGAGTTCCTTGAGCGTGGTGGGTAACTCACCCTCTGGAAAACCAATGAGAGATGGACACGTATCTATCTTCAAGTATTCAAGGAGACACACATCGCTACCGTTATTACTACCATCTTTCATCACCATCATCCAATCAGGTAGACATCGTAGACCTTCACAACCATCAATAACAAGACGTCTAAGCATGGGCGGGAACCCCAATTCTGGAAATGACACCAGCTTTGGACAATCATGGATTTCCAACTCTCCAAGACATGTTAGCCTGTGCAGTCCATTTGGAAGCTTCTCTAGGTTATTACACCGCCTAATTGTCAAAGATTGAAGCTTGCCAGGCAGCTCGTGCTTTTCTTTCTCTCCCAAGGATATAAGCTCGGGAGAACCGCTATTTTGCAACTGCTGAATACCATCAAATCCATTTTCCCACAAACACGTCAATTCATCACATTCATCAATGTCTAAAACTTGAAGCCCCGACAACAATTGCATACACCCTTCATGTAATCTGGTGAGCCCTACCATTCTTTCAATTCCTAACTCGGTGAGTGAAGGCAATTCCAATCCACTCCTTAGTACCGCCTCATTGCAATCTTCTACTCTTAATTTAGAAAGAGATGAAAGCCTTTCAAGTGGAGACACCCACTGTGGGCATCCCAAAATGGAGAGACGTACAAGGGACGGTAGGTTAGTGGGTAATTTCTTGATTAATTTGCGGCAATTTACGATTTCAAGGTGAAGGAGACAAGGATATGGCTCTGATAAAGATGGACTCTCCCAATCTTCCCATTGTGACATACCCGAAAAAGATAGAGACTCTAAGGACGGGAAAGGCTTATTGGGAAGACAAGTCTCTCCATAAAACTCTCTACCCACAATTTTTACTTCTTTCAACCCTTCAATCCTTACGTGTTTGAGCATGGGTAACCACCCCAAACACGGTAAAGATGTGCAATTTCTACAATTCACCAGATTTACATCCACCATCTTAGAGAATGAAACATCTCCCATCCAACGGGGAAATTCTGGACCACCATAATACTCAATTTTTAGTTTGTTCAAATTGAAGTGTGGCTGTAAAGAGTCAAGTACATCTATTTGATTCTTTGCATTGTGTGAATCATCCAACCCAGCACTCCACTCTATCGTCAATTCTTCAAGCTTCTGCTTCTTGTTTAGACTAGCATCCGTTGCATCTTGAACATTTGCTACATTTTCCAAGTTTGATATGCAAAGTCCCCCTTGAAGATGGTGCATATTCCTTAACTCCTTTACATTCAAACCATTGCCTTTACCCACAATAAAATTAGACAATACTTGCAAGCTTTTTAATTTGCAAATTTGTGGAGACATTTCCTCTAGATTTGTATTGGTCACATCAAGGTGTCGAAGATTATTTAGGTTCTCAATGCTCAAAGGCAACCTAATAAGCTTCCGACAATTTGATAATATTAATATCTCTAAGTTATAAAGGTTACCTAAGGAATCAGGTAACCATTTAACTCTCGTTCTCGATAGATTAAGATACCTAAGATGTTTCAAATCACCAACTGAACTTGGTATCTCACTTATCCAATAACTACTCAAGGAAAGCACCCTTAGGCGTCGTAGCTTGGGCATCAATCCCTCAAGTACCTTGTTGCTTAACCAATTATAATCCCATGATGCATCAATTGGTAATGCGATAAACGTACGCAAATACTCCATCCTATAAAAGGCTTCAAACTTTTTGAAGACATCGTAATAGCCACGAATGAATGATGAATGGCGAGCCTTTTTAGAAATAGTTTGTTGCTGATTACCTTCCAAATTCTCTTCCAAAGAAAAACATATTTCTCCACCAACAAATTTTGCTAAATCGTTAACGAGATCATGCATTACGAATTGGGATTTATTGCTACTTGATGGTTGAAAAAATGATCGAGATAGCAATTCCTGGAAGTAGTCATGGCCTAAATCTTCAATTTCGATTTGTTGCCCATAACATTCTGAGCGTTGAATTAGACTCTCTGCCATCCATAAGCGAATCAGTTCTCTCTTATCAAATTCATAGTCTTTCGGAAATATTGCACAATAACTGAAACATCTCTTGAGAGGAGAAGGGAGGTGATTATAACTTAATCTCAATGCAGGAAGAATACCACATTTATCACTAGGTAAATCCCATATTTTGCTTGTCAAAATAACATTCCACTTATCTTCTCTCTGTTCATGGCGTAGAAGACCACCGAGTGCTGTTGCTGCCAAAGGCAAGCCTCCACACTTTTTCACAATTTCCTTGCCGATCAATGACAAATTGGAATGCTCATCAATGCTGCTATTTCCAAATGCATGTTTCTTGAACACCGACCAACACTGATCATCTGATAAATTTTGTAGCTCGTGCAAGTTCTTATCTCCTTCCATTATATTTGCGACGTTCTTACTCCGTGTCGTGACTATGATTTTGCTGCCTCGTGAACCCGACAGAAAGGGAGACTGCAAGCAACACCAATCACCATAGTTGTCATTCCACATATCATCGAGAACCAGAAGAAATTTTTTTCCCTTCAATTCCTCCCCCAATTTATCTTGAATTTGATGGAAGTCTAGTGAATCAGTATTGCTCTGAGAAGTACTGACCGAGTTGAGGATTGTCTTGGTTATTCTCACTGCATCAAACTGATCTGATACACAAACCCAGGCCTTTAGATCAAAATGCTTGGCTGTCTCAGCATCATCGTACACCAACCTTGCTAGTGTGGTCTTGCCCATACCACCCATGGCCACGATGGAAACTACAGAAAAATTGGTTTCAATGGGCTCATCCCTAAGCAGCATATCAATTATAATCTGTTTATCAGCATCCCTGCCATAAACCCAAGGTTCGTATACACGAGATGTAGAGAGTGGCCTTTCCCAAGTAGACTGGGTTATAGCAGCCACCTTGTCCAAACCAAGCTCAGCCTTTTGGCCATAAATAGCTTCCAATCGGGTAGCCATCTCCTTAATCTTGGACCCCATCTTAACATTACGCATAGCCTCAATTGGAGTGAAACTAGTACAACAGGTAGGGATGAACTTGCGTACCTTGCTTGTGCTGCCTTCACCATCAGCTTCCGCCATCACCTTTCTTCTTAAAGCTTCGTAGGCAAACTCGTCCAAGATGTCCTCCATGTCATAAGCCAAATCCCTCAGATCGCCCAGCCACGTTTTCACCGACTTCTTCGTGATCTGCTTCTCCTCCGCGTCATTCAGCACATCATGAATCTCCGATAATTTTTTCTCCCATATTTTGAGCTCGGCTCGGATTTTCTCTTGGCGTGCAAACTTGAGGAGATCAGAGGAGCGCAGTTGGTTAAACAAAGCTTCAAGGGAGACAGAAAGAACAGCCTCTGCAACAACTTCCATGGTTCGTTGGTAGGGAAAGAAAGAGGTAGGATACCAAGTGGAAACAAGAGAATCAAAAACAATTGGTTTGCTCTATCAAGGCTTCCCCAATTATCAAAGACAGTGGACTCTGCTCCTTCAGAGTGGTGGGGCTCACACGTAAAGAAGAAGAAACTAAGGGAAAAGAAGGAATCCAAGGCAACTGCTGCTAAGTGGAGCCACTGGAGAGATAATTATTCAAGTCTTGGACCACTCTCCAATTTCCCACCACACTCGTTTTAGTGGTGGGTAACATACTCACATGAAGTGACGGAAAGCAGGGCCCTCTACATTCAAAGTTTATTTTACTATTAAATAAAAAAAAAGGTCATATTGTTAAAACCCTTCTACAATTTTCTGACAAAGAGACATGAGTGACAATGGGTTATATTATTTTGGGTTCATGTCGTGTTAGAAGTAAAAAATACTAAAAATTTATTCAACCTACACAGACTCTTTTAATTATAATCATTTTCCTTCTTTTTTTTATTTGATTTTTATAAATATTAAAACTCCACAAATTGTATTTTCTTAAAACTTCCCTCTAGGTAAGAAATTGACAGGTCTCTGGTAATTCAACTGAAATGTTGCATGGACAAAAGCAAGTGACTTTTGTAAGCAGGATGCCTTTCTTGTGAATGGGACAAGGAAGAAGGTTGAAGGAAGGAGAGTAAACAAGTTTTCCCTTTTATTTTATATAGATTGGTGATTATGCTGAAGTAGAGACACCTTGCTACCTCGCTGCATCTTCAAATGATCTTGTTGATTAACCATGAATTGAAAGCCATGCTTTGCCTGCGAAGTTTGATTACAGAGGAATCTTTAAATCAAATTTTGTGAAACAATTGGTTTGCTTGCTGTATCAAGCAAGCAAATATATGGGAGAAACTTACAAAGATGTAAACAAATAATTAGGTTAAGGGCTCCACTTTCAAGCAGGCCATGTGCTCTTAAGGATAGAAAAAATTTTGTTTAACATAAAAAAGTATTAACACATTAATTATAACAAATAATTTAATGTTTAAGAACATTTAATTATTAATAAAATTCAATAAATATTTATTTAAATTTAAGACAAAGAAACAAAATAGTTATAACTTTTTCACTTCTTATATTTTAAAATATTTTTTAATTAAGCATTCTTAGTAATATTTTTATTTCTTATAAAAAATTACAATTATTTCATGAATGATTGATTAACCTTCTTTTCAAAAGAAAGAAATATTATTGAAATCGTTCTGAAGAAAAGATAATAAAATAGAAATTGGAAGTCGAATTATTGAAAATATTGTAGCCTCTAAAAATAAAAGGAAAATACTAAGACATTGAGTGATGAAATTTAGGTCATTAAATTAAAATATAAATAAATTAGATCAAGCTATAAAAATACAAATAAATGAGCCCATATGTGATACCATTTGAGACATGCCAAATAATGCTCCCACAGTTTCTATAATATTAAAAGAAAGTCAATTTTTTAATAATCTCTTTCCATATTTTGGTACATGCCATAGAATAAAATAAAACCATAATTCTATACATTTCTTTCACGGAAAAAAAAGAACGAAAAAACATGGGATGCTGGCACATTGGGTGTCCGTAAGTGGACCTTGTATGCAATTATTGGTAAGAGACGGCCCGTATGGGTGGCAATTATTGGGGCTCTTTTACTTAATAGAATAGATTTATAAAATAGTTTTAAAAATGACTTCAAAAAGTATATTGAAGTCTATGATAATTGTTAAATGTTGTCGGTTTGATTTTAGTTTCGTAAAGAAATCATTTTTATTCATGAAAAGTTTTTTGGATAGTGATTTACTGTACATTAAAGATTCGATTCGATGATATTATTAAATTAAGTTTAAAAATATTTGTTAAAGGTAAGTTTTTTTTTTTAAATTAATTTTTAACAATTTTGAGATTTTATTTTTAAAAAATTTCTTAATTAATTTATAGAAATTAATATTTTATTTTTAAAACAAAAATTCTTTTTTTAATTGATTTTTGGAAAATTGATATTTTTTTTTTCTTAAAAAAATTCCATTTTCAACCATCTAGGCTCTTAGGCCTATATGTATTACCTAAATGTGTTTTTGGGTTGGATGATTTAATAGAATCAACCTTAACTTGCTCTATCATTCATAAACTCTCAACAAATAATTCACTAATCAAAACCCATAGTTTTATCTCTTCATAATTAGTATGATGATTTTCCACATAAAATTGATTGTCTTTAATTTGATTATGATTTTATTATTTATATGGATAAGTGAAATTGACAATGTTGCCCCTAGCCTCGAGGAATTGGATGTTACAAACATCCTTATTTATCTACTCTCAACATGATTATACTTTTCATAGTAACTTAGTGTGAAGATCTTTCAGTTATTATATTCTAATATTATCTGTAAGCTTCTTGAGTGTTGAAGTTGGCAACGTTTTTGTGAATAAATCTGTTAAATTATCATTTGATACTTTCTAAATATTGATTTTACTACTCTGGTGGAGTTTATGAATATAAAAGAACTTGAACGATTTATGCTTACTTTAGCTTGAGTTTTTCCGCTTTTTATAATTATGGCCTATATGATTCTTATTGATCTCAAAATTAAATCTAAAAGATTAGGCATGAGATTAACCAACTTGCAATTTATTAAACTCAAGTTAATAAAGTTAGCCAATTAAATTAGTTTGTCGTCTTTCTCTTTTCATAATTATAGTTGGCAAGGTTCTTATCTATATCAAGATTAACTTAGATGTTAGGTAAGACTTAAGAGAACCTACTTGCAATTATTAAATTTAAGTTAATAAAATTAATCAATAGAATTAATTTGTCGTCTTTTTTATTTTTATAATTGTGGCAGACTTGGTTCAAGATTAAATTAAAAGATGAGGTGACGACACTCACTTGCAATTTATTAAATTTGATTAAGCAAAAGTAGCTTCACTTATTTCTCTTTTTATGATTATGGCCGACAAGGTTCTCGTCAACATCAAGATTAATTTAAAAGAGTAGGTAAGGGAACCTATTTGCAACTTGTTAAATTTGACTCATTCAAAAGGTTAGTCAAGCAAATACACTTGCAATAATTTATAATCAAAATCCACTTTAAAATAATAAATATAAGCTATCTTTTTCTGGTTGCATTCAACTTATTGATAATTAGATTTAAACATAAATAAATATAATTATTTAAGTATTAATTAAATTTTCAAAACTAATTAAAATTTAAACATCACTAATTAAATAAAATAGTATAAAATTTAATTAACTGTTTTATATATAAAATAAACTTTAATTATCTAATTAAAATTATTAAATACTTAAGTATTACCATGCCTAAGATTTAAAAGAATTTTTTATTTTTTAAAGGCACAAAAAAAAAATAATAACAAAGGAAAAGTCTTGATTCGAATAAATAAATAATTCCTTAAAAAATATAGAAGTGAAAATAATATTAATATTGTGTAATGCTATATTATAACTATCTACAATTTATCAATTCTATTTGAATTGATTTTTGAGAAATCAAAAACTATTTTATAAGCTCAAGAAGGACTTCTACACCTCTTTGATTAATTTTATTTGAAGGGCTTACGGTTTAAAAATAAGATATGAAAGCTTTTTTTTTTTCACTTTTTATAAAGGTGCATATCATCTCACACTAATAAATTTGTATAACAAAAAAAAAAAAAAAAAATTCAAAGGCACCACCAATTACCTAGAAATTGAATTTTAACTTTATCAAATACTTAATTTTTATAACAAAAACGTTTTTAAGCATTTCTAACTTTTCTAAAATCATGATCAAATGACTCATAATCTTTTCAAATACTAAAGCATTCATCAAATTATTTTGTTATTAGCTTTTTATTTTAATTAAAAGCTTAAAATATGTACTAACTTTATTAATTTTATGTTCCAAAATAAGTTTCTTTAAAAGCTTGTAATGTAAATTGATTAATGAATTTTAGTTATGAATGATCTTGGAGGAGTTTGAATTAGAAATTTTGAGATAGCACTTTTTTTAATTGTTTATGATTAAATATGTATCAAATAAATGTATAAAAATGAAAAGACTTTAGAGGGTGATGAAAAAACAATTTAATGACTTAATTTAAGTTATTAAATATATTAAATATGTTTGATAAAATAATAAAGTTAAAAATGATTTTGAGAAATCATCTTAACAATTAAGACTCCATGACTTAAATACAATTAGTTTAACTTAAAGTCATCTTACCTCGATACATATCAAGTTTTACCAAAATTATTTGCTAATGATCTCAATAATTTTTTATTTTCCTTCTAAATGAAATTATTTTCATTTTTAAATTGCATACCAAAAGTTAGATAGAAAATCAAAAAGGATCCTTAAATATGGCCTAAAGTATCTGTACACTCGGTCTAATTAAAGTGACATGAACAACAACAGAAAGCTTAGAGAAAGAGGAAGATGATGTTTGAAAGCATGCTGAGTAGGCCATGTGCACCACACCCCGTCTCCTCTCGTGTTCCATCACATTCTAATAAACAAATCAAAATCTCCACTACAAATTAATTTTGCAGCAGCTTCCATATATTTTAATGGATTTAGTACAACTGAGTGAAGTCAATTTATTAAATGATGGGAACATGCATGCACATGCAGTATCAACATTGCGGAGTTTCAGACTGCCAGGCTGCCCATGTGCATGCCATTGTTGTATTTACATATTTATTTATTTTTCTACTTTAAAAATATGTTGATTTTTTCTTTTTTTTATTCAAAATTTCCTGAGGCACATTTTTCAAGCTTAAGATTTCCAGGGCAATAATATTGTAATCTTGATGTAAAATGCAAGTGAGATAGAAGGAGGAATTAATTTGTTTTATTATTCACCATTTTTACATGTTAATATATATGTTTCAAATTCCATTTTCTTTGAATACCCCTCCTACCTAAATGACTTTCAAAAAGTGCATTATCCAATACTACAAATGATAAACCAAAAAAAAAAAAAAAAAAAAAACTTTGATCGTGTTTTCTATGCTTGTTTTTAAAAATTATTTTTAGTGTTTTATAAAAATAAAGATGTTTGACAAATTTTATTTTAAAAATAAAAAATAAAAATTTTGTTTAAATAAGTTATTTTTTAAATAAATTTTTCATTTTATAAAAATATTGTGAATTCAATTTATATAATATGAATTAAGCAGAAAATTTTTTAAACTTTTTTTAGGTTTTAAAAAATTTGAGGAACTAAAATAAAAAGAAAAAATAAAAGAAAAGAAAACTACAGAAAAAAAAAAAAAAAAAAAAAAAAAAAAAAAGACTTTGCGGAAGTAAATTTTATCTTCCTTTTAATTAAAAAAAACTATTAAGAAATCAAAATCTTAGCTGGATCATTGGAGCCAGCGTGGGACTTCCAGACTGGCCCATGTGCATGCCATTATTTATTTATTTTTGTACTTTCAAAGCGTATTATTTTGATTTTCAATATTTTAAGACTGGCGCATTTTTCAAGCTTAAGATTCTCTTGATATTACTGTTACAAGTGGATTAGAAGAAATGTCTTTAAAATTGACAAAATAAAAGATTTGCAAATATTGTCAATTTCATTATAAGCAAAAACAATGGTTTGAAAATGAAAGAATTGAAACACTTGTCATATTTTCAAAAACTTTACATATCAAAATTGGAAAATATGGTAAAAATTTAAGATGCAAGGGATATCAGTCTAGAGTTGAAGCACAACCTTGAAACTTCGATAATAAACTTTATATTTCAAAATTGAAAAGTATGCCAAATATTCCATAGTTGAATACCTTCATATAAATTATTAACAAAATAAGTTTTGGTTGTAGAAATTAACAAATATGATCCACAATATTACCTCTTTTGAATATCTTAGGTTGTAGTACTATTGTCCAAACCTCCACAGATCTATGACAAGTAGGTACATTAAACAATTCTTGTGTTTGAATTTTTCAAAGTTATGGAACAATTGTCCATAGGCATTTTCAAATATTTATTTTACATTATATATTGAAAATAAAGACAAAATGTCTACTTCATATAATTCAATTTTCTATATTGATGAACTTTTGTCTGGTTCTTAATTTTTCAATAAAGATTAGCCACCTAAAGAATTTTTTTTTTTTCCTCATTTCGATTGTGGGTAGATAGATTTTATTGAATTCAAGATTACTCTAAATGATCAAGAAAGTTTGTGCTTGTTTGGCCATGTTTATGAAAATAATTTTTTTTTTAAAGAAAAAAATAATCCTTGAAAATAGTTCTCCCTTGTTGTTAAGAATGGGGTTCCCTCTAAGAATTTAATTGTGAAAAACAATTTTTTAAAACTTATTTGTATATACTTATATACACTATAAAATTTTAGAAGCTATCATGTTTTAATAATATTTTAAAAAATTTGTGTAACATGGGTCTCATACAATGATACATCAAGTTGTCTTCCATTCAAATAAAGAAAATATATATTTTGACAATTAAAACATAATTGTTAAAGAAAACAAAAATTGTAAATTTGATAATTAATCATTAAAGTGAAAAAAGGAATTATTTGTTATAAAATATGCATAAAAATTAAAAAAGAAGAGAAATTAAAGTGAAAGAATAACTTAATTATTTTGGTCTCTTTATTATCGCATAAACCCTTATTTATAAACTAAGACTAATACCAATATAGTAATAGTGCAAGCATGATGATAATTTTGTAGTCCACAAACTACCATAAATAATTATATTAGGATGACAATTATTCTTATAATGTGTCTAATTAAAACCTTACTAAAAAAAATCATGTGGTAAAAATCCTAGTGAAAAAAAAAAAAAAAAAACAGAATTCTTTTAATGTTTTTGGACTACTGTGACTATCTTGTTAAAGACTTTGTTAGTAAAATCAAGCAGGACAAAACTTGGATAAAAGGAAAAATAATACAATGTAGTAATATCCTTATTTATTTGCTCTCCTCATTTTAACATGATTATACTTTCCCTAGTAATCCAGCATGAAGATCATTGAGTCAGTCGTATTCCACTATAATCTATGAGTTTCTTGAGTATTGAAGGTGGCAATGTTTTTGTAAATAAGTCAGCTAAATTATCGTTTGATTTTACTTTCTAAATATTGATTTTACTACTCTTTTGGAATTCATGAATGTAAAGAACTTTATCGATATATGTTTACTTCCATCACCCTTAATTTGTCTTCATTTAATATGTGTAATGCATGTAACATTATCTTTATACATAAATATATAATATTGTCAAATTATTTTAATGGAAAATAGTTCACATAATTCTTGAATATATTATATTACGATTTGCTTTGTTAATGTATTTTTTAATAATTGGAAAAAATGACTACCATCATTTATTTTATATTCATGATATCACAATATTACCACACGTAAATACATATCATGTTTGAGATCTAATCTTGTGAAAATTTTAAAGGTAATCAACATCTTCATATCATAGTAGTTGTGATTGTATTGCTTCAACTTGGGTTTTTCCTTTTTTTATAATTATAACCTATATGATTCTTATCGATCTCAAGATTAATTTAAAATGTTAGGTAAGAGATTAACCTACTCACAATTTCTTAAGTTCAAGTTAATAAAATTAGTTTATCATCATTCCTTTTTTATAATTATAATTGGCAAGTTTCTTGTCAATATCAAGATTAATTTAAAACATTAGATAAGATAATGTATTTATAATTTATTAAATTTAAGATAATAAAATTAGTTGATGAAATTAACTTGTCTGTCTTTTTGTTTTTATAATCATGGCCGGCTCTCGATTCTTATCAATTTAAATATCACTAATAATTTGTTTTATATATAAAATAAAATATAATTATTTAATTAAAATTATTAAATACTTGGTTAGTACAAAAATAAACTGACAATGCGTGCATGGGCCAGCCTGGCAGTCTCATGCAGGCTCCAAAAATATAATTTTAATGAGGTTCACAATGCATGAGCTGGTCCAATAATCCAGCTGAGACCGTGATTTCTTTATTTGAGTGTAATACAACACAACATCGCAGCATGAGATTTTTGTATAAATTTATAGTAAATTTAAAAATATTATTTCTAAAAAATGTAATTTCTATTAAGGCTATTGACAAAATTATAGCATTTTATGCCATACAACTGTTCTTGGCAAGTGGGAACAGAGCAAAATCAAAGGGCCAGAATTGCAGGATTATCTGGAATTGTTTCTGATTAGAGTGATGCACTAGGAGCAACAGGTCTCTGGACTTCTTTCAAATTTCTAAATGTACTTCTCTTATGTTTTTCCAAGAGCTCAGATTCTAGCAATCCACCTTCAAGTTTAGACTAAATGAATGTTGTCTAATGCAAAAGAAGAAACGACACTTCTCTTGAATATAGGTATGTTTCTGGTCTCTACCTCTCACATCATTGTCAAGAGATGCCTTACCGGCTGCTTAAACACCTTGATATTTTCTATTGTGAAAGAACATGTTTTGGCTAGTAGAGATGGGGATAATTCAGCACAACACATTTTTTGTATATCTTCCCATGATGTTTTTCAAAACGATCAAAAGAAACAGAGAAGTCCAAACTAAGCAATGATATCGTTTTTCTGTAGGGTGGAAAGAGAGGGAGGAACCCAATACAAAGATGCATGAGCTGCTGCCTCCTGATGGCTTGAAGTAGAAAAGAAGAATCACCAAATTGTTTAGCTTGACCGAGAAAGGAAGAACCAAAGAAAACAGAGCTGAAGAAAAAAAAAATGATAACATCTGTGCAAGGATATCCCAACCATCAAAGGATGCTGGTGTGATATTAGCTACAAGGTCCATAACTGAAGCAAGGATTTTTAATGTTTTGAAGTTTGTGTCCTGTTCCAATTCCATTGCTCCCATTGGTTTGTAAACTAATATTCTGAAGCTTACTCATCTGCTCTGACAGCATGTATCAAAGAACAAAGACATGTGGGCTCATCTCAAATCAATAAGAACAAAGAGCTAATGGTAAATCCTAAATGCAGTGGAGAGTTAAAAAGACAACCAACTGGTCGATCACAGAATCAAGTTCATGGACCATGCCACCTCACTGCTTACGATTTCAAAGGAAGAGCTCACTGTCCTGTTACATATGACATAATCAAGAACATTGGCTTTTCTCATACCAAGTCTCACTTCCCAGGCAGCTTTGTACCACCTGGTACAGGTGTTGAACAAATTTTCAAATAGCTTTCAACTTGCTAAGTTGTCTCTTGGCATGGTGGGCTGATACCGATAAATGAAAACTCCACGGAAATGAATGATTCAAACATTCCAAAAACAAATGGAGGTTCAGCTTCTTGTGCTTCAAACATGAAATATGTGCTTAGATAGAGCTGGATGGTGAAACAGGGGGCATGCAGTCAACCTGACTAGTTATGAATCTTATGATCCTGGTTTTGTTGAGTGAGTAGAGCCCAGTGGTTGAGAACTGTTCAGTCAATCTTAAGATTTTCACATCTCACCACAACTTTAGGCAACAAATAATAGAAATGAAACTGCAAAAAATTCTTGAACCCTGATAACTGAAACACTTTCAGATCATTAGCACTTTGATGGAAAATTAATCTAACCCATTGTTGTATAAATTATTTCAGATCCTAAGAGTGGGGTTAATAGGTTGACAACAGCACAGACATGCCATTGTTATAGAGCAGCTTACATCATACTGAAGCCTATCACTCATTCAATGAAGTAACAGGTTTAAGTTTACATGGTTTGCTTGTATCAGCTGTGAGCTTTGTTGGTGAAGTCACACCCAGTGTCCTTGGATGATTGGAATATGCTTCCTTATACCCAGTTCTGCAGCAACATAGCCAGTTAAATAATGGGGTTGATGCTCAAAAACACAAGCCTATTGTTTCCTGTGTCCTTTAATTATTAATATGAAGCAATTTTAGGTTTCGTGTCTTACTATAGTATAATTTTGTTCAGTATATTCTACCACTTCCATCAACTGATTCCATTCTTGGACCCTCCTAATCCACTTTGATTAATTCCTCTTTCCTAAGTGTGATTGAGTTTCACCTTATTCTAGCACAAATAGGAAACTTGAACTAGGAAACTTATAGGTGATCCAGATACCAATTTCTAGCATAAGAAATGCTTACAGTCAAATGTTGCAAGATAAAGGCCCCAAAACCCTGCAAATCATAGGTGCAATGAGGTTCATAATGATAAAATTAGTACAGAAGCACCACCATTAGTTTATGATTTATCTGCATGGCTAGCAATAAATTCCATGAGTCACAAACTGACAAAGTTCTTCTCCTTCAAGCTTTCAACTGTATCCTTCAGGCTCACCTCCAGAGGAGTGAAGTGAATGCCTAAACTCTTTGCTTTCTCCTGGGACACCTGGAAGGATGGTGCATAAGGTTTGTCATCTGCGCATCTGCCACCAATCAAACACATGTGGATCCATCTAAGAATTTTTTGTATGATACCAAGACAAAAATATTTAAGGGAAAACAAGATGGTAGGTACTCTTCAGCGAATCCAGTGGAACAATAAGAAGTAATATCGTGTTGATTTCACTTGCTTATGATGATGGCACTAACGAGTACCAGCAATAACTAATAGAAACTTACTTTTCAGGTAGGGGTAATTCAGGGTAGAGCTTGCGCAAAATCTTCACTGTCTCGGAATAGTGTAAATCCCTCTCTACCAAGCAGTATCTTCCACTAGCTTCTGGGATCTCATATGCTTGAATGTGTGCATTGGCAACATCTCTAACATCAACCAACCGGTATGATCTATTGGGAAATGTTTGAGCTCCTGCAACCAACAAATTTCGAATGCTTGCATCAGAAGAATTCAGTGAAGTATGCAATCTGCTTGTTGATATTCTGATGTTTTGTCATTCATTTTTCTCGGACGCTGTCAAGTGATTCATTAGTGGATAACACCCCTGGTATGGATTGAAGTGTAGACCATGAAGGTTCTAGATCATTAACGAACAACCCTTAAACTGATGTTAGTCCTCTAAGAATTATTGCCAAGATTAATGGGGATGGATCCAGCCGATCTAAGTATTTGATAATCAGCCATTTATTTTGGGTTCGGTCAGAGGGATTGATGAGTGTGTGTAGATGTTCTTTCCCTCAGCCATATGCTATCACAGAATTCTACACTCCTTTTCAATCCTTATTGGCTTATGAGGCTAAACAAAAAACTATCTTATCAAATAACATATGAAATAGTTTCCAATTTAGCATCTAGATGACCACTTATTTGGGCTTAGAACTCCATGTTTAAATTCAAGGACTCTTGGATGGAGTTGATCCAATATTGAGACTAAGCATGTACTTGTATTCAAGTAGAGAAACAAGGAACAGAACACAAAACACATTTTCATCAGTTGCTGAAGAGTACCATTTATGAGGTTCAGAACCAGCTCTGCACTTAAATTAAGAGTAGGCTGTATGAGAGGACCAATCACCCATGCTGGATTTATCGTGACCATGTCAATCCCATTCTCTTTTGAAAACTTCCAAGCAGCCTCCTCAGCTAAGGTTTTTGAAAGCACATACCATCGCTATCAAAAACTCCAATAATAACATTCAGTTAGAAATGGTTTCAGAATGAAGTGCAACGACTAATCAATACAAAAACTTGCCAACACATTCGAAGGCTTGTGCACGCAAAGCACATGTTTAAATCAAATTCTAGCTAATATAGGAGTTAGAATGAAATATGAGGTGAAAAAACAAAACAAATTGATGATTTGATAGATACCCTCTCATATTTCTAGTACTTCCAGTGGAAAAACTGGTAAAATATTTCATAAAACATGCAAAAGAGATTGTATGTGATAAGAAATGAGCTCAGATGCAAACCTTCGATTCCTTGCATGACACTGGATCTGAAAACCAACTCTCATCAATTAGCACCTCAGAAGTGAGAGGTTTTCCGGTGAATACAACCGCAGCCATAGACGATGTTACAACCACTCTTTTCACAGATGGAAATTTTGCGCAGGACCTTAGGACATTGATGGTTCCCTTCAATGCAGGGTCAATCAATTCTGCCTGAACACAGAAAAAAGAAAAGAGAAATAGAAGTTAGCTCTATTTAATTATAGAAATGGAAGTGGTGTAGGATGAACCTGGGGGTTAACGACGTCCGTTGCAACTGGGGATGCAGTATGAAAAACTCCATCACATCCATCAACTACAGAATCAAAAGACCCTTCTTCCAATAAGTCTGCTTTGAATAAATGAAGCCTTTCCTTAGCTCCATCAAGTGAAAGCAAGTGTTGTGTCTTCTTTGGATCATCTGTAGCATATATACATATATATGTAAGCACAACTAGTGAGTTAAATGGAAGCATATATAAGTCAAAATGCCCTTGAAGGTTGAGAGTTGAGATAGAGAACCGACTTGGGTCACGAACTGTTGCTTTGACAGTGTAATCGTGTTGGAGCAGGAGCTTCACCAGCCAAGAAGCTATGAACCCAGAAGCTCCAGTCACGCAGACCACCTTTCCTTCTCCACCACTCATCTCTCTTGAATCCTTGATATCTCACTTTCACCTTCCAATCTATGTTAAACACTTCTAAAACTTGGTGCTAAATTTATATATAGAGATTAATATAGAGAGGGAGTGACATGTATCAGAGCTCAAAAGTAAACTGAAGGCGTATGAGAATACGTTAGCGTTTGAACCTCATTGGTGGCTGGGTCACTGTCAGCTTCCGTGATCCCCTCGCTCTTTCCCTTGATTTTCATTCCACAACGTAAAAATGGGAATTATATTTGGACTCAGAATTTTTTTACTTTTAAAAATAAATTTTATATCTGAAATAACCAAAATACTTTCCTCTTCAATCTTTTCATACTCATTTATTCAAAACTTTAACCCTATTTTTTTCTTATTTGCTTTCTTTTTCTTCTCTTTCCCTTCATCTTTTCTCTCTCTCTCTCTCTCACGCCTTTGAAACAAATAAAATAAATAAACAAATAAAGTGAAAGAAAACAAATTTCAAGGTGCCGACTGCAAGGAAAAAAAATGTTACAGTACCTATGAATTCAAGCTTAACCCGATTTCATCGTGGGTTTAGAGATATATTTGGGTTGGGTTGGACTTTGAACAAATAAACTTCATATTAAACTTGACCTCAAGTCCTCCGACTTCCACCTCTATCGACTTTATTTACTTTTATATTCTACCAGAACATTAGAACATAAATTCAGTATCTGTGAATTCTGGTATAAACTCATATTGAAGAAAAATCCATAACTAGTCTCCTTTTCCGCTTCTATCATCTTCCAATGCCAGTCCACTGCTAAAATCAAGCTCAATCAAATTTCTGGGTTCATCTGGGCTTTGCGTAATCCACTAACATAAGTTGAAACAAGACCTCCCACAAACACAAGTTCATCTGGGTTCATCTAGGCCATTCTGATTGGATGCCAACTTGTAGCATGTCCTGGGAATTGCTTACAATGAACATATTTGAAGATCTATGACTCCGACACACTAATTTGCATGGCTATACCGTGTGTCAGAAACTGACACAGTTCTTCTGCCTCGAGCTTTCCACATCGTCCTTCAGGCTCACCTCCAGAGGAGTGAAGTCGATGCCCAAACTTCTAGTTTTCTCCTGGGACACCATACAGGTTGGTTCATAAGGCTTGTCGCCTGCACATCTCCCACAAATCAAACAAAAACACATCCCCCAGTTCATCTCAGATTTCTTAGTCAATCAGTGAAATAGTTGATAACAAGGAAAGCAGACTCTCACGAACTGAACCTGAAGTAACATTTATTAGCCTATCAAAAAGTAAAACGAAACAACCAAATAAACAAAAAGAAGTAACATTGTGTAAGCTGCAATGTTGATCTCAAAGGGCACTAATGAAATAACACCTTGCAAATAATTACTTCTCAGGTAGGTTTAAAGCAGGGTAGAGCTTGTACAAAATCTTCATTGTCTCAGAACAGTGCAAAAATGCTCCCTACTAAACAGTATCTGCCACTAGCTTCCGGAAGCTCGTATGCTTGAATATGTGCCATGGCAACATCTCTAACATCAACCCATCAATGTGTTTTATTGGGAAATGTATCTCCTGCAACAAACAAATTTCAGACACAAAACAAGTACATAAGTGGACTCAAAGTATCAGTTTCTGTTGCATATTTGCAGTCATTGTCAACAGATTCACAGAAAGAGAATCCACCACCAGTTTTTGGCACAATCTCAAAAGTATACAGATAGAAATGTTAAGCACACATCTTGACCTTGACTGTTTACCTTAAAAAGAAAAGCCAAGAATGTGATGCAGTCACACTTTGTAAATACACTTCTACTTATAGCTTTATATAATGTTGGAAATTACAAATGACAACACTGTTTGTACAAAATACCTTTCTTATTTCATAGGAAAGATCGAACAGTTCTAAAGCAGCACGACAAACTAATGTGGTTTTGCAAGCATTGAACAAAACAACCACCGACAAGCCTTATCCCAATTACTTTGGGCTGGATCCATGAATCAAAGTACAACCATCAAAGCACAGGTTTATTTTATGACCAACTCTCAACCTAATGGCAACCCCCTAATAATTTAACCAAGATACAAGGGAAATCAGTTGGAGGCAGCAGAGGCCATAAGCCAAGAGCAGTTGGCTAGTAAGGAAAGAAACCATATTGGCTATACAGTTAAAGTAGTATTGATTATTGTAAAAGTTGTGAATAAAGTAACATTATATTTCTCTATAAAGCCACTAGAAATGATTCTAAATGTTTAAAAAATCTTGAGATCTTTAAAATACTCAAAAAAGAAAAAAGTTATTAGAAGTTTTTAAAAATACTGATCAAGTGAATATGAACAACTCATTTTCAATGGGGTTGGATGCAGGAAACCCCCACTTTATGTTAATTAAGTTTGTTGATCCATAGTAATCATTTATATTGGGGTGGATCAGAAGCATTAATGGATTATTTGAGAAGTTCTTGCCCTTAGCTTTAATTTGCATTCAAATATACCTGAAGTTCAGGATAGTAATTGCATACACATGTTTTGAGTCCTTTCACAGTCCAGAGGTCCTTCAAACCAGATGGGCTTAGGAGGCCTAAATAAAATATATCTATATCAAAGCTCATAATGAGTATCTCAGTGACATAATAATAATGACCAGAGGAGAACATTTTTTTAATGTTAGAAGATTAGGCAACATCTATCAAAATGCATATGTAGTCCTTTTATGTGGAACTGTGGAAGTCTTGTGACAGTTTATTTTTAAGTTTTGATTTAAACTTCTGGGTTTCCATTTGGAGGGTTGTTGGATAGAGTTGACTCAATATTGAAGTGAAGCATGTATTGATGTTGAAGTAGAAAGATAACATAAAAAAAGAGATTCTCATCAATTGCTGAAGAGTACCTTTTACTAGCTTCAGAACTTCCTCCACACTTAGATTAAGAGTAGGCTGTAAGAGAGGACCAATTACCCACCCTGGATGTATTGTAACCATGTCAATCCCATTCTCTTTTGCAAACTTCCAAGCAGCTTCCTCAGCTAGTGTCTTTGAAAGAATTTACCATAGCTAGTAGAAACAAATATGTTTGAAAACATATAGTGAGAAGCATTTCCAGTAGATAATGGAACATAAAGACCATCCAATGAACTTATAAACCCAAGCAAAATCAATAGGAGGCTGTGCAGACATACACACAATAAAACAAATTAGATATGTCACAACAATTACTAACCCTATATCCCTAGAAAAAATGTACCTACATTTTGTCAACCCTTGTTTCTGTGTCCATCATGTTTACTGGACAGTAAGACAATCAGAGATTAACATCCATCCCATTCATATAATGTCCAAATTAGAGTTCTCATTCAATTTCTTGTTTGAGGAATGTGACCATATGGATCAGACAGCTACCAACACCGTATTAGTGAAATATTAGACATACATGAAAGGATTATTTAGTCTAATGGGAGGCTTAGCAAAATACAGGGAGAGTTATTTACCCCTCCCATTCCCATCGTGTTATTTAACCCTAAGCTAGATAGTAGGAGAAGTGTGAAAACAAGAAGGCATGACCAATTGGCAGCTACTTCTGCAGGGTAAAAGAAGTGAAAGCCATGAAAAGGAAACATTTTGTAAAGCCACGAACAAGAACATGGAAATATGTGATGATAAATCATCTCATATAAGCACCTTTGATTTCTCACAGAAAACTGGATCTGAAAACCAACTCTCATCAACTAGCACATAAGGAGCTAGAGGTTTCCCATTGAATGCAACTGAAGCCATAGATGATGTTACTACCACTCTTTTGACAGATGGAACTTTTGCACAAGATCTTAGAACATTCATTGTTCCTTTCAGTGCTGGGTCAATTAGTTGTGCCTGAAACACAGGGAAACAGATAAAACGAGTCTTCACCTAAGTAGTCCAATGAAGCTAAGCTGATAAAAAGCTAATAATTATGTACAAAAGCAAACATAAGATCACATTACATGGATCTTAAATATTTTCCTCCATTGTATTGGTTTAATGAAATCAACATTCACTACCATTGGATCAGTTGACGAGACCACATACAGAAAGAAGAATCATGCAAAGTAATTATTTCTGATTAGTTAGTAATTTCAAGATCCCTAATTGATTGGAAAAGAATATGGACAATACTAAATTTTACAGTATGCGGATGGAACCAATATAGGATAAACCTGGGGGTTATCAACTATCAGCACAACTGGGGATGCTGTATGAAATACTGCATCACATCCATCAACCACAGATTCAAAGGATCCCTCTTCAAGTAAGTTTGCTTTAAACAAATGAAGCCTTTCTGTAGCACCTTCAAGTGCAAGCTAGTGTTCTGTCTTCTTTGGATAATCTGTAGCATATTAAGCAGAACTTGCATGTTAAATGGAAATACGAAGAAGAAAGCTTACAAAAAACTTTATTTTGATAAGAATATATATTATATAATAGAAAAAACGCCCAAATGGAAGCATGACTAGAATATTAAGAAATTCAATTATGCTCTTCTTAGAAGAATGAGGATTGGAGTAAAAATGGATGAGGCACGTAGAGGAGTGATTTTCTCAACTGCAATGGCGAGCTTTTGGACCATTTATTCAGGAGGAAACCAAAGAAAAGTAAAGAAACAAAATGAAGGCCTAAACTGTCTTCTTGTCTTGTCTGTAGAACAACAAAAGCTTGTGATAAAGCCAGAACAATTGTAAAAAAATTTGTTGATTTTCTCCTAGGGAAGCAAAACAGTAATCAGAATATATGGCTAGTTTGGTTCGTTTCTATGAAAACATTTTCAAGAATAGGCTTCCAAAAAGAACAAAGGCTCATATTTAGAGTTTCTGGTTCAAAAACAATTTGGTGTGGCTGAAGGAAAATCCTTTTCTTTCCTTTTGTTTTTGAGACCTCCTTAGTGTCTTGGAATATCATTTGATCAAAGAAGCCTTAAATTTAAATGCAAATTTTTTTACAATAATAGTAGTAATTAAGAAGGAACACATGGGGAATCTGAGATGAATTGATTCTGAAAGTATCTGAAATCATTTTTAACAGCATAAACTTTATCAATTTGTCCTGTACAACCATATAGAGAGTATAATTCCAAGAAAATTAGGACAACACAAATAACTGAGTAGTGAACATTGGCTTTCAATCATAGATTAAACTTCTGAAAAAGGAAAAAGGACAAAGACCCATCAAAATACCACTCAATCTAAGCTTCAAACTGCTAAATAACGGCCCACCCACATGCATAAACTAACATTATGCTGAAAACCACTGAAACAATAAAGAAAGAACAAAATTGGGGATAATAGCAAGTGGGGTTTGAGAATGAGCAGTGTTGTAGGTATGAAGTTTTGTAATTCTGAAGAGAACTGACTTGGGTCTCGAACTGTGGCTTTGACGGTGTAGCCGCGTTGGAGCAGGAGCTTCACCAGCCATGAGGCCATTTACCCAGAAGCTCCAGTCACGCAAACCACCTTGCCTTGCCCGCTCATCTCTCACTCAACCACTCTCTTTGTAGGCACACTCACACAGCACCTTTTCTCAGATCATGGAGAAATTTATCATATTTCACATCCACCCGCCCGCCCGGCCCAACCCGAAATTTCGGGGTTCAGACAGGTTTTTTTTGGACTTAAGAGAGAAGAATTTGAGCGAAGCCAGGCCGGGCTGAGTTTCCCAAACCTTGCTTTGGGCTTTGGCTTCAGGACGGGTTGATTTTTTAAATTTGAATATTACTTACTAATTGTGACCCTCTCAAGGAGTGTAAGAATAACTATATGATTAGTATGTTAACTTGGCTCCAATATTAATTGCATGTGCGTTACAGGGGCTTCTGGGAACATAGCTTCATGGCTTGTCAAGCTCCTGCTCCAACTTGGCTACACCGTCAATGCTTCAGTTCGCGACCTAGGTATGTATTCAATCTCTCCTACAATTCCCATATTTCTGTCTTATCTATCTATATCAAATACCCTCTGTTTGGCCGTCCAGAAAACCTGGGAAATTGCGGTAAAGAGGGGGTTAGTTCCCATTTTTGAGTCTTCTGACCCGAATAATGAATAACCCAAGATTCAATATTTAGCTTCTTTTCTTTTTGTCGCCATTTCAGCACCTAACCATAGTTAAAAGGCATTAACTATTTTAAATTTGGTTCGAATTTCAATTTTTCATAGTGCAATTCCTATTTTGATCTAAGAATATTAGGGAAAAGGCAAAGTAAAGGAGGGGGGTTTTGTGGTTGGAGTTTTTTTACCACATGATGAATAACCCATGATTCAAAATTTTAATCACAGACAGAACCCAAGTGTTAATTACTTTTATAATTGTAAACTTCTCTGTATAATCCCAATTTTAATGGATAATGTTTTGATGCCAAGAAAGTAAAGGAGAAGCGATGTAAATGAGAAGGTTTCTGTGTTTTAAGTCTTTTGACCAAATCATGAATGACCCGTGATTCAAATTTAAATGATTAGTCCTGATTTTGATCTGTCAACAATTCATTGTTTTTATGATTTTTAGGATTTAATTGCTGCGACCAAATTGAAAATGCATGTGACATGGTGATTTGGCTAAATTTTTGGTGAATTCTCTAGGGAAGGACCTTGAAGGCATATTTTTTGATGTGGGACTCACAACGACATGACAATTTTACGATTTTAGTAGTTTTGATGCTGGTTTGTAATGACTATGAATGAGAGCTTGGGTTCATTTTGGTTTTTGAACCTTAGTTTACCCAGCTTGATCAATGGCTTTTAGGAATCATGTATACAAGTCATAAACTTTGCTTCAGCGCTCTTTCATGAAATATTTCTTGGAAACATGCACCATTAAACTTTCTGCATGATTAACAGGCCCTTTTTCTCATTGATTTTCTGTACAATTTATTTGTTCTATTGATCAATGCCTTAGATGATCCAACAAAGACAGAACGCTTACTTGCACTTGATGGAGCTAAAGAAAGGCTTCATTTGTTTAAAGCTGACTTCCTGGAAGAAGGATCTTTTGATTCTATGGTCGATGGATGTGAAGGTGTTTTCCACACAACATCTCCATTTTGTCACACTGTCTCTAATCCACAGGTTCATCCTACATCACTTCTTTTGCTTTATTGTAAATTTAATATGTAGATATGTTATCCAAGCTTTTGTTATTGGCTTTTGTTTGACCATTCATTTGGGAGTTACGGGACCACAGAGTTGCAACCTAATTATGTCTTCATCTAGAAATCCACCAAAAGCGACTATCATCCTGTGTTTTTCTATTACACAAAATCATTCTAGAAAATTGTAAATTATCATGGAAACTGAATCTGCATCTTGGCTTCAAATGAAGGGATAGGACCTCCTCTTAGCAGAGATAGCAAAATCTGAATGTCCATTCACTAAGCACGATCTTGGCTATATGATTTATCTCACTCAGAGAGTTTTTTTAGGCCCACACTGCAAAATTGTCAGGAATTGACATCTTGCTGACTTGAAGCAGAAGCCTGTTAAGCATAGTTAGCTCCCTTTGGCACCTTTTAAGTTTGTCAGTTCAGATCTTTCAAAGGTTCAAATTCTAGGACTTCTGCCTCAAAAGAAGTGGGGAAGATGGTTTTCAGGCTTAAAGCATCAGCCACTTAATCCTCAAAAGATTTTACTTTTATAATTTGTGAATGCATTTTTTTGTGTCAAGGATTTAGCTTGTGTTGTTCAGTTGCTCTAATGTAAAATCTCCATGAAGATATACTCTTTTAGTTTGTAGGACCACTTTATTTGTAATATAGCTAGCTTGTGTTGGTTGTTTCTGTGGTCTAAACCCCCATGATCAAAATAGAGGTAACTTTTCATTGGACCAAATATTTTTTCCAATTTCAAAGTAAACAATTGCATAGCACTCCATGTGTAGGGGAGTGTTTTGGTTCAAATCTTTCCAATTGCTACTACATTTTCTCCTAATGTGTTCATTGCAGACCAAATTTCTCAACAGTGGCACGTAATATTTCAAGATTGTTTTGGTGGCAGCTTGTTTTCGATACAACAATTAAAGGGTAGTCATGAATATATTAATAAATTTGTTGTTGGGCGAGATTTTTCCATATAATATCATGATTGAATTTCATTCACTGCCCTACAGCATTATAAGTCTTCAATCAGTTGCATTCTCAGAACAGTCCATAAGGGCTCCTTTCAACTGTGTTCCATATCTCAGGTGGAATTAATTGACCCTGCAGTGAAGGGAGCCCTCAATGTTCTCAGATCATGTGCAAAAGTTCCATCTATCAAAAGAGTTGTTGTAACATCTTCTATGGCAGCTGTTGCTTTCACCGGAAAAACGTTAACTCTTGATGTGGTTGTTAATGAAACTTGGTTTTCAGATCCTGCAGTTTGTGTGAAATTGAAGGTGTGTATTTTTGCTCTTTTCTTTGGATGTTGTCCGCTTTGCAAGTTTTCCTTCCTCAACTTTTGCATGCAAAAAATTTAGCAACTAAAGGGCAAAGTTCCTAGGAAGATGATATAACATAATTCATGTCCTCAAGATTTTAGCATGTATTTGAGCTTGAGCCTGGAACCTGGAACTTGGAATGGATAGGGTATTGTTCGTAAAACATGTGAACCATCATTTTTTCCTCTTAACTTTTTGCTTCCTTTACCATGCAAAAGTAGCTTTCAGGTTGTCAATCTTCAAATACTTCTTCATGAGCATACTCATGTTCATGTTCTTGGAATCTCTGAGTCTTACTTGTTATTATATGGGAATAGACAAGAGTATATCTATATTCATTCTTCATTGTATTGAAGTTGTTTCAATATATTCTTTCTTGAACCAAATACAAGTTTGGCCATTTCACACTTTTCTTTGATGGTTATATCATAAATCTATGACTGGTGATCGGTCCTCTCTTACAGCCAACTCTCAATACAAGTGTGGAGCCTGTTCTGAAACTAATAAATGGTAATGTTCAGCAAATAGTTAGTACAATGCCTATGTTTTATCTTTGTGCATCAATATCATTTGAAAAAAAGGCAGTTTCTTCTTTCTCTTTTTGTGTTTGTTTTTATTTTTTTAGGCAAAGTAAGATCCAATAAAAAGATATCAAAAAAGGGTTACAATTTAGATCCCTTGATGCATACATAGAAGGGAGAGTATGCTATAAAATTCAAACCAAATAAAAGCACCTTTGTGGAAAAAACAATGGAAACAGAGTGACATCTGTAAAGGTTGAGATGTCAACCTTTGGGGTCTAGGCTTAGAAATTAGGATCAAGCACACTGAATGTTGAATGTAATGCCCATTCAAAGTAATCCTTCTTCTTCTTTACATGACCCTCGTGCATAAATCTTTTTGACTCAAACAGTTGGGCTTATTTGATGCAGGTACACAAACATTTCCCAATACAACTTACAGAGGGGTCGATGTTAGAGATGCTGCCAATGCACATATCCAAGCGTTTGAAGTTCCTTCAGCTAATGGAAGATATTGTTTGGTTTCCAGAGTTGCACAATGTTCTGAGGTTGTGAAGATTTTACATGAGCTCTACCCCACATCCAGTCTTCCAGACAAGTAAGTTCCCTTTGTCCTTTTCAAATTTCTACTGTATTGCAGTCTCCTTAATAATTTTGAAAACATTTGACTTCTTTTTATTTTTTATTAATTTCAATAAAAAATCACCAAAAAAATCTATAAGTAGAAAACACTCATGGCACCATTATTTTTATTTTTTATTTTTTATTTTTACATTTAAATGTGAACCATTTGGTCTTTCTTAAAAATAAAAATAAAAAAGGTTAATAATGGTTTGGCTCCCATTTGGGTCTTTCATTGAGAGAAAAAAAAAGAAGTTATTAATAGCTTAGATAAATTCTAGTTGGATTTAGATCAAGGTTTAGATGGTCCGAATTTAATTCAAACCTAACTTTATACTTTTATAAAATTTGTAATTTATATTATTTCATATAAAAATAATTATTTTGTGTTTTTCTCTAATTTATAAAGAAAAAAATGTCAAATTATAATTATTTTACATGCTATTTCAGTTTTTATTAGAAAGATACATAAATTTTTTTTTTTTTTTTTTTTTGTTGTCATCCTATTTACTATTTAAATTAGAATATAAATACTTGAGAGTAAATTTTGACAGCAGTTACAAGCTTTATGACTTCACATTTACTATTCAATGTTTGTTTCTCTTGTTGATCCCTCCCACAGTCCCATGTAAGCATCAGTATATCTACCTCTCCCAACTCAATGTTTCACACAACTTTATCCTTTAACTGGATGAGTTCATTTATGTTAATAAGATTTTCTTTTTGGTGAATTCCTACAGGATTCCTTCTATGATGGGTTGTTTAACTTCACTTTCAACATAGCTTCTAGTTCATTCAGGTGTGGTGAAATTGGCACTTGGATATCTACAAATCATATAGTGCAATATATAAGAAACCACCAAGAGGGCGCACAACCCTGAGTCTATTAGAGAGATGGTTGCATGCCCAAGAAACAACTCGTTCCCAGGGACAGATTTATATATATATTTCAAGTTGTTATTGATTGGAATGATTCAAAAGTAGCAACGGGCCTCTGGGATTCTTTTAGATTCCTAAATGCCCCATTTTCATGTTTTTCCAAGAAGCCAGCTTCCTGCAATCCTAATGAAGGTGGAGATTCTGAGTTGCCTAAATGAATGTTGTCAAAAGAAAAAGTAGAACATCACTTCTTGTGAATACCGGTATGTTGCTCATCTCTATCTCTCACTTCATTATCAAGAGGTGTGTTACCTAATGCTTAAACACTTTGGTATTTATGATTGTGGAAAATAGATTTTGGGTGGTAGAGAAGGGAATAATGCACCACAACACGTTTCTTGTACATTTTACAATGATGCTCTTCCACAATGATCAAAAGAAACAGAGTCATCAAAACTAAGCAATGACATGATTTTTCCTCAAGGAGGAAGGAGAGGGAAAGGAAAGGAAGCAATCCAATCCAAAGATGCATCAGATTGCTGTGTCTTGAAAGGGGGATGAAGAGATGGAGAACATAAGATGCTTCTTTTCGGTAAAATGAAGAAGTCATGAAGGCAAGTTGTTTGGCTCGACCAAGAGAAAAAGAAACAGAGAAAAAGAACCCAAGGTTCATCAGAGGATACTAGTGTGACGTTACACCCTTGTAAATTTAAACAAGTAGCTCCTTTGAAAAAGGTTCACATGATATATCTATGAGTGCTACACTTCTGTAATTTCATTAAACTGCCATGCCACAAACTGTGTGGATCAATGTATTGTGCCATTACAGTCATCCATAGCTGCTTCCCAACTTTACATGATCAAAGGGTAAAATATTCATGGCCAGGACACCATTTTCGTGATCTGCAAACCTAATGAATACAATTAAATCCGAATGATAAAATCATTACAACCCAATAAAGAAAAACATTTTAGAATAACTGTTCTTGGCAAGTCCAAACAGAGTGAATCAGAGGGCTTTCTCCAGAATGGCAGGATTATTTGGAATTGTTTCTGATTACAGTGATTCACATGTAGCAACAGCTCTCTTGACTTCTTTCAGATTTCCAAATGTACTTCTCTGAAGTCTTTCCAAGAGCCCAGATTCTAGCAATCCACCTTCAAGTTTAGACTAAATGAATGTTGTCTAATGCAAAAGAAGAAACAACACTTCTCTTGATATCATTTTTCCATAGGGTGGAAGGAGAGGGTATAAGGAGAGGGTCCAACCCAATACAAAAAAATGCATGAGATGCTGCATCCTGATGGGACGAAGAAAAGAAGAATCACCAAATTGTTTGGCTTGACCAAGAAAGAAACAAAGAAAACTGAGCTGAAGAAAAGAAATTGGTAACATATGTGCTCGGATATTCCAACCATCGAAGGATACTGGTGTGATACTTACCTAAAGGTCCACAGCTGAAGCAAGCAAACCATGTAAAGTCAAACAAGTTGTGCTCTATTTAAAATTTTTCATATGATATATATGCCCATGAGTGCTACATTTCATAATTTCATTCAACTGTCATGCTGCAAACTCTGTGGATCAATGCACACTGCTACTATTAAAGAGAAACATTCAAAGCCATGGCACTTTTTTCCTGATCTGCTAACCTAATGAATAAGATTCAATCTAAGTAATAAAAATATTACAGCTGAATAAAGTTTTCTACTATTCTTGACAAGTGAGTACAGAGCATATCAGAAGGGTTTTCTCCAGCATGCAGGCTTATCTAGATACTATAGGTGTCCCAAAGTTGCAGAACACCTGAACTAATTGATGGAATACCAGAAATACTCTGAAAAGGGGACTGCTCCACAAACCACCCTTAATCCCTCAAAACATCAGCACTTGGTGCACAACCTTTAAGTTACACCTAAGGTAGACTGTAACCGTAGGCAGAAGCTGAGTGCCTGCCAGGTCCATCATGTTGTGGAAGAATCATGTCAATCTTCATTTCATACATCTCCTTCAGCCATCAACCCATCCATAACTTGAGCACCCTGTCCCGACCGCCAGAGGCTACTTTCTCACCATCTGGACTCCAATCAACAGCAAAAACCTTTCCAGAATAGGAAAAGGAGGAAAACATTAATTAAAACAGGTCAATGTCAAAAGAAGAATATTAACTAGACTTGGAGTAAGAACATACCTCATCTTCATGGCCTGGAAGATCTTGTTTTAACTTGTGCGTCCTGATATCCCAAACCTATATGGTAAACAATATTAATTGAATTAATTGATATGCTGTTGCTGTGAAAAAGGACAGCCACCTTGGCAAAACAGTAGCACTCACATTTCCAACTGGGCCCAGAATTTCCCACCGGCTCTGAAAATTCTAGCCCCAAATTTGTATACATGCCCGTCATCAATATTAGTAATTGGTTTCTGACAGATATGCAACAATTTAACACAACTACAAGGCTTAGTGTGATGGGAGTATCTGTGGTAGTCAAGAGTGCAAGGCAGGATCCATAAGAAATATCCAAAGTAGGCCTTTATAGGATTTTTTTATTTTAGTATATTTTCATATTACATATTACACATTACACTTTCCCAAATTACTGTTTAAACTTGTGGGGAAAAAAAGGTGCCATATGACCATATCTAACTATAGTTTACCTAAAACTTCATACAGAAAGAGTATAACTCAACTCAGGAAGAAATATTTTTCCTATCTCTACCTTGGTTCTTTTATTTTTTAGTGCCTTGACAAGTTATAAAAAAGAAACAGAATGATTCAACCATATGATAAGCCCATCAATACCATAAAAGGAAGATAATAGTTTCTACAATTTACCTTCAGTGTAGAGTCCTTGCTTCCACTCAAAAGAAGCCTACTATCAGCGGACCAACTGTAGGGCAACATGAAACAAGATGATTGTCTGTACAAAAGAAAGGATTGGCTTAAACAAAAATAATAGAGCAATTCAAACCTTATCTGATAAACAGGGCCGACATGACCACGAAAAGCGGCAACAAATTTCCCTGTTGTACCGTTCCATAGCTTGACAGACTTGTCAAACGAAGCACTTGCCACCCATTGTCCATCAGGGGAAAAGTAAACATGGTTCACAAGCTGACAGCAAGCAAAACATTAAAGGCTCAACTTAGAGTTTGAAGAAAGAAATTGATGCAATTGGATAGGTTCAAAATTTAGGGTCTCTTTACCATGCATAGAGAACTTCATTGATAAAAAACAGCCCATGGATGCCTACTCCAATGGGCAATGTCAAGTTGAATTTTGATGGATGCTCTTTGGGCAACCCAGGACAATTGAGAATTGGAGGAACACTTACAGATCATAATAGGTCATTAGTGAAAGCATTCCCTAAGAATGCTAGAGTGGGTCTAGCCATTGAGGTAGAGCTTTTAGTGTTGATGAAAGGGCTAAAGCTTGCTAAACCCGAGGGTTTATCTAGTCTTCTAGTAGAAGGAGATTCTACAGTAGTGATCTATTGGGTAAATGAGGAGAGAAGCTCATGGCAGTTTGATGGATGGCTACACCAAATTTTTGACATTACTCTAGAGTTAGGGTGTTCATTCTGTTGGATTCCTTGGGCAGCTAACCAGGTAGACGATATTTCAGCAAGATGGGGAGCAAAACAGTTGATTCCTTTTGTAGGGGATTTTCTACCCACTAAGTTCTTGAGTTCAATTTTTTTTTTTTTTTTTTTTGATAGGTAAATTAAAAGAATATATAAAAAGCGCTTGGAAGATGGTACATCAAAGTACACACGAAGTATACAAAAGGCAAGCAAGAGAGAGAAGGAAAAAGCAAAAACCAACCTCCTGCACCCCTCAAAAGCTGGACTATCCCTGGCTGGTACTCCCAAAACCAGAGAACACCCCAAGCCTACACCAACTGAAACACCTTAAGACCTAGAAAGAACACAAACTGCCCCCTGGAGTAGATAGTTTTTTTCCCACTTGTGACCACAACTACGTAGTCGTCATTCAAGGCATATGCATAAGTTAATAGGATTATTTCCCTAATTATTTCCTAATAAACAACATCACAACAGAAGCAATTAAATTTGAGATTATTTTCCAACATAGGTTACAATATCAAGCATTAAACAACAACCTACAGAAACAGTGACATGAAAAACGCCTTAGCCAACCTTTTTAACTGTAAGAAATATAAGTTTGTACCTGCTGATGACCTGTCATACGAGTTTTGGGATGTTTGCTGTCAGCAGGTTCCCAAAGAAACATGGTGAAATCATCAGATCCTGAAACCAGTCTTTCTGGCGCATTGCCTTTCATTTTCTTGTACCTTTCCAAAGCCACCTGATGTAGTAATAGGAAGGAAAAAATATGAGCAGCTGTTTAGAAAAGGATGAAGGAAGAAAAAGGAGCTGGCCAGACTTTGGAGGGGAAGAATTGCACAAACCATGCTTGCATGTGTGCGTGTGTGTGTGTGTGGGTGGGAGAGAGAGAGTTGGAGATATTCATTTTAGTAACTTGACCTTATTTGAGGTGCATATACTACAATTATAGGCTTACCTTGAGCATGGCAAATAGGCTATATCATACACCAAGACTAGTTACAACGGTGCTAATGCTACTGATTGAACATCCTCAGTAGTTTAATGCAAAAAATTCAGCAAAACTTCTTGTTTGAATTGGTTCAATTGCCACATCCTCTAAAGAACAATACAAAGATTAGAACTTTCTGTTTTAGAGTAAAAATATTTTTTCATCAAATGTTTTCCTTTTCTTGGTCAAGGGGTCTTTGGGAGACATAGATTCGTCTTTTTCTTTTTCAGTTTATTTATTTATTTATATCATAAAGTAAATAATCCATTGAATCATGAATCAAAAGTCCTTTAAGCGAAGTAACAACCACAAGAAAAAGAATAGCAAAGCCAAAAACAACCAAGAAGCCCAAATACAGATAGTTTGGGTGGGGCATGAGCCCTCTATGTGCCTACCCTAAATCCTTTTCCCAATTTCTGGACCATGACCTCAATCTTAGGCACATGCCTTTTGAACATGGCTCCAAAATTACAGATCTTAAAAACATGAAACAACCATATGCAGAACCATAGCCCCGTGGGTTAGTATATTTTTAACTTTTGAATCAACATATTTTTTTCTGAATCCTATCAAAAATATTTTGTGTGACAGTAAGAAAATCATCTTCCAATTTAACAACTTTCTTGATCTTATTCAACATTTTTTATCAATCTATGAACAGAAAACATGACTAATATTCCAGTTTCATTTTGTAGCTGAGCTTTTGGGTTCATCCAAGCCCAGTGCTCTGAAAAGATGATGCATGTCTGGAAAGAAAGGACAAAATCAGACATGTTTCACATTCAAGGGTCCACTATTACTCTAAAATGCAATCTAAGAAAAAACATCAAAAAGCATTGATTGATAGTTTTTGTTTTTGCCTTTTTTGTTTTTTTTTTTTTTTTAAATCAGGAAAAGCATTGATTGATATGCAGATACCATGTCTGTAACAACCAGAGAATGCTTCCATGGAGGCTAGCTAAAGGGTCTGGAAAAAATGGGCATGATTTTGAAAAGGAAATAATACAAATTGAGAAAATTACAGAGATTCCAAACACATGATTTTAATTGGCAACATAATTAGATATATTGAAATGCTGCAATAAGGCTCGTACTTCCAAATCAAATGGTTACATTAATGCATGGACAAAGTTGATGATTTTGTTTATGCATTTCTGTGAAAGAACAAGAAGGAACACCATAAAAACAAGGAAACAAAAATGGTAAGTGCAAAATCCTAAGAAGGATATAAAAAGAAGGTTGGGTTTAAATTTAAATTCGACCAACAAAAATTACCTCTTTCATTTCCTCTGGGGATGTATATTGTTTGCCAGTATGATCAAAAGCTCCAGTGCGAAGAACATATTCAGTGCTCAATGCAAGGGAATTAACCCAATGCCCATGGCCCTAACATCAATTAAAATAAAGCATCAAACTGCCACTAGAAATCATTTTGTCACCTTGGATATATATATATATATATATATATTGTGTGTGTGTGTGGGGGGGGGGGGGGGGGGGAAGAGAAAACATGAAAACAAGGAATAATTATAATGATGCAATACCCAACAATTTTATACAATGCATTCGTCAAAACTAGAGTCTAAAGATACATAAGTTAATAGACTTCACAAAAATAATGACAACAATTTTTATAATGGGAAAAAGCTAATGAGAATAATAAAAATGCAAATTATTGTATAAGCCCACAACCTTTTCCCCTTGATGTGGAGAGGAAAAGAAGAAAATAGACTTCAGAAAACCATAACTACCAAAAAAAATTTGCATTTACCTTCAATTCCCGAATTAGCTTCCCTTGTGAAGTTTCCCAGACTTTGATGGTACAATCCTGGGAGCTGCAATAGTTGAGCAGAAGATGTGAGCAACGGATATGTGAATATACTAGATTTTTATACAAAACTATAGGATTTGATGACAAATTATTTCGTAGTAACTTCAGATAAAAGACTAGATACCCTGTGTATATCACTCCATCTCCACCCCACTTTACACACGTTACTGCAAGAGTGTGGCCATTAAGACAAATTACACATTTTCTAAGTGAGACATCCCATATGCGTGCATCACCATCTTTACTAGAACTTACAAACCGGCGACATGGAGCTCTGAGGTGGACTGGTTCCCAAGATATTCCAGTAATCCATTTCTTGTGGCCCTGACATGGAGTGAATTCAAATATTAGTATCCAATAAATTCCTTAGGATGGTTCACATGATAGACTTGAAAATTCATTCCATTAGTTTCATCACTAAAAAAACAGAGGGTCTTTTAAGAATCAAGATTTTGCATCCAAAATACCATAAAAGAAAATCAAGATCATTACATGAGAAGATCAAACGACATGAATGTAATACAAGCCTCATGCAGAGTCTTATACCGCACACAATAAAATTAATCATTGGTCATTCATATGTCCAACACACTCTTGGGTAGTGGTACACAGTTACATCTCCAATTTATTGGCTATAAACAATTGATTCTAGATGAGATCATCTTCTTCTTGTTACTTACAGAAAAGAAAGTAGCAGGGATGATTACCAATTAACGTATTTGAGGAAACTACAGGTTATAGGGAGTTCTAAATAAAAATCAATGTTAAAAATTTCAAGCACTTGCAAAATTACTAACATAAAGGTTGAATACAAATCCAACACACCATTCAAGCACATGGGTGACATGAAGACACAGGAAAACAAGATGGTGACCCATCAAGTGGATTTCAGTTCTGAGACAAAATGCTGTGAAGCCCACTCAACAACCACAATGAGACTCCAGAAGTTGGATTAAACTTTGTAAGTGGTTCAAAAGAAAATCAAAGTAGTATTCAAATATCAACTAGGAATATCACTAAATAAGATAGGGGATTCAAATTTAAAGGCTTTACAATAAGTGGATTGCCTGATGGCTTCCCCGTCTGTGGATCCCAGCATTGAAGTTCTCCAGCCTTGCTCCCACTAACAAGATGCTTGCCGTCAGGTGACCATGCAATACAAAGAACCCAATTCTTATGCCCTAAATAAGTTGGAAAATAAAATATTAGCACAATTGCAATATACAAAAGCTACCAACCAACATGATTCACATTTTCATTAAATAAAAGTTCATTCTGAACGCGCTCTTTGTATAATCCTCATCCCCCTATAGCACCCTTAAAAAAAAAGACAGTTACTTCTCTCATCTGGACAAGCATGGGTGTACTACATGAGCATCTCAAATGCCCCATGATCTTTAATAACAAGGAATAGCATTTTTTTTTTCTTTTTGATAACAAACAGAGCATCCACTTAAGAGCAACAAACAAAGGGAGCACACCCTATGTACACAGGAATAGCTTATTATTTTGGTATATTATCAAAATTTTTGTAAAAAACTAAACATTGTAAGTAAACAAATTGTAAATTAGACACGAATCTTGGATTTTCCAACCTGTACAAGTATACATTGGTGTTTGAGTATTTAGATCCCACAACCGAACTGTTGTGTCACCTGAACCACTTGCTAATTGTCGTCCATCAGGACTAAAGGCAACTGAGAGTACAGCTTCAGTGTGACCTGTAGTGACAAATACACATGACAAATTTATAGAAACAATCAATAATAATAATAGCGTTATGTTGGTAAAGACATTGCATTCAAGGAGAGACCTAGCAAAAGCAATCATAAAATTATCCCTGATAAAAACATAAAAAGGAATTTGGACCAGCTCCAAAGAAGAGGTTGGTCGTTAGTCAATAGGTGTGCTCTTTAATCCATTTACCACATTCTTCTTCATTGTGCTAGGGCAAGGATCTTATGGCTGTTGGTGTTCTCTCTATTTGGTATCCCATAGGTTATTTCTACCTCAGTTCAGGACACCCTACTATGGTGGCTAGGTTCTTCTGTGAGAAGAAGGCGTAGGAAGGCTTGGAGTGTTGCCCCTTTATATATTTTTTGGACTATATGGAAGGAAAGAAATGAAGACTGTTTGAAGATGAAGAGATATTAGATCAAAGTCTTAAAAGTTCATTCCTTTACAATCTTGCTTTGTGGATTCGAGTGTACATTCATGTGAATTCTTTGTCCTTAATTGATTGTGTAGATTGGTTGGGTCCTTCTTGAGGGTGAGAGTTGTTTCTTGTTTACACCCCATTTTTGTTATGTTTTCCTTGCTCATTGTATATTCCCAATGTACTCTTGTGTACTTTATGCTTTTTTAATACAATCTTTTACTTATAAAAAAAAAAAACATAAAAAGGAATTTAAAAAACAAAGTATTCATTAAAAAGGGGAGGAAGTAATATAATATCGTCTTCATGGGTCCTTACGTGGAAATGGAACCCACGTCAAACCACTCCATATCGGCAACAATTTTTTTTTTTTTTTTTTTTTTTTTTTTTTTTGGGTTCTTTTGTGATAAGCAAATAAAAGACAGGGTGCAACCTCAGTACAAAAATACAAGAAGCAGCAAGCTAAACAAAGGAAAAAGGAACAAAAACAAAAAAGGCAATTCTCAATAAGAAGCAACTCCTTTGTCATAAAATTTTCATACATAATATAATTTAGCAAATAAAAAATTTTGAAACATCAATGTCATGACAGGAAGAAACCTAAATCTCATACCAGCAATTGTTGAAGAACAACGATTAATTGGACGAATTCGGAAAACTGCTTGGGGTTGATAAACTATGGGCAGCACCTTCTCCACAGAAACTGAAATTCATTTGCCCAAAATAAATAAAAATAAGTTCAAGAAGCCAGGTTTGTATCAAACAAAATGCTCCACTACATAGAATTACTGTAAGAGCAATTAATGCCGAAGACTTAAAACCTTTGTTTTTTTGCAAATATGTTCCAAGCTGCACGACAAGTTCCTGATCTGATATGTAGAAAGCATAAGGTAGCTTCTCCTCCTGAAGACCCCAAAAAATGCAGAGTTCAACACCCAACTAGTTCATAAAATAGCAAACACAACCAACTAGATATTTTCCACAGGTATGGTTCCTAAACCATTTTTCCAAATTAACAACTTCTTGAACATCTTCTAAGCATAATTTTAATTATTGGATACCGGTAAAAAAGAAACCCCAGATGAATTGAATTGCAAATCACATGTGAAAATAACCATAAAATCTGGCAAATTTTGATACAAAAAAAATAAGAATTTTTTCCTGTATTCAGCTTAAAAACTTTGACAAATACTTACAAAAAGAAAAACAAAAACTACCTAAACCGAATACAAAATTTGCAAGTTATTTGCCTATCAGCAGTCGCAACCAGACATCCCTATTAGGTTTCAATTATCCATAAACGAAACCAATTGAGAAAAAGTCCAGGCCAAAAAATAAATAAATAAATAAGTCAAATAAAAAATTCAGGAATTCAGCCAACGCTCCACCAAAAATTTGATCAAGAATTTCAGAAAGAAAAATGTCTCATTCCAGAATTGTAGCAATCCAGATAAATATTCAAATAAATACAGTCCAAAAAAAAAGGAAATCAAACATATGTGAAGTGTATGTTCAAATGTGACCACCTGAGAAAAATCATAGAATGTGTTGACTAATCTAAAGACCAAATTCGTGAAAACTCACATTGTTGAGAAGCTTGTTTACGATTTGTTGCAGCTCTTTGGGAGCAGCGTTCTGAGGAAGATACATGGGGGGTCCCAAATGATTACCTTCCGGGTCTGTCAACTGGCACATCACGTTCTTGCCTGTCTCCCCTTGCTCTTCGATTTCCATCTCCATTGTTGCTCGTTCACCTAGGGTTTGCTCTCTGCAGCTTCTGCGACTGAAAACGTACCGTTTGGGAGATGAACGGCGGGGGTTTTAGGGTTGTTAGGGTTTTGGGTTCTGCTTGGATCATGGATTAAAAAATCGGAATTTATCGGCGATATTTCGCCGAAATATCGGATATCGGTCGGGCTCGAAACGATATTCGAGCCCGATTATCAATTTCCAGGAATATCGTCAAAAAAATCATGAGAACAATTTCCCTCTCTCTATATAAATAATTATTAATTATCAACCTTTATTTTTATTATTAAATAAATTAATATTAATAGAAAAAGTTGTTCCTACACCTTTTTAATAAAATTTTAAAAATTAAATCTCAAATAAAATATTTTATATAAATTAATTTAATTTTTCATTTAAAATATAATAAAATATATTTTAATAAAAATATTTTAAAATTTTTAAAATAAATATTATCTAGTTTCCTTCATCTAACAATATAATAGAACCACATAAATCTTCCTTTTATATTAAAGACTATTACAATATCATACGTATTATATTTATACATAAATTATTTTTATTCAATAAAATCAAATATTTCTTAACTCAATTCTAACTTTATACACTTTTAAAATTCATATTTATTATTTTTAAAATTCAAATATCGAATATATCGATACATATAGGTTACGATATTTTTCTTCTTGATCATATATATATATATATATATATATATATATATATGTCAATTACACTTACAATATAACTTAAAAATATATATTCTTACTTATTTTATCATTTTTTAGAGTTTTTTCAAACATTTCTATGAATTTTAAATAATTTTCAATCCACCGATATTTGTGAAAAAATATCCACCAATATTTCTCCAATATATCCGTAAAATCAGAGTATCGATATATTAGTAAAAACCAATATTTCAATCCATGGCTTGGATGCCGATAGGTTCATCGGAAGGTCTGAGTTTGTCGGTCTTGGTTTGGACCATTGCGTTTTGGATCGGCCTAGGGCCTAATATGAGCCCATCTACATCTGCTTCAACACAAGATGGGCTTGGGTTGGAGGCCCAAAATAGTCCACCAAGTGAGATTTGAAATCAAAGTTTGGTGTTTAGAATAAAAGAATTCATTGGAGAAAAAAATTTTGCATGGATTTTGTTGGAGAATTTTTAAGTTTTAAATTTCTTTAAAAAAAAAAAAAGTGGAATTTCATAACCCCTTATTTGTAGCAGATTTACAAAAAGATAATAAATCTCTAATTTCATCATCTTTACAAGTCAATAATTTTATACTTAAAGAACGATAGGCTACTTATATACCTTATTTTCCATGACTTTTTGGTTATGTTTGATTCTCAAAAAGTTGAAGGAAAATATAAGAAAAAGAAAACAGATAAAAAAATAGAAAAAAAATCAAAGGAAAACAAAACAAAATAAATTTAAAGTTAATAAATTATTTTTATATATTATTTGATTCTCAAAAAGTTTGAGTAAAAATACAAATGAAATAAAATAAAAGAGAAAAAATAGAATAAAAGAAAAAATAAAGGAAAATAAAAATATATTTAAAATTAATAAATTATTTTTATATCCTACATCAAATTTATTTCACTTATTTAACTTTTCAATATAAAAATTAAATAATTTAAAAATATATCATTTTTTATTGCTTTTAATTATATTTTACTTTTAATCAAATCTCCCTAAAATCAAATATAAAAAAAAATATTTTTTAATATTTTTTTCTTTTCTTAATATTTTCCGTACATATTCTCAAAACTGCTTTTGATAGTAATTCTAATAAATGTTTTTCAGTTTTTTTAATACTTAAAAAATATAAATTTTATAGTATTAGAAAAGTTAAAAGTACTTCCTAAAATCACTACTAAATGAAGTCTAAAATATTACAATATATATATATATATATATATATATATATATATATATATATATATATATATTTTTTTTTTTTTTTTCTAAAACATTTTTTCATTGAATTTATTTATTCTCATAGAAACTATTAGATAAATTGAAATTAATTGAACACATGACATAATTACACAATTGTCACAAGTTAAAGTTTTAACTCAATTAATTTATGCAATTAAAATTATTTGTGATTTAGAGTCTATCATTTGGAGACCAAATTTTCCTAAAAACGTCATAAAGTTTGGTTTTAAAAATTATCGTAATTCATCTTTTAATCGAATGTGTAGATACTTCGTAGTTTCTTTCCATAGGAAAAAAAAAAACACACACACGCACATAATTAAAGAATTAAAATATTATTGTATCAAGTCCATGCTTTCTTAGGATAAAGTTACAAACCCTAATGTCTAATGCTTATCTTGATGTCTAATGCCATACCACTAAGATGTTTTAAAGCTATAATAACAAGGCTCTGAGAACCTAAATAAGCTTTATGCACCTTGGCAATAGATGGACCTACCTCATGTTAAATATTAGAGATTTCTCAAATTTGAGAATTCTCTTTCATGGTTGAAGGGTGAAGGCTTATTTAGAAAGAGATTAATTTCATTGGATTAAAATGAATAAAATATTACTTATCCGATAAATCCCAACACATTTATTTCAAAATAGTCAATTATGCATTGATCAATTTATAATTATTTTTATAATTTAATTGACTTTTATTCACTAAAGGCATAAAAAAAAAAGGAGTTTTGACCAATAATATTATTTTTCAAAAATAAAAATTATAAAAACTACACTAAATAGTAAAATAATTTATAATTTAGTGCACTTTTGCTATGTAAGCATCCATGCCATCAAATTGGAGTAGGTGATTATAATTTTGATTTTTTTTTTTTAATTTTTAAATGGTCAAAACCGTTATTACCAAGTATAGCTTTAAATTTAAATTTAAAATCGTAATTGGTGACATGTATATATTATTTTTATTTTCTATTTATATTAATATGTATGTGGTTAATAAACTTATGAGATTATTTATAAAAATAATATATAAAATTGAAAAATTGATATTTTTAATCTAAAATAAAAATATTTTTAATCTAATATAAAACTATTTTTATTTAATTTCATTAAAAATTAGTATTATCAATTATAATATTAATTAATTATTTGTTATGTACTATAATATGAATGATATGTATATATAAATATGTGAATTTTAGGTAAAGTGCAGAATTGTAATCAATAATTATAATTTTTAATTTAAATTTAAAATTGTAGTTGGTGTTTACGACTTTAAAATCAAATTTAAAATCGTAGTCACCAAATTTTAAATTTAAATTTAAATTTAAAATTATAGTTAATTATGGTTATTTACTTATTTCCACCATTTATAAAAAAAATATTAAAACCAAAACTCTTTGTATTTCTACCTCCCTCACCTCTACACTCTTTAAACTTTGAAAATATCCTAATCAAAATAAAAAAGAAAAAATGGAAAAAGAAAAATACCATGTTGGATAAGGCCCACATAGACTCCATGCAGCCACAATCGACCACCACACACGACCAAAACGTCGGC
This sequence comes from Vitis rotundifolia, assembly GCA_030254885.1. Lineage (NCBI taxonomy): Eukaryota > Viridiplantae > Streptophyta > Magnoliopsida > Vitales > Vitaceae > Vitis > Vitis rotundifolia. The sequence continues at coordinate 20,555,974 of CM058163.1, forward strand.
TCGTTGACATCGCTCCTCTTCGCAATTCGATTGCTTTTTCTTGGCTTGTTTTCAATTTTCATCATCAATCACCTCACACTTTGGCACTCCACTATCTCTTCTTCTCTCAACTACAATCGCTTCCAAACCATGTCGATGTTCCTGCTCTGGGTTCTCATGCTACTGCCATTTCTGCCTCTGTCTTCTTCATCACACTCTGAAGCAATAGAGGCTCTGCTCTCACGCCTGGACACCAAAAGAGCAGCCCCTTCTGTACAAGAGTCTGCTGCCAAGGCTGTGCTACAGAGATTGCTGCCTACCCATTTGGACAGCTTCCAATTTGAGATAGTCTCCAAGGTGTTTTTTCATTTTCGATTATGGGTTTGCTCCATTTTGGTGCCTTTTGATTACCGTGTTTCTTCCAATTCGAGATAACCTCCAATACATTTTCATGTCCAGGTTTGGTTTTGTGTGGTTTAATTCATTTGGGTGTCTTTCAATCACTATGATTTTTTCAATTCAAGATAATCGACATCGTATTTCCATATTTGCATTTTTCCATTGGTCTGCTTCATTTGGGTATCTTTACTGGGGCCTCTCCATTTCAATATAAATGTATTTTTGTGTTCAATTCTGGTGTAAGCTTGTTCCGTATTTACTGTTGATTTGCTCCCCTGGGCGTCTTTACTGTTGGCTTACTTCAATTTGGTGGTTTGTTACTGGGTTTTTCCTTTTCCTCGCTGACAAGGGTGTGGAAAAGAAAAGAATATGGAGCTCTGAATCTTATGTTCTCATGGTGTTTTCAGTTTTTAAAAATGAATAGTTCGTCTAAATTGAGTAATCTAAATAGTATTTTCATCATGTTATTTCATTATTTAACTATGCATTTGAGTTGTTGCTTTATTTATCTCTGGTCCTTAGATTACTGGGTTGTCCTTTAAACTCTGTTTGGCTGCCAAGAAAGGTGGAAAGAAGAGAAAAAATTGAATCTTGAATTTTTCTTTATAAAGTCAGGAGAATCGTTGACTTATTTTGTCATCCAACCATTGTCACTCTTGATACCATTAATCATTGCACTTGTCAAAAAAAGGTCTAGGAGTAAAGGATTAGTTATATATCTTTACAAATTAAGTAAAAGAAATATTGTAAAATGTACTTCTGACACAAAACCTTTATTTGCATGGGATAATAAACTGAAAGGTTGCCATGGAAGGCTTAAACAAGTCATTTTAGATGTGCAATTTTGTTAGATGCAGTAAATAGGGGCAGGATCATTTAGACTGTTGTGCATTCTAATGTATAACAAGTTTCTTGGTTGGAAGTACTATCATATTTTTCATTTGCTCATTATCTTCTTGATTGATGATGTTCTTGTGTTTGCTATTTCCATGTTAGTTTTGTTGACAGTTGTCAGTTTCAATTATCAGGATGTTTGTGGAGGAAAGAGTTGTTTCTGGATAAGCAATTACAATGTGTCGAGCAAGAATGGGCTTGAGATAATGTATGTAGAACTTGATTCTTGCTGATGCCTCAAATGGCACTTTATTCAAGTTCGAATATATCACAAACTTTTTGAGCAGGTTACATAAATATATCTCTTTGAAATGTATTCCTCTTTTTCTATTCTAGGATTTTAAATGCCATTTTTTTGCCAATTTTCATGTTTTGAAATTTGTGCTTGTACAATAGATTTAAGGCAATGGAGCCTTAAATTTGTAGACCGTTCTGTGACACTATTTCCTTTCTCTTCTCTTATAGAAAAATATATTAGACTTCTCAGCAAGTGTTTGAACATTCCATAAAATTTGTGTGACTCCATTGATGTAAAATAATCTCATAAAAAATGGGTCATTAATTAACCTTAAATCCATCTCCACAACTAGTGTAACAGGATGAGTCTTTCATTGTCTTGGAAAGAGTGAAAGTTGTACTTTCAAATTTTTACTGATATAGTGGAGCTTAGCATTTGTTGTCATTCTTCTTCTTCAAACAGTTGTTGTGGATGATAAACAACATTGTTTGAATTTTTTTATGGTTCAGGTTTTAAGAGATAGACCTAGGTGATGGAAACTGCTCTCTTGGTTATTTCACCCTTTTGTCAATGTCTTGGTTGTTATATTTTTCTTTCAGGATTAAAGGCACCACAGCAGTTGAAATTGCATCTGGCCTTCATTGGTATATAAAATATTGGTGTGGTGCTCATGTTTCTTGGGACAAGACAGGTGGCATTCAGATAGCTTCTATCCCCAAGCCAGGATCATTGCCTCTTGTCAAAGATGAAGGGGTCCTGATTCAACGTCCAGTCCCATGGAATTATTACCAAAATGTTGTTACATCCAGTTGTAAGTAATGGATTTTTACCTTATTTTCACTTCTGAATTGCCACTGTTGTCTTAGCTAGATGTTATCTCATCAATGTCATTGTGGATTCAACATATGTTCAATCCTGCCTTACATTAAAGGCAAGAATAATATTAGTTAATTTACAATTCCAATTCCAATCTGATCATTGGTGGTCATATGCTTCACTGGAGGGTTTTTCTGCCTTTTGATATGACGGCATAACCAAGTTCTGGACACCATGAGGCCTTCTGGTTTGGAAAAGGAATCAAGGAACGCTTGCACCCACTTTGTTGAAAATGAAGTCCCAAAAGGGAATAGCATAATAGCTTAATAACTACACAAGTTGTACAAAATTCCAGTCTCTCTTCAGAACAGGACAAAAAACTGGTATTTAGATAAAATTAGCAATAGTTTTAAAGAGGGAATGTATTAAAAAACTATCATCATTGTGATACTGAAAAGTGGGACTTATTTCACATAATACATAGAAGGAGAGAGCTCCAGAATTTTGAAATCCCATGATCCTTGGTTATTTCCAAAGTACAAACCCTGTAATCTCTCTCTCTCTCTCTCTCTCTCTCTCTCTATATATATATATATATATATATATATATATATGTATATATATTTTGGAAACTCCACCTTCCCAATGTTTTTTCTCTTGCAGATGTATTGGTGTAGGAAAGAGGTTGGTCATTTCCATATAACAAAAAAATGGTTAGCTATTGAAAATGAGTTTTTGCCCGAACTGGTTCAGTCTAAAATTTTGCTTCCCATACTGATAGCTTTCCAAGATTACTTTGAATGATTTTACCAAGTCCTTTTCTTCAGTTAATGCGTGAGAGTATAATGACAGATGGCTCATAAAATAACTGGATAAAATATAATACAATACTGATACTAGTGTTATTTTAATTGTTTATTTGTTTATTTTTATACTTGTGGTTGTAGGTTATTGCAAGGATGAAACCTATGTAAAAATGTCTTTTGATCTTTTAGACATGCATTTGATAATGCCACTGATACTGTTGTAATAACTTCATATAATTTTAACATTCTTCTTTGCAGATTCTTATGTTTGGTGGGATTGGGAAAGATGGGAGAAAGAGATAGACTGGATGGCTCTACAAGGAGTTAACTTGCCTTTGGCATTTAATGGGCAAGAAGCCATTTGGCAAAAAGTTCTCATGGTGAACAATTTATTGCCACATTTATATGTTGATACATCTACCGGGTTGTAGGCTGATATTCATCTATCATCCAGTATGTTTCAGCCTATAGATGGAGTTCATATATTTAGTAAAGCTTGCTTGTGGGGGCTTGGGGTATTCCAATTCTCAAGGATTGTCAACTAGTTCTCATCGTGTTCCCACTTGGATGTACATATAATGTAGATCTGAACTCTTTTGTGCAGTAGCTCAATCAGATAATAGATGCATGTATCTCCATCTTGTGTTAAACGTAATCCTTGTCTTGCAGGGTAAAACTCTTAGATGGATCCTTATTAAGAACTTAGTAATGTAAAATTCTCTTCAATGGTTCTGGGGGCCAGAATTTGAGCTTCTCTAATCTGTTCAGTTGTCTCTGAGTTTTAAGATTAGTTTTGGTAAATAAAATGTCAACATTATAAGTTATATCATATGCTATGTAGTTTCATTCTAGCAGTCATATAACTGTCAGGAACTAGTTTTTGCTGTCAACTCAGTATGAAATGGCTCCACTGCTTTTATAATGGGGTTAAGCACTACTCTCCTGAGTATCCCCCCTGTGGTTGCATTGTGTTGCTAGTTACTTGGAGAGGGGTTGGGATTTAACTTAATGTGGTGGACTAAGTCTTTGTTTGGTTTCTTCTTGACTTGGTAACTTAAATTGATCACATTTTTTTCCTTTTTGGGTTCTTACATTCAATGCTTCATCACAATATGTGAAAACAATCCTATTGGCCTTCAAACACTCTTGTTTGGGTGACTATTACAGAAATTACTGCTAGGTGCAAGGGTCTATAATGATTCTGTACTGTATGTCTCAGTTTCTTTTGAGAATGAAAATGTATAAGATTTATATCCTGGCACATGAACACTCGTAAGATTCAACAGCAACTTCTGTTAAAAATTTAAGCTTATGGAAAATATTCCATATACTCTATGTTGATATAAAGCATTGTAGCCTTTTTTTTTCTAGATATAGGGTTAGCAACTCCATTTATAACTGATACATATTATGTCTAAATTATTGATTATGTCAAATATTGCAGCTGTAATTAGGATGTAGTTGTCTGACATATTCACTGTTTTTCATTAGTTTTCCTGGTTTTTTTGTTTTTTTTTTTTCTTTTCAAAATAGGATTTTAACATTAGTAAGAAAGATTTGAATGGTTTCTTTGGCGGACCTGCTTTCCTTGCCTGGGCTCGTATGGGAAATTTGCATGGGTAGGTAAAAGTGATTCATATCTTTGTCTCACTTTAATCATCAATTGTGAAGTTGATCATAAAGTTATCAATTCTTTATTATATTCTAATTTCTTATTTATCTTTTCTTCTAATTGTATTGCATATTTTTTGTCTTGTAGGATCATGCTTAATAAAAGGGTTGCCATAGTTTTGAAATTTAGCCTTACTTCGGAATATTGACAAAGTTCTAAAGAAAGTTTTGTATTGATAGAGGAAAGCAAAGAAAGTCATTTTCTTTATAAAAACCTTGAATTTGATACCTCTGATTGTTCTTTTGGTTTTCTCTGTTGTAGCTAGCTAATTGCAGCTTGAGTGCATTGATTAAAGACTCTAACTAGCAATATGTTGCATACTCCTTCATGGAAATGAATTGATTCTACTATTGTTATGGATCTCAAGTTTTTTTATTTAAGAAGGAACGTTACCTAGAACAAAACAAATATATATTATATAAAATAGAAGTGAGGCCATTTGTTGATAGCAGAGGTCCAATGCTATTATGCTAGAGCTAATCTGGTTGATTTCATGGGATTTCACATGACAGTGGCCAATGAGCTGTTCTGAATGACTGGAAGCAACACCTGCCTCATTGATACCTAAAAATGATATTTATATCTTAGAAGAGAATGTCATTGTCTATCTTTAATGGAAGACTTATGGTCCACTATAATTACATGAAAAGCAAACTATACCTGCTTCAGAAGTCATAAGGTTTTTGAACAATTCATTAATGAATAAGTGGTGTTTATGTTCGTCATGAATAACCTTCTGTGCAGGGCAAGTTTGTCTTAGAAGAACTCATATTTTGCCAATTTGTAATAATTAAATTTGATCATAAGCATATTCACTGAAAACATTAGGTGTTCTAATTTTCCAATGATGCAGTCCAAATGAATGATTTTTCCTGGACAAGCTATACACAATTTTTCTTGTTGTCCTCATTACTTGCTTTTGTATCTTAGAATCTAATACTCATCTTCTCACAGGTGGGGTGGGCCTTTATCACAAAATTGGTTGGATCAGCAACTGGTTTTGCAAAAACAGATACTATCTCGAATGCTAGAGCTGGGCATGACTCCAGGTATAGTTGGGCTTTACCTTTGTCTTTTATGGGTTCCATATCCATTGGTGTTGAGCCACACATTCAATGAGGTATTATTATAAATGTCTCATATACACAAGTATGATATAAAGGTTGTTTAAAGTGACAGGATTGAATTTCTGATCACATGTAATGCTTTTCTTTATTTCAGTTCTGCCTTCATTCTCTGGAAACGTTCCAGAAGCACTCAAAAAGATATTTCCTTCAGCAAATATAACTAGACTTGGGGAGTGGTATTTTTCTGTTCTTGCTCATCAATATCATGAATTTTGAAGTTGTGACTATGATCAAGGATTCCTTTTTAAATTACTACTGTTATATTCAAGCTAATGATAATTTGTGTCCTCATGTATGTGGAAAAATTCTTAACCTTGGCCTAAAGAAGAATCATAAACTGAAAGATAACAGTTAAAGAAATTATGGGTTCCTAGTCAAGCACCAGGTCACTTCACAAGCTCCCAAATTTGTCTCACATTACATACACTTGTATGACATGAGGTGGGCTGTGAATGTACCAGAGTCATTTACATAAATTGTATTCAAACTAGCTCACAAATCTTGCACATATATAAAAAACACACGTCACATTTTTGAAGAAGAAAAGAACGGAGTATTTGGGGTTGTGGCAATATAAGTTACCTTCCAGGGGGGGGGGGGGGTGTGGTGGTTTAGCATGGGGCTATACCAGTTTGTCAGGCCATGAATAGTATAATAATATTTATTGATGAAGGGTGACATTGTAAGCTACAAATTGAATCAAAAGCTTAAATTATAAACATATGAGGAAATATACAAACAAGGAAACTCAAGCTCAGGACCTCTAGTGCCATATCAAGCCACTAAATAACCAAAAAACTTAACTTGTTAGGTAACAGGTCAACAACCTTACCAGGCTAAGAGGAATAAGATATTAACTCTTTGAAATCACACCATGTAAATCACCACAACTAATAGGCCTAATGTCAATCATACTCAACTTGCTAATCAAAAAGCATTGCTATACTTGGGAAAGATTTACATATGTTTTGCATTCAATGCCTCATATCAATATTCTTCTAGATTTTATTAAAATTTCTTTATTTTATGGTTTTTTTAGGTTTGTAGTGTCATTAATCACAAATGATATTTAAAGTTGTTGGTTTCCCCTGTTGATCACAAATATGCTTTCTTGAAAGTTTTCTTTCCATGCATTATCCTTAAGTTGAAGTTTTCTACGTTTTATATCAGGAACACTGTTGATAATAATACTCGTTGGTGCTGCACTTACCTTCTTGATGCTTCTGATCCTTTATTTATTCAAATTGGGAAGGCTTTTATCAAGCAACAAATTAAAGGTGCACAACTTATGCATCGAGTACTTCAAATGAACTTAGTTCTTCCTAATTGAAGAGCAATGCAGATGTACATATAATTTATGCCTAAATTCATGCTCTATATTTTTCTTGGAACTTTCTATATCCTATTGGTTGTAAAGAAATAAGTACTTTAGTTACGAAATTGAATCTTTTCTAAATTCATCCAATACAAAAATAGATGTTAGGTGCGAGTTTTCTAAATTTTTTTGAAGGACTCAACTCTCTCTCTCTCTTTCCCTTTCTTTCTCTCTCTCTCTCTCTACATGCCTTTCAATGGTAACTCTTCTTCCTGTATTTGCATCTACTTTTATTTAACCATTGTGCCATCCTCAACTCTCCTTTTTTTTTTCTCACTCAATAAGGAAGAAACATTAGAAATTCACCTGATTTATTTTTTTTATTCTTGAAGAGATTTGTAAAGCTATGTGTTGCCTCTATATATTTAGTATTACATAATTTTGGGATATGAATTGCCAAAACAAAGGTTTATTTGGGATATTGATATCCACAATATGTTGAACTGACTGTTTGTGGGAAAGCTAAAATATTGGCAACAACATTCGAGGGACACTTTCCATGCTTAAATTATATTCCTTACAAAATTGAAAGGTTTAACACTTCATGAGAATAAAACCAATGAAATTGAAATAATTTGTCAAATTTGATGAGAATAGTCCTAATATTCACTTGATATATGCTATGTTTTATGATAAGTGGCATCAAATGCCATTTCATTCATACCCGCTAGGGTAGCCCAGTTGGTCAAGATGAATACTGGGAAGTGCAGTCCTAGTAAGTGGCACATGGTCCCGGGTTCGAATCTTGCCAGTGATGATACCCTGAATTTGCCCGGTGCTAGTTGTTGTGGGGCGGTCAACACCCCGAGGTTTGGGTCTTCATGGAGAGTCCTAAGGGCTTGGCCATGGAAGGTTCCTCGGTTATATATAAAAAAAATTGTCATTTCATTCATCAGTTTGGTACATAGGCATTAAGTCAACATTTTTGTTTTCAATGTGGACCTAAAGCTAGGTGGACCATTACTTCTTGGCAAGCCAATTCAATTTTTTCACTACAAACAAAGCACATGCAATCACACAGCTCTTAGTGTCCTATATTGACATCTTAGAGGTTCAACAAACTTAGAAGTGGAAAGTGGAAAGAGTTTCAGACTGTCAACACTATAACTTGCTTATCAAATATGCAGCTAGTGCATTAAAATCTGAAGTTAAATTTATATTTACTGTTGTTTATGATTGATCAGTTGCACAAGAACTTTTCCTATAAAGATTTGTCTCAGTGCCTCTTGTTATTTGTTGATAGGCTTTGTTGGTTTAACTTTTGTATGCTTATTACAGAGTATGGGGATGTAACGGACATCTACAACTGGTAATTTCTTTCACTTTTGCTTTTAACTTATTTTGGAGTGTAAAAATTGGAACATGGGACTCAATTCAAATTACTTAAAACTTTTCTTGGATTCAAAAATAAATAATTACCAACACGTTATATTGTACAAGATAAAACAGCAAAAGAGAAGGAAAAAAAAAGGAACACAAGGTTAAGTATTTTGAGCTTGAAAAATCCTTCTCCCAATTAGTTGGGATGAATGCTTTGCACTGAGTTGAATCATATCTTCCACGTTTTGTGCTCACTCACTTGCTATTGAGCTTTATTGCTGCTAACGGTTAGCCCACACCCAGCAATAGATATTATGACCAATCTTAGGACGATGAAAGAAACAAACATTTTATAGTGAGTCTGTTTAAGTCAGATGATATGCAAATGCCCTGATTGTTGATATAACCAAATGGTATATGGAACAAATTTATTTTTATGGTTCACATGTCATATACAAGCTTGGACATTTATGTTCACTATGGTACTTCTAAAATGTGCACTGAAACAATATTTTTCACTGACAAACTGGATCTCATTTTCCTTTAAACATCCAATATTTAATAATCTTCAGCTGTTTAAAGAATGGGAATGACAAGATTCTTTGATTGGCAAAGAAAAAAAAAGAAAGATTAGAGCCTAGATCTATTATGGGGCTTTTTGGTGATATTCTGTTGGTCCCTTAATTCCTCCCGTCCTGTAAAACATTTAGGCCATTTGAATCTGCACCACAAAATCATGGAAAGCAAGTGGTCCATTTCCATTTCACTTGTCTGTCCACTCTTGGTGGGTATCTACTACATGTTCTTATTTTGAGTGTGAGGATCCATTAGGGCCTCCGAAAACCTTCAGGCCCTTAAGAAGCTCATCAGCGGAGATATTATCACTTCTTTCTTAGACCATCTTATTTTCTTGACTCTTGAGAGCCAGGATTGAACAGGTATAGTGGATGGTCCTCCCAAGAGTAATTCTTAAACATGTCCTTAAGAGAGGCTTGCCTTTGACTTTTGATTTGTATTCTCACCCTGTTCTTTTTTATAATATGATATTCTTTTGTTGCCAACGAAAGAATACCTTTAAACCAATATAAAATTATTTAACCTTGTATATTCATAATCTTTTATGGGATTTGAATATGTTGTATTTCCAATGATATGTTAGACTTGTGATAAGATCTCATTGATTTATAAAATTGATGTCAGAAATTACTAATATTCTGGGTTTTGGTCCAATATTTTTTGCATCTCAAGATTTTTTATTTTTTATTTTTTTATCCCACTTTCACTGTTATATTAGATCTTTATCATTTATCATTTCTATTGGCCTCCTCTGATATTTTCACTGTTCCTGTGCTGATTTATGGTCCTTGATTCTTCCTTTTGCTTTATCAACTTTTTGAAATTTTGCTTTCCTTTTGCATTTTTGTTTTAAACTAATGAACAGATGTTTTTTTTTTTTTTCCCATTTTATTTAATTGTTTTTATTTATTCCTCTCATGTTCTTGCACTGCTTGCTAATGCAGTGATACTTTCAATGAAAACTCCCCACCTACAAATGATCCAGCATATATCTCATCTCTTGGAGCTGCCATCTATAAAGCAATGTCCCAAGGCGATAAAGATTCTGTGTGGTTAATGCAAGTATGTTTCTCATGTCTCCAAAAGGCCCCCTTTTCCCGGTGATGTCTCAATGTTAACATCCCATGTCTTGCACTTTGATTAAATGTTCTATGAAATCTAGTATTTTGTCCTTTTTAGCCAATCTTTAACTCTTCAAATCTCCACAAAGTAAGTTTTATGATTTAATCATGCTTTTATTCGACACAACAGCACTCATATCCATTCATTATTCTGCAAATTAGTAGGGCCTTGGAAGAACCACAATAATTTCATAGTGCACCATGCTTTGCAATGATAAGCTTCAACGAGGTATTCAGGGTTGCTTATTGGTTGACACTTATTCTGGGAATCAATAGGATTTGTCTTCATATTGATACACTTTTGGATGTGTTTTTGAACTTTATTATATGCAAAAAGAAATTTCCTTATTTTTTCATAGGAATATCTTTACATCATCACTTAATGGTTTTTCTTACATCCAGCCAAACTATGCCCATGTGCCCATGAATAGGTGTTTTTTTAATCTGGATATGGCATTTTAATCCACTAAAACTCTGAATAGTTTGAAGGAAGACATAACCCAAGGAAACATTCCTGAAACCTATGCAGAAATAGAATCTTGATTGACTAAAAACCAAAGCAGGCATAAGTTTCCCTTCTTAATGAAGTGATTTCACCTATGCTTTTCAGGCTGCAGATCAATATAGGTTGTAGCAACAGTCAGTCAGGGATAGTCCATGACAACCATGTATTCTTAATTAGCATATTGATGTTTATTTTGCATATTATTTTCTCTAATGTATATTATTCTTAAATATTGTTATCATATCATTTTCTCATGATTGGTTGCACTTGTTTTAGATATTACCTGCATGAGCATGGTTGCTATGTCATAAATCTTCCTAATCAGAAGTTGTTGTGCAGACTGTAGCCTTTTCTTCCTTGCTCTATGATATATGAAATGATCTCTAGTTGACAGTTCTGTCAATGTGCAGGGGTGGCTCTTCTATTCTGATTCAGGGTTCTGGAAACCACCACAAATGAAAGTAAGCATGTACATGAAATAAAAGAAAATTTTATCAGACTAACTTTCGAAATGATGGTTAGATATATGAATACTTGCAATATCAGATGCATGATGATATTTTTGTTTGGTGTTTGCCATAGTCTTTGGCTGGAACTTCTTTAATTCAGGACTTACACCCTCCAACTTTGCATCACTGTAGTTACTAACACTTTTGAACCATCATATACGCTGCAGCTTGTTTTCTTCAATTCTATTGATTAATTGTTAACTAGGTGATATCTGACAGGCACTTCTACATTCTGTTCCATTTGGGAAAATGGTAGTTCTCGATCTATTTGCTGATGCCAAACCAATCTGGAGAACATCCTCTCAATTTTATGGCACTCCCTATATCTGGTAACCAGCTCTTTCAAAAAAGTAGCTAATATTCCATACCTTGAGATAGAGTTTTCATGTTCAGGAGAAATTTTCTCTTAATCTTGCATTATTTATCTTCTTTTCTTTTTTAGTCTGGGGTTTATATCTGTAACAAATATGCTTACCATGTCAATTTTTGTTACAAATCAGGTGTATGTTGCATAACTTTGGTGGAAATATAGAAATGTATGGCATATTGGATGCAGTTTCTTCAGGTCCAGTTGATGCTCGCATCAGTAAAAATTCAACCATGGTATGCAATAATTGTAACATTTTAGTCCCAACCTAGCATCTTGGTTGTAATTATAATCTTGAAAGCAGCACAAAGGTTGAAGTGCATAGCCTGTAAGCCTAAACTGCAGAGAGAATTCTTCTTTACACTTTATGACATGACTATAGAGCTGGAAGAGCAATGCATTTATGAGTTCTCTTGCTCTACTGTGTTTACTAAAATCATCATTATATTCTAAAGGATGTGCTGCCCAGGCTGAAAACTAGCAGATTTGATTATTAAATTTATAATCTGTTTAGTGATCTTCAGCTCATGGATTTCTTAATTAAGGAACAGATGTCCAAGCATAATGTTTCCTTGTTAGTGAAGTGTTGTAAATTTTTTTATCCATTTTAAGGGTAATTTATTTCTCTATTTTTATTTGTAAAGCTAAATAAAATTTGGATCATGCATTCCTCATAAGTAGCACACAATCCTTTAATGGCCACAAAATACCTTTTAGTTTGAAAACATCTCATACCAATGGTTTTCTGTTTGGAATCTGGAAAGATTTTCCTTGAATAAGTTCCAGGGAGTTCTTCCCATGCTTGACTAGCATTGGATATTCTTGGTACCTTTTCATCTGTAAGTTCTAGGTGGTTTTCTCATGCTTGACTTGCATTATGGATGCTTTGGTGTACCCCTGGTGAACAATTCCCCCAAAAAAGTCTGCTAGGATTCTCCTAAATAATAAAAATAAATTTAGGCTAATAGCCTAATACGGACACATGCATGATTCCATATTAAGCTACTAGTTGACCTAAAAACTTAAGTTATTAGGTTTTGAGCCAACAATGTATTCAAGCCCAATTATATTTTTGTTAGATGTAGAATGTTCCATGATGCAGATAAAAAAATGTGTATGAGCATAAAACAAGGATGAGATTTAATTATAAGATTTAATTTGAGTGAGCACATTATAATATTTAATTATCAAAGTAGAAGCAGACAACTTAACAGGATTTGAGACATGTTGGCTTCATCAAACTGTTTGTTAAACTTGGTAGCCAGTAGTTTAAGGTATTAGTCAGTGACCATGAATAGATAATGACTAGGAACCAAATAGATAACAAATGCTATATTTTGTAGCCATTCTGTATAGACAAAACAGAGATTATTACATAGCTGTATGAAAGCTTCCATTTGAACCTGCACTGGTTTCCTCTTTCTGTATGATTTTTCATCTTCATAAATTAGAGATTTACTAAACTTTTGGATGTTTATATTCCAGTATATCATTTGACCTCCTATGTTCTTGAGGAGGTTATTGACATGGCTCACTAATTATTGATGTTTCCCATAGGTTGGTGTTGGCATGTGCATGGAAGGAATTGAGCAAAACGCAGTTGTTTATGAGCTGATGTCTGAAATGGCATTTCGCAGTGAAAAAGTTCAACTTGTGGTAATTTAACTCCCTGATTGCATGGTTATTTAACTTCCCTAATTGCTATTGAATACTAAAAAAAAAAAGAGGTGTTATTCTATACTTGAAGAAGTTTTACTTAAGTCAATAATGATTGAAAAATTTTATTTTTTTCCCTTTTGGTCACCAGTCTTTTACTCTTAGATAGGGGTATTTGTTCTAAAAGGATCCATATTTTAGTCATGTTCTAATAAAAATAAATAGATAGTCACAGTTAGATAGGTTCATGCCCAAACCACATATCACTGAGGTGATTAACACAATAATCTAATGTTGTTTCTACCGTATTGATGGTTGATAATTTTTCTAAGAGATCTTTTATGTTCTCAAAAGTCTTGTCTTTATTTACCTTTTAATCAGCTTATCTGACTTCCTATCGTGCATTTGCAGCCCCATCTAGTGATTGTTTGTGCCTTGAAAATTGAAAGATGCATTGTTAGAGCCAAAGTGGAAGAATATTATGTCCAAGGATATTAGAAGACACTGCATAAGAGTTAATTTTTCTATTTTCTAGTTTGAAATTCCAAATTGCTTTTTGATCTACTTAGGGTTAGTGGAAGAAACTTGTTGGATGCAAGTGAGTGTTTTTGCTTAGGAGTACAAACTAAATGAAACAGATAAGGTGTGATTAGCATCTAAAGGCTTCCTACAGAGACCCATAAGATTAGCTATCTACTTAGGGTTAGTGGAAGAAACTTGTTGGATGCAAATGAGTGTTTTTTCCCAGGAGTACAAACTAGATGAAACAGATAAGGTGTGATTAGTGTCTAAAGGCTTCCTACAGAGACCCATAGGATTAATTATCATGTGTCCTTTGGTTTAGTGGGAAAAATGAATTTTCCCCTAGCGCTTTCTCTTGCAGCCGAATACCAAAAAGCCTCATGATCTTAAATTTCCAAAACACCCTCTAAGATCAAATTTTCAGATTTGTTTCAATATATGAGACTAGAGCCATGGAGGTTCAACCATACTCTACAATAAATGATACCTTGTCATGCGAAACTCATGGTGGACCCCTTGGTCACTAGTGGGCCCTGCATGAATTTTGTGAAGTCTCTGTCCATCTTCATCACCCTGTCTCCTATGGCCTTTCCTATCTTCATCTTCCGTAGAGCTTTTCTAAATTCAAAATCCCACTTTCTCCATTTTCATATTCTCTAGAGCTTCCACAACTTCAATAACCTAATTCTTTAATTATACTTTTATTTTCTAACCTTATGATAACTAGAAAGCCCTTCAATAATTGATCCATGTTTATTTTTTCAATCTGGAATTGATAGACTGAAGTTTAGTGGCAATATTAATACTGAATGGTCCTTTTGCGGAAGCATAGGCCAAAAAAATGCCACTTTCATTTATTCTCCCAGGGTGGATTTATTTTACTTGATTGTGATTTTATGAATGTACGTGTCCTTTGAACACAACAAGGATCTTTTGGCATGCTATACAACCTGTTTTAGAATTGTTATTTGTAATTATGGTCTCTTCCCCCCTGCCCCCATCCTTTATGAGTTGTATGCTTGATTTTAAATATTAGAATTTTAAATTTCCAAGTGCATGACATGATTGATATCAAGCCTTGCATTACTGTGGTTTGAATTTTTGTTGATAATTGCTGACATTTGGTGTTTTATAATCGTGATTTTAACTTTATTTCTTTTGTAGGAATGGCTGAAAACCTACTCCTATAGACGCTATGGTAAAGCAGTTCATCATGTTGAAGCAGCATGGGAAATTCTTTACCGCACAATTTACCACTGTACAGATGGAATTGCTGTATGTTTCTGGGATAAATCAATTGGCCATATTATAGTCACAATTTTTTTGTTTCCCTTTTGGAAGATTGTCTTGCAAAACATCATAGTCATATTCTATGGAATGATTCATATATCCATGGTATTGTTGTCATGCCTTGACTATGCAAATTCACCCTTTTCTTAAGAATATTAGTATATTCCAATAGCAAGGAAAGACGATCTAAAAAATCTCTCATTCTCACAAGTTCAATTTAATGAATTGAGCACCAAAAAGGCACTCAATTTATGGGTGATACTTCATCATTTCTTCCTGTAAATTTTTAGTCCTTCATTTGTAAAGAAGGATGAGAGGATCCCAAAGTTTTCATGTGTTTGAGAATTTCTCCTCACTTGGGGAATACTCCTTATGGCTGTTTATCCAGTGTATTTAGATTAAACTAATACCTATGGATATGAATTTTCGAGGAACCCGTAAAGGACCAAATGATTTTTTAATTTTTTTAATGTTTAATTTGGAAAAAAGATGTGAAATAGCCTTTGAGTTAGTTCAGAGTCCTTGATCATTTCTTACCATGTTCGTTTGAAGTAGACTCTGAGAATGTAAAATTATAATTTGCTTTACTAAATATAGTTTAACTGCAATAATGCATATTTTTCAACTCCTATTTGTGTATTGATAACTATAAAGCATCACCTGGTTGATGTAAGCATTTTGCGTAAACACTAAAATATGGTTTGTTAATTGTTGCAGGATCATAACACAGATTTCATGGTTAATTTTCCAGATTGGGACCCATTCCTTAACCCAAGATCTGATATATCCAAAGAACAACATATAATACAGAAGATCCTTACACAAACTGGAAGAAGAAAAATTTTATTCCAAGAGACAAGTTCTGATTTGCCTCAATCACATTTATGGTATTCTACTCATGAAGTGGTCAATGCTTTACGCCTATTTCTCGATGCTGGAAATGAGCTTTCCAAAAGCTCCACATATAGGTAAAATTTCTAACTGAATATTTGTAAAATTGTAGTTGTCTTTTTCTTTCTTTTAGTTCCTCTTTTTTGGGTAATAATGCATTCCAACTTAATCTTTGAAGCATGTGACCTGTGACAACATTTTTCATTCAACAGATAGCAGTTGCTCTTTTGTTGAAGTACTTGTTTTAGTCAAGGTTTTGCCAAGATGTTCAATGCACTGCCCAATTTAGCTAGTTTGATAAGTAGTCTAGCTGTGCTGATGACTTCACTACCAGATCAATTTTTCTCACAAAACTAATTAGAGACCATTTTTTTTCCTTTTCAATAGGCATGCAAATGACTTCCACCGGTCTCTGATCAGCATTGTTTAGTTCACCATTTCCATAAACCTAACTGGAGATGGTTTTTTCTTTCTTCTTTTTCTTCTTCTCCCCCAACCCCAAGCAATAATTCATAAAATACTTTTGAATCTAAATTATGTTTTTGTTACTAGAGTTTCATCAGTATTCCACACACAAATTGGAAGGAGGCAAGAAAACCGATATTATGTGTATTTAATAGAAATAGGAAGCTTCATCAGATTTACTCAAGTCCTCCCTATCTTATAAGACATTGAAAGAGAACATGCTAACTTAAGGGCTTGATATATTTTTTTTTTATCAAAAACAAAAGATGTATTAATTACTGTAAAGAAATCATGATAAGGATGAGAAATCCTCCCCATAAAATACAAACACAATCAAAAGACCCAAAAAAGAACCTCCGCTTTACCAGGAGATTTGTACAAAAGGAACAAAAAAGACTATACAAGTATTACATCTCCAAAAGCCCATCTAGGCTCCTAGCAATGTAGGCCCAACCCTAATGTGTAC
This sequence comes from Vitis rotundifolia, assembly GCA_030254885.1. NCBI lineage: Eukaryota > Viridiplantae > Streptophyta > Magnoliopsida > Vitales > Vitaceae > Vitis > Vitis rotundifolia. Next base: position 20,572,968 of record CM058163.1, read on the forward strand.
ATACCGAAAGCTAGGTAAGCTAAATGATATTCAAAGGAATTCCCATATCATCTTAGGCGTCTTCCAAGTATCCTAAAAAATCCTAGCATTTTTCTCTCTCCACACCATCTACATCAAAGTGAGACAAACAATCTTCCAAAGGGTCTTGCCTCTAGTAGAGATAACTATCATATTACAAACACTTCTTGGCTGAACCCACACCATCCCAGCTTGTGAGAATAGCCTATGCCATAACCCCAAAGTAAGTGGACAGTGTAGGAAGAGATAATCGATCATCTCTCCACTCCCCCTACATAGGATGCACCAATCAGGACTAAGGGCATTGAATGGTCTTCTCAGTTGTAGCATGTCATTGGTATTTACCTTCTTATGTGTCACTAAACAAGCAAAAGCCTTGACCTTAGATGAGACTCTTGACTTCCATAAAAATTTGGTTGGATGGAAAGAAATTGAATCTGATAAATTGGACAAGGTTAAAAATGAGTTCAGAAACTTGGTACTCCACTATGCTGCTTTAATCTGCACATAAATAATTGCTACATATGGATCAACTTCCTTCCCTTTTGTGGTGAATAATACGTGTCTCATTTTATTGTTCCGTGTATTTGGTTTTTTTGGATTTCCATCAAGGCACATCATGTGCATTTCATCTAAAGATTCATTTGCTTCTAGTATTCTCATTTGTGAAATCCATGTTGCTGGAAATTTGAGTCATGCTGTTCTATCTAGAGAATGAACATGGTGCCATTATATTATACATGCCAAGAAATGATCTGTTGGAGTTTTTATGCTATTAGATTTTCTTTTCTTCTTTTATTTTTTATTTTTTACTTTTTCTTTGTGGTTTTCCATCCTAGAGAAAAGTGGTATGACTCTTCTGAGTGTTGACTTCAGTGACCTCGGTTTGACTCTTGACCACTGAAGTTGAGTTGAATTTCCTCGTTGGAGAACCATGGAATTCATCAAATATAACTGTAAAGAAACTCATTTAAGGCTCAACTTGTAATGTGTTGATTGTACATGAAAAAGAAACAACAAAAAGATGACCCTGCAAAACGTTTCTAATTTCTGTATGTAATTTTGACAGGTATGACTTAGTTGACTTAACTCGGCAGGTACTGTCAAAGCTAGCAAACCAAGTATATTTAGATGCAGTGATTGCTTTTCGACAGAAAGACGTGAAAAACTTTCATCTTCACAGCCAAAAGTTTGTTCAACTTGTCAAGGATATTGATACCCTTCTTGCTTCTGATGATAATTTTCTGCTTGGAACTTGGCTAGAAAGTGCAAAAAAGCTGGCAGTAAATCCTAGGGAAATGGAGCAGGTGAGAACAGTAACTTCCATCCATTTGCATTTTACTTAGCTTGAGAATGTAGAACTCAATTTGGCTGGGAACACCAAGATTTTATCTCATATTCCTTGTGGATCCTTGTACTTAAATCATATCTCTAGAACTGCAAAATCAGTGAATTTCATTGAGAAACGGGATTGATTTGAGATGATTTAAAGGGTTCCTAGTGAATTAACTGGGAAATCAATGGTGAATTTTTACTCCCATCATCAATCAGTGATGTTTCAAAGATTTAGAGCAGGGATTTTTTTATGGCAGATGAAGTAATATCTTCTTTTTTTGCTTCTCCTTCAGTATGAGTGGAATGCAAGAACTCAAGTGACAATGTGGTTTTATGTCACAAAAACCAATCAAAGCAAACTTCATGATTATGGTAATGGTATTTCTTACTTGATTGCTGTATAATATTTACTTGATATCGTTTTTTGGTGTAATGCAACATTCTTTTCTATGATCAGCTAACAAGTTCTGGAGCGGATTACTAGAAAACTACTATCTGCCACGAGCTTCAATGTATTTCAGTTATCTGGCAAAAGCCTTGACAGAGAATGAGAACTTCAAGTTGGAGGAATGGAGAAGAGAATGGATTTCATATTCTAACAAATGGCAGGCAGGTAAAGAGCTCTATCCTGTGAGGGCCAAAGGGGATACCCTTGCAATTTCCAAGGCATTGTATGAGAAATACTTCAACTGAGAATGATGAGTAGATGTAATGTTGTCAAACTTGTTGCAGATTTCATGTAATAAAATTATTCTGAGAGGCAAATTCAGGCCTCAGTTGAACTATATGTTTGGGTACATGAGAAAATATTGGAAAATGGAGAATCATAAATGCCCTGTTCAGAGCCAAGAAAGTTGGAGGAAGACTCTGCTGAAATTATGGATGTCTAACCTGAGCATTTTCAGTGTAGTGGTCACATTTGAGTATTTAGTAGATTTGATGCCATAGAAGATAGGTCGACAATTTTTGACACCAACTTGCAAACTTGAGAAAAAACATGATGAAATTTTAATCATGTTTGTGTCAATCCATATAACCCATTATCGGTTTTATACCTATGTATTAAACAAAACAAGTTAAAACAAGTCTTACAGGTAATAACTTTACATATGTAATAAATAGGTTGTATTCATGGGAACAAGTCTAACATGGATTGTGAATATTTTAACATATGAGCGAATTTTATAGTTTTTCACCTCAAGTTGGTGTGGCCTAATTGCCACCTTAATGGAAGGAAGCTGGACTTACAACTGTGGTAAAAAAAGTGATGTATCATGGTTACAATCACCAACATCCTTGTCTGAACAGTTAGAAATACTGAACAAAATGAACCACCATGGTTTAATTGCTTCCCAATTACACCAACTTTACAGACAAATCTCAGTATGCGGACAAAAGTTCCAGCCAGAAGGTTATTTAACAGCTTGGTTCTACACTGATGAATGAATCATACAAAATAAATCTAAAAATAAAAAAGAACAAGATAAATTTACAAAAAAGAAAAAAAAAAAAAAATGGATACCTTCTCCTTTCAGGCCCCCCAAAATGATAGCTTATCTGTGTAATGGAACAAAGTGGCATAGATTCTTACTCTTACAAGTTCTTGAGTCTCAACTGCTGCAACAGCCTTTAGAACAGCTCCATTAGGAGAGGGTCACCTGCTGCCATGAGTCTTATCAGTTTGATGAAGTCTGGCTCACTGGAAATGCTCCATGGGTGCACTGCAGCTACTTTAGCAGAATAGTAGTCTAAAGGATTACTTGATAAAGCTTGTGTGTTATAAATCATTGTATTAAGCAAGGAGTCAAAGTTAAGAGGCGAATCCATTGCCATGAAGAACATTGGCAAAGCAATCTTGTGATGGATTTTTGCGTTTCCAACTAGACCTACTAGGTCCACGAAGTCACCTACGAAGCTCTGAGGAATGTAAAACACCTCAGAACTGCAGATTGTGAGACTTGGCTCGCTCGTACCACTTTCCTTGTAACCGACCTGAAGATGAACTGGCATTGTGTTCACAACTTTCTTTACCATTTTTGCTTGTTTTGAAAACCATACTGAGTTGTTCCCAATGAGTGAGATGGTAGTCCAAGACTGAGGCACCTGCATCAGATGAAGTTAGGGCAAGAGAGATCAGACTGTGCTGGGAAGTATTGAGAATATTATGTTTAAGGTATGCATTACCTTGTCAGTGATCCACAGCTTCGTTTTGTCTCCTTGCATCAAATTCCAGTAATTGAGGATGGTATTGTCCTGGAGGAACAGGAACCCTTCTGCACTACTAAATCTTTCAAAAATCTTGGGCAGATATCTGTACAACATTCATTAAGTTGTTAACAACTATGAAATCTTTTACAAAGGATTGTTGCAGATCCACATTATTATCACACAAGAAAGCTTACCTGTCATTACAAATTAAAACAACAACCAATTGTTCTAGTTATAAACAAAAAAATAATAAACAATACTTAGCAACTATTATTAAATCTAGCTGAAGAAAACAACATCCAAATCCTTGATTTCATATAAGAAAGTCACTTCAAATAATCTGTACTGGGTCTTAATTCAGTGAAATATGCCATTGAATTTTCTAGAACATAGTTCCTAAGCATCATCCCCAAGCATTTTTTTTTATATTTTTTTATGGTTTTGTTTTTTCATATATGAAAATCCTGAGTATCATGCTACTTGGTATTTTACTAGTAAAGAGCACATGAAGACCTTGTTATTCACTTTCCAAATATAAGATGGTCTCCCGTTGCAGGTTCATACATAAATCTAGGAAAGTACCTAAGTTTTCATAGAGAAATCCTTTATAATCCAGTGATTCTCATTTTATCCGTCATCCTCAAAAAATCCTTGTCATCTTCTTTGGAATCAACATCCTTTTACAACTAAAAGGGTTGTTGACATCCTTCACCACAACCATCACTACTAGTACTGCCACTAGTTAATTCTTTTTTCAATAGTTAATACAAAATTATTTATAAAAGAAAACATCAAAGAAGTCAGTGAGTATACTTGGATGTGGGGAAAAAAAAAAAGAAAAGGCAAAAGCCAGCACAAAACACCTTAGACATTCTTACTACCCAGCAGCTTGGGATTTGGACAAGTGCCAGAGGAAAGTGTGGAGGATGGCTATGTGGAACTTATTTTAGTGCATCTGGAGCAAAATGGCTTACTCCACCCATTTTGCATGCTCCAGCCTCTAGATTTTAGATGGTCCAGGGTCAGAATTTTATCCATGCTGCAGCCTAGACAAAGAATGCCACCCAGGATTGGCAACATTGTTCCACAACTCTGATACCAGAGAAACGACTAGGCTATAAAATCTGGAAATGATATCTAACTAAAAACTAACAATCCTTCTGTCTCAGTCTACACTCTGCCAACTAGCTAACTTGCACCTCAAGGATTGTTCCCTAGAAGTCCCATTCCTGAAACTCTCTCACAAACTCAAGTTCCAAAAACCACTCACCTCTGACTGCCATCTGAAACTGACTATCTAAGCCTCTACATCATTAGCAACAAAACAAAATATTCATTCCCCATGCCAAACTAAAATATCCTAATTGTGATACACGGTCAAGGACCCATGGATCAACTGGTCGATACACCATGCAGCCTAGGTAGTTATTCTGAGTCCCATCTAAATATTCTGTACTGTCAATGGTGATAAATATCAGATTACATGCACTCTATTTGTGAAGCTGTTGTCTACATGAGAAAACACTCAACAATAGATTGGTATCACTTTGCATGGTCTTAATCATATATCATCGTTGGACAAATTCAGACTATTGCAAGAACCATGTGTACATCCTACTGGAATTTCTTCTTGTGTGTACAACACATACAACACATTTATCTTTTCCTTGATATTACTTTCCCACGTTAAAATCAATATCAATATATTAGCTAGACCCGATTTAAAACTAGGGTTACCATAGCCTAACAAAAACCATTTAGTGTCAACTACACAATCATCTTCCTTAAAAGAGTTTTGAGTCTGAATCAAGTCATTGATCTTTGGCACACATATCTCAAACGCCTTCATCTTGTCTCCATGTGATTCTACTTTTACCGTCTTACAAATGTGTGGTTCTCTAATTGTATCCTTTCTTGTGTTGCCACCCATCTACCTCAACATCCTTGTTTTGGATGCAATAATATATCATTGCTTAAAGGCATATCTGGCTTCATGAAACATGGTTGGCTGTATCATAATGAGAATCAACTCCAATAACAGCATTCATGTAGCCCCATGCCTTTTGTTTTTTGTTTTTTTTTTTTTTGATATGTAAACAATGCAAAGTAAATTAAAAGTGCTTAGAAAAAGCACACAAAGTACACACGGAGTATGCAAGATGCAACTGAAAACAAGCAAAAGGGAAGAGAAAAAACAAACCAACACCCTAATCAAATGACGTCACCCCAAAGCCTAGAAAAACAAGAAACCCCCCAGCATAACAAACACAACCTACAGCAGCAACCAACAACAACACCTCTAAGCCAGCCAACAGCAGCCCCAAAAACAGCCTACAAGGTCACTTGCAAATCATCTCCCATCCACAACTCCAGCTCTTCTCTTTTTTGTTTGAATTGCAATGTAGCCCCATGCCCTTGGACCCACTTTCCAGGAAAAAGAATTTTCCAAGAACTCCATGTAGCTTGTTGCCCCAAGAAACAATTTTATTTCAAAGCATCAGGCTCAATTACTAAGAGAAATACTTGTGGTGATTCTTCCCTAAATATTTTATATTAGAAATTTAGAACATCTTTATCTCAATTAACTGTTTGTACAACAAGAGGTATGATATTAGAGCTTCAGTCCCACGTCTGCTACCTCATAGGACAAAAAGCTTAAATAAATTCAAAAACTCAGACATATAAAGAATCGCATACAAAAGAAATGTCATCATCTTGCTTGTTGACATATGGTAGCAGATAAATTAATCTTTTAAACTAGCATTTACTAAAATAAAGTTCATTAATCCATATTTTCATTATTTCTATGCTTGATGGAGAACCAATTTGAATAGAATTGTACGTGTTAGGCAGGACAAGGTAGGTGATAAAGATATATTATGATCTTGGCAACTTACTTGTATACTTGATCCGGCTGGGCTTCCTCAACAGCTAGATCTACATCAGACTTTGCTGAAAGAATAACCACAGTTTTGAATATCCGGCCATAAAGCAATCTCCATTCCAGAGCAGTGCGTTCCACTGGCCCACTAACAAACAGGATCAGCACAACATTGCTAAAACTCTTCCTCCACCTAATCAGATTCCCAATCTCATAATTCACAGCCCCTGATTCCTCAACTGCAAGATGAACAGAAGGCAGTTTACGAGGAATAAATTCCTTCCTATCAGCGTCACCACTGCTTGCCCTTGGTCGATCCAACTCTAGTGCCATCAGCCTCGGCTGCTGGTACCCAACTGCAAGCAAATCCTGAAGCCAAGCACCAGTGAATTTCACATCCTTCTCAGTCCAGAAGCCTTCTTTTGCCATTGAATAACTTAATTCCATAATTTTCTCAAACAACCTATGCTTTCCCGATCTCCAAGAAACTAAGTACTTGATAAGACGACCAACGTTTACATGAAGATCCTTCTCCTCTGAAAATGGATATGCTTCAATCTCATCCTTCCGATAAATTGTGGGAGGGTAAACCACAACAAAACCACCAACCTCCCACAACAGCCTCTGTGCCCAGTAACCCCTCAAGACATCAGAAGCCATTGAACTAACAGAAACCGGAAGCATCAAACCCCAAAATGCATTGGAATGAAACAATGTATTAAAGGAATTCAATGGCACCATTACACCCTGTGGTAAAGCCACCTTCATGGCATGCTCATCAAAACTCATATCAAACGCTTCCGAACCCAACTTCCGAGTTAAATAAAAGACCGAATCCACATCAGGAAGGCCATTAGATATGCCCTGTTGAATGAATTGCATCCCACCAAATACCTCATTATAGTACTCTTCATGCACAATCTCACCCACATTCTCTAATGGCAACCCTCTAGGCCAAACCGACCTCTGCCCAAAATGAATATACGGATTCACAACCGTTCTATTCGGGTTCTCGCGATTATACTGTAAAATTCTCTCCTGCATTGCATCAACCCCGAATAAATCCAAATCAAAACGTTTTCCCACTTCCCAATCAATCACTTCCCCTCTATCATCAGCATCAAATATTATTTTCGCCCCATGTTGGATTGCAAAAAGATACCCAACGCTCTTCCTAACGTAAGAATCATACGGAAGGTACTCCAAAATCCGAAACTCCAATTTTGCTTGCTGCTCCAATGACAAGAAAATCGCACCCTTGAGCTCCCAATTCGCCGGCGTCCTCGAATTCCCAACGGCCAGCACCTGCCATCCCTTGATTTTGACCAGACTCCGAAGCGAATCGAACGGATAATTCGACACTGAAACGACGATCCACCGCTCGGAGCGAAACGTAGCAAAGGGCGAGGACTTATCGGAGTTGGGTTGGATCGAACTGAAGCTGATTTTAGGGAATTGGGTGGGTTTGAGGCTTTTGGACCTCGATTTGCCGCTGTAGAGGATCGAAACGGTGTCGTTGCGCACGAAGAACACGACGGCCACGGTGACGATTAGGAGGGAAATGACGATGATTTTGGGGAAATTGGAGGAGACCCATGTGGAGAAATTGAAGTGTTCTTGGGGTTTAGTGGACTGGGTTTTTGAGGGTTTAATGATTTTACGGTCCTGGACCAACATTGAATCAAATCAAAAACGCTGTTCTCAAAAACCGCAAAAAAAAAGCAGTACTTTTTCTCTTGCTCCCTACAGAGTGAAGATGATGAGACTTGAGAGTGAGGCGGCCGGGATTGGGTGTGTGTGAGGTGCATGGGTAAATTGGACCCAGCTAAGTGGGATCAGATGATGATGTGGAGAGTTCTGAGGTGCTTGTGCTGCCGACAGAATGTAGTTATTTGTTAGTTGGTCGGTCTTGGAGCTGTCTTTTGTCCTTCAAGCTTAAGGCCTGTTTGGCAGACCCAAAAGTGATTTTGATTAAAATACTTTTATGTTTTAACTGCCCCCTTTTTTTTTTCTTTTTTCTTTTTTGTTTGTGAGTTTCAAACTTTCAATGAATCAAATTAAGTGTCAGAAGCGGTTTTGAAATTTGTGTTTTTTTTTAAAACCCAAGTTGAGAATAACTTCAAGTATTGTTTTCTCCCATCCATATATAATTAATTTTAAAAAATAATTTCATTTAATTTTTTATGTTCTTTCTAACACTTATAAAATAAGAAATTTACTTTTTAATAAAATAAATTATAATATTTAAAATATATATATATATATTGAGAAATAGGTTGAGAGTGGAACATACGGTGAGGGTGAGTATTAGGGATATTTGATCATGTTTTCATATGTTTATTTTAAATTTTTTTAAAAAAAATTAAAGAATGATAAATAATTTTTAAAAACAGATTTTGAAAATAATTATTTTTTAATGTTTAAAAATTATTCTCAATTTCACTTTATTTTTAAAAATTATTTCTAGAAAATAATAGCTAAATAATATTATAAATTTTTAAAAATAATTTTTTATTTTTAAAAACAAAAAACTCTTTTTAAATCACATGACCAAACAAACTCTATTCTTTATTTTATTTTTGTTTATTAAAAATGGAAACAAGGAATAATGACCAGCGTTTTGAAATTTTAAAAACTTTTTTTTTTGTTTTCAAAAATAGGAAATTATTTTTTAATCACATGATCAAACAAACTCTTAATTTCCCATTTAAAATTTATTTGAAATATTGAAAATCAAAATTATTTTGATACTTATTATTTTTATCATCAATTTTTTATTTTTTATTTTAAAAAAAATGAAAAGTGGATGACTAAACTATCAAAATTTTCAAAATTGTAGCCAAAATTTTAATTACAAAAATAAAGCTAAATTCGGTGGGATGTGGATTTACTAAAAACTATTAATGAGGAATAGTTTTATAATAACTAAAATGACTACATTATCCTTCATTCAAATTGTGAAAGGTCAATACTATCCTTAATTTACTTTATTTAATTAGAAAATAATTTAATTAATTAATTATAAAAATCTTTTTTAAAATATAAATATATTACAACTCCAAGTCTTTACAAAGTCAAAGCAGTTGCAACTTCCTTGCTTCCCTAAAAAACCATCATAATAACTATATTTATTAAAATAATTATTAATTAAAACTATTTTATTAAGAATTAAAATTAGTAGGTGTTTGATAAATAAAAAAAATATCTTTAAATAATAAATAAAAATAATTTATTTATTTTTAAGTTCACATATTCATTTTGCCTTTTTATCCTCATTTGTCTTAATTACTTTATCGAGTTTTTTGTTATTTCATGACCTTCTTTGTTACTCGATCTTTTTTATCTTAAGTATAATTTATGAGGATAAATATATCAATTTGATGATTTATAATAAATTTTAAGAAATTTTTTTAACAATCTTAATACTTAAAGTAAGAATTAAGTAATAAATTTTAAGTCAACAAATTAAGTATAATTTAACTTAAAATTAACTTAAGTCATTAAGTAATAAGTATTAAGTTTTATCAAATACCACCCTAACCACTATAAAAGATGATATGAGAAAATAATTTTAAGGAGAAATGGAAGTTAAGAATTGGCATTTTTTGTTGGAATGGTAGGCATTGGGCCGAATCTATAGGATTGGGCTGGACTTGATTTTATGGGCTCATCTGATCATCAGGCCCAACCAAGGCTCCAAAATGTCAGCCTGGCCCAACCCCATTATTAAGATGATAATCAAGTGGTTGAAGAAAGAAAAATTGAAAGTAAGGGTTTGCTTAAAATAGATATTGAGAATAATTTTAAAAAAAATTTCAAATAATTTTTAAGAGTAAAATTATGCCGAGAAACTTACATAAGAAAAATAATAAGGTCCATCTACAGTAAATGAGTGTTACTTTTTTTTTGATAGCTACCGAAAATGTACAACCAATCAGGTGATGTCACATATACATTTTCAAGTCTCATAGTCTATACCCTAATCCCATTTGTTTGTGTCATTGTGTCTTGATCACATTTGTTTGTACCTTCATTTAACAATCTCGATCTCACCAATCATATTCAACGATCCAAATTTGGACTTTGGCAAGTACCACTATAATACCTTAACATTTTTTGAAAAATTATAATATTTTAACCGTTATTTTAAAATAAAAGTAATTAGTCTCCTTAAACAAAAGAGAATTTGTACATTGATAAGATATGCATATTTTAATATATCATCTCCAATTAAATATAATATTATTGGATATTATATCTAAGAATCATAAGATATTATATCTGGTGAGATATATTACGTCGTCTTTATATTTAATTTATAAAATAAATAAATGAAATATAATTTGATATTTGTTTAAAATAAAAATTACATTGAATTTCAATATTTGCTATTAAAATATATGAAATATTTTCATATTTAGAATTATTTAGAAATTATTCAATAATTTGAAATGTATGAATAATTAATTAATTAATTATTAATAATTCAAGATTAAAATATTTAAAATTCATAAATATAATATTTTGTATTATTTTATTTAATTTATAAAAATAATATATATATATATTAGTATTATTTTATAAATATTTTTTAGTTCTTCTTTTGTAACTACAAATTTAAAAAAAGAATTTGTTTTGCAAAATAAGTGATATAAAAAATAAAAAATTTGATAAAAATAAATAAATTTATGATATATGCTGATTATATAACCCACATGAAAGAGGTATAAAAAAATCAATAATATATACTATTATTTATCATAACCCGTATTTAGTTGAATATAGGATATAACACCAATTATATTTAAAAAAAAATAAAATTGAAGGTATAATGTATGAACATGGAAGTAAAGTTAATAATTTTTTTTTTTTTTATATGCTAGTTTAATTTCTCTGGAAAAATTTTAAAATATATATTCTTTTAAAATTTTCATTTTATTTGTATTTTTTCTTTACAAACTAAATAAGAAAATTTGAATCCCACTTTTTTTCCTCAATAATGAAAGAGGAAAAGTAAGATAAAGGTAAAAAATATTAATATTACTTTGGGTTAAAAAAAAAAAAAAAATCTCATATAAGATTTAATATGAAAAACAAACACAAAAAAAAAAAAAAAAAAAAAAAAAAAAAAAAAAAAACACAATAATAATAATAATTAAAAACTTAGGGCTTAGTAAATTTGCTTACAACCTTTTCAAGAATCCAACACAACCTAAAGAAAGAAAAAAAAAAAAAAAACATAGGAGCTTGGCTTAATGAGAGTCTATTAAGTTTAAAAACAGTTTTCTATTTTTAAAAACAAAAAATTATTTTAAAAAATTTCTAACATTGTTTAATCAATATTTTTTGAAAACAATTTTTTAAAACAAAATAAAATCAAAAACAATTTTCAGAGAATAAGTAAAAATTATTTTCACTAATTTTTAAAAATAAGTTGAAGAAAACATGGCCAAATGAGTTGTTTAATAAAATTTTTAAATTTCCTGTGAATACCCAACTTAAAAATATATTTCAACTTTCTTTTTCCTCACAGTTTCCAATGTCCAAATAAAAACCTGACAAAAAAAAAAAAAAAAAGAGAAAAAAAAGAAAAAAAGAAAAAGAAAAAATGAAGCATCAATAACCATTTACTAAAGACCAAACTGCAGTTTCAACTGGTTTTGAATTCATGAATTTCATATCATCATCATCAGATGTATTCAATAGAAAACCAGATGATCTAACAACATAGTTCTTTCATGTACAACATCAACGCCAACCCCATATAAATCAGAATCAACATATGCCTCTCTTTCTTCCTAGTGTTTTCACTCCAATCAACCTCTTCTCTATGTATTCCCCCCAAACCAATTCTTCCCTCAAAATTCCTCAGATACAGAAGCTAATTCCTCGAAGATGACAACAGTCTGCACCCCTTTGGCCGCTTTCCTGTTTTCTTGGACTGGTTCTGCTTCGTGCATACCATCTAGGCCTCGAACTGTATTGGAATGCAGACCCTTTTGGTCACCATTCCCATAGGTTTGCTGGCCATCACTGAATTTGGACTCATCATCGAGTCCATTTAGTCATAAGATGGCTTCTGGCATGCCCAGCTTGCTGGTGAGGAAGAGTTGTCTGGGGATATCAAACGTGTTGAGGGCTGATACTGCATCTGTCTGGGACAATGTTAAAGAACCTGTCAATGCTAACAAGGGTTCTAGCATAAAAGTTTGGTTCTCGGCTTTTCTTTCTGCCTCTTTCCTCATTTCTTCAAGTAAAGAATCAGCAGTGTCTATCCCTGATTAACATGATCAGTGAGAGTTAGAATTCCAGAAGCCATTGTTTCATTCATTTTCCAGGATTTTACTAAAAGTACGCACTGAATTCCTTACCTGCAAGGTATCCACCATGAACATAGCCGCTGAACTTTTCACTTGTATGTTCACCACTGAAGAAAATGCGTCCTAATGGGGCCTGACCAAAATAAACAAAAGATAGTTTCATCATCTCATGAAAGCAGCAGGAAAACTACCCTTTAAAACTGGAATTTTTATGAAAAATTCCTTTATTTGTATCCCACATGGCATATGCTGATGTATTTAGCATTTTCCTTTCCCTAAATACAGACTGCCCGTAAAGATTCATCTCATACGATGCATTATTACTTGTCATGAAAGCACATAATGAGTAAAGTCTCCTGCATGAAGTTGATTTATGGCAAACTTTTACCAAAGACAGGCAGAATAAATACAACAGAGGTTTGTGAAATATACGAGTATCCAAGGATGTGATGTCATACCTTGATGTTATTAACGACTTGGGGATTAGAAATGATGGGGTAGTTACTATAGCTGCCACGCTGGAACCTATTGTTCCACCAGCGGGGCACAAGTATATCAGTGGCGTTAGGTATGTCGGGACCAAACATGTCCCTGAGTACCCCCATAGCTTCTTTCAATGTCTCCTCATCTGACTGAGCTTCCACGCGTTTTGATTCCCCATTTGTCAATGTTACAACAAGAATATTAGAGCCAGGGTACGCGTTCTCCATGTGCTGATGACATAGCAACAGATCAAAAGCCAGCTTGGATCAGTTTGGTGAATTGTTATTGATGAATAGATGATCCAATCTCATCTTACAAGCATAAAAATAAAAAAAATAAAAAATAAAAAATAAAAATAAAAATCTGATAATTTACCAATGAAGTTTAATATGTTTTTTATCTATTGGTATAAGTTTAGGATCCATTTAGGTAAAGAGAAAAAAACAAAAAAAGGGGAAATGATAAGGACAGTGAGCTCCCAAAGTGCTTCCATAAAAGATCAGGCAAGGTCATTAAAAAATCTCTATCCTTCTCTAGCAAAACCAAGGGATTGGTCTAAAGGGTAATGAGTTTGCAAATTGATCGATAATACTTGGCACTAATCAGGCAATTGGAAAACAAAAAAGGTGGGTGAGATAGATGTGGCTTCTATGGTGCAATTAATATTCCTAACTCTAAGAAACTGACAGAGGAATCAGACACATAATCAAAGAAAGAACTTTTTGAAACTAATAATGCAAGAGATTCTAGTTTGCCAACAGTACAAGAAGAAGAATTCATTTTTTTAATCATATCATAACCGAAAGCAGCTGTGACCCAACTGCAAAATCATGTATTGCCCATGAAAAATATTGTATAATTTGAATCTAGAAAAACCGTATGAATTTTTAAACATGATATAGCCTGGGGAGACAACTCAATCAGGGCTATGATGCTCAATCAAACAAAAATACACATGTTTTTCATCAATCATGAGGTTCAGCTTCAGCACTAGGGAATAATTATATTATTGCTACTACATGATGCCAAGAGAAACGGGGATATACACACTAGGATTGACTTCATGACAGATGGGTCTATGAATAGGCTCAAAAATAATTCAACACAATGATTCCATGCATCTTACAACTGAGTTAGGTCATTCCACCATAAACATGTTCCAGGAATGTATAAATCACAACAAATGGCCAAGATACGGTGATATTATTACAATGAACTTGGTTATTGGATTCCTAAAAGCAGGCCAATTTTCCTGTGATTGGATGGCAACACAGTTTACTATAGAAAAAGTATGGCCCCAATAATCATACTTGCAGATCAAGGCATATGTAGCCCACTTGCATTCGGCGGAGACATCACTGTATTTAATCTACAACTACCCCATTATGCCAATTATTTCTTATTAATCCATTTAATAATGCGTGTACAAGAAGATAATCTAAAGCGCATGTCATGAATAAGATGTATCTGTCAATGAGTTCGACATTAAACCTATGTTGCCGGGCAGCCAATTTTATTTTATAAAGAAAGGCTAACTGGATCATGGTTGACCTCATGCCCCTTATAAAATTTACAAAAAAGGAAAAAAAAAAAAAAAAAAAAAAAAAGACTTTATTTCAAATGACTCAAAAATAAAAGACTTGTTCAAATTGATATGCAAGACAAAATGGAATGAATTACTGAAAGATTATTAGTGGAAGTGGCAAAGATAAGCATAGATAATAATTAACGGGCAACACTAAATATAAATTAAACGAACCTGCCAGAATGTGAAGTAGCCTCTCCGCTCATGGGCATAAATGAAGAACTCTTTACCAGGTCCACAAGGCCAAAACTTATAAGGAAACTTCAGGAATATCTTAGTGTAGACCATCACATCACACTTCTCAATGGCCTCCGTTTTCCACCTCTGTTTCATTATTTTTTTCCAATTTGTTAGTTTTTTAATCCCAAAATACAATAATAACAACAGCAGCAATACTAATAAAACTGGTAATATGAAGTGGGTAGTACATATCAGCTAAGCTCTTATTAGGTAGAGTGGCTAGATATAAACAAACAAATAAAGAAACGCGTGGACTGTTAAAAGACACTTGTTTTCATTGGAAAGTCATGTGCTGAGTTGGTCCCGAGACAGTTTGCTTACGCAAATCATATGTAGATTCACGTCATGTGCATTGGTCCAGCATCTAGGAATGCACCTAAGAGCCATAAAATTCAAAGCCCAGAAGTCAGACTCGTGCACATATTATATATAATCTTTATAGTAAAATTACCTAACCCTTAGCTCCTCTTGATGGGCTTGAACTCCCTAATCTTTGACCCAAAGTCACTTAACCCCTTTGGATTCCATGAGCCCACACCAAATGGCTCAACCATTCTTTCAAAACCACACAAGATCACCTCATTGATGGCTCCTAAAGTATGATCACTCAAGCCTCAAGATTTTAGGCTTTCATATATCAGCAGTCATTCTTTGCTAACAATCCTATTCCCGGAAGCGATTTGACACTCCTACATATCACAGGACACATGCATAACTCAAGACAAACATCAACTGAAGATACTACACGGTATGAAGCCACTAAGCAAACAGCGAATCCACGGGTATTTGAACCCGAGTATCCCAGAAAAAGCAGAATATTTGATGGAAGAATGGGAGATCCTTTTGAACAACCTGGATGATTAGAAGTCCCTTGTTTTATTATTTCTCAGAGAAACACGATTTGAACAAAACCAGCTGTCATCATATAAAATTGCAAATTGTCACGGAACAACGTAGAAGTGGTGAACCAACTGCCCACATAAAGCATCATCATCCCCGTGGGTAACAATACCGTGGATCATGGAATCCATGGTATTTGTAACATAAAGACACCTCGAAAATCTTCGCATAGGGTCACCAGACAGTGAACTCCATTTAATGCCAGAGCTCTCCCTTTCCATCATTATCAGGATAGTCAACTTATTAGGACATTTAATATCGTGGGGCCACAAGCCTACGTATCGAAGGTGGAAGTGGACAGATTGGGAACTCCCCATCTATTGGGACCCATTTGCAATATAAATGTAAACTACGTTGAAGGGTCAAGTTCTTGCCAATAAATGGTGTTCCAAAGTGGTTTTATTGGTATTTTTTGTGTGATGAGCACTCCAAGTGTTTGTAGTAATGTCCCAAAAAAAAAAATTATAGAGATGGAGAGACGTACAGGTAAGGGTGGCCTGAAGGTGATGAGGTCGCTTTGAAGAACGCCAAGGCTAACTGACAGAATCACGTAATCGGCTTCATAGACACAACCATCTTCTGTTTTCACCATGACGCCGTTTCTTGAGTGCTGTAATTCCCGAACAACCTGCCACAAATCCATGAAAACATTAATAAATGTGTGAAAAACAGTGTCCGAGGCAAGCCCAGCACAACCCCATGAGGTTCTGAGCAGTCAAACCAAAAAAATTTGTGCAACAAAAAAATCAGAATCTCAGCAGATTTCATCTACCCAGAATCACTAGTCCATTGTCCCTTATGGCTGATGGGTGCTTCCTCAAAATACAAGACAACATTTGAATTGAATTGAAGAAAAAGTTACAGCAATTGGTGGAAAGGAAGACGGTCCAGTAAACCAAACACACATTAAATGAAGAAAATGACAAGACTCTATACTTTTTGTGTTGATCATTTTGAATTGATGAGACATCTTACCTGGTGGGTTATTTCTTTCATGAGTCATGTCAGGGTCGGGAGGGGGGAAATTTTGGTCTTTTTTCACAATGCACTGTGGAAAATGGTGGAATTTGGGACCTACAAAATAACTTGTTTCATGGGGTTGGCTTTAAAGGCTCTAAAGGTTAAAAAAAACATGGCAATTCACAACTATATGATCAGGGTTTTTGTGGATGTTGGTAGGTGAAATTGTATACAGGGGTCCCCTTCTCGGTTCTCAGTATTGGCTTTATGCATGGTGAAACACACCTACCATTTGAGGTCTGCTTGGTCAGTCCACCAGTTCCTATAACATGAACTGCACATGGGGACTGCTAGACAATGTGATATAAACCTACCAGGCTGGGAAAAATGTTTCACATTGAATCATTGTGCTCTTTTGACATTGAAACCATAGACTAATGCATTCATACCGTTTTTCATGTTTTCTATTCTGTATTAGTCTTCATATTTAATTTCAGGTCACCACCAAATAATTATTAACCATGTCATGACATGATTATAGTTGGAAAACGATTCATTCTCCAAACTAGTTCTTCATATTCACTGTCCCATATAGATAAGGAACGAGAAAAAGGACACCAAGAAAGGAGTTGACCCAGAGTGACGAAAAAGTCTGGTTTTCAAAAGTAAAATAATGAAATCAAAAAAGAGCAAAACAGCAATCAGAAAACGTCATTATCAGACTAACCCCAAAACCCCGCAAGGGTGGGTCAATCAATTCAATCTCAACAACAACATGAGAAAGGAGTGCATGCATACAAAGCATAGTTTCGGATTTTTCGCATACTTTTCTCTGTTCCTTTTTTCTTGCCAATTACTTATAATAATATCTTTCCCCTTTGTTTTTATCTGATGATTGATTCATTTTAAACACAAAAACAAAACAACAAAAGCAAAACCGACAAATCATTTCAATATAAAAAAACCAAAACATAAGAACACAGAGAGAAGTAAAAGAGCAAAATCAAAGTACAGGAAATTTCTATTTACCTTGTTGAGTTTTAGACGACTGTCCAATATTTTCCCCTCTGATGAAAAGAGAAAAGTCTCGGCCATTTTGTAGAGTATATATTCATATCCTCTTTCATCTGCAACTAGATATTCTTGTTCTCCAAATTCAAGGAAAGTTGATATAGGCTCAACCTCTGAGGAAAAACAAAATAAAACCCAACAAAAAAAGAATTAAAAAAAAAAATCAAAATTCTCAGTTGCCCACTTCGAAATTCTGATAGAATGCAAAGAAAATGTGCATAACAAAGCGTGAATTCAAGTTGTTCTCTTCTTTTCCTTCATTTTCTTATATTTTCTTAGAAACCAAACAAAAGGTCCTTCCAAAATGATTGCTGAAATGAACTAGAACTAACCTGCCATCTCGAAATCATGGAGAATGAAATCAATGGCTAGCTCTATAGGAGTTTTGGGGTCGCTAAAAAACCAGAAATAAAATAAAATAAAATAAGCCTTAATTTGAAAAAAAAAAAAAAAAAGAAAAAGAAAATTGGATACTTTGATGCTGAAAACGAGAGGAGGCATGAACATACGAAAGCTGTTCAGATAGCTTGGACAAGTCAGCGCCACCAATCCCTCCGCCGCCATGGTGGTTTGCTTCCTGGTGCCTGATCATCTGAATGGCTGATTCAACCGCCTTCTTGTAGGAGTCCGCCGCGACTCCACTCGGAAATATTTTTCCACTGAAACACCAAATTTGTTAGCACAAAAAAGAATGGGAAAATCCCATAAAACATCATAGTTTCAGAATCAATTCCAATTTGAATAGCTTCCGAGAAACCAGAATTCGAATACAAACCTTCTATCATAGATATTGTAACGAGCATTGCTATAGTCGGAAAAGCACGTACGCAGACCAGAGTTTCGGGCAAGTTCCCAAACGGGATTAGACTCTTTTCCGCCGACCCCGGCAACCCAACCGGCGCCAAGCTCCACCGACACGCCGCCAAAATCCTCCTTCCGCACCCTCCCGCCAATACGATCCGAGGCTTCGAGAATCACCAGGTCCTCCACTCCCTTCTCCGCCAACACCTTCGCCGCCGATATACCTTCCACCGAAAAGAAACAAACATCAAAACCATTTGAAAAAAACCAACAATTCAACACCGAAAACCGGGAAGACAAAAAAAAGAAAAAAGAAAAACGAACTGGGTCGTGCTCGTATCGCCCTAAACAACACCGAAAAACCAAAACCCCGGAAAATCAACCATTCAATTCACAAAAACAACACCGACCCAGATGATAAAAACGAGAAAAATGAAGCGGGCCGTGGCTATATCTCACCGGAAACACCTGCTCCGACTACGATCACGGAACACCGAGTTATAGAATCCATTACACAGACAAAGAAAGAAATTGAGAAAGAAATTGAGAAAGAAAGACAAAAGAGGCTTTCTTTTTGTTAGTGTTTGGTTGAAGAGAAAGGCTTGAATAGCGGGAGGCCGTTTATATAGTTTTTTCCATGAAGGAGTGAGAGACTTCTCTCTCTACTTTGACGGGGATTGACGCGAAAAGGTGTGGTAGGGAGGGGTACAATGGTCATTTTAATAGGGGCAGTGTGGGGATTTCGGAAATAGAGACTGAGGGGTACAATGGTAAGTTTGTGGTAAGCGTTTTGAGAGTGTGAGCGTCGTGTAGTCAATATCAGAACGTGAAAGGCATTGAATCGGTGGCAGAGAGAGAAAAGGAGTTGCAACGGCAGCCAGATTTTGCTACCGTAACTGCGAGGTGTGACTTCCTTCCTGACAGCTAAATCCTGGCCGTCCGCTTTTCCTTAATCGTCAAGCAATCTCTTAAATTTTTTTCAATGTTTTATATTTTCTCTTTTTATTTTACTCTGGCTTCCTTAATTAATTTAATTATAGAAACGCTGACATGGCAATCCACTTATTATATAAAAAATTTACATCTCATTTATTTGATTTATCTATATTTTGATTACTTACTAAAGATTTTAAAATTTCTAGTTTTAATGAAAATGTTTTTATTATGTAATTTAGTAAAAATAATTTTTAAAATATTATTTATCAAAATTAAAAGTAAATTTTTACTATGAAATTTATTTTTATAGCTAAGAATAATATTTCAATTTTTTTTATCAAAATTAAGAATAGATTATTTATATTTTGAAATTTTTATTAAAGGGATGTTAAGTGAAAAAAAAAAACCTAATTTTTAAATACATGATAAGGTAAATTTTAAATCACTTAAAGTTAAGTTAATTACTTTAATAATAGAAATTATGTTGTTTTTTTTTTTTAAGAATAAGATTCTTTATTTTTAGTTATTTATCACAATATAATTAATATTTAAAACAAACTCTGTAAATGAGAGAATTATGCTTTATGAACCTAAAATTGATCTAACATCATCATACCACCATTTAGGTCCAAAACCCGAATAAAGTGTGAAAATTAAGGTGAATGATATTATCTTTCATTTGATATCGAGAGTGTTAATTTCCTATTCCTTTATATTCTCTTTCCTTTTCTATTCTCTATTACTTGTTTTTTTCTTTGTGTTTTTTTTTTCTTTCTATCTATATTTCTATTTTATGCTCATCTCTCATAATTATATTCCTATTTTCATTCCATTATTATAATTATATTCCCATCAACCTTATTAATTGTTATTAATTTTATATTTATCAAAAACTTATTAAAACTATAAATATTTCATATGATTTTATATTTTTCTCTACAATGGACCCTTTCTATATTCAAGCTCTTCTTCCAATTCTAATTAAGTATTATAAGTGGGTACATGTTATCCTCTTCTATTTCCCTTTACATAAAAACAATAATGTTTTTTTATTTTTTATCTTTTTATTCTTTTAAGGTATTGAATCTCTTACTCTTATTACAAGTAAGGATAAAAATTTTGGGATTTTTCATTTAAATAGTTTTATCTTTTTGTACAGTGGCGCAAATTTCATACACTCCTACTTAATTTATACTCATAAGTGGGTTAATCATGTTTTTATTGGTTTGGTTTACAAAATAGTGAAAGACGTAAAAACAAAATTTTCTTTCAAACATTAATAAGTGGGATAAGTATTCGAATTGTCATGTACGAGTTAAATAAAGTATATGAGATGAGTGTGTGATAGAAGAATGTGTGCTATGAGAGTGCAAAATCTTTAGATGATAAGAAAAAAAATGTTCAAAATCGATTGAAATCTTCTACAAAAGACAACCTTGTACACTCCTTGTATAGTGGTACAAACTTTATATATATGCATAACTTATGTGCACACATAGGATTTAGGAAAGGGTGGAAGACGTAAAAACAATTTTTTTTTCTTAAACATTATTATTGGGGTAAATATTCAAATTATTATATGTAAGTTAAATTAAGTGCATAAGATGAGCGTGTGATGCAGAAATGTGTGACATGAGAGTGTGCAATCCTTGAATGATAAGAAAAAAAAAAGTTAGTCCAAAATCGATGGAAATTCTTTACAAAGGGTAGCGTTGTATGCCATTTGCACAATTAGTATATTTGTATTGTACAGTTAGTATAACATCTTTGTATAATAATGCAAATTTCATCCACACAAACACCATTATTAGGGTAAGTATTCGAATTGTTATATACTAGTTAAATAAAGTACATGAGATAGATGTGTGATAGAGAAATATATGGTAAGAGATTGTGCAGTCCTTGAATGATAAAAAAAAAAAAAAAAAAGTTGTTCAATAATTAAAACAAATAAAATATTATTTTATTTTATTTTCAATGCAAAATGTAATTAAAAAGAAGACAAAAAATTATTTAAACACTATTATTTAACCCAAATTTATTTATTTATTTCATTTTGTTTTTGGAAGTAAAAAAGAAATAAAATAAAAATTTTATTGAACCATAAAAATATAAATATAAAATATGTTAGAAAATAGAAATTACCCTAATTTTATTATTTTATGTAATGAAGAAGAAAAGAAGAATAACACATTTATTTAACCATAAAAAATATAAAAAAAAGATATGTTAAAATTTATAATTTAGCCCAAATTTATTTGTTCATTTTAATTTTCTTTTTCCAGTGAAGGAAGAAAATCCGGATAAGAAAATAGAAGAAAAACACGTGTTAGAGTCTCCAGAATAAGTACACATGTCACTCTTTTATTCTCTCTTTCCTCACTTATGTTGAAGCCTCTAATATATAACCCACATATGCATATAATTACACTATTTTATATATTTAATGTAGTACTTTAAAAGGGGTATTTTTATCAATTATTATTACATATCCTTTTAAATATTTTTATAAAAGAGCTTATGATTTAAGAAAAAGAAAAAAAAAACTAATATGAAATCGATAGAGTATATTTCTTATAAAAGTTTTGTTTTGACTTATTCAATAAACCATTGACTATTACATATCCTTTTAAATTTTTTTATAAAGGAGCTTATGATTTAGGGAAAAAAAAAAAAACTAATATCAAACCGAACATATTTCTTGTAAAAGTTTTGTTTTAACTTATTCAATAAATCATCAAAAAATGTGAACATAATGTAATAGTATGTACTTACTATCTTTTCTAACAACAATCAGATATAGTTTGTTTTATTTGTATCTATTTTATTGTTGTAACTATCATCCTTTAATCATGTAAGTAGTTAGCTGATTTTATGCTATTTCAAACTCTGTAATTCAGCTATATAAAGCTGCTCTTGTATTCATTATTAACATAGCAATATAATACAAACAATCATTCTCATATTATCTTTATAGTACTAGACTCTTTATTTGGACCAATAAAATTTTACGTCGTCATCAAATGAGAATACAATAAGTAAAATCAAAATATAAAAGTATAAATCAATGAAACTCGGGTACAAAATCATGAGATTTAAAGATATACATTTGACATCATCAACAAAACTTAGGTATAAAATCACGGGACTTAAAGATATATATGTGATACCATCAAATTGATGATGTTTTTGTTGATACCTAAGAAAAAGTATATATCATATATGTATTGAAAATATAATAAGACCTTGAATTATTTTATATTAATAAAAAATTTGTATGAAAAAAATTACTTTTAAAATTATATCTTTTAACTTCAACTCATATTTGTGTGTTTGCTTAAGTTTCAAGTTTCAATAACTTAAAGCAATCATTTAATAAAACGCAATTTATAATTTTAAGGCTTTGAATGGGGTATATTTGAGATCCAAGTTTCACCTATTTGATGTAACCCGTTATTAATAATAAAAAATAGATTTTTTTTATTATTTTTAATTAGAAAATACTTTTTAAAAATAGAAAATAGAGTATTTTTAGAGAATAGTTTTTAGTTGTTTTAATTATTTTTGCTTATTTTTTAAAGTTATTTTAGACTGTATCCATTCTCCATAAAAAATCCCAATTAACATTAGTATTATGGACTTACTTACAAGTTTTATGCTCTATACGTAAATAATTATACAAATATTTAAAATATAGAAAACAGATTAACAATATTTTAAATTTCTAAACAAGCTTTTGTTTTATAAAATATCAAAAAATAATTTTAAAAACAGTTCTCAAAAATTATTTTTTAAAACTATTTTCGAAACTACTTCCCAAACAGAATATAAGGGTCTATTTGGAAACAGTTTTTGTAAACAGTTTCTTTTCCAGAATAAAAAATATAGAAAACACGGTTGACAACTAAAAACCGTTTTTTGTTTTCAAATAACATCTTTTAGTTATTTTTGAAAGCTGTTTTAAGAAATAATTATATAAACATGTAGAATAATTAAAAATAAAATATCAGATATAAAAATTATTTTTAAATTCTTTTTAAAAATATTAAAAATAAGTTTAAAATATTTTAAGTTTTCAAATAAACTTTTGTTTTAAAAAAAATTAGAATTTTTTTTTAAAAAAACTGTTTTCAAAAACTATTATCCAACAAGTAAAGTTACTCTTTGATGTCTTCCTATTTTTATTCTAACAAAATAGGTAACTATTTTTTAATTATATTTTTAATTTTGATAGATATCAAACACATTTGCTAGTAGTAATTTATTTCTTATTTTAAGAAGAAAATATGCTTGGTAAACGTGTAGGAAATAAAAATATTAGCATTAATGGTAAGCAAATATATAAGCCTTTATTTAAATTTTTAGAGTTTCTTATCCTTATATTTGGTTATAAAAAATAAATTTTAAATTAGTAAATTATTTAACATATTTTTTCAATTTTATTATACTTATTTTCCTTTTTTATATAAAAATTAAATAATTTAAAAATATCTAAATTTTTTTAATTAGTTTTAACTTTATATATATATATATATTAATTAATTATTCTAAAGTCCTGGAAGTTGAATTAATTAATTTTATATGTATAACATCAGAAAGAGTGAGGTGACACGTGATAAATATGAAAAACGTGCTGAATACTATACGCTGTTGGTCACGTGAGAACGGGAAAAGGCGGTGTAAGGAAACAGCCGAGCAACTTACTTACACTTAACGAAAACAACAGCGTTTTTCTCCAGACCCACACCTTCGGACCATCATCCCTTCATTTTCTTCTCTCTCCCCTTTCTTTTCCTTTTTTTTATTTTTTTAATAAAAAAATGGTTGACATGAATTTTGCTCCAATTCAAATTATTTATTATAATTTGAATTTTTTTAGGATATTTATACTTTTTCATCCAAATTTACTTTAAATTAGCATTTGAAGTTGATTTTAAGATGGTTAAAAATATTTTAGAATGCTTGAAATTACTTTCCGGTTTGATAAAATTTAAAAAATCACTTAACAAAATTAAAGTGATTCTTAGTTAAAAAAATCAAAATACTTTTAAAATTAGGGTCTGTTTAATTATATTTTTTTGGTAGTTTTTAAAAATAAGTTTCAAAAAACATAATTAAACTAGTCCATATTTTTCTTTTATTTTAAAAAATAATTGAAAACAACTCCTTATTTAAAAAAAAAAAATTATTTTCAATTTCATTTTATTTTTAAAAATTATTTTTTTTTTTTAAAATGATCAAACAATGTTAAAAATTTTTAAAAACAATTTTCCATTTTAAAAAACAAAAAACCATTTTTAAATTATATGACCAAAGAAACTCTTATATTGCTTAAAACTATAATTCCGAATATTTTTAATATTCAACCTTGCAAGTCTGAATGCTATGAAATTGGTTTTTTTATTTTTTCTTTTTCATTTCTCTTCTACTTTTCAAAATTTCTCTCTTTTGCAACCCTTATAAATCACTCCCAATTGTTTTTTAGCTATCTTTCCAACAAATTTTTGTTTAAATGTACATAAATCATTAGACCTAAAGTATATTCATAAGGTACAGACCTAACATTATTATGTGGATTAAAAAAATAGAAAAAAGAAAGTTTTATTATTGTATTTGTAAATATTATTGGACCGTCCTAATAACTTTAATAAATTTTTTATTATATATTATGATATCTTACATTAGTTAATAAGAAAACTTGTTGATACTAATGAACTCTTGTTCATGATATAAACACATTTTAAAACTATATTAGCTCTTTAGTTTCAAAATGAATAAAATCAAATGCTCTAAGAACAAGTTTATTGAGGCAGGGGAAAATTAAATTGAACACTTCTACATAAATAATAATTTTTTTCCTGTATTTCTTAATTTTCTTATAGCATGGTGAGTCATACTAAGTGACAATCCAATTCAAATCAAATCGGACGGTGGACCACAAACTAGTCCCTACTTGTCACCATCCTATAAGTCAAGGAGACAAGGTGCAAACCCCATCCAATTATAGCCAAGCGTGCACCCCACGCGCCATAAAATGACAAGCCTTGCATTTAATGCTTGTCACCGACAAATCGTAGCAATAGGGATAGGCTAGTTGTATGGGCAAAGAGTTGGAAAACGAAAAGTTTAAGACTTTACCAAAAAAAAAAGGGCAAAAGAAGAATTGCTGAGTCACATTGTGATGGCATTTTTCCAAGCAAAGGTGACATTAATATTTGGTTGACAATAACATATGAGAAGAAATTGCTACCACAATTGGATATGATTTAACCTATTTTTTGTTGTATTTGATCACAATCTTTGTTACAAATAGTAGTTTTGTCGAGGGTCGTGGTCGGATGGCGATGTCTAGATTCGAGGGATTTAGAAATTAGACTAATCAACTTTATTTAGTGAAAAAGACGAAGGACAACAAAATTGAGTTAGATTAAGGAAAGATTAAATAAGATATGATATGATATATTATATGTGATAATAACGTGTTAGGAATGATATGTAAATTCTTTTTTCGAAAAATGATTCATTATAACAAGTTTCGTGGCATGATTAACATTATTATCAACTAACATTTAGTGGAAAAACAATAGTAGTAATGAAACTAAATTTGGTTAAGCTCGGATGGACAATGTGGGAAGAGACAAGTTTCAAGTAGCAATTATCAAAAATATTTTTAAATGATATTATCTTCGAGTCACCTTTCTAGGAGACATGATCACATGTATGTTTGTTAAAAATCTTATTCAGATAGTTCGTACAAAAAGAATATTACAATCTTTTCTCCTATCTAAACAATACAAATATTAGATACCAAAAAAAAGTGTACAATCATTCAAGCAACTTCACTGTTCTCAATATTTTCTTTTATTAAATGATTTATTAATTTCGTTTTCAAAATATATGATAATATTAGGTCGACTTTTCAACCTAAAACCCTAAAAGTTAAAGTGTTATGGGATATGATCCATATCACCTACCATGTTTGTTTCTCAAGATTCTCCCTAGCCTCAAAAATTTGATCTACAATGAGAGCATTAGATTTCAAGGGTTTGGACCATGCTAGATAGACAAGATTTTGAACCATAGGGTAGGGTACAGACAATGTGGTGGCAATGGGACTACCCATTAAGGGTTCATGACCTAAGATGGACCCAAATTAGGGTAACAAAACTCTGTTCATACCAATCATACCCATCCTTGTGTGGAGCAAATTAAGTATGATCAAAATTTTGTCCCTCTTGGGAAAATGAATGCAACCAATTCAATTATTGTCATTTCTCCACATCAATCACTCAATAGTGAAGAAGAAGAAAAAAAAAAAAAAATTATTGAATAGAGGTTTAATATAGGTAAGATTTGTTTTTTATGGTGTGGGATATAATTATTTTGTTTTTGAAAGTGTAAATTACTATTAGTAATAGGATAGTGTTACATATATAATCATTTTTATGATAATTTCTTTAGTATAAATTTACATGACAAATCTTGACGGGACATAGAATAGAAGAAAAGTTATTTTTTTTTGGTATTTTACAGACAAATGCTAATTAAAAAAAATATCTATGAGAAGAATGATTTCATTTGTTTATACTTAGGTCTCATTTATTTGTATTTAAATCTTATTTTTTTATCTTTATTTAATGGTTTAGATTTTGCATTTCACATCAATGATTCAAACTTAGAGTTTGATACGAGATTTGTTTGATATTTCAAAAAATTTTCATACTGTATTAAACGAAAAAGTTTTTCTTATCTCTTTGTCGTTTATCACCTAACAAGATGGTTAAAGTGGTGGTGCATTAACATTTCTCATCTAAATTATTGTGATAGCTATCGTTGGCTTGCTATCAACTTTCCATCTTGTAGATTTGGCTATTTTATCTATGAATGGATGTAACATACTTTCACTTTTTGATGATAAGAATTGATTTAATCACCTAAATTTAACTATTATGATAGACTTTGAAATATGTGATGGCTAAGATGTAGAGTAGAAAATTTTCTTACAAAAAAATTAGAATGCTAAAAATTTACCTTTTTTTGTATTTATGTGTGTACACAATAGTTAAAGAAAGCAATTTGATGAAACATTTTGAAAAAATTAGTTCATGTTTGGTAATTGTTTTTTAAAACAATTTTTTATTCTCCAGAACAAAAAAATCTAAAAAACTTGTTTGACAATTAAAAATGATTTTTTGTTTTTAGAGAATAGTTTTTAATTATTTTCTATTATTTTTACTTGTTTTGTAAGGACTGTTTTAAAAAATAATTATATAAATATTTAAATAAACTTTTGTTATACAAAACATAAAAAAATAATTTTTAAATTTTTTTTCTAAAAAACCATTTTTTATAATTGTTTTTAAAAACAGTTACCAAATAGACCCTAAAAGTCTATTTGAGAATATTTTCGAAAATATTGATAAAAAATAGTTTTTAATAATGATTCTTAAAAGTAGTTTTTAATAATGATTCTTAAAAATAGTTTTTAATTTTAAAAATAATTCTCAATTGGTTTCTAAACAAAATTTTGTTTGTGAATTCAAATAATAAAAAACATTTCTTTTAACTTGTTCTCTATAAACTTATTATGTACTTACAATACAAAAGTTTTTAAAGTGTTTTTCATATTTTCAATTATTACTCAAAATATTTTATAAAAACAATTGGAAACACCTCAAATTTATTTTAGAAAATAAATTATTTTCAAAATAAGTTTTTAAAAAACTATTTTCTATCAAAAATTTCTCAAACGTATTTTTTGAGTTGAAAAACTATTTCTTATTCTAAAGTACATAAATAGTTTTCAAGATCAATTTTCAAACCATAATAGAATCTAATAATTTTCCTTCACAAAATATTATTTTTATTTATAATTTAATTTGATTTATAAAATAATAAAAAAATAGTAGAAAAACAAAAGCAAAGTGGATATTTTGCACATGGAATTGTACTAGAAACCTCCACCACTCAAAGGAAAAATAAAGGATGTATTTATTAGTATTTTTTAAAATAGTTTTTAAAAATTATTTAATGAGAATAATTTAATCTCATTTATAATTGAAAAAAGGAAAAAAAAAGATTATTAAACAAACTTGTAAATTAAAATATAATTTTTCATTATTTAAAAAATTATTTTTAAAAATAATTTGTTTGAACAAGTAAAAAATATATCATATCATCTAAAATATAGATGGTATATATCACCAAACCCTAGGTTCTAAAACCATGAAAACCGAATATGAGATCATAGTCGCAATTTAATACTTGTCCAAGTTGATGTGTAAAATAGATTGATGTTGAATCAAGCTCATTCAATATTCAATTATCTGGTGTCGGCAAAATTTTCAATAAATAAAATTTATAAAGATAGATTCTTTTCTTTCAAAGTTTGTGTTTAAAAAGAGGTTACACTAAAAATAAGAGTCAACATGACTTAAGATCTATTATCGACAAATTTTGATGTTTTCAGCAATGTAATGGATCAGTACAAAATCATTTAATAATTGTGATAATCACATTTAAATTGTCTTGGATCAGATTTTAACAATATTACTCAATAATCGATTAGTGTTTAATGAAAAAGGTCGAGATTTTTAAGATATTGTTTCCATGACATGAAATTAAAATAAATTCTTGGAGGTCGCATTTTCATTTAGTGACATGTTACCAAACTATGGAAATATGATGTGACATTAGGGTGTACTTTTTCACAACAGTCAGGTAAAAATTGTTACCTCATTGAAACCTTTCATAAGTTGATTGAATTAATAGCTACCATGCATATAGCATACCATTATTAGATTTTGGTATCAACTTGGTCCAATTATTTGTACATTATTGACGGCACGAAGACTTTTCTTAAACCATAAAAATTTGGAATCAATGTGCTAAATCTAGAAAAATTCCCAACATGTTGGGGACAATGCTTGTATTATAACCAAGGACAAAAAAAAAATAAAATTAAAATTAAAATAAAAATAAAGAAAGAAATAAAATAAAATAAAAAACAATTGCCCATATGTAGATTGAAAACATCCTTTAATGGGATAGGGTTACAAGTAAAAAAAAACCATTTCATTAAAGTTGAATCATAGGGAATATTGTGTTGTTTTTGTTTTTTTTATTTTACCTCTAAATTTTCAAATATGATTCTAAATATGATTATTAATCAATAATTTGAAAATCGTTATAAATCATTTTTCTTTAAATGTTTTTAATGTAAATAATTATGTACTATGACGAGATATGATAACTTTATTGTTCTAATTTTTAGGGAGTGTTTAGCAAAATTTAATATTAATTAGTTGATGTCTTAAATTAACTTTATGTTAAATTATACTTAAGTTATTGACTTAAAATTTATTACTTAATTCTTACTTTAAGTATTAAAGTTGTTTGACAAATTAACTTAAAATTTATTCTAAATCATTAAATTAATATATTTATTCTCATAAATTATAAATAGGGTAAAAGAAGTCGAGTAACAATGAAGGTTGTAGAGTAACAAAATAGATTGTGGAAATAATTAGGACAAATAAGGTAAAAAAGTAAAATAAAGATGTAACCTTACGAAAAAAGTTAATTGTTTTTACTTTTTTTTAAAGTTGTTTTTGACTTTAAGTTATATCATTAAGTTATTTTACCTAATATATTTAATTTATTTAAAGACTTAAATTAAGTTATTAAGTCACTTTACGTTATTAAACTAGTTTACCAAATACCTACTTAGTATTATTACTAATAAATGTTTCGTAGATTATTATAAATAATTCTCTGTATAATGTTTATAATAAAGTTTAGATAACTTAGTATTATCAAGTTATTTGATGTGTTGTTATTGCCCAAATTGTATGATTTAGATTATTGACAAATACCTTGCAAATCATTCATCTTTAAAGGTTTTTATGAAAAGTAAACACTTTTGTGCCATTTAGTGGTTGATGTGATACTAGAGCCCAATTACTATGATTTTCGACAAGACTATTGACAAGTATTTCAAAGGTCATCATAAATATTTTTTCTTTAAATGTTTCTAAAGCCCAATTACTATGATTTTCGACAAGACTAGCGACAAATATTTCAAAAGTCATAATAAATCATTTTTCTTTAGATGTTTCTACGAAAGTATAATCAATTTTATACTATTTAAGGTAGTGGATATAATCATACACAATCCAACTATTATGATTCCTGACAAAATTATTAATAATTTTTTTGAAGGTCATCACAAATCATTTTTCTTTAAACATTTTAAACGAATACATAACTTTATACTATTAAATTAGTAGATGTGATTCGGAGTCGGGTTACTATCATTCTCGACAAAATTATTAACAAATGTTTTAAAGGTCATCACAAATCATTCTCCTTTAGACATATATAAAAAGTATAAGTAACTTTGTGTTATTAAGTCTATTATCGACATGATATCAATGAACTATGTGTCGTCCAATAAGTGGTTGAATTTAATGCATAAAATGGAATTAATTTTTTCTTTTATAATTTTTATTTTTACTTTATAAATCCAATTATTTTTCCTTCAAATTGTTAAACCATCTATCTACAAAATTCATACCAACAAATCCTCATTGATAAAAAACCTTCTTTATTCATTTGTTTTATAAATTTTGTAATTTGACATCTATTTTTTTTTTTTACTTCTAATATTTATTCAAAATTAAAAAAAAACCAATACAATTAGTCCTATTTTAAAATTTTAGTAATTGTTTATTGAAATAAAGAAATTAACAATGAGAGATTCATTAAAAAGTATTAAGAGGAATTATTTATTTTAAAAATCCATATAAAAAGTGCTATGTTGATTTGAATATAAAAGATTTTTGTTTTTAGCTCTTAAAAAATATTTTAATTTTTTTTTAATCAAATAACCCGTCAATTATTTTCATGAATCAACACAACATGAATCAATAATAATATCACATCAAATACAATAATATGGTGTTGTTAAGATATTGGACCGTTTCTCTTTTCCAAGTTGATATTGCATCAACATAATAATATTTTTATTAGATACTTTGTTCCAAAAGGTGAACAAGAAGAAAAAAATTCACGAATTTGTTATTTAAAGTTTTTATTTTTATTTTTATTCCAAATTTTTGACAAGAAATAAGTTAAATATTACTTCAAGAGGAAAATTTCCTTCCTCTCCCCTTTTCAAAGATTGAAACAAAGCATTATTTATTAGAAACTTCAAATTATTCTCCTCTTAACTCTAAATTAATGCTTTCAATGGGTAGTTGATGACCAAGTCTTCCCACTCCATTAGAGGAACTTATGAAGCTTTCTATTGACTAAAACTTTGGTTTTGCTTTATTTAAACTTAACAAAGCATTCAAACCATTCTCAATCACTTTATCCTTTTCTCTTCTATTATTTGTACAATTGAGCTCTTGATTCCAAGCATTGCATCAATACCTAAATACCAATCCAAAAAAGGGATATTTTGGTGCCTTGGAGAAGGAACACCACAAAAAGAAAGGATAAAGAGGAACAAATTTTCAAAGTACCATGAAGTTGGATGAGAGAAAGTGAGCATATACCAAGCAAATGAAAATAATAGTGGTAGTAGTTGCAATTTGATAAGCACATATACCACAAAGTTCAATGGAACAGTAGGAATAGTGGCAAAAGGAGGAAAATGAAAGGAATATAGTAGCCAATTTGCTTCTTCCACCTCTATCCCACATGGGGTTGTTTGGGAACCTAGAAAAAAAAAATGGGAAACCTAATATGACTCTATGCCAATTGGGGTTGTATGGGAACCTAGGAAAAAAAAATATAGCAAATCCAAGATGACTGCAACCCTTCTTGGAAAATATCATGCTCCTTTATTATGTCTTAGTTGAAACAGCTTATAATAAGCTCACAGATTCAACACCTTTTAAAACATGTTGAAATCCCAAAGAAAAAAAAAATCTTATATTAGTTCATTCACATTGAATTAGGCATGAGAAACATGACATGCCCACTGTATGAAGAGCAGAAGAAAGAATTGCATGACATATGATTTCATCACAAGGAGGAATCCAACCGTTGTTTTGGGGCCAAAGATGTGGTTTGGCATCAACTTTTTGTTTAAGTTCAAACTTGGTCTTTTTTCAAGGAAAAACTTTGACATTTAGAAATGGGCATTTTAGTCATTTTTGGGGTATTTGAAAAGGAAACAAAGAGGCAAAATGGTCATTACCAACTTTTATTTATTGGGGTTTTAGGATATACATGTAATGTTCCTAGGAAAATATCAATTTACTTTTAATGATTTTCATTTTCAAAAATTTTTTCCTTTTGAGTAATTAGGGCTTTGATATGGACCGAAAAGGATTGGAGTGGTTTAAGTTTACTTAGGCCTTTTCAAGGCCCAATCATGTGGATTGATTTTTCGAGTTTTACTACGGTGAAGCCCACCAACTACCCTTCATACTTCTCAAACTATTTTAGGGGTTATGATTCCTTACCATAAATATAATATATATATTTGATTCATTTCCTATCAACTATATTTAATTCAAATGAAATAGTATTTCCATCTTATCAAAGTGCCAAAATAACCATTTTTGAGTTCCATAACTTTGTGGGGTCTGACAAGGGAGTTCAATTATTAGCCTCAAATTAGGTTGAAAAGCGACGGAAAAATGACTCTAACTTGAAAACTTTCAAACTCAAAATCCAAAACCCACATAGGTGGGGCTATGGCTCTCTCAAAGTGATGATCCCAACCCAATTATGGTACTTTACCAAACACCAAGCCCCTTCAAAGTTGCTCCAAAGTCTCACAAAGTGTCCAAAGGCATTGGGGTTAGGAGGAAAAAAATGGTCAAGATTGGGGCTCATTTTCACACATGAAAATGATGATCTCTCCATTGGTCATCATTGCTTCAATAACTTCCAGTCATTGTTAGTTTGTTGATTGCTCCATTAGAAGCTTCACGGAGGTCAACTTCATCTTTTGCCATCTCCTTTAGAATTTTTTGGATTTTTTGACTAGAGAATGTCCCTATCCTCCACTCTGTTATGATTTTGTTTTGAAATTTTCTGCAGTTTCACACTCTCATCCTCCTGTTTTTGTGCATATCCATTTTTCATGCACTTATTTTTTATGTTTTTATGTTTTTGTTTTCCAGTTGTCCCTCTACAAAACCAGGTTGGATTCATTGTCATCCTTGCTTGTAAACTGCTTTAAGGATCGTATATGCAAAAAGACCAAAATGCCCTTCCCCTAAAAGAATATGTATGGAATTCAAATCTTAATCTGTTAGTTGGCTAAACAACAGCAATAGTAAATGTATTTAGTCATAGCAGCATTACTTCAATGATTTGCAGAATAAAAGCTTCTTTGAGATCATCATACATTTTGGACGGTGAATGAGAATTTGCAGCACATAAGACCATAGTGTACATGAACCAAGACACTAAAAGCCAATATTCTGTTTGAAATTTTTTCACAATTCAATCATATACAGTATGCAAATGTCCATACATTAGCCGATTCTTTTCCTTCTCATGTCCTGGGGATTCCATGGTGTAAACTTGATAATTAAAAAACCATTATATTATGAGATTGGGCCATATGGGTTGATCGGTGTCCTCGGTTTCTTGGTGATGGAGCAGCAAAACCACAGAGGTTGACAAGGTCTTCCATTTAGAGTTTCTTCAGTCAGACATTGTGTGCTTAGTGCAAGTGAGGTTACCAGAACACACCACTATGATCCCACTGTTGAATTCAATTGAAGAATCACTTGTGAATGGTGGTTACCTATGATTGTATCTCTGAATTGGTCCTCTATAAAAGCGCTTTGATTCTGTCTACATGAGAATAAGAGGCGAAGGCGACACCTGGTGATAGTGAACCTGTTTCAGATGCATGAACACAAATCAGTTATCTGTTTTCAGTTGAAAAATATGCAAAAGATGAAAAGGAGTGAATGAAAAATGTGAATATGATGAAAAAGGGGAAATAACAGAAAGCAGTCCCCCCATAATAGAGGGTGCGACTAGGTAGAGTTTGGGTTAGGTCACAGTGCACCCAACCCGAATATTTTGGTCCTGGTCAGGGTGACACGTATGGCTCAGATTCACCCTCACCAAACACTGGTGACTGGCCCAGTAATGGGGTCTGGGTTCCTTCATATCCCCCCCATTTTCTGAAGGGACTGCAACATATACACACCATAAAAGCTCTTTCAAACTATATGGGGGCCAGCAGAACACAACTTATCTTACTCCATACATCACCTAGGGCCACATTTTTCATTTTTCTTTTCCAAGCATCTTCTGGGTCCAGCATATCTCTCTGTCACCATCTCAAATCAAAGCATCCCCTCGTCTTCCTAATCCTTAACCAGTTACAACACCTTTAACCTCATCCATTAAAAGCACGTTTTATCAATAATCCTATCATGCTTTGGCACTATCATTCTTTGCGATCTGGTTTCTGCTGTGCTAATCTTATGAGTTTGTTTCTCAACTGCCAAACAGTTTCTAGCATAAGTCATTACTGGTCATACACCGCTAACACAGCACTGAAAAGGTATTCTTCTGGTTCATTCAGCCAGTTCTAGTTCTGTGTAAAAATCAACTTCACTGCCTCCCTACTAATGAATAATCGAACTTAGGAAAAAATAGCCATTCTTGAGGTGAACTAGAGTCTATTCTAACCCTAATTTTGCTAAATTGATGCTGAGATGATTGCCCATTGATGCTAATGAAAGGAGGTGCACAATCAACTCAACAAAAGCTCTCATTACAAAACTTGTAGTTGGCTACAGAAATCCTATTTTTCCATTCCACTCTTTGTAGGAGAACAAACTTGTTTAAAGGATTTTAACCATTGAAAACCTTGGATAGAAACCATTCTCCTCATCTTATTGATCACATCAAAATGGTCAAGTAACCAATACAATCGGATTGAAGAAGACTTATCCTGCATTTCTCCAAGTTAGTAGAACCATGTATTATGGATTTTCTGCACCAACATTATCATTTGGCTATGCTTTTGGCCCACACATGATTCACCCATCTCAAACGGTGTTTTACAGTTCAATCTAAGCATCAGTTAAATCCTAAGTTGACTATGAAATCCCAGGATGTAACATCCAAAAAAAGAATCCCAGAAAATAAATCAAAATAATACAATTTTGTGCAGGAAATGGCTAAAATTTCAAACTAATAAAACTGAGAAAGGCTTGTAGCTTTAGTTGAAACAGAAACTGTTAGAAGCACGAGTAGTCCATTGCTAAAGGGTAACTACAGATTGCAGCAGAAACCCAAACTTCTGCTTCTCCCCCTTCATTATTCATGAGAAGAATATATTGGTGAATTCTCAAATTCTTTTTCTGGATCTCGTTACATGATATCATAGCAAATCTGATTCATACTGATCTAGCGACTCTTTCCCATCCTCCTTTCCATCTATGTAGTGTTCTTTCTTTATTTGAAGACCTATCTTCTAATCAAATGGAGGGCTCTTGTATAGATCTCCAGAGGTTCAGAACAACACTGCACTTCACTAATGTCAGCATTGCATGGACAGCAGAGGTGCTTCAGATTTGAGAGAAGACCCCCAATCTGCAATCTTTGTTGGTCCAACTGACATGTTTTGAAGCAATATTGAGGTTCACCTGAGCATGTTTGAAGAAGCCCAAAAGTTAAGGGGAAAATGACCCTATAGCTTCATTTCTTGGACAAATAAATGATTTCTAAAGCCTGGAAATTTTGCATTAATAAGGTGAATGGAACATGTATAACATATGAGAAGTTTTGAATCAAGAGACATCATTAATGGTTCTGTTATGCCATATTGCCATACAAAATATTTCTGGCTCAAATATTTGTGTCTATTACATGTTGTGCTTTCAAATTTTTTAAGCATAAAAACTTCTGAAAGTATCATCTTGCTGATTTGTAGCATGCAATGTTCTTGTTCTAAATTGTTTTCCTAAGACTACAAGCCAAACAAATAGAAGGTGTGATCATCTCAAGATCAAAGTTCTGCAAAGCATGCATGCACACCTATAAGCACAAGTTAAGCACTGGCACAATGCTCAGCAAAGACACTTTAAGCAAGGATGTAGCTCATGTGTTATATAGAATTTTTCTTTTTTTTTTTTTGATAGACTCATGTGTTATATAGAATTGTCATTTGTAACTCATAGTACTTGATTGCAAGTCAATGATTGAGGCCTCCAGTGCTAGGGGATTGGGTGCCAGTATGAGGGGTTTTGTGTTCAAGTCCTTGGGACATAAAGGAAAAAACAGTATCTATCAGGAAAAAGAAGAATTAAAAATAAAAAATAAAAAAATAGAAAGAAGAATAAGAAGAAGAAAGAAAATACTTGATTTTCTTTTTTTTATTTTTTCTTTCTATTTTTGATAGGATTAATGTACTATGGTTGTGATATAATGTTGTCATTATCCCTAAAAATCTCATACCAACAGTCTAGCACTAAATAAAAACATTCCTAATCACTTTATTCTTGAGTTTATCAAGGGAAAGAGATCATGTCTGTACAGTATATTCTCAATGAGAGTCTTTTCACTGATTTTTTTACAAAACCTTTAAATTTCCATTAAGTTTGAGTTCCTTGAGGAGTCTATAAGCACCAGAGCATTCAGTTAATGTTCCTTCCATAGCTTGGGGTCATTTCTATTTTGATATCATCTTCCCTAAAGTTGTGTGAGCTTCTTTATTATTTATTTATTTTTATTATTTTAGGGTCATTAAATATTTCATTCTTATTTTTTGAGTCCTTTGTTTCTTGTTCTATAGGCTGTTGGTCTTTTAAAACATGGGCAAAATTTAAAAGACAATAAACTTGTATCAAGTCTCTTCTTGCTTTGGTCTCAAACATTTTTAGGATCATTACAAAAGCATATGATTCAATGACAACAACACTGAATTACTTAATTCATTTCCTTAGGGTAAAATCCCTGATTGGGTTATGCAAATTTACAATAGTAAGTGATAATTAAATA
This sequence comes from Vitis rotundifolia, assembly GCA_030254885.1. NCBI lineage: Eukaryota > Viridiplantae > Streptophyta > Magnoliopsida > Vitales > Vitaceae > Vitis > Vitis rotundifolia. Next base: position 20,610,697 of record CM058163.1, read on the forward strand.
AATGTCCATTCTAATTATTAGAATACCACTGGTATTCAAAGGTTCCACACATAAGTTGAGATGTTTATTACATGAATGTTTATCTTCATCTAAAGATGAACTCATATGGACATGCAACTAAAAGAATCAATGAAACCTATACGAAATTTTTTTTAAAAATCTAGAAATAAAATACTATGAACCTTGTTGAAGCATGATATACATTGTGAACCGAAATCCTAACAACTTAAGCTTTTAGGAAAATTGGTTGTTCAACATGGTATCGGAGCTTAGGTTAACTAAAGGTCTTGGGCTCAATTCCTCCCCCCATCAATTTACTTATCTAATTATTGTGATACCACCCTCCCATGGCAGTATGGGCTACACTTTTAAGCTTTTTATTGTTCAACAAATCTAAAAGTGAACTGGAGGAACTTCAAATCCACCACCCTAGAAGAAGAAAACATAGTATAAGCATATTTCTAGTTTGTTTTGAGCTATTAAAGTCATAATTTATTAGCTTTAAATGCAAATTCACTCATTTTGAATGGAAACACGTTAACATTCAAATAATATGGGGATAAAACGGGTATGGCTTTGAAATTTCTCTAGGAGTTTCTTGGCTTCCAGATAGGGAGATAGACAGAATGTCAAAGAATGTCCCATGCAAGTACCAATAAAAGCAGGAAAATAAGGTATGATGATTACCTGCTGCAGATGCGGTCACAAAGCCAATAAATTGTTCTTTCCTGCTCTGAACATATCAGAAATTAATGTTCTCAATTATAGAAGGTTGCTTGTCCTCATTAGATAATATGTTAGCATCCGATCAACCTTGTTCCTGAGCAAATAAAATAAAGTGATATCATGTATCCCAGTTCCATGGATATGACAGTATTCATTTCTCAAATTAAACAATGCTAAACTTTGTATTCATTTCTCAAATTAAACAATACTAAGGTTTTTATTAAAGAGAAGTCTTTTCAGGTTTAAAACTCAATACAAAAAATCTTCACACAGTGGCAAAGAAGAAGATTTTTTGAGTGGCAGAATGCAATGAAAGATACCTGATTTGTTCTTGGTGGTAATCATGTTAACCTCCAAATTTTGTGCAGCCTCAATCATGCCTTGGGCATTATAGGCTTGAATCATAGTGGCAAAAGTGATATTATCAGGTTTACATTTCCTCTCTTTCATAACCAAGAACAATTCACCCATTCTTTCTACATCACCAGCCCGACCATAAGCACTGAGGACACAATTGAAAAATGGAGTATCTAGAATTACATCAGAATTTTCAATTTGCCTCAATATTGAATCAACCTTCTTTAAATACCCAGCTTTACTGTATGCGCTAACAAGAGAGCAGTAGGTAATGGAGTTAGGCTTTACTCCTTGATGCTTCATTTTCAGGAAGAACTCCTCCATCTTCTCAATATTTCCAACCCTTCCAAACATTTCAATAACAATGTTAAAAGTAACTATAGTTGGGGAGTAGAACCTTTTCTTCATAAACTCCATAACAGACACCATTTTCTCATACATGCATGCCTTCCCATATGATCTGATCAGGATATTAAATGTCTTAATGTCTGGCCTTATCCCCATGAGCTGAAATTCATCATACCACTTCTCCATCTTTTCAATCTGCCCACTATTCCCATAAGCCCAAATAAAAGAATTTAAAGTGAAAATATCCGGAAGGCATGTGCCACTTTCAATCATTTCTGTTAATGAGCTCTCCATCAGTTCAAACATGTCAGCCTTACCATATCCATCAATTATTGTATTGTATGTCACAGTGCTACATTCAATTCCAAGATATGACATCTCAGTGAAAATGCGTTCAATCAGGTCAAAACGGCCAAGTGTGGTGCAACATTTAATAAGAATAGAATAGGTATATACATCTGGTTTACAGTCGGAGACTGATTTCATGTCCTCAACTGTACAAAATGCTTTGTCGAGTTGGCCACTATGACCATAAGCACTTACAAGTGCAGTGTAAACATCCAGAGTGGGTCGGAGCCCCTCAGATAGCATGACCTCGAACAGCAGGCTTGCCTCCTCAGGTTGCTTGCACTTGCCAAGCATCATCAAGAGCTTCGTGTATGTTTGGCATCTTGGCTCATACCAATGTTGTTTACGAAGAAGTCCAAAAATCTATTAATGAACAGTTGTTTTATTTAATTCCAAAAAAGTTAAAGAACAAAGAAATCTTAAACTATGCAAATAAGATATCAACGAAAACGCTCAAATATAGATGGCAACATACTAAATATTTTCCAAGTAAACAATCCATGCCATTATAAATAATTGCTACCTGGATTTAACCTGTATATCGGTTTGCCAACATAAGGCCAGCAATAACTACTATAATAGCTAAGAAAATTCTCATACAGTTCTCATATTCAATGAAGCAATTATTTTTTTTTTCCTACTTAATATGCGACATATTCTTCATAGGATATGCTCTGAAATATCTAAGCGTTCTAAATTAATGGAACAGCTGCCATGTTTTCCTAAAGTGAAAGGAAGATGTTTGACATGCCATTGAGGATTGATGAGTTGGAGCACTCAATCAGAAGATGTAGCAGTTCTTTCATAAAAAATTCAATGCAATTTAAGTTCTTTTTCACCAACAATAAAATGGAAACTCTTTTTGTTTCTAAAGAGAAATGAGGAACAGCAGGGAATCACATTAAAAGAAAAAATAAATCCACAAATTCAGTTGTTACAAGAGATGAAACCTCTTTCACAATCTCCTCTTGCTTCTAATATTGTTTCTGAAATATTTCAAGTTCTGGTTGCTGAGAAAACTGAAAGATAAGAATGAAAAAATGGAGAACTGAAAATTCTGGATCATATGTTCAATGATTTTGAAACTCTGCTCAATTGGGTTTTTATTTTTACACTCCCAATAAAATGAAAATCCCAAAAGCCAAAATCTTAATTTCTGTATTTGCTTAATCAGGCCAAACAAAGCATAAGAAAATTCCATACCCAAAAGCTAAAAAGGAGTTAAAATATGATAAACCACAAAAGTTGAGAGCAGGCTCCCATCTATCCTCTCTTATTGCATCAACTATTTGGCTTAAGGGATCTTTGGTTAAAAGGAGCAAAATCAGTTGGTATTTGGAAAAAATAGCCTTTGCCTTTTCAAAACATGAAAAATGACCCTTTTTAGACTAAATTACCCCTAATAAAAATTTAAAAAAAAAAAAAAATCTTTCAAATTCAAAACCAGAAAGGAAGCAAAAGAAAGAATGAAGGATTCTTCTCTCTTGAAAGACATCCTCAAAGGTACGCTTTGTATTTCTGAATTTTTTTTGCAAATTTTCTTATTTTTGTTGAGTCTCTCTAGAAGGATTCAAAAAGGTCATGCATTTGATTGAAGTATGTTTTTTTCCATCTAGTTTCTAAAAAAAGGCAAAAGAGGAAGAGAACAAAACAAAGTGGAAGAGAACTGAGAAGAATCCTCAAAGGTACGCTTTGTTATTCCCAAATATTTTGTTTTTTAGATTTTTGTCTCTTTGTTGATTCTCTCTCTAAAAGAATTTAGAAAGTTCATGCATTTGATTAAGGTGTTTTTTTTTTCCAAATAGTTTATGAAAAAAATGCAGGAAAAGGTAATGAGGCCTTCACAATTTGTTAACCATAAATTTTAAAAGTTTTTCTTAAATTTCTTAGCCTATTCATCTTTGATTTTGAACTTTCAAAATTATAGTTATTCTTTTTGTGCATTTTAGATTCCTAGTATTTGGTTATTTTTTAGGTATTGTTTTGATCTTGAGCTCTCTGCTTTGTACTCTTTTATTGTTTTTAATTTGATTTATCAAAAAATTGAAAAGAAAAAACTTTTCTAGTTTTCCTTCTTGTTCAAGATTTAGTTTATGCAAAAATTGATAGTGACCTACAATAATTTACTTATGGTTTTATACTCTATTTTGTGTAAAAGATATAATTTGTATTGACTAATAAGTATTACTTTACTTTTAAGGCATATTTTTTTGATAGTAGGGTGAAAGTGCAGTTTTGTTATTTACTAATTAAATTTGGTCATCATCTTCCAAATAAGGTTTAGATATTAGATTATTGAACCAAACATCTAAAAACTCTCTATATATACATATATCCTTTTTTCTCTTGACATTTATATTATTTACTTTCTTAGCATAAACTTGTGGATTTTAACAAGTGACTTTGTAATTGATATTTGAATCTTTTTCTACATCTATTTTTGAAGGAAAAAAAGACTTAGATTTGCAATCTTGAATAAATTCAAATGCGATCATCCTAGAAAGTAAACAACTCATCTTTAATGGCAAATATTGAAAAATCTGATGAGAAGGTTTAATTAGAATTTTAATGTGTTGATGATTATTGCATATGAGACTACTCCAATACAAAAATAGATATCCATTGTTTTTTCATATGCTAAAATTAAAATCCAAAATAAGTTAAACCCAGGTAATAAGTTTATGAATGATATTGTATCTCAAGTTTGCCATAAATAACAAACTAATTAGATTAAGTTTTTTATATGTATATCAAAATATTTACCTAGACTACACCATGATTAAGTTTTATTTACAAAGAAATTAATTAAGGCTAAGTTCTTAATAAAAAAATTTTTACCACAACTTAATTAGTTCTAAATTTCATTGACAAATAACATAACTTTGGTTTAGTTCTCAATTAAAATATTTCAAACTTGATTACACTATAATTGATTGAATTAGTATTTTGATTTTAGTAGAAGTGGTTAAATTTTTTGTAATTTATTTTAGTTCAATATTCAATGTTAATTAGTATCTTAATATATTTTCTTAATATGAAAGCACAATGTGTGACTTTGCAAGTTGTTACTTCTTCAACAATCTTTATACAAAAAATACGTAATGAAGATCACTTTCTATCCAAGGTTGTTTGTTTATTCTATATTATGACAATTAAGAATATAACAAAGAACTTGAATCAAACCCAACTAGAGATGTTTAAAACATCTTGTTTTGGCCACTTCTTGGGTATGACTGATTTGAAATTTTATACTCAAATTATTCATAATATGTTGTTATGCTAATATGACATTAAAAAAAAAAAAAAAAGATGTGGATACTTGTTTACTCAAAAGGATTAAGATTTAGTGCCTTAGAGTTTGCATTGATCACTAGGTTGATATTTGGTAATGTTTCACAATTTGACTTAACATTATTAAAAATAAGGGATAAATACTTTAATGGGGAGAACAAAATTTGTAGTGATCGATTAAAGGAGGATTTCATCTCATTATATGAAAAATGAAAGAAAATGAGCACAAAGAGGACAAAAAAGAAGGCAAAGTTAAGTAAGAAATCAAATTTTGATAAAGACGTTACAAAGTTAACATTGTTATACTTTGTTGAGCATGTTCTACTAGGAAAGAAAGGGAAGAATTTAATAGATTTACAATGGGTTCAACTTATTGATAGTTCAGAGCAATTCAACAAGTATCCATGGGGGATAATTTGCTATGAGAGAACATTATTTGGGTTACAAAAAGCTTTGGACAAAAGAATATCAAAATATGTGAAGAAAAAGAAAATGCAACCTATGAAGCATGTCTTTCAGATTTGGGCGTATTTAGTCATTCCATTACTTGGAATGAAATATGCAAATCACATTGATAGAAGTTTCTCTAGAATTTTAAATTGGAGAGGGACTGCAATTTTAAGGTACATTGAGCTTCAATCCTTATTTTTAGAGTCAAATGTGAGTAATATTTTAATATTTTTTTATATTTGCTTTCTTATTTACATAACCATATTTTTATTATTAATTAGTTTCTTTCTACTTTGAATTAATATTTATCATTTTATTCCATATTCATTCCCACATTGGAAGAGTGTGAACAAGAGTATATGAATTATTTTTAATTGGAGAGTGAGTCAAGTGATGCCTTAGAAGACGATGTAAATGATTGGGATTATCATCTTCTTTTTTATCTTTCATTGTTGTAATAACAACAAAAGTATATGTTGCAAATTCAATTTGAAGATCATGAGGAATCTGCAACCAATACTGTTATTGTTGCTACAACAATGAAAGGTGGAAAAAAAGGTTATAGTCTCAATCATTCACATCATCTTCTAAGGCATCACTTGACTCACTCTCTAGTTTAATACATTTCACACTCTTGTTTACATTCTTCCAGTGTGGAAATGAGTATGAAATGCAAAGATAACTATTAATTCAAAGTAGAAAGAAACTAGTTAATAATAATAATATTGTTATGTAAATAAGAAAGCAAATATCAACAAATATTAACATATTACTCACATTTGACTATAAAAACAAGGATTGAAGCTCAGATGTATTTTGGAGATGCAGTACCTCTCCAATCTAAAATTTTGGGGAAACTTCTACTAATGCAACTTGCATATTCTATTCCAAGCAATGAAATGTCTTTATATGCCCAAATTTGAAAGGCATATGCTTCATAAGTTGCATTCCCTTTTTCTTCTTTTTTTCTCCACAAATTTTGACATTCTTTTGTCCAAAATCTTTTGTAACCCAAATAATATTCTATCATAGCAAATTCTCTCCCATAGATACTTGTTGAACTCCTCTAAACTATCAACAAGTTAAATCCATTGTAAATCTATTAAATTCTTTCATTTCTTTCCTAGTAGAACATACTCAACAAAGTATAATAATGCTAATTTTATAATGTCTTCATCAAGATTTGATTTATCACTTAACTTTGCCTTCTTTTTTGTCCTCTTTATGTTCATTTTCTTTCCTTCATCACATAATAAGATGAAAACCTCCTCTAATCAATCACTATGAATCTTATTTTCCTCATTGAAGTATTTATCCCTTATTCTTAATAATGTTAAGTCAAATTGTGAAATATTATCAAATCTCAACCCAGTGATTAATGCAAACTCCAAAACACTAAATTTTAATTCTTTTGAGCGAACAAGTAGCCACATCTCATCTTCTTTTTTAATGTCATATTAGCATAACAACATATTATGAACAATTTGAGCTAAAAATTTCAAATAAATTATACCTAAGAAGTGGCCAAAACAAAATGTTTTAAACATCTCTAGTTGTGTTTGATTCAAGTTTTTTTTTATGTTCTCAATGACAATAATATGGGATAAACAAGCAACCTTAGATAGGAAGTGATCTTTATTACGTATTTTTTGTATAAAGATTATTGAAGAAGTGGCAACTTGCAAAGTCACACACATTGTGCTTTCGTATTAAGAAAATATATAAAGAGAGAGGGAGAGAGAAAGAGAAAGAATTTTTATTTTTTTATAAGTAAGAGAGATATTCATTAAGGAAGAAGCAAGAAGCCACAAAGCATATAGAGGGTATACAAGGCGGCTAGGGCCTCAAAAAATAAGAAAAGCAAAAAACGGAGAGGGACTCACCTCCCCTTAAGTGGATGCTAACCACTCCAAAAAGCCTATAAGGGAGAGCGAATCCTCACCTATATACAATCTAGTCCAGCTCCATAAATTACATACAAAAAAATTCTTGAGTTTATGTATATTCAACGCACCTCCTCTAAAGGCTAACCTATTTCTCTCCTTCTAAACCGTCCAAAAGATACATAATGGGATGGATTTCCAAACTTTTTTCCTTTTCTTTCCCACAAAAGAGTCCCTCCAGCTAGTTAAAACCTCCTTTACAGTTTCTGAAAGACCCACTTTACATCTACTAACCCAAGAACAATATCCCACAGTATTTTGACCACTATACAGTGTATAAAAATATGATTTACTTTTCTTCTTCACAACCACACAAAAAACAGTAGTTGGGGAGTTGCAATCCTCTTATCTGGAGCCTGTCCAAAGTTAGCACTTTCCCCCACGTCACCTCCCATGCGAAGAAAGCGACCTTAGTTGGGACTCTATCCACCCAAATACATCTTGAAGGAAAAACGGTTTCATTAGGGATGGCCAACAAGCTATACACTTCCTTGATCTTGAATTGCCCATTTCTTCCTCCCTTCCAAAGAACTGAGTCTTCCTTCAAAGAGGGCCTATGACCCCTCAAGATGTGGAGCAAGTACCCAGCCATGTCCAACTCTCAATCATTAAAGTCCCTCAAAAAATTTAGGTTCCACCCTCTTTGACCAGAATTTGGATCCCACATTTCCTCAACCGTTGCATTCCTATGAGCAGCCATGACAAAGAGGTGAGGGAAGCATTGAGACAGTGCTGTACCAATACACCAAATATCTGTCCAGAATCTGATTTTGGATCCCTTCCCAGCTAAAAGCACCATATTATCCCAACACCAATCAGATTCTTTCAGAATCTCATTCCAAACCCCTACTCCAACCGCCCCATTTGCCTTATTAGGCCTCCATCCAAGACCCTCTTGCCCATATTTCGTCGTGATCACTTGTTTCCAGAGATTGTCTCTGTCACAAGCATACCTCCAAATCCACTTACCAAGCAAAGTTTTGTTCAACATGGCTAGCTTCCTTAGGCCTAACCCACCCTTGTTCTTGTCTGAACAAACCACCTCCCATTTGACTAGATGAGTTTTCCCCTCCAAATTCCCCCCCAACAGAAAATCCCTTTGAAAAATGATTAGGAATTTTTCAATATGTTTATATATTTAGTTCAATAATTTGATATGTAAACCTCATTTGAAAAATGATAACCAAATTTAATTAGTAAATAACAAAACTTCATCTTCACCCTACTATCAAAAGAACATGCCTTGAAAGAAAAGTAATGCCCAATAGTCAATACAAATTATGTCTTCTACACAAAACAAAGTATAAAACCATAAGCAAATTACTTTAGGTTACGATCAATTTCTGTACTTGAATCAATCAATTTCTGTATAAACTGAATCTTGAATAATAAAAAAAAACAGAAAAGTTTTCTTTTTTTTCAATTTTTGATTAATCAAATTAAAAGCATAAATGGAAAAAAAAAACAATAAAAGGGTACAAAGCAAAGAGCTCGACATCCAAACAATACCTAAAAAATAAACAAACGCTAAGTATCTAAAATGCACAAAAAGAAAAACTATAGTTTTGAGAGTTCAGAATAAAAAAGGAATAGGCCAAGAGATTTAAGAAAAACCCTTAAATTTATGGTTAATAAAATATGAAGGCATAAGCCCGTTACCTTCTCCTAAGTTTTTTAGAAACTACACGGAAACAAAAAAACACACCTCAATCAAATGCATAAACTTTCTTAATCCTTTTAGAGACTAAATCAACAAAGAGACAAAAATCTGAAAAACAAACCATTTGAGAATAACAAAGCATACCTTTGATGATATTCTCTATTCTTTTCCATTTTATTATGTTCTCTTCCTCTCCCGTGTTTTTTCACAAACTAGACAAAAAAAAAAACACACCTTAATCAAATGCATGACATTTTTTTAATCCTTTTAAAGAGAGAATCAATAAAAAAATGAAAATCAGCAAAAAAATAAAAAAAATGTATTTCAAAAAAACAAAGCATACCTTTGAGGATGTCTTTCAAGGGAGAAGCTTCCTTTCTGGTTTTGAATTTGAAAGGTTTTTCTTTTAATTTTTATTAGGGGTAATTTAATCTTAAAAAAAAAAAGAAAAAAAAAAAAGGTCATTTTTCATGTTTCAAAAAGGCAGAAAGGCAGAGGTTATTTTTTCCACATACCAACTTATTTTGCCCCTTTTAACCAAATATTCCTTTCTTTTAATAGCTAAAACAGTATAACACTTGGATTAAGGACTTTTTCCTTTTCCTCCTACATTTTGTCAGCAGCCAAACAGAGCAAAACAAAATTGGACAGACCCAGAAGCTCAAAACGAGTAAAAACGGGATAACCCACAAGATCTTATTTACTATCCCGCATTGCAGCAACTATTTGGCTTTAGCCAGTAAAGTTTCTCATTGATTAAAACTCTTTTTCTCAGCAATCATAGAGACCATAAGCGAAATTGCACATACCCAGAAACCAAAAAAAGGGACTATTTTGAGAGAGGTGAAGCTTCATATCTTTCTTTTCCCGACGTTTTCTCATCAACCAATAAGTCACAACAAAATTGCAGCGCATATCCCAAAACCAAAAAGAAGGACAACAATCACAACAAGAAGAACCCACAAACCTTGAGAGCAGACTCATATCTATTCTCTCTTATCGCCTCATCCAAAGCCTCCAAAACCGCTTTGGGCCATAAAGTACTGTACTTTCTTGAATTTGCTTTTCTCCCAATGCCACTAATTGCTGCCTCTGTCCTCAAAATCCGAGAAAGATCCTTCTTAGGTTGTCTCTGAAGCCCGTTTTGGGAACTTCCGGAACTCCGTTTCCCTGCTCTGACAACTAAAAATGGTGGATTTGAGGTGGGCTTGGTCTCTTTGAGAACTTTTAACGAACGGGTGGTGTAGGTTAAGGGGATGGATGATGACCAGCGCAGGCTGGTGGGCTCAAGGAGATGAGGCTCCATTGCGCCGGGTTTGGAGAGTGTGGTTCAGAGGGAGAAGTGGTGGTGATCGGAGGACGACGATGAGCGGTGCAGCTTAGGGGCGGCAAAGCACCGGTGCTTCATTGTGCTGGTCGCGGAGGATACTGGATATTGTAAGGAGATGAATGGTTACGGACGAGATATGGGTCGAGCCTTTTATGACCAATTCTATGGCCCAATTACAATTAAGCCTGATGGGCCGAAGGGCAAATGACAATCTCATGTGAGAAAGGCCTGTTGAGAATGTCACATATATACCTTTTAAATATTTTAATGATTTTATATTTCTATAATTAACATCTAAAATTTCTTTTGAAATAAATTTTGTAAAAAAAAATTGATTAACCTTTAAAATTTTTATATTGTAAAATTCTTTTGAAATAAAGTTATAAAAAAATTTATCTACCTCCAAAATTTTCATAAATTCTTAATATAGAACTTGCGAGGAATCTTTTATAACTAAACTTTTAAGACTTTTCATGGGGATAAAAACCTCGAGGTATTGACCACCCCGCAATGATCAGTATTAGGTAAATTCAAGGTATTATCAGTGGTATGATTCGAATTTAGGATCATGTGTCATTTAATGAGACTATACTTCTTAGTATTCATTCTAACTAACTAGGTTAGCCTGATAGGTGATATATTAATTATGTATTAATTATATGTTATTATTGATATATAATTGGTATATATGAAAAGAATTAACTTGCTTGCATCAAATTGCTAACCTATGCTCTCTTTAGGTTTTGCAGATTGTTATGATGTGCCTTTATTTTTTTAATATTATCTAAGTTGTTATAAAAACACGCATTTGAATTGATTTTTGATAGTGTTAAGAAGAAAAACGAAAATTAAGACATTATCATACTTATTTTAATACCAAATACAAATCTTTAATAATTGGTATGTCTTGAAAACAAAAATTAAAAATGATAAAATGTGATAATTTTAAAAAAAAATTATTGAGTTTCTTATTCCCAATCATGTGTTAACACAACTTTTCTTGATTGATGAAGAGAATTTTTAAGATATGTAAAGATTATTTATTCTTTCTTCCATTATTATTAAATTGGAATCATGATGTTGCAACTCCGAATTGTCTCATGAGTTGGTGAAGTCAAATGATTCGTACTTGATTTCGACTTGGGTTACTATTATACTCTACAATACCAACATTACTAACTCTCATATTAAACTTGTTGTACCCATGGTTACATGACTCGATTTATATGCATCGGTATCTATTGATACTTTGAACTATGTGGTAACATGTTATAGTGTATTTTTATATCTAGAAATCCAAAATGTTAACATTAGTTATCTCTAGGATCACCTTTACTACTTCATGACTTTTACTATTATTCGACTTTTTTTTTTATCCTAGATATAATTTATAAGGATAAATATGTCAATTTATTAATTTAAAATCAATTTTGAGTTAAATTTATTAAACAATCTTTATATTTAAAATAAAAATTAAGTAATAAGTTTTAAGTCAATAATTCAAATATAATTTAACTTAAAGTTAATTTAAGTCATTAAATAATAAATATTAAGTTTTACCGAACACCTCATTCATGTTATATATATATTATTTGATTTTACTTATTTTATTTTCACCCTTATTTTCACTTTTGATAATGTCTTATTTTGATTTCAATTTTTTCATTTGCATTTATTTTTTTATCTATATTTTAGCTTTTGTTTTAACATTCATTTTCTCTATTTTTGGTATTTTATTTTCAAACCCATTTCTTTTATTTATTTATTATTATTATTGTTCATTTTGCTAGTGATAAAAGGTGAAAATAATTTTAGTGATTAATGTGAATTTGAGATCATTTGCTATATTTGGTTATAGGAAAGTTTGAGGGAAAATGTGAGAAAAAAAAAATAGAAAGGAAAAGTACAAGGAAAGAAAAAGTGAAAGAAAATAAAAAGTAGATTTAAAGTTAATAAATCATAGACATTTTCTACTTCAAACTCATTTCACTTATTTAACTCTTTTATATAAAAATTAAGTAATTTAAAAATATATCAATTTTTCACTAATTTTAATTTTATTCAATTTTTTAATATATATATATTTTTTAATAAAACCAAAAGCGAGAAAATAATTTTCTTTAGTATCTTTTTTAGTATTGTTTGAGAATCAAACATAGCCTTAAAATTAGAGAGAACGAAAAATAAACTAAAAAAAGGGAGTGAATAAAGTTAAGAAGAGAAGTAGGTTGCATATAACCTTATTTGATAACTGTTTTTAAAAATAGTTCTAAAAAATAGGAACTGAAATATAAATTTTTTGAATATCATTTGAAAACTATTGTTTGATATTTTGTAGAACAAAAATTTATTTGTGAACTTAAAAAGTTTTTAACCTATTTTTAATATTTTCAAATATATTTTAAAAATAATTTTTATATCTAAAGCTTTATTTTTAATCATTATATATATTTGTAAAATTATTTTTTAAAACAATTATAAAAAAAAGTAAAAATAATAAAAAAATAATTAAAATAAATTATTCAAAAATATCATATTTTTTATTTTTAATAACAGGAAATAAAAAATAATTTTTTATTATCAAATATATTTTTTAATTTTTTTAAAACAGTTATCAACCATTCACATAACTTTGACTATTCCCCTTTTGTTGAACAAGAGTGGCAGAATTTCAGGATGGAATGGAGAGCAATTATTTATTTATTTATTTATTTTTAAAAAGGGATTGAAAGCAAGGAAAAGACTAAAGCTTTGAAAAGAAAGAGAAAATACAGAGGAATGGTGGCAAAAATTGGGTATGAGAGGGCACAAATGGTAAATAAGGTCATTGTCCCATTGTACATCTTTATTCTATATTCTCTCTCATCTAAAATAATATCATGGTCACATCCAAGTGTGAACACTCATAAAAGTAAGAATGGTCGTGCCAACTAACATTCACATGGGTCTCTCTTTTTCTAGCCCTTTGAACATTTTCTTCAATGTACCCATCCTTGATTCTCCCTTTACACCTTTGGAATTTTCTAAAGTGATCCCACAATGATTTATGCTATGAAAAGACTACTCTTACTTTTATGGGAGCTCACATAAATTTATAGAAAAAATAGGAAAAAGATGTACATTTATAATATAAATCATGGTGAGACCAATTCTTCTAGTTTAACTCTCCTAGTTAAGATTTCGTTTCAAAGTAGTTTTGACTTAAAAAAATATTTTGAAAATAAAAGAGATGTTTGAGAAATTTTAGAAAATACCTTTTAGAATTATTTTTAGGGTTAAAAAATTATTTGTAATATTTTATAAAAAAACACTTGATAGGTGATTCTTTTAAAAATGTTTTCAGAAAAAATACATTTATTAAAAATATTATAAGTAGAAACACTGTCAAATGTACCCTAAGAGTATGTTTGACAGTGATTTTAGAAAGTATTTTTAGTTTTTTCAAGACTTAAAGTTTTTTTATCTTTTGAGTATAAAAAAAAAGGATTAAAAACACTCTAAAATCACTATTAAATGCCCTCTAAGAATGTGTTTGACAGTGATTTTAAAAAATGTTTTTATAATTTCTAATACTTAAAAATTAAAAAAAAAAATTCAAATATTAGAAACACTATTAAATTAGGTAAAGTGTTAGATAGTGATTTTAAAAAGTAAAGTGACAAAATTAGGCATTTAACAAAATTTAAAAAATATTTTTAAAATTTTAAAAAATCACTTATCGGATTGAAAAATCACTTGTAATGTTTTTTTAAAACATTTGATAGGTAGTTCTTTAAGAAATATTATTAGAGAAAATACTTTTATTAAAAATATTTGAAGTAAAAACAATGCACTTTTAATATAAAAAGTGTTTTTGAAAAAAAAAAAAAAAGATATTTGATAAATTTTAAGAAATATTTTTAAAATACAAAAAAATTACTATGATAGTAAAAAATCATTTATAATATGTTTTAAAGAAACACCCATTCCAACATTCTCTTAAAAGCACTTTAAAAAAACACTTCCATTAATAACAATTTGAGTAAAATCGTCGGTCTACACACTGTCATTCTCTTACTACAACCATCATAGACATGGGCCTCAATACCCATAAATGTGAAAGCGAGTGGCTATCAGTCAAACTATTATTTCTCTTCATTTTTTATTTTTAATTTTAATTTATATCATTGACAAAGACTTTGACTCAATATCGCTTCCTCTCCCCCTCCACCCCACCCCCCAACCTCAATGTATTCGCCTCAAACATACTCCATTATAACCTTTTAGTTTCTGATTTCATCTCTTGCTAGAAATCCCCCTCAATTTTCCATCCTCTGCAACATTTTTCTTTGCTCTTTCAAAGATGGCTGAACAAATTCCATTCACCATTGCTGAGAACCTTTTGATGAAGCTGGGATCTACCGCTTTCCAAGAAATTGGATTGATATATGGTATCAGAAAAGAGCTAAGCAAGCTTGAGGATACACTGTCTACCATCAAAGCTGTGCTTCTTGATGCTGGGGAGCCGCAGGAGAGGAATCATGCAGTATCAAATTGGGTACGGAGGCTTAAAGAAGTTGTCAACGATGCTGATCAGTTGTTGGATGACTTCACAGCCGAAGACTTGCGGAGAAAGACCCATACGCAGGGGAGATTTGTAGGACAAGTGAGTGACTTCTTCTCCTCTTCTAATCATATTGCCTTTCGAGTCAAGATGGGTCATAGAATGAAGGATATTAGAGAGAGGCTAGATGAGATTGCAAAAGATATTTCCATGTTAAAGTTTGTTCCAAGAGTGGTGCAGGTAGAGAATAGGAAGAAATCAGAAACCCACTCTTTTGTGGTGGCATCTGAAATTGTGGGAAGAGAGAAAGACCAAGAGAAGATGATAGGATTGTTGATGCAAGAACATCTTTCAATGGTTGCAATTGTTGGTATTGGGGGCCTAGGCAAGACCACCCTTGCTCAATTGGTGTACAATGATCATGAGAAGGTGGCGAAACATTTTGATATTAAGATGTGGGTGTGTGTTTCCAATGGTTTTGAGGTAAAAGCAGTGGTTAAGAGCATTGTAAAAGCTACAACTAATACAAATGTGAACAACTTAGAGTTGGATCAATTGCAGAAGCTCCTTCGGAAAAGTCTAGATGGGAAGAGGTATTTGCTTGTGCTAGATGACGTATTGAACGAGCATCCAGGGAAATGGGATCAATTGAGGCTTTTTTTGACCATTGGTGCCCATGGGAGTAAAATCTTAGTGACCACTCGAAGCGCTAGAGTTGCATTAACCATGGGAATTGATTCTCCATACAATTTGGAACCTTTGGGAGAGGAGTCGTCTTGGGATTTGTTTCGAAGTCTTGCATTCAAAGGAGGGGAAGAGAAAGCGCGCCCCAATCTTGTGAAAATAGGAAAAGAAATTGTGAAGTCGTGTAACGGAGTTCCTCAAGTCATTAGGCACGTAGCTCGGATGCTGCACTCTAAAGCCGAGGAGAGTCAATGGTTGCATGTGAAAAATAGTAAAAATGTCATGTCCATGGATGCTTGATTTTGTTTCATTAAGTATGATGAATGCTTGCTTGTGCTGCTTGTATTTTTTATTTTTTATTTTATTTTTACAATTTATAGTTCCATTTTGAATAATTAAATAAAAGGGTTGCTTAGAAATAATGGTTTTTGGGTCTGTTTTAAGATATGTAAATATTTGCATATCAATAATTTATCAAGAATATATGAATTAATACAAATCATCTATCTGACATATATGCAAAAGTACCCTTTAAAACAAGGGAAAACCAATTCAAGGTACCTTCAAAAGGGTAAATAACCCTCTTTTTTATGACTCACAAACTCTTTGAAAAAGATTTGAGGAAAAAAAAAAAATTTACATCAACTGAGAAGATACCAATCACTTTTATGGAGTAAAAAAAGTTGATAAAATATAACTTTGCTTTACAATTATTTTTAAGAATACTTTTTTATTCTCTAAAACAGAAAAAACACATTTGATAATTAAATAATTGTTTTCTTTTTTCTATTCTTAAAAATGGAAAATATGTTATTTTTAGAAAATATTTTTTAATTATTTTCAATTGTTTTTACTTGTTTTTTGTGATTTATTTTAAAAAATAATGGGATAAATAGGCTTTGATTCGCTAATTTGAAAAAAATATGAAAAAAAATCTCAACTTTTATAAATTAATTTTATCTTCATTCATTTAAAAATATTTTAAAATATATGTATTTTTTTATAACTTAAATTATTATTTCATGAAATACTCTTTTGTTTGATAATATTAAATAAAATTGTTCAAAATTAATTTATCATTTTAATTTGATAAAAGTGTTTTAAAAATAAATATATTTTAATTTTTTTATTATATAACAATGGAAAAATTATTTAGGATTCTTAAGTAATAAATAAAATCTTTATAATTCCTTAGTCAATAATGACTTTATACTGTGAATTATGTAAATCCCCTCACTTTCTCATTTTATTTAATAAAATTGAATACAAATTTGGTTAGTTGACATCAACAATAAAATAAAAAATTTTAAAAATTAAAAATACAATTAAAACTAAAATACATAAAGATTAAATACAATAAAAACCAAAAATTTAAAATTAAAATATTTACTCCTATTGCATTTTTAACTCTTTTTTGATATTTATATTTTCTATCAGTTTGTTTTAATTAAGTGAAAGTTAATATTTTATTTTTATATTTTTAGCTTTAAAGTCTTTTTTGTTTTAATTGTATTTTTTATTTTTAATATTATTAACATATAAAAATGTCATTTTAGAAAATAATTATTTGAGTTATGAAAAAAGTGCATATATTTTAAAATATTTTAAATGAGTGAAAATAAATTTGATTTAAAAAAGTTAGAGTTGTTTTTTCTATATCATTTTTTAAATCAACAAGTGAAAACCCACTTTTCCTAAAAATAATTATATAAATATGTAGAATAAAATACTACACATAAAAATTATTTTTGAAAATATTAAAAATATGTTAAAGATAATTTAGGTCTTTAAACAAACATTTACTTTATAAAATATAAGAGAATAATTTTTAGAAATTGTTATTTAAAACTATTTCTGATTCGAAAACAATTTCTAAACATAGCCTATGTAATTGTCTTTTTATTTATTTATTTTATCTCCTTGTTCTTTACTTTGTTTTCTTATACTCTGCACAAGGCTCTCTAGTTTCCTCCACAACACTCCTACCAACTGCCACTACCTTCTTTGACAGGCAATACAGAGCTTAATGTTTTAAAAAATGAAGATAAAAAGGAAATCATTAATTGGATGTCAACCAAATGCAAGCATTATATTTAAATTGAATTGTTTTGCAGTTGGTCAGATTTCCATATCTTTCCCAAATATTGCTGAAGAATTGGTTTGACAAGTGCTATTTTCTTCTATAAAATAAGTGAACATCTATTATCACTTCAAATCAAGTCTCTGGGAATTATGGCTTCTTACTTCAATGTTAATCTTGATAGACAGCTCATATTTTTAGTCATTCCCATAATTGTTGCAATCATGCCATTAATATATTTGTGATTAGTGTATTTAAATACCACATCCACAATCATAGCTGTAATTGCTCCATGTATCAACCCATTACATGTGTTTATATACCCATGTAAATTATAAATGAAAGCAAGAGTTTTTTTGTTCAAGTTTCCGTTGTTTTAAATCTATCAACTCAAAGCTTTACTTAGAGTCAGGGATGAAGTTAGGTGGGCTCACCCGATCTAATTTGAACCCAATCCGATATTTGAGCGGATTTAAACAATTATTTTTAATAATCGGGTTGACTTGAGTTAGGTTTTTTTCAACTTGAACTTAATTTGAGTTGGACTTGGATTAAGGTTTAGACAACTAGAGTTTAACCCGAATATGATTTAATGCTTTTATAATATTTATGACGCATTTTATTCTATATAATAATATAAAATTTCCTTTTCTATTTTTATGAAAAATATCAAATTATATTATATACTATGTTTTTCATTATTTTTAAAAAATATATAAATTTATGCTTATTCTTTTGTTGCTATCTTGAAATTTTGTCCTATTTGTTATTAAAATTTTCATTTAAAAACATTAAAATAATATTATACATAAATTTTGAATTATACAAAATGATTAATTCAAGTGTAACTCGATTAATATGAATTTAATTTAAACAACCCAAACTAAATCCAAGTTTAGAAAAATTAAATTGGATTGAACTTGAGTTGAGTACATTGGATTGGAGTTCAAGTTGGGTTGAGTTCAGATTGATTATTTCTTAATTCAAGTTAGGTTTAGGTTAGTCATCAACTCGATCAACTCATCCAATTTACAACTCTAGATAGAGTACCAACTTTCGAATCATACTTTAATAAACATAAAAGCCTAACTAAGAGATAAAAAAAGCTACCTAAAAGCAAATCAACACATGAAATCAACTTGAACTTTTATCGAAAAAATAATATCAGTAATACATTTAGGCTATGTTTGGTTCTTGAAAAATGAAGGAAAATAAAAAATAGGATTAAAGTCAATAAATTATTTTTATATGTTAGCTTCTTCAAACTCATTTAACTTATTTCTCTCCATTATATAAACATTAAATAAATTTTAAATATATAAATTTATAATGAATTGTAATTATAATTGAGCTAGGAGAGATTTACATTTGAGAAGGTACCAACATCTTTAGCCTATTTGAGTCATCTAAGATGTGTCGATCTTTCTTATAATAAATTTGAGGTACTTCCTAATGCAATTACAAAGCTAAAGCATTTACAGACATTGAAACTTTTTCAATGTTTGTATCTTAAAGAATTGCCAAAAAATATAAACAATTTGATAAACTTGAGGCATCTTGAGATTGATGGGAATAGTGGATTGACTTTTATGCCATGTGAGTTAGGAGAATTGACTATGCTTCAGACTCTTACCATTGTTCTTTGTTGGGAATAACAGCAGGAATTCTAGCGATAAGAGAATTGGTCGGTTGAATGAATTGAAATGCATTAACAGTCTCAGAGGAGAATTGGCAATTGCACGTCTTTCACATACGAGGGGTGGTGCATTAGATTCCAAGGAAGCAAATTTGAAAGGAAAACAATGCCTTCATTCCTTGAGATTATATTGGTTGCAGCCAATAGAATGGATGATATGGGACTTTGAACCAGAGAGGAACAACGTTGAGGAGGCTGAGTCAGTGACTCAAGTCTAAAGGAGCTCTACATTAAGGATTATATTGGTGAGAGGTTCCCAAGTTGGATGATGAATGATGGGTTTGGTTCATTGCTCCCAAATCTAGTGAAAATTATGATGAAGAGTTGTAAATGATTCAGAGTTTTGCCACTGTTTGGTCAACTCCCTTCTCTTCAGTATCTGGAGCTTGAGCACCTAGATTCTGTATGGAGAACATGAAGAGCTACTCATCATCAGCAACACCATTCTTCCCATCCCTGAAGACACTTCGACTTGAAAGGTTGTCTCATTTGATGGAATGGGGAAAGAGGGACGTAGCAGCAGAGCAAGCTCCTTCATTTCCTTGTCTTTCCAAACTAAAGATCAAAGTTTGCTGGCCGGCCCTAAATTGATGTCCTTGGCATTGCCTTCATCTCCTTCTAGTTTTTCTATTCTAGATATCAAAGAATGCAATGACTTGGCAGCCTTGGCACTACCATCATCTCCTTTTCTTTATGCTTTCTCAATCAGACATCAGTTCTTGCAATAACTTGACATCATTGACACTTTCTTCATTTCCTTGTCTTTCTCAATTACATATCAATTTTTGCCAGAACTTGAAATCATTACCATTGTCTTTGTTCCTTGTCTTTCGAAATTGCATATCAGTTCTTGCCATAAATTTTTGCAATAAATTACTGTTTTTTGAGGATTTGTTTTGAAAATAAATTACTTTTTGCAATAAATTGTGGTGTTTTTAAAAAATAATAGTTTTTAAATTTTTTTAAAACATTGAGGTATAAAAAAATATATATATTAATTACCTTAAATTTTAAATTTTTTAAAAGTAATTTATTTTTTTTTTTTTTCTTCAGGATTTGTAAGCTTCTTTTTTTGACCAGGGGACTTGTGGAGCTGTTGTCGTTACCTGTAAAAGCTTGTGCATGATGAACAATGATATAGTACCAAACAGGAAAGGATTTGGTGGAGCTTCACTTTAACGTGTGTGCATGATGATGAATTATGATCATTTGAGGGATTCACAACTTTTAATAAGAAAAAAAGTGAATTTGAAAAAGAAAATGTCTGAATGAAACTGACACCCAGCCTGTAAAGCACACAGTATGGTCAGACTATACGAATCAAACTTTAGCAACATTGCCAATATATTGATCTCAGCAACACCAATTTAAAAATCCCCATTAAACTCGGTAGCTCAGTGTTTACAGATTTTGTGTTCATGGCTGGTTCTCTTGAAAGTGCCATGGTGCTGTCATCAACAACCGATGAAGATGAGAAAGAGAGGGAAAGTAGAAGCAACAGAGAGATCATTTCCACCCTCCCAACTGAAAAAGGCTGGAAAATTCAGGGTCTTATGTACCAGTACCAAGGCTTTTGGTACTATTCTGGGGGTGCCGTAGAAGGAGTC
Source organism: Vitis rotundifolia (assembly GCA_030254885.1). Taxonomy (NCBI): domain Eukaryota; kingdom Viridiplantae; phylum Streptophyta; class Magnoliopsida; order Vitales; family Vitaceae; genus Vitis; species Vitis rotundifolia. The sequence continues at coordinate 20,631,760 of CM058163.1, forward strand.
ATGTGGATGCAAAAATGCTTCAAGGCAAGGAATGAAGATGTTCTCTTGGTCTCCTTTCCAAGATGTGGGACAACATGGTTGAAATCTCTCATGTTTTCTATCATGAATCGAAATAGGTATGATTTCTCAGCAGACCCTTTGCTGACTTCTAGCCCTCATGAACTTGTTCCCTTCTTGGAATTCTACGTAGAGCAGAACATCCCCTTCCCAGACCTGGACACACTTTCCTCTCCTCAGCTCTTCCATACTCACATTGCCTTCACTTCATTACCCCAACCTGTCATAGACTCTCAGTGTCGAATTGTCTATATCTGTCGCAACCCCAAAGATGTGTTTGTTTCTATTTTTTGTTTTCTCTCGAGATGGAATATAGTGGTTCCCCTTGAAGAGGCATTTGAGTTGTTCTGCAAAGGAATTAGCGTCTATGGACCCTTCTGGGACCATGTTTTAGGGTATTGGAAGGCTAGTTTAGCTTCACCCCAGAGAATATTGTTCATGAAATATGAAGACGTGAAGAGGGATTCCTTGTGCCAGGTCAAGAGGTTGGCAGAGTTCATGGGCTCTCCCTTCTCTTCCGAGGAAGAAGGACAAGGCTTGATACATGAAATTATGGAGCTGTGTAGTTTTGAGAATCTAAGAAATTTGAAGGTAAACAAGACCGGAGCAATATCTGTGGGCAATGTCAGCACTGGAAAGGATACTTTCTTCAGGAAAGGTGAGGTTGGTGATTGGAAGAACCATCTGACAGCTGAAATGGCCGATCGCATTGACAGGATCATGGAGGAAAAGTTGAAAGGTTCTGGTCTGACGTTCAGCGACTCCTGTGATAGCTGATTATTAATGCTGGAGGTGAACTTCATATGATTTGTGTTAAGTTAATTTATTAACTATCTAATTGTCTTCTGTTAAGTGTGCTAGTAACAAATGGAATGATGGTGTTAAGTTAATTTGTATTAAGTTATAAGGCTTTCTTAATTTATATATAAATTCAATACTTGGGCTAAGAAATCAATTCCACCAAATATATGCATGGACCAATTAAATTGGTCTCATGAATATAACTAACTCATCCTTGTTAAGAAATTCGAGGAACTTAAGGGAAACATGTGTTTCATTCATGAGATTGTTCAATTTCTCCCCTTATTTATTTCAATCTACCTAAATAAGCTTAATTACAATTAATTTTATCACAGTCTCACTCATCATCCGATATTGTTCGATTCAAGACTATAATGACACATATATGACCTACCAGTCAGTCCTGATTTTACTTCTTTATTTAACCTATTCCCTCAAAAAAAATCTTCCAATGTGTTGTGAAAGTCCTTCAAGTGTAGCTCTTTAATATTTTCATAATATAATATTTTCTTACTAATCAACGGTCATTGTCTTCTCCACTTAATTTTGATGTGGCACAGTCCTTATGAATATTCTAAGAGTAATTTCCCAACTATTGCATTATAATATCTAATTACTAATCAATCAACGGTCATTATCTTCGCCATTTAATTTCGATGTGACATAGTCCCTCGGAATATGGTAAGAGTAATTTCCCAACAACCAAACATGCTAATATTGGCATTTCTTTAAGCAGAATTTCTTTTGGGTCAGAGGAGGACAGATAACCAAAAAAGTGCAAGGAGATACTTTTAGACTTTGGATTCCCTTGGAGGTACCAGATAGGTCAGAAGAGGACAGGTAACTAATGAACAGTTTTGTCCTTGATTTGTAATTGTCATATCTTCGAGAAAAAAGTGCCTACTCGCATCTCTCTTGGGGGATTGCACCATTTTTTTTACCACCTTGCTAACTAATTAACAAGTAGTAATTGGATGACAAAAATTGTTGTATTTGATAAAGTCAATATCAATATGTTAGAGCTTAACATGTAGGTCTTGTTGTTGTAAATTCAACTTTTGATTTCTTCAGGGTTAACTCCAAGACCATTTCAAATTAGATGTTTTCTGAGGTATGCATGCGTAGAAGGTTTGTAAAACTTAAGGATTAGCTAACACAACACATTAGAATGAAAATTATGGAGTGAAGGTCTGAAAAATGCAAAATCAAAAAGTTGAATTTAGGCAAGTAGTCAAACACCCTCCTAGATGAAGTGCTTGTCCTTGGGCATTCAAACATTTGGAGATTTCTTTGCTACTTTCTATTTCATTTCTAACTCTAAAAATTTGGTTTTGAAATATTTTTAAAGTAGAAACCCTCCATTATTAATTTCTAAAGTGTTTTAAACATACATAAGCATGTTTTATTGAAAATTTGTGGGCATCTAAATCTCACAAGAGGATAGCCATTATGGACATCTGAGCATTTATCTCTCGAATTTTTTCGAGATGTTTCTTAAAAGAACTTCTAAATTTGTTTACTACAATAAAGATCAAAGACTCACATTACTTAAATTTAATTTATTAAGGGTTTCAAATTAAATAATCTAATAAGACGCATAAGAAAGTATTACATCGAGATGTTGAAAGAGAAGTGGTGGTATTAAAAATATCATACCTTAATAAATGAGTATATCAAATCAAGTTAAATGATATATCTTTTTCTTATATTTAATTGATAACTTAGTGATCAAGAGATGATCCATGATCTTTAAACCTAGGAGTTCTAGGCAGGTTTTCATTTTTATTCAATATATTCTTACAATTATTTAGAAAAAGAATTACTCGCTCGAAAAAGATTGAATATTTTTTAAGTAATTTCCCAACAACCAAACATGTTAATATTGACATTAATTTTGGCCGACTTGCTTTTGGGTAAGAATAAGACAGATAACTAAAAGAAAGTGCAATGAGATATTTGTACACTTTAGGTGGAGAATTACCTAATAAGGTAGGCTAAATAGAATAATTACTAAGAAGACTCACTCATCTCAATGATTTTTAGAGGATAATTTTATCTTTGAATATGTTTTCTATATTATTTATAAATAAATTTGAGATTGTCAATGATGTGGGGCCCATACATAATGATAAGTAGTAACCTGAAAAAATTGTTGTTCACTTTTGAACAATCAAGTGACTTTTTAAAAATTTAATATTTTTTTTTTCAAAAAAATTGAGATTTTTTAAAGAACCTGTAAAAAAAAAAATTCAATATCTCATAAATAAAAACCATATCCTAAGGTTATTATATCATTTTATATATGAAACATATAATTAAAAAATTTGTTATTATAATATAATGAATAATTATTTTTTACAAGCACTCATCAATTGAATAATATATATTAAATTGACTAACACACAACTATTAAATGAAATAACTCACAATTATTCATTGGGTAATGTGGCACTTAAAAAATAAATAAATTAAATTATGTTCTAATATATTGTAATGATAGTGTATTTGTATTGTAAGTATAACGCATTTATGTCGTACCTATATTTCATTATAAAAGTAATAATTTTAAAAATGCTTATTCATACCCTATTGGTATTAACACATTGTATCAATATATTAACATTCATCCAGTGCATTGAAATTATTTAATAATTTTTGTATATATATATATATATATATATATATATATATATATATATATATATATATAGATACACTACAAGTCTCGTGAATTCAAATTAGTATTTCATTTGATTTCAAAAATTATTTATGATATAAGTAAGTTGTAAAATATGGTATGATCATACAAAATTATCATTTTTATAAAAAATTTCAAAATTTTCTTAGGTTTTATTGTAATGTAAGTGTATTTATATTGTAATTATAACATATTTCTGTTGTATCTGTATTTTATAATAAAAGTAATAATCTTGAAGATCACTTTTTATAACTCATTAATATTCAACATATCAAATGTATTAACATCATCCACTCGATGCATTGAGAAAAAAAAGTTATATATGAAAATTAAGAAGAAAAAAAAACTATGCAAAGAAAAAAAAATCATATAAATTTTTTAAAAATTATTTTATTATAAAAAATAAAAAATGATTAAACATTCTCCATCATTTTCTTATTCTTTTTAGATAATCTGAATGAAAAATTAAATATTTTATCTTCCTTGAATTTAATACAAAAACATAATGCATCAATTTAAAATTAATATATATGAAAAAAATCATCATTTTTATTATATAATTATAAAACTTATTTTTTTCTTAATAAAATTAAAAATTAGAATTTAAAAAAATGTAAAAATAAAAATGAAAACAACTAAAATATATCCTTTAAAAAATACTTTATTTTATATTTTTAAGTTGTTATCAAATATGTGTTTTTGTTTTTTGTTCTTAAAAATCTAAAATTGTTTTTGAAAATGACTTCCAAACATATCCTTTATTTCCAAACTATATGTATATAATCCAATTTTTAGTTTGTTAATCACATTCACACTTTACATTAATCTAGTGAGATTTGGAGGAATCAAAAAGTGCTTTTTCGTGCCAAAACAAACCCATAAAGAAAGGGCCAATTAAAAATGGAAAAGAAACAACAGAATGGTATACCCACCAGCTTCCCATCTCACCCATGGTGGTGGAAGCATTCATAATGAATACAGATTTTCATCTCATTCCCATTCCCCACCACACAGAATGATCATTTTTAAATTCAAATTCACACCCACCAGTCAAAGGGCACTCTCACTAAGAAATTGACTTTTCTTTTGATACCTCCTATCCGAGATGCTCCCTATTTTATTTAAAAGTCATTACACTTTTCCATTACAAACTTGTCATATGAGTTTGAGAGCATGAGATTGCACTATCTTTTATTATCACCTTGCTAACATATAGTAATTGGATGACAAAAATTGTTGTATTTCGTGGAAACAATATGTTAGAGCTTAACAAAAGCAATTGTAATAGCCTTAATATCATCAATCAACAACCATGATATAACAATAGTTAATCGTTTCATGATAAGAGAAATACATTGTGTTATTCAAATATATTATGCAAAAAATATATTATTCAAGATGAAAAAAAAAATGTTCTAATACTAAATTTTATTTTCATCTTTTATATATCCCATTCTTTTATAATTTAAAAAGTCATTATATTATTAGTTAAATATTTATGTTAAGTTAAAAGGGTTTTAAATAAGGAAAATTTAAAAAAAAAAAAATTACATATTAATTAGATCACTAATAAACAAATGAGTGATTAGCCCACTTGTCATACTCTCTTTTATATATATTCACTCGAAGTCTATGCCTCTGAGTCGTCCCTAATGTGTTTTAATGACTTTTTTTACTTTTTTTTTTTTTTTTTTAAGTTTTAATTAAAGTCAAATATACGATTTTAAAGGACAATATTAGTATTATAAAATTTTTATTAAATATGAAATAATTTCCTACGTATTGATTCCAACAAGGGATTATGGGAAATCTTTTGATTGATAAGAATAGTCGAACCTATATCAACAATCAATCGCAACGTTATTACTTTTCCCATAAGATAATTGTCGAACAAAAACTAAAAGGACATTGGAATTGAATTTAGAGCCCATTTGATAGCACTTTTAGTGGAAGTCTTTTTACTAGAGCTTTTTTTTTTTTTTTTGGGAACACTTCTATGAAAAATGCGCTCATGCGGATCTAAAAAAGTGATTCTAATAGTATTTTTGATAATATGTCACATAAATATAAAAACACTTTTAATATTAATAAATTACTAAAAAAGATATTTATTACAAAAAAAATATTATAATAACCAAAAACTTTTATTAAAAAAATATATAAATATTATATTTTAGGAATATTTGAAAATTTTTGAAGTGTTTTTTTTTTTCTATAAAAAAAAAAAAAAAAAAAAAAAGAAAAGAAAAAACACCTTCCAAGTACTTTCCTTAAAAAAACTTCAAATATTTTTCTAAATTTTTTTTAAAAATTTTCAAAATATTGCTAAATACCCATAAATCAGATTTTACTTTCCATGATCCAAAGTAGCATAAAAAAAATTCCCCGATGGGATTTGAAAACAACCCTTCGTATATGTGTGGAGACTTGTGAAATGTTGCCTCCTCTTAATTTTGAAGGAGGTACATGTGGGCCCTGTTTACATTGGAATTATGTAACTGGACAGCCTGCAAGAGCACCATGTAAGGCAAGCTCATCTTCATCAAACAAAAATAATTTCCAAAAGAAAAACTACTCATATGGCTTCAAATGATTATAAATTGGAATCCTCCCAAATTTCTTCCCACACAAACACAGCTTGTAGAATCCGATTACAACACAGATTTTCGCTACCATGGCTAGTCTTCCATCTGCTGAGAATGCCATGGTGCTGCAAACAAAAACCGATGAGGATGAGAAAGGGAGATTCAGCAGAAGCTACAGAGAGATGATTTCCACATTTCCAACAGAAAAGGGCTCAAAAATTCATGATCTCATGTATCAGTACCAAGGCTTCTGGTACGATTCTGTGGGTGCAGCAACATTTCAAGGCAAGGAATGAAGATATTCTCTTTGTCTCCTTCCCAAAATGTGGAACTATGGTTGAAATCTCTTATGTTTGCTATCATGAATCGTACTCGGTATGATTTCTCAGCACACCCTTTGCTCAGCTCTAATTCTCATCAGCTTGTTCCCTCCTTGGGGTTATACTTCTACCATAACATCCCCTTCCCAAACCAGGACACACTTTCCCCTCCTCATCTCTTCCATACTCACTCTCCTTTTACTTCCTTACCTCAATCTGTCATAGACTCTTAGTGTCGAATTGTCTACATCTGTCGCAACCCAAAAGATGTGTTTGTCTCTTTTTTCTTTTTCCATCAGGCAAGGAGCCCATCCCTTTCCATTGAAGAGGAATTTGAGCAGTTCTGTAAAGGGGTATGTGTCTGTGGACCCTTCTGGGATCATATTTTAGGGTATTAGAAGGCAAGTTTGGATTCGCCCAAGAGAGTTTGTTCATGAAATATGAAGATCTGAAGAGGGATTCCTCATTTCATGTCAAGGAGTTGGCAGAGTTCATAGGCTGCCCCTTCTCCCCGGAGGAAGAAACCCAAGGTTTGGTACATGAAATTATAAAGCTGTGTAGCTTTGAGAATCTAAGCAATTTGAAGGCAAACAAGATAGGAGCATTATCTGTGGGGGATGTTAGCATTAGAAATGATACTTTCTTCAGGAAAGGTGAGATTGGAGATTGGAAGAATCATTTGACAGCTGAGATGGCTGACCGTCTTGACAGGATCATTGAGGAAAAGTTCAAAGGGTCTGGTTTGACATTCAGTGATTCCTGATCTGCAGATGATCAGTTGCTGCAAATGTAACCATATTAATGGTGTCATGGAGGTGTATCAATTATTGTTTGTATTAATAAATTTGAAATGTTTCTTAGACTGCATCTTGCAATTTAATGTTTTTATAGTGTAGTTAGTACTTGGTATAGCTATGAACCTACCAATTATTAGCTACACTATTAATGGCTTAAGATTACTTGCAAGTTAAAATAATGCTTAATAACTTAAATTAAGTCACTGATCATTAAGTTATGTTAAGTCATTAAGTTGATTTACCAAATATCATTCATTTGATCATCCATTTTATGGTGAGAGCAATTGTAAGTTCACGAAGTTGTCTCATTTTATTCCTTAGTTTACTCAAAACAAGCTAACTATATTTAGTTTAATCTCAAACCATCCTCCAAATCATGGTCTTCGAACAATCTCATATATATATATGCTAGATAGAGGGGTGAACAAAGCCCTTTAATAAAGAGCTACTTGATTAAAATTGATGAAAGAATCCAAATTTGCACTCTGTTCTTTCTTATTCTCCATGTGAACTTCCAACTCCATGTTCCTACAGCTTCTTCTGTTTCTAACAAAAATAAATCATATAGCACCATTGAGATGAGTCTACAGCTTTGTACAAGAAAGCATTTAATATATATAATTTTAAAACTTAAAAATAAATTTAAATATTCTTTTATTCATGATAATAAATATCAAAATAATATAGATAAAACAACTAATAATTTTGAAATTAATAAAATGTATAGCTACTAAAATCTAATTTTAAATAACAGAATCTTATTTTATAAAAATAATTATAAGTTAAGTATATTTAATAAAATTAGAAATGCTAAAATTTTAAGAAATCTTCATGGCACCCTTATCATAATTTAATCTATCAATATTAATGGTAAAACGATGAAATTTGTTTAAAATTTTAAATTTTTAAATTTTTAATTTTTAATAATTTATAAATTATATATTTATGACGTCACCAGTTTAACTGCGGTTCCACCATCGGCCCCACAATTGAACCATGAATCAATAACTTTTTTAGTTCAATCACTGATCTAATCCTGAAAATATTAGTAATAAGTAGAACTACATTTTAGAAATGGTTTTATTAATAATAATAATAATTATGAAATGAAATTTGAGAACAAATAGAGATCTAAATTGCACTCAATTATTAGGTGTGACCTTTGTTCCTCAAAGGGGTAAAAATTGGTTGTACCTCCTTAAACTATTGGATGGGGGGTAGTGTAGAATGATTTCTAAAACCAACATTTTTGGATTAGATCTTTTTAGTGAAGTGATGTGTTTTATAATTATGTCTAGATAAATACACGTATACTGCACAACTAGCTTGACTCTTGGATTTGGCCATGTATTTGATGCATGCCTTGATTTGGTCAAGGGTTACGCATTTGGAACATGGATGTGGCTTTAATCAGTCCTATTGGCAAGCATTGTGGACACTAGATAAATTGCTCTTTGACTTGGTTTCATTAAGATAGACCTTAATGTGATATAGGAATTAAAGAGTTTCTTGTCTAGAATTAGAGAGTTTCACTATTCAAGATGATAATTAGCATTAATAAAGAAATGAGCATGTGTATACCACTTTATAATAAGGATCTACTTTCTGTTTGAGTGCAAAAAAGGAATTGAGTTCAGGCCATTGGAAGAAGCATCAAACTCCAATTTTTTGGGATATAAGGATTTGCTTTGTGGGTAGAGAATGACTTACCGGTGAAAAATTTGGTCTTGTAACTAGTTTTGTACACATTTCTATCTTGTCTGAAATTTCTAATAACCCAAAATTGTTTAGTACATAAGCTTTCATTCGTATCTTAGTTTCTTCATAGGGCTTTTTCCTATGGTTTTATCTTATAATTATCTTAACCCATACGTATTTATGCTTGTTCACCCTAAAGCAATAGTTGACACTATGATTAAGGAGTTTTAGAATGCACACATTTTGTTGTACCAACAGAAGCATCAATGTAAATATATAAAAGAAGAACACATTAATAAAGTAATTCATACAAAGATACACGGGGTTTTAACATAGTTTGGCTAACCATGTCTACTTCTACGGATGAAAGAGAATATCTCATTATACAATAAAGAATATTACCCGAAAATAAAAATAGATATAACTATTGGATCCTTAAACATCTCACTTTTCCCCACTCTTTGTATTTCTCCCTAAATCACGAGCCATTTTGCTCCTTTAGGTGTCTTTCACTCTTCCTCACATTTACACCCTAGTGAGGCCTTTTGTTCCATCAGGTGTCTCTTGTTCTTCCTTACATCTCTATCTATCATGTGTAGTCCTCACAAACCCATCTTTCTTTCTCATAACTTTTTTCTCTCATGATTTAAAATATTTATTGATATATTTCCACTAGCTTTCCTAATTCTATAAGGAATCCAATTATAATCATAAATGAACTTAAGAAATATTCTATATAGTATTCCTTCTAAAAAAGTATATTCTAATTAGGAATTTGAGACACCTGCCAAAGGATATTACAAAGCATGCATTATGGGTCACATGGGATGATTTTTTAAAAATTTATGTTTTGCTTCTTTGTATATGGACATTAATTAATTAATTAATACACAATAAAAAGTAGAATTATTCTACAATGATTCCATTTAATTCACAATTGGCTTAGGTATGTTCCAAGCTTGTGAACCTAAAAATAAACTATTGGGGGCATTGTTTGGCACTTCGTACGAGGAAGCCAACCGCCCCACTTTCCGACTATGATGTATATGATGCTCCACATTTTTCTAGCTATTTGCCAAAGGCATAATAATATTCTAATTCTACTTTCTCTTAAAACTCATCATGGTGATACACTTTTAAGGCATTTTTTATCAAGTTACATATCATAGTTATTCTATTTATTTTCTTATAAATATGATAATAATTATGAATATTTAAGTTTTAAGCTTATTTTCAAATATTGTTTATATTAGATCAAATAAAATTAGAAATATTACTTTTTTATTATAGTAATTTATTTTTTTTTAAGATCGAGTAACAATGGAGATTGTAAAGTAGTAAAGGAGATCATAAAAGTAATTAGGATAAATGAAGGTAAAAAGATAAAATAAAAATATGAACTTATTACTTAAAATTATTTTTTACTTTAAATCATACTCTTAAATTATATTACTAAATATACTTAATTTACTTAATTACTTAAATTAAGTTATTAGTTCATTTTAAATTATTAAATTAGTTTAGCAAACGCCACTTAATATGAATCCAATGGAGCCCTAATTTGTAATCTTATTATTTTTAATTTTATAATTTGGACTCAATACGAACTCCACCCACACCCCAATGTGAAAACCCATAAAACACGTTAGGCGAAAAGGATTAGTCATGTGCTTTCACAAAAAAGAAAGGGTAGAAATGTAAAAAGCAATACCACATATTCAATGGAAGTGAAGACTCAACTACCGACGTTACCTGTCACTACCACCTGCCGCGGCGAATATATCACGCAATACGCGTTCTCCAAAGTTGACCGCAAAAAACTCTTGCACCAATGCCCTTCTACTTTTGCCTTTTTACAATATTCCTTACATTCTTCATTTGTTTTGCAATTTTGTTTTTCTAATTCTTTTCTAAATTCAAAATATTTTATTTTAAATTTTGTTTCAAATTTAGTTTTAGATTCTTCTTCTCAGTCACTATATACAAAAGAAATACGCATTGTAAATTACAAAAAAAGAATTAGTTAATCGAGATTTTTTTCGAACCCAAAAAAAACTCATATATTTTTATAATAATATATAAAAAAAAATATGTTTTTATACAATTGAAAAAAAAAACAAAATCAAAACTTCATACATGTGTTTACTTGATATAAGTACAATATTTAACTGTATAGATACTATTTTGAGATTTTTTTTTCTTTTTATTTACTTTTATAATTAAATTTTTATTATTAATAATAAATATTATATAAAAATTATTTCTAGAAACATTAATATAAGTCAAAGGATGAAAAATACATCATCTTTTGAATTTTCCCCAATATTAAAAATAAAAAATACCAAAAATTTAGTGGGAAAGAAAAAGAGTAGTGGGGCCAAAACACAAAAAGGATGAAAAGGGAGAAAAATATGCAAAATGTGAAAAGAATCCGGCAAAGCACAGCTGCAATCCTGTCTGTATATATCTACACCACAAGTTGGCTTTGTGGCTATTCACAAACGTTTCACACAATCTCTGTCTCGTCTCATGGGCTGTTCCATTTGGGACGTCTTCTGATATATTTTCCATTTTTTCGTCTTTCTTTTTCTTTTTCTTTTCCTTTCTTTTCTTTCTCCCCGGAAGGAAAGAAAGGGAAGAAAGGAGGCTGTTTGGAGAGAGGGAAAAAAAAGGGGGTGTTAGCAGGGTTTTTTTTTTTTTTTTTTATCTTTTCTTTTCTTTCTACCAAAAAAAGGAAGGGAAAGGGGGGTGTTTGGAGAGAGAGAGAAGAGGGTGTTTGGAGGGCGAGAAAGTGAGATGGGAAAGTACACAGAGCTGCTGGATGCAGGGGTGAGAATAGTGGCAAGGTTCCACTCCCACTGCCCACAAACTGCCCGGATGTACTACCACCCTCCGACCAACTCCGACCACCACCATCCTCACGGTGGCCTGGCCTCCTCCGCCGGCCACGGTGGGTCCAGCTGCGTCTCCAAGGGGATCAAGGATGCTCGTGAAGATCATATCATTCTCTATTCCATTTGATAAAGAAAAAAAAAAAAGAAAAAAAGGGTTCATTTTGTATTCTCTGATTTTTTTTCTTGATGTTTTATCCCCGTCATTGTTCTGATTTGATTTAATTTAATGAATTGAGAGAGTTCTTAAAAGATTCTTTTTTCTTTTCTTTTCTTTTATTTTTCCACGAAATTATATTAAAAGAAATTATATAATATATAATGAAATGTAAAAAATTATATATGAAATATTTTATTATTATAACCGGCTTTTCTTTTAGGAATTTAATTTAATATATATTTTTTTTTAGGAAAAAAAATAATAATTATAAGAGTCATTTAATTAAGAAAATGTTGGAATTTAGTTTCAAAATTTCTAAAATGTTAATTATTATAAAAGAATATAATTAGGTAATATACAACATGAAAGTATAATTATAAAAAAACAAAATCTTAAGAAAATGTGTTTATAAATTACTATTTTTTGTCATATAATAGAGTTGTGCATCAAATATAAATCAAAGTTTTTATTTTTATTTTTTTTAATTAAATGTGTTGCGATTTTTTTTTTGGCATAATATTATTACCATGTTTAGTTGAAAATGTAAAGGAAATAAAATAAAGAAAAAAAAAATAAAAAAAAAATAAAAAAAAAATAGAAAAAAAAAAATAAAAAAGAAAAAGAGAAGAAGAGAAGGAAAATAAAAAGTAGATTTCAAGTTAATAAACTATTTTTATATGTTTTTTCAAATTATTTCAATTATTTTTTTTTTTATGGTATAAAAATTAAATATATAAATCTTTAATTAATTTTAATTATATTTATTTATTTATTTTTCATATTTTTTATATAAAAGCAAACAAAAAAACATTTTTTTCTTCCTTTATTACTTTTAAGAAATCAAATATAACCTATAAATTCAACAAAAATTTTCTTTTTAATCCATTATTAACTTGTTTTTTTTTTTGTCACTAATAACATTCTTTTCAATGCTTGTAAGAATTGTTGAAAATTTATGAAAAACTCTCGTTGAAGTAAAATAATAGATATTTGATATCATTTTGTTTTAGTTATTTACTTCTTTTTTTCTTTCAAGCATGTAAAAACTTGAAGTCTTTGCTATTGGAATTGATATATTTGAGTATATTTTATGTATAAGTCAAATCTTATTTTAAAATATTTTAATATAATATTATAAGTAAAAAATTTAGATGTGAATAATTATTCAATTCTTGTTCAAAGGTAAGATAAATTTACATCTATTCAAGTTTCACAATTAAAATTGACTCAGGTTCATAATGCAAAAGTTTGATGTTTGTTTGAAGTTTAGATCCAGATCGTCAAATATGTATAATAAAATATAGATTATCGAGAGTATCAATAAATAAAATTAATGTGCAAAGATATAAATAAATGAGACTGATTTCATAGATTTAGGTTTTTCTTAAACTTAGTAAGATACTGACCTCCATATAAACTTAGGGGATGGTCATTTAAAATAAGATGTGATACTGAATTACACATAATGAAACTTAAAAATACGATCGTATCTATCAATTTTAAGATTATTTTAAGTGAAATTGATATGAGGGAATGGAACGTGGGTAACATGTGACCCCACTTCAACCTTAATTTAAAAGTTTAATATTCAAATGTTGCTTTTAAAATTTAAATCTCCCACTTCCAATAAAATAAATTATATTAAAAGTATAATATCTCAATTTTAAAGGCAATGAAGTGAACGGCGTCAATTATGCAGACTTTAATCCTCCTAGACTTTTGGCAAAGACTTTGTAGCATTCTAGAGGCATTTTTTTATTAATTGAAATTTCAATTAAAAAGACTTGACTTTTCAGGCAGCCTTGAAGGTGCCTTTAATTTTTCTAGGTGACTGGTATTGAGAATTACAAGGACTAGGACTACCAACTTGGGAATTTTTTTTTTTAATATTAAAAATAATGATTTATAAAATAAATAAATAAAATATACTACTTTTAAATTCTCTTCCCAAAAAGCAAATTCATTTTTTTTTAAAAAATACATGTTTAACATGAAATCTTCAAGATAGGATGGTTTTTTAACACATTTTCGTACCCGAAAAATAAAAACCACCAACTTGAACTCGGCATCAAATCGAATCCAAAGTGCTAGGATTCCGATTGCCGTCTTGACAAGTTCCAATTTGCAGGCATGTTTGGTGGTGGGTCAGAGAGAGTAGCAGGGCACGACACTCCCCAGGTCGAACCTGTCTTGGGGACAATTCCAACTGCCCCAGGATGTGCCTTGACTCTTTCACAATCTAACTAAATATGATGCGACAATTTCAAGTCTGGCCAACATTAAACTTAGAAACGGATTTTGAGAATAATTATTAATCTTTAATTATTTTCAAAAATAAAATTCTCAACTCTAAATAAAAGTTCTCCATGAAAATAGTAGGCATTTTAAAATAATATAAAAATTTTAAAATATTCTCTATTTTTTAATTATTATTCAAAACTTTATACAAAAAAATAACAAAAAAACATATAAAATTTGTTCTAATTTTTTTTTTTAAACAAATTATTGAAAATTTATTTTTCTCTAGAAATTTATCAATGAACAAAGGACTATTTGAAGAACAATTTCCAAATAAAACTTACAAACAATTTTTGGCAACAGTTTCGCATGACTCTAAAGCATCATATAAGTAAAAAAAACAAGATAATATATGCACATATTATACAGGATAGGCAAAAAGGAATGAAGCAAGTGACAGAAAAATTCATTCATTGGATACGTGAAGAAATTGTGATGGGAAACGAAGCTGATAACATATGGTGAGAGCCTAATAAACTTGCAGGAAACTGAAAGAAGACAAGCAATCACACACCAAAAGCCAGCCTAGGCCGGTCAATTCCCAGTTCTAAGAGAGAGTTTTTGATTTGATACCAACAGCAGGTTATTGGGTCCAACTGGCACATTACTGACTATCTGAGTTTGGTTTTCGAGCCAAGAGGAAATATATCGGTGTGAAGATCTCTTTCCTGGAAGCAGTCACATAATTGGGTTAGTAGTTGATGGAAATTAGCACTGAAAAGAAAAGAATGTCTAAATCAATACATGTAAAACACAAACTTTAGAAGCCGCTCTTTTCAGATAATCGTTTATCAATAGGCTTGGAGTGTGTAAAGGAGAAGGTAGGTATGTTGTTTGAGAGTTCAAATGTGGTTTAATCCTAATAGTTAGGTCAATGTGGGATCATTTATTGGATACTTAAGAGTGTGTTTGACAGTGATTTTTATGAAACGTTTCTAATATTTTTAACACTTAAATAATAAAATTTTTTAAGTGTTAGAAATATTAGAAACACTTCCTAAAATCACTATCAAATGAGCCTCAAATTCTTCTAATTATTACTAAAAAATTATGTTTGATTCTCAGAAAAATGCAAATGAAAGAAAATATTGAGGAAAGGTAAAAGGAAAAAATGAATGAAAAAATTACTTTCATATTGATTTAACTTATTTTAACTCTTTTTTATATAATTTGAAAATGGATCGGTTTTTAACTTGTTTAAACTATATTTGATTTTATTTCATATTTTTCACACTAAAATCAAATATGAGAAAATATTTTTTCTCAACATTTTTTTCTTCACTTAATACTTTCTTAGAACCAAACATAGCAAAAAATTTCTACGAATGTGCATCCAAAATCACCCACTTGTGCCGATTATTGGTATTGGCCTAGTAGTGTCTTTGATGGCTAAGCCCACCTAATGGACCTTATAGTTTTGCACTTTGCACATTTACTATGTTCCCACTCCTAAAAGCTATGGGCATGAGGACCGCTTTTCAAGTACGAAGACAGGATCAGAAACAAGATACTCTAACAAGTAATTTTGATATATTCCCATTCTTACGTAGGATGGGAAGAATGACATGAAAGAAAATTCTGTTTAGGGAAGAGAACTCATACTTTCCACCGTCAAATAGCGCTTCTGCAGCTTTCTCTAGAAAAGCTTGAACTCTTTGACTTCCCTTTGGAGCAAGTCCCACAAATTCTAGGGCCCTGACCTAAAATGGTAGAAGAAAACCAAGCACTAATTAACTGCTTTCAATAGATTGAGAACAAAAAGAATACTCAGGAAATACCAGAGTTCCAAAGCATAAAGAGCAACTCCCAAGGGGATAATTTTGTCATTTTTGAAGAGTTAAAGAAAACGTAACAATAGCATGAGGCAGCATATGAAAACCTTACCATGTTTCTACTAATGAAACGTCCAACAGCTGTTACACGGAAGCTACTTAATGAGAAGTGACTTTTATCTATAGGCAAGTACCAAGGAAGAGGTGAGCCCACAGCTAGGTCTTTCTCCCAAATAACCTTGATAGAGAACAAAAACAGAGATAAGACCCTTCTCACAAACTCATAGGAGGTTCAGTACAAGAAACATAGGTTTTCACTCACCTCAAAACCTGCTTGTTTTAGGGCTTCCAGGCATTGTGTAGTCAATCTGATGTCTGGAAGGCCATCACCAATTTCTATTTCTGCCTGTAACCATGGAATTTCATTATGTTATCAATCATTTAAGAGCAAGTAGTAGGTCAAACAGGTACATAAATATCAGGATTATATGCTTCAAGCATTTATAACCTTGATTTTTTGGTGTTCTTGGTTATTGGGATCAAAGGCATCAGTCATGCACCATTCATATGCAGCAAAACACTGGCCAGGCTTCAATACTCTGTAGATCTCTTTATAGCATCCAAGCTATTTCAACCAGAAATAAAACCAGCGTAAACAAACAGCTAAAATAATATTCAAAACAGATGTTGATATTGCAGCCTCAAACAAGAGAGATTTATACGAAAGTCTGGAATTGATTATGGATAATTGTAAAATAATGTACCACATCAGGAGCATGACAGGTTGCATCAATCGCATACACCGCATCAAAAGTATTATCAGAAAATGGCATTTTCATGAAGTCAGCCTGCAGTGGTATGGCAAAATTAATATAAAGAGGTCCATCAATGGAACCATGTTATCCTATCAATCAACTTTATTTAAGTGCTTTTATTAATAAAAAATAACATCAAGAGAAAAAACCCTAAAAAAATTTGAGAAAGCATTTGGAAAGGAGTTGCAACAAGAACATGAACTTTATCTAGAATGATAACAACCTTCACAAAGTCACAGGTTTTGTCCACTCCAGCAATGCGGTTCAGTTCCTATGGAGAAACAGTAGCTCATAAGTATTTCCTTTTAATGAATAAATTAAAACTAAATAGAGAAGTGCCAGAAAAGGGTGCAGCCCATGTACAAGCAAGGCATGCAGAATGTTACTGGCCATTGGAAATGAAACAAACCAAATGGCCATCATCCTATTCTTGGTGACTTGTTCTAATGCCGAAGTCAGAAATAGAAACAAAATAAGTAGTTCAAACCATTGCTATAGAATACCTAAAACTATGATAAAACATAAAAACTCATTCTTATGGGAACTATTGCTGTGCATTTAAGCTTTTACTCATTTACATACCCTTCCTCTTGTTATTTGATATTCATTGTTATTCAACCCTGTAACCGATGTTGAGCTGCAAATCACCAAGATAAATAAATCATGGTATAAATCAGCATACAGAATTATTATACAGAACTTTGCTTTTGTTATGCCATGATCAATGATATTAGCAACAAAAAAAAAAAAAAAGGAGAAAGAGCACCAACAACCAAACCCAAGCAGAGAAAGAAGTTCAAGTAATAAAACCATTACCTAAATCGAGCAATTTCTCTTAGTGGTCCACCAATTCCACATCCTACATCCAACACCTGTAGTAATGGAAGAAAGATCAAATTACCAATGTTTTTCCCATGTTGTAATGCAAAAATAAACAAAGAAGACAAACCTTCTGTCCAGGCTTCACACCTAGTTGCAAAGCAAGGAAGTGCTCATGTCGCTTGATGCTCTCTCGGAGAGACTCCCCTTTCCATCTGCATGCATGACATCATATTTTTTATTAGTTTTTAGAAGCATCAGAGGTACCTAACATGAAACATAATACTATTGATATTGCAGAAATTTAAAAGAAAGCAGGGAAGATAATATTTTAAGATGAATAAAAACCTGGGTGCAAAATGGAAAGACTCTCCCCATCCAAATTCATAGAAGCTGGTAACAAGATCATAATATTTATTAACCTGAAATCCCATGAGGCAAATCTTATAGATTAGATGGTCTTGTTTAGACGGTCAGTTAATTCCACATAAAAACAGTACATCAAAAGACTACATTGGGCATCTGGTGTGATATAGCTTCTGAAAGATTGTTTCTTTCAGAAGAGCCTTGTAGAGAAGAGGCTTTATAAAAATGGTTATTCGGCAACTTGTTATCTTGGAGCTATTCTTTTTTCTTCTTCTTTTTTTTTTTTTTTGGTACTATCTCTAAGAAATAAATATAAGATCTCAACACATTGTGATTTTTAAAATAATGTAGCAGATGCAATCATTAAAGGGGAAAAGATACTCAGGCTTTCTGTTACCATATCACTGTAATTAGCTTTCCTCTCTTCTTCTTCACCACCATAACAGACATGATACTTCTCATACCTGAAGCATTAACCTGAAACTCTTACTAAAATGTTTACATACATCTAAGAAACCTCAAGCACCAGATACTCAGGCTGTCATGAATGCCATGCCAGGAATCAGTAAAAAGCATAAACAGATATTTTTCAAAAAGCTTAAACTCACATAACAACCATGTTTGCAGTATAAGAATATTAATAATTTGTGCATAACACCAATAATTCTATAAAGTGAAGGAAAGAAACTCCAAAATCTTCCATTTGCCATTTTACAAAGAATGCAGATCCCTTTTTCAACAGCAATCAAAGGCTGTGTTAGTCTTTTTACAAAGCTCATAATAATATCTTGTGCAGAAAACTAGAGGATTCATAGACACAGAAAGATGATAAGAAAATTCTAGAATCCCCAAGATGAATAAACTGGCTTACTCTATTTTTCTTGGACCACGTCATTCTGGGAAATAAGCTGTGATTCCAGATCATTCAAATCCTATAATGCAGGTCCCTTTCAGACCTTAATGTGCAAATCCCTAAGTAATTCCCCATATTATACGAGAATTGTGATCTACACCAAAATTGATGCTCGTATTTTCTTTTCTTTGTTTTTTTCCCCTTATTTTTTATTTATTTATTTATTTGTTTGTTTTGTTGTTTTTTAGATAATATCCAAGAGCATTGGTGCACTATCTTTCACCGGTCACATCATTTTCAATTTAAAAAAAAAACAAAGCTTAAAATTGCTTCCTTGTCAAGCAACAGTGGCTAACTGGACAAAATAAAGTTAATTACAGCAACAATTCAGCTACCAAAACCGAGAATATACCAGGCGGATAACACAATTCAATCGTGAAACATTTTAGTACATCGAAGCCTTAGCACGAGTTTTGGGTCAAAATGACTCTTGATTAAAAAAAATTTCACATCTAGCCACTCTATGAAACTTATGTTCAAATTAGCCTCTTTGGTGCCACATAGGAGCCATGCTATAGAAATATTTTTTTTTTTCAAAATTTTAATAAAAACCTCAATTGGCATTTGAGGCTTTATTTTTTAACTAAACTCACAATTGCCAATTGAGACTTCAATTTTTGAACTAAAGTCGTAGTTGTCAATTGAAATTTCATTTTTTAACTGAAACTTCAATTTGTAACTGAAACTTCATTTTTTAATTAAAGCCTCAATTACCAACTAGGCTTCAGTTAATTTTTTTTTTAACTTTAAAATTTAATTAAAAATTATTAAATTATAGTTTATAATTGAAATTAGAAATATAGATTTTAATAATAAATTATTTATATTTAAGCTTAAGAATCTAGTATTACTTCAATAAACATAAATTGATAAATATAAGATATTATAAATGAATATTTTATTTATTAATAAATTAATAATCTTAAAATAATAAATTTATATAACATATAAATAAGATATAAAATTATATAATTTATTAATTTAAGATATTTAATTTTTTATTTTTTAAGATATTAATTTATTTGTATTATGACAAATTTATCCTTAGGTTCTTCCTTGTGGAGGCATATGAGATTATATATGTTTTTTTTTTTTTTTTCAGCATATAAATATTTAGTGAGTATTTTTTGTGATTTTGATGAAACTTAAGAGTGTAATATTATTTCAATAAAGATAAATTTGTCATAATACAAATAAATTAATATCTTCAAAAATAAAAAATTAAATATCTTAAATTAATAAATTATAAAATTTTATATCTTATTTGTATGTAATATAATTTTATTATTTTAAGATTATTAATTTATTGATAAATAAAATATTCATTTATTGTATTATATTTATCAATTTATGTTTATTGAAATAATACTAGATTTTTAAGTTTAAATATAAGTAATTTATTATTAAAATATATATTTTTAATTTCAATAATAAGTTGTAATTTAATAGTTTTTAATTAAATTTGAAAGTAAAAAAAAAAAAATAAATAACTGAAGCCTCAGTTGCCAACTACAGCTTAGGAATATAGTATTATTTTGATAAAGATAAATTCGTCATAATACAAATAAATTAATATCTTAAATTTATCAATTTATGTTTGTTGAAGTAATACTAGATTCTTAAACTTAAATATAAATAATTGATTACTAAAATATATATTTCTAATTTCAATAATAAACTATAATTTAATAATTTTTAATTAAATTTTAAATTTAAAAAAAAATAATTAACTAAAGCCTCAATTACCAATCGGGATTTGAACCCCAAATCCAAAAGTTTGAGGTTCACCCCACTTACCATCTGGGCTAACTTGCCCTTGTTATATAACATGCACTAAACATATATATAGTTAAACTCATTATATAAAGAAAATATTAAAAGAATATTTTAAAGAGCAAATTAATTATAATTAAATGCAAAATTTTCTTTTCATTGATTACCAAAAATATAAAAATTATATAATTTTCTTCATAATGTTTTTAATATCATTAATAATTAATTAAATATTAAAAAATTATACATATATCATAATTTATTTTATATTGTTTAATACAATTGAATTAAATGAATCATAATTTTAATATTAATATATATATTTTAAAATTAAACATATTATAATCAAATATCATAATATTAGATGTAATTTAATAATAAATGTACACTTATGAAATTCATATTTTTATCGATGCATACGATATTATTATCAAATATGATAAATCATATTATACATATATCAAATTATTTAATAAATTAATTTTAAAATATCATTATACTTCTAATTACATTTTTAAGAAGTTTTTCTTATATTTTTATAAATTTTGATCAATTTTAGGCTTATCGATATTTTTTTCTAAAATATTCTCCGATATATCCGTAAAATCGAAATAGCAATATATCCGTGATTACCATATTTTCATCATTGCCTATGTGGCATCAAAGAGGCTGATTTGAACATAAGTTTCATAAAATGTAGGCACCAAAGAAGTTAATTTGAACATAAGTTTCATAAAATGGCTAGATGTGATATTTTTTTTAATCGAAGTGTCATTTTGACCCAAAACTCTCTTAGAACAAACATAAGATCAGTAGACAGATCGTGACCTTTACCAGAACTTAACCGAAATGTACTTCACTCAGTACACAACCCAAACTAAGGACCCACAGCTGCCCACGTCAGCCATATTGCAATATCGACAATCTATTCCGATCAATGCACGCAATAGATCCATACAAGGCAAAGTTCTCAAAGAATCCTCACGGATTAAACTTTCTTTTCACTAGATTCGACTGTTGACAGAGTCGATATCAAAATTGACATCGATTGAAAGTGCGTAAGAGATCTAAACTCATTATAAAGAGTAATTTATGCAAAACTAATGTCATTTTCAGAGATACGAAGCAAAAAAAGAAGAAAATTCCAGAACAGATATTCAGGCATCAATCCAAAGTAAACAACAAAGCAAAGAGAGAAAAAGCACAGAATTTTCTCTTCTTTTTTTTCGTACTTTTCAACAGCGGAAAGCACTTCATCTTTCTGAATCTTCCCGCCGACACCAGATGCGAGGTCCAAAGCTCCAGCCTTCGACATCTCCGCAAGTCTACAGTCACCAGAAAACAAAAAACTCCATTTCAATCAAAATCATCCGATTCTTAACAACAAAACTTCCAAAAAAAACACACACACACAGAGTTTCAAATCGGGATAAACAAAATCGGAAACGAAAATGCGGATTGGTGTAGTACGTGGAAAGAGAGGATCTGGAAGGAAACCCTAGAGACAGAGAGAGGGAGTTGGAAAGTGAGGGAGTGAAGCGCGAGAGAAATAGAGGAAGGCGAGCGCAGAGATGAGTGGCTTTTACGACGACAAAAGGGTGGCACGGCTCGTGCGTTTGACACGTCGGCATGCACGTGATGACTTGGAAGAATACTCCCCCCTCTCAATATTTCTCAGTCTCTTCATTTACCCTAGCTTACTCTCACATATTTATTGGTCAAACAATGTAGTTGGGGAGATGACCCTACCACCATTCATTTTTCTCCCAAAAACCATATCCAAAAAATTAAATTGGGAGAATTGAGCTAAAGGGAGTCCAACTTGTGGATAATGAACCAAATGTCCTTTTAAGTTTCATAATTCAGAGATATCGTATCACTTAATACATTAAATAGAGGAGATAGTTGCAGGGAGAATTTTATGATCCCCACGTGGTGTACCAAAATTAGATTTTTGATCCTTGGATTTATATATCTAATTGTGACATTTGATTTGGAGTGTACAAATGAAATAACATAAAAACTTGCTATAAGGTTCTTGTTGGAAGTTTTTTTTTCCACCAATAACTAAATAAAATTGTATTTATATTAAATTTTGGAAGATAAAAATTTAGTAATGGGAGATTAAGTAATGATATTTTATATTATTAAAATATATAATTTATAATAAAAAAATGTATTATTAAAATATATAATTTTCAATTAAATATATAAATGCAAGGGTAAAAAATCTAACTTTGATGCACCCCATCGGGATCATAAAATTCTCCCTACAAATATCCTCTATTTAATGTATTAAGTGATATGATATCTCTGAATTATGAAACTTAAAAGGACGTTTGGTTCATTATCCATAAGTTGACTCCCTTTAGCTCAATTCTCCCAATTTAATTTTTCGGATATGGTTTTTGGGAGAAAAATGAATGGTGGTAGGGTCATCTCCCCAACTAATTGTTTGACCAATAAATATGTGAGAGAAAGGTAGGGTTAATGAAGAGATAAAGAAAGGGAAAGGGAGAATAAGAGAAAGAACCTCCCCAACTAGGAACAAAATGTGAGGTGAATGAAAAGAAACAAAGAAAGGGAAAGAAAGAATGAGAGAGAGGTGGGAATAAAAAATATGTGAAAGAAATGTGAAGTGAATAAAGAGACGGAGAAAGGGAAAGAGAGACAAGAGAAATATGAGGAAACCGGTTGTTGTTGTTGTTTTTTTTTTTTTTTTAAGAAATTTTGAAAGATAATGTACTTTGACACAATTTTTCACTCCATCATTGGGTCTTTGACTCGTATATAAAAGATATGAGGATATCATGCCAATTAAAATATATAATTATTAAAATATATAATTTTCAATTAAATATAAATGCAAGAGTCAAAAATCTAACTTTGGTGCACCACATCCACATCATAAAATTCTCCCTACAACCACTCTTTATTTTATGTTTTAAATGATATGATAACTCTCGGGTTATTTTGGTCTCTTTATAATTTATATCTTTCCTATCAATTATAGGACTTAAAAGAGGTTTGACCCATTATCAACAAGTGGACTCCCTTCACCACAATTCTCCTATTAAATTTATTAACAAAAAAAGTCATTTATAGGGTTTTTGTGATGTTAATTAACAAAAACAAAAACAAAAGTGTTTTTAGACATTAATTCAAAAATCATTTTAAGTGATTTTAATTTTAAAATTTTATTCAACAAATTTTATTTAAAAAAGAAAACATTTTTAAACATTAAAAACAATTTTTTATAGTCTATTTGGGCATGTTTATCTACAATCACATTTGGTATAAAAAGATTTTTTTAGTAGGAATTACATTTAAAAATTTTAAACCCACTTGTAATGTTTTTTAAAAAGATATCTAGAGCCTACAATAATTTTAGCAAATATTTCTAATATTTTAGCACTTGAAAATAATTCTTTTGATAAAAAATTTAAAGTGTTAAAAATGTTAGAAATGTTTTTTAAAGTCACTACCAAATGGATTCTTAATATGTGAAATTTTCAAATATGCTTATAGAGAATCATACCGACTAAAATCACTTATGAACACTCTTAAAGAGTGTATTTAAAGTATGTTTGATAGTAATTCCTATAAGTATTTCTGTCTTTCTAATACTTGAAAGATAAATATTTTCAATTGTTACAAAGATTGAGAGTACTTTCTAAAATTACTATCAAACGAACAAGTGTTTTTAGCTGAACACACTCGAATATTTTTTTATTTATAGTGTTTTTAATTGAAATACTCTATTTAGAATTGTTTTTAATAGAATCATTTATCAAATACTTATCAGATAATCACTATAAGTAATTTTTTTTTTAAAGTGCATTTTAAATTTTATGAAATATTTTATTTTTCTCTAAAAGTGATTTTTATACTAGAAGTATTTTTTAAAAGCTTTGTCAAATAGACTAATCCATGTTATTTTTTAGTAGCATTCATTATTTTCTCATTCTCATTCCCTTATACCCAAAATAACTCTTCATTTTCATTCAAGATGTTCAATTGAAAAATATTGGGATTAATTTTTATTACAAAGAATTGAATTAAGAATTTAATTTTTATTATTTTGGACTTAAACTCCCATTGCAGTGATTTTTGGAGTTTAAGTCTAAAATAATCCTTTTGAAGAAAAAAAAAATAGTGAGAATAATGTCCCTCCTAAAATATTTGTCATAGTAGTCTTTTCTACCCACGTAATCATCTACGTAAGTTTTTTTTCTTTTAGTTTAAAAAACCACAATTGGTGATTGTGGTTTTAAAAATTTCAGAAATATCCTTAAAACCACAATCATGGACTGTGGTTTTACAATTTTATTTAAAACCATAGTTACTAACTGTGGTTTCAAAAATATTTTTAAACCACACCTTATTTCAATTTTCAATAGTTAATATTGTGATTTTAAAATTATTTTAAAAATCTTTTTTATCATAATAACCATAAAACCACAGTTAGGAACTGTGGTTTCAAAAATATCCTGAAAACCATAGTCACAGACTATGGTTTTACAATTTTCTTTAAAACCATAGTTACTAACTATGGTTTCACAAATATCTTTAAACCACACTTCGTTACAATTTTCAATAATTAGATAGAATGTCAACACATGTTAGTTTGAGATTAGCTTTAACCCATCACCAAGTAAGGCACTCCTAATCAATCCATCCTCTTAACTATGGTTTCAAAAAAATCTTGAAAATCACAGTCACAGTCTGTGGTTTTACAATTTTCTTTAGAACCATAGTTACTAACTAAGGTTTCACAAATATCTTTAAACCACACCTCGTTACAATTTTCAATAGTTAGATAGAATGTCAACACATGTTAGTTTGAGATTAGCTTTAACCTATCAGCGAATAAGGCACTCCCAATCAATCCATTCTAAAGAAGATTTTAAAAATAATTTTAAAATTACAATACTAACTATTGAAAATTATAACGAGGAGTGCTTCAAAGATATTTGTGAAACCGCAGTTAGTAACTATGGTTCTAAAGAAATTTGTAAAATCATAGTCTATGACTATGGTTTTAAGGATATTTATGAAACTTTTAAATACACAATCACTAATGGTGGTTTTTTACACTAAAAAAAACTTGCATGGATGATTACGTTGCTAGAAAAGTCAAAGAAAAGACTTATGATGTGGACTCAAAGACTACTTTGACAATTACTTTCAAATATGCACTATTTTGGCTCTTTTTAAAAAAATAATAATAATAAGGATTATTTTGGCCATAAACTCATATTTTTGTTGTTGTTTTTTTTTTTTTGTCTTTTCTTTGATTTTCCCTACGTTTACTCTATATCTCGTATTTGGGTGATGAAAACATGATCCGAAGTTCGAGAGTGACTTTTGCAAAAGCATGTTTTCAATATATATATAATAAAATGCTTGGAAAATTATGTTTTGAGATCAGATGGGCATAATTGTGGTTTCACAATTATCTTTAAATCAAACCTCATTACAATTTTCAATAGTTAGATAGAATGTCAACACATGTTAGTTTGAGATTAGCTTTAACCCATCAACAGATGAGGCACTCCCAATCAATCCATTCTAAAGAAGATTTTAAAAATAATTTTAAAATTACAATACTAACTATTGAAAATTATAACGGAGTGTGGTTTAAAGATATTTGTGAAACCACAGTTAGTGACTGCGATTCTAAATAAAATTATAAAACCATAATTTATGACTATGGTTTGTTTTAAGGATATTTATGAAAATTTTAAAACCACAATCACTAACGGTGGTTTTTTACACTAAAAAAAAACTCACATGGATGATTACGTGGCTTGAAAAGTCAAAGAACAGGCTTATGATGTAGACTAAAAGACTACTTTGACAATTACTTTCGAATATGCACTATTTTGGCTCTTTTTTTTAAAAAAAAAAAAAGGATTATTTTGGTCAGAAACTCATATTTTTGTTGTTGTTTTTTTGTCTTTCCTTTGATTTTCCTCACCTTTACTCTATATCCCGTGTTTGGGTAATGAAAACGCGATTCGAAGTTCGAGAGTGACTTTTGCAAAAGCATGTTTTCAATATTATATAATAAAATGCTTAGAGAATTATATTTTGAGATCAGATGGGCATAATTGGTCTGATATCCTCATATCTCTTATATTTGAGTCAAAGACTTGACGATGAGTGAAAATTGAGTCCAAGGACATTATCTTTTAAAATTTGTTAAAATACCTTTAGCTATCAAAAAAAAAAAAAAAAACCAACAACAACAACAACCAGTTTCCTCACCTTTCTCTGTCTCTTTATTCACTTTACCTTTCTTTCACATGTTTATTGGTTTTCCTCCCCCACCTCTCTCTCACTCTCTTTCTCTTTTTCTGTTTCTTCACTCACCTAGCCTTTCTCTCACATACTTATTGGTGGAGTCGTGAAACCATGTAAATTTTTCCTAGTTGGGGAGGTCCTTTCTCTTATTTTCTTTTTACCATTCTCAGTCTCTTCATTTACCCTACCTTACTCTCACACATTTATTGGTCAAACAATGTAGTTGGGGAGATGACCCTACCACTATTCATTTTTCTCCCAAAAATCATATCCAAAAAATTAAATTGGGAGAATTGAGCTAATGGGACAACTTGTGGGTAATGGACCAAACGTCCTTTTAAGTTCCGTTATTTAGAGTTATCATACCACTTAATATATTAAATAGAGGATACTTGAAGGAAGAATTTTATGATCCCCATGTGGTGTACCAAAGTTAGATTTTTTATCTTGGATTTATATATCTAATTGTGACATTTGATTTGGAGTGTACAAATGAAAGAACATAAAAATTTGCTCTAAGGTTCTTGTTGGAGGTTTTTTTTCCACCATTAACTAAATAAAATTGTATTTATATTAAATTTAGGAAGATAACAATTTAGCAATGGGAGATTAAGTAATGATATTTTATATTATTAAAATATATAATTTATAATAAAAAAAATAATGCATTATTAAAATATATAATTTTTAATTAAATATATAAATGCAAGGGTCAAAAATCTAACTTTGGTCCACCACATCGGTTCATAAAATTCTCCCAGCAACCTCTCTTTGTTTTATGTATTAAATGATATGATAATTCTCAAGGGTATTTTAGTCTCTTTATAATTTATATATTTCCTATCAATTATAGGACTTAAAGGAGGTTTCAACCATTATCAACAAGTGGACTCCTTCACCACAATTCTCCCATTAAATTTATTAGCAAAAAAAGTGATTTATATGTAGTGTTACTTAACAAAAACAAAAACAAAAGTGTTTTAAGACATTAATTCAAAAATCATTTTAAGTGATTTTAATTTTAAAATTTTATTCAACTAATTTTATTTAAAAAAGAAAATATTTTTAAACATTAAAAGCAATTTTTTATAGTCTATTTGGGCATGTTTATCTACAATCTCGTTTGGTATAAAAAGATTGAATTACATTTAAAAATTTTAAACCCATTTGCAATGTTTTTTAAAAAAGATAGTTAGAGCCTACAATAATTTTAGCAAATGTTTTTAATATTTTAACACTTGAAAATAATTCTTTTGATAAAAATTTTGAAGTGTTAAAAATGTTAAAAATATTTTGTAAAGTTACTATCAAATGAACTCTTAATAAATAAAATTTTCAAATATGCTTATAGAGAATCATATTGACGAAAAATACTTATTAACACTCCTAAAGAGTGTATTTAGAGTATGTTTGATAATGATTTTTATAAGCATTTTTGTCTTTCTAATACTCGAAAGATAAATATTTTTAACTGTTAAAAAGGTTGAGAATGTTTTCTAAAATCACTATCAAACGAACTAGTGTTTTTAGTTGAACACACTCAAAGGTTTTTTTATATGCAGTGTTTTTAATTGAAATACTTTATTTAGAATTGTTTTTAATAAAATCATTTATCAAATGCTTCTCCGATAATCACTATAAGTAATTTTTTTATTTTTTAAAAGTGTGTTTTAAATTTTATGAAATATTTTATTTTTCTCTAAAAGCGATTTGTATACTAAAAGTATTTTTTAAAAGCTTTGTCAAATAGACTAATCCATTTTACTTTTTAGTAGCATTCATTATCATTCTCATTCCCTTATACCCAAAGTAACTTTTCATTTTCATTCAAGATGTTCAATTGAAATATATTGAGATTAATTTTTATTACAAAGAATTTAATTAAGATTAAATTCTCACTATAGATGTTCACTCGTGGAATTAAGATTCATTTACAAAAAAAAACAATCAAGGTTAAGTTTTTAATTATAAGTCACCCGAACTACATCGTGGTTACATTTTATTTACAAAGAACTTAATCATAATTAAGTTTTCATTTATAATTATTACTTAAAGATTAAATTTCATTTATAAATAACTTAATTATAATTAAGTTCTCGGTAATATTTATCTAGACTTAATTATAGTTAAGGTTCATTTAAAAAAAAAAATCTATAGAAAATTTATACTACTAATAAAAGTACAGGATGTTTGTAATTTTTTTATACCAAAAATGTCCCTTGTTCTTACCATTATATTCCATAAATACCCTTGTCCAAATTGTGTATTCTATTTGGTATAACTTATTAATATCAATTAATCTTATAAAATATTTATAATTAATTATAATTAATATGTCATTACCAAAAATGTCTCATATTCTTATCTTTTTATTCCATAAATGCCCTTCCTCCAATCTATTTATTCTATTTGGTATATTATTAACACCAATTAATGTTATAAAATATTTATAATTAATACAATTAATATATCATTTAATTAGAAATTAGTAATAATATGAAATAAATTGGTGAAATATTTCAAAAGTCTTACAAAATTTCAATATAATTGAACCAATGTCCATGTAAGTCGAGATCAAAATCCATATTAATCAATCTTCCATGAACAAAATTCAAGGAAAGTGAGCAACATCAAAACCATTCTTAAGCCTAAAAAACAACCTTAAAACCCAACTGACAAAATCGAGAAAAGAAGCTTGTTCTCAACCCTAAAATACAAAAATGGAATGCACCCAGACACAATCTATACTCCTAATAAAAGTATGAGGTGTTTGCCAAATTTTTTATATAAAAAAATATCTTATACCCTTACCTTGTTATTCCATAAATACCCTTCTTCAAATGATTTATTCTATTTAGTATAACTTATTAATATCAATTAATGTTATAATATATTTATAATTAATTATAAATAATATATCATTTAATTAGAAATTACTAATAATATGAAATAAATCGATGAAATATCTCAAAAGTCCGATGAAATTTTAGTATAATATATTTACACATACGTTTACCTAAACCATTATCCTTGTAACTCAAACTCAAAATTCAAGGAAAGTGCATAATATCCTAACTATTCCCAAGCCTAAAAGAAACCTTAAAACCCAAGTGACAAAATAGCCAAAGAAGTTTATTCTCAAGCCTAATTCGGTGCATGATTTTGTGTCAATTTTTTTATACCAAAAATATCCCATGTACTTACCTTTCTATAATTTTAAGCTTTCATTTATAAATGCAATCCTCCTAAAGCAGAGAAAAGTCGAATCTAAAAATTGAGGTTTAGGAAAATTTGTTCCTACACTACTAGATGCTTGCAAGTTTCTATACCCTAGCCTCCCAACAAAGTCTAGAAAAATAAAAAGATCTCACATGGTTACAAAAAGTTTCAATAATATGCTCATTTACTAATTCATAGAATATAAGACTCTCTTTGGTAATTATTTTTGAAAATAATTTTAAAAAATAGTTTAAAAAAAAAAATTATATCTAATTTTTTATTTTTAATCATTCTACATGTTTATATAATTATTTTCTAAAACAACCCTTAATAAGTAAGGGAAAGCAACTAAAAGATGTTATCTGAAAATACTATATTTTCTGTTCTTGAGAACAAAAAATAGAAACAGTTTTTGATTATTAAATGTGATTTCTTGTTTTTTTTTTTTTTTGTCTTGAAAAATAGAAAACTATTCTAAAAAATAGTTGTCAAACAAGCCCTAAAAATCTAACATAAAAAGGGAACAATTTTGTTAGTTATGTTAGCCACTAATATTTTACCATTGCAAAAACTTATGACGAATACTTTATTTGGTAAAAAAAATGAACAAGCATAAAATTGATCAATAAAAAATAATTTTATATATAGAAAGAGAGAGAGAGAGTTGGTTATTTGTTAAAAAGAATTAATTTGAATGTTAGTAGATAGTTGAAAGGCTGTTTACCAATTAAAATTTATTTTTGGAGATACTTTTAAGCTATGTTTGATTATTGGAAAATATTGAGGAAATAAAAAATATTAAGAAAAAAGTTTTTTTCATGTGTTGGTTTCATGAAAAATACAAAGAAAAGTAAAATATAATTAAAATTAATTAAAATTTTATATATTTTAAAATTATTTAATTTTTATATAATAGAGAAAAATAAGTTAAATGAATTTGAAGCAACATATAAAAATAATTTATTTATTTTTTATTTATATATTTTTTTTTCCTTTTTTTTTTTTGCTTTTCTTTTCCTTACATTTTCTCTCAAATTTTCCATTAACCAAACATAGCCCTGAAAAGTGTATTGTATCATCGTGTTTGTATATAATCCTTCCAAAATATAAAAAGTAATTATTCAATTTAGAATAAGTTTTTAGGAATTGGCTAGATGTCAAAGTTACATTGATTCCATAATTTGAAAGTTTGTCAATAGCATAGCATGCTAAGACCACTACTCTCAGAAGGATGCTTCCCTCATTCAACAACGGTAATAATTTGTTCTAGAATTTTACTTCTCATTCAAACAAATATGATGGAACCCTTCTCTTCAAACAAAGGAGTCATATTTTAAATTTCAATTATGGCAAGGAATGAGAAATTTTTAATATTCTAAGGTGCAATAAAAAGGATCTTGAACATTTTAAGATTTGTGTTGGTAGATTATTTTATATTCTTTTTTTTTTACTCCTACTTTTATTATGCTTAAATTCCAAGTTTTATTTGTTTATAATTATTATTTTTTGAATTCAATGGTTTTGAATTTTATGGTTTGATAGTCAGCTTTTTATGTCGGTTTGATATGTTTTGAGTTATATTGATAGACTTATAAACTTATTCACCTTTTGTCAGGCAAGTTCAATATCTATTTTTTGTAGAATGATTCTATACTTAATTTGATTTTGTAAGAGGCTACAGAGAGTTTGTTGTGTAGCAATAGAACCATTTATGTCACTATTTAAATTCAGCAAAACTAATGGGTGTTTGTTTAGGTTGGTTCGTCTGTCAATCAAGATGGTTTTGAGGCACAGGAACTTGTGCCGGGAATTGGTGGCATCACCATAAATGATGAATTCTCTAGTGGGGTTTCCTATGGAAGGTAGGTCACCAAATAATTCTACCTCAAGAATCAACAAATTCTTGAAAATTTATTTTTCTCTAGAAATTTATCAATGAACAAAGGACTATTTGAAGAACAATTTCCAAATAAAACTTACAAACAATTTTTGGCAACAGTTTCGCATGACTCTAAAGCATCATATAAGTAAAAACAAGATAATATATGCACATATTATACAGGATAGGCAAAAAGGAATGAAGCAAGTGATAGAAAAATTCATTCATTGGATACTTGAAGAAATTGTAATGGGAGACGAAGCTGATAACATATGGTGAGAGCCTAATAAACTTGCAGGAAACCGAAAGAAGACAAGCAATCACACGCCAAAAGTCAGCCTAGGCCGGTCAATTCCCAGTTCTAAGAGAGTTTTTGATTTGATACCTACAGCAGGTTATTGGGTCCAACTGGCACATTACTGACTATCTGAGTTTGGTTTTCGAGCCAAGAAGAAATACATCGGTGTGAAGATCTCTTTCCTGGAAGTAGTCACATAATTGGGTTAGTAGTTGATGGAAACTAGCACTGAAAAGAAAAGAATGTGTAAATCAATACATATAAAACACGAACTTTAGAAGCCTCTCTTTTCAGATAATCGTTTATCAATTGGCTGGGAGTGTGTAAAGGAGAAGGTAGGTCTGTGGTTTGAGAGTTCAAATGTGGTTTAATCCTAATAATTAGGTCAACGTAGGATCATTTTGAATCGTCTGATTTTACTTGATTTCACTGGATAGTTGAATCCTTCTAGTGATTACCAAAGGTTATGTTTGGTTTTCGGAAAAATGCAAAGAAAATACAGAGAAAAAGTAGAAGGAAAAAATGAGTGAAAAAATTACTTTCATATCGATTTGACTTATTTTAACTCTTCTTTAAAAAATTTGAAAATGTATCAGTTTTTAACTACTTTAAACTATATTTGACTTTCTTTCATATTTTTCATACTAAAATCAAACATGAGAAAATATTTTTCCTTAACATTTTTTTCTTTGCTTAGTACTTTCCTAGAACCAAACATAACAAAAAAGTTCTACAAATGTGCGTCCAAAATCACCCACTTGTGCCAATTATTGGTATTGGCCTAGTGGTGTCTTTGATGACTAAGCCAACCTAATGGACCTTATAGTTTTGCACTCTGCACATTTACTATGTTCCCACTCCTAAAAACCATGGGGATGAGGACCGCTTTTCAAGTACGAAGATAGGATCAGAAACAAGATACTCTAACAAATAATTTTGATATATTCCCATTCTTACATAGGATGGGAGGAATGACATGAAAGAAAATTCTGTTAAGGGAAGAGAAGTCATACTTTCCACCATCAACTAGCCCTTCTGCAGCTTTCTCTAGAAAAGCTTGAACTCTTTGACTTCCCTTTGGAGCAAGTCCCACAAATTCTAGGGCCTTGACCTAAAATGGTAGAAGAAAACCAAGCACTAATTATGCTTTCGATATATTGAGAACAAAAAGAATACTCAGGAAATACCAGAGTTCCAAAGCATAAAGAGCAACTCCCAAGGGAATAATTTTGTCATTTTTGAAGAGTTAAAGAAAACGTAACAAGAGCATGAGGCAGCATGTGAAAATCTTACCATGTTTTTAGTAATGAAACGTCCAACAGCTGTTAGACGGAAGCTACTTAATGAGAAGTGACTTTTATCCAAAGGCATGTACCAAGGAAGAGGTGAGCCCACAGCTAGGTCTTTCTCCCAAATAACCTTGATAGAGAACAAAAACAGAGATAAGACCCTCCTGCTGATCATTTTCTCACAAACTCATAGGAGGTTCAGTACAAGAAACATAGGTTTTCACTCACCTCAAAACCTGCTTGTTTTAGGGCTTCAAGGCATTGTGTAGTCAATCTGATGTCTGGAAGGCCATCACCAATTTCTATTTCTGCCTGTAACCATGGAATTTCATTATGTTATCAATCATTTAAGAGCAAGTAATAGGTCAAACAGGTCCATAAATATCAGGATTATATGCTTCAAGCATTTATAACCTTGATTTTTTGGTGTTCTTGGTTATTGGGGTCAAAGGCATCAGTCATGCACCATTCATATGCAGCAAAACACTGACCAGGCTTCAATACTCTGTAGATCTCTTTATAGCATCCAAGCTATTTCAACCAGAAATAAAACCAGCGAAAACAAACAGCTAAAATAATATTCAAAACAGATGTTGATATTGCAGCCTCACATAAGAGAGATTTATACGAAAGTCTGGAATTGATTATGGATAATTGTAAAATAATGTACCGCATCAGGAGCATGACAAGTTGCTTCAATTGCATATACCGCATCAAAAGTATTATCAGAAAATGGCATTTTCATGAAGTCAGCCTGCAGTGGTATGGCAAAATTAATATAAAGAGGTCCATCAATGTAACCATGTTATCATATCAATCAACTTTATTTAAGTGCTTTTATTAATAAAAAAATAACATCAAGAGAAAAAACCCCAAAAAAATTTGAGAAAGCATTTGGAAAGGAGTTGCAACAAGAACATGAACTTTATCTAGAATGATAACAACCTTCACAAAGTCACAGGTTTTGTCCACTCCACAAATGCGGTTCAGTTCCTATGGAGAAACAGTAGCTCATAAGTATTTCGTTTTAATGAATAAATTAAAACTAAATAGAAAAGTGCCAGAAAAGGGTGCAGCCCATGTACAAGCAAGGCATGCAGAATGTTACTGGCCATTGGAAATGAAACAAACCAAATGGCCATCATCCTAATCTTGGTGACTTGTTCTAATGCCAAAGTCAGAAATAGAAACAAAATAAGTAGTTCAAACCATTGCTATAGAATACCTAAAACTATGATAAAACATAAAAACTCATTCTTATGGGAACTATTGCAGTGCATTTAAGCTTTTACTCATTTACATACCCTTCCTCTTGTTATTTGATATTCATTGTTATTCAACCCTGTAACCGATGTTGAGCTGCAAATCACCAAGATAAATAAATCATGGTATAAATCAGCATACAGAATTATTATACAGAACTATGCTTTTGTTATGCCATGATCAATGATATTAGCAACAAAAAAAAAAAAAAAAAAGAGAAAGAGCACCAACAACCAAACCCAAGCAGAGAAAGAAGTTCAAGTAATAAAACCATTACCTAAATCGAGCAATTTCTCTTAGTGGTCCACCAATTCCACATCCTACATCCAACACCTGTAGTAATGGAAGAAAAATAAAATTACCAATGTTTTTCCCATGTTGTAATGCAAAAATAAACAAAGAAGACAAACCTTCTGTCCAGGCTTCACACCTAGTTGCAAAGCAAGGAAGTGCTCATGTCGCTTGATGCTCTCCCGGAGAGACTCCCCTTTCCATCTGCATGCATAACATCATATTTTTTATTAGTTTTTAGAAGCATCAGAGGTACCTAACATGAAACATAATACTATTGATATTGCAGAAATTTAAAAGAAAGCAGGGAAGATAATATTTTAAGATGAATAAAAACCTGGGTGCAAAATGGAAAGACTCTCCCCATCCAAATTCATAGAAGCTGGTAACAAGATCATAATATTTATTAACCTGAAATCCACATGAGGCAAATCTTATAGATTAGATGGTCTTGTTTAGACGGTCAGTTAATTTCACATAAAAACAGTACATCAAAAGACTACATTGGGCATCTGGTGTGATATAGCTTCTGAAAGATTGTTTCTTTCAGAAGAGCCTTGTATAGAAGAGGCTTTATCAAAATGGTTATTCAGCAACTTGTTATCTTGGAGCTATTCTTTTTTTTTTTTTTGGTAATATCTCAAAGAAATAAATATAAGATCTCAACACATTGTGATTTTTAAAATAATGTAGCAGATGCAATCATTAAAGGTGAAAAGAAAAATTGAAATCAAATTATCCAGGTCAAGAATGTCAAACTGCAGAAGAGCACCAGAATGACACTAAAGTTGTATATTTAAAAAGGAATTGAGGGGGGGGAAAGCTATAGCTAACTTTTAAATAATCATAAATGACAAGTGGAACAAAAGGGCTTCTGTTACCATGTCACTGTAATTAGCTTTCCTCTCTTCTTCTTCACCACCATAACAGACATGATACTTCTCATACCTGAAGCATTAACCTGAAACTCTTACTAAAATGTTCAAATACATCTAACAAACCTCAAGCACCAGATACTCAGGCTATCATGTATGCCATGCCAGGAATCAGTAAAAAACATATACAGATATTTTTCAAAAAGCTTAAACTCACATAACAACCATGTTTGCAGTATAAGAATATTAATAATTTGTGCATAACAGACTTGGCCGTATGGAAGGGGGGGAAAAATGGGAAGTATGAAGTCAAGGATGCGTATGGGCTGGTGACCAGCCATAGCACCCCTATGTTTCCCAAAAAAGGAGTTTGGGTGGAGAATGTTCCTTCCAAGTTAGCGTTTTTTGCATGGGAAGCTACTTGGGGGAGGGTTCTCACTATTGATAGGCTTCAAAAGAGAGGATGGCAGATGCCTAACCGGTGTTACCTTTGTGGTAGTGAGGAGGAAAATGTAAATCATCTTCTTATTCAGTGTACAGTGGCTGGAGGGTTGTGGGGGATGGTTCTTAGCCTGTTTGGAGCCCAGTGGGTCTTTCCAGAAACTGTAAAGGAGGTGATTATCAGCTGGAAGGGTTCTTTTGTGGGCAAAAAGAGGAAGAGAATTTGGAGATCCATACCGTTATTTATTTTTTGGACGGTGTGGAAAGAAAGGAATAGATTAGCATTTAGGGGGGGGGGGGGGGAGCTTGCTATACAGAAAATTAAATACTCTTTTGTTTGTAATTTGTGGGGGTGGGCAAAGTTGTATAATGGTGCAGAGTCCCGCTCCCTTATAGGTTTCCTGGAGTGGATAGCCTCCAGTTGAGGGCTGGTGAGTATTTTGTTTGTTTTTTGGTCCTTTGTTGTGAGGCCGTCGTCGCCTCGTATACTCCCTGTGTACCTTGCGGCGTATTGCCTTTGCTAATATATTTGTGTTTACGTATCAAAAAAAAAAAAATAATTTGTGCATAACACCAATAATTCTATAAAGTGAAGGAAAGAAACTCCAAAATCTTCCATATACCATTTTACAAAGAATGCAGGTCATGTACTGTGCAATTCTTATTTTTTGGTAGGTAAATTTATTATGTGCAATTCTTTGATAATATAGAATGAAAATGCTTTGAAGATAAAGCATAAGGGCCATGAAATTGTAATGACAACATCCCTCTTTCAACAGCAATCAAAGGCTGTGTTAGTCTTTTTACAAAGCTCATAATAACATCTTGTGCAGAAAACTAGAGGATTCATAGACACAGAAAGATGATAAGAAAATTCTAGAATCCCCAAGATGAATAAACTGACTTGCTCTATTTTTCTTGGACCACGTCTTTCTGGGAAATAAGCTGTGATTCCAGATCATTCAAATCCTATAATGCGGGTCCCTTTCAGACCTTAATGTGCAAATCCCTAAGTAATTCCCCATAGTATACGAGAATTGTGATCTACACCAAAATTCATGCTCGTATTTTCTTTTCTTTGTTTTTCTTCCCCCTTAGTTTTTATTTATTTATTTATTTGTTTTGTTGTTTTTTAGATAATATCCAAGAGCATTGGTGCACTATCTTTCACCAGTCACGTCATTTTCAATTAAAAAAAACCAAAGCTTAAAATTGCTTTCTTGTCAAGCAACAGTGGCTAACAGGACAAAATAAAGTTAATTACAACAATAATTCAAACCCCTAGCCTTCTAAAAGTCTTCCTTTCATTGTCCGTGATTTTCAGCTACCAAAACCAAGAATATACCAGGCGGAGAAAAACATTCAATCGTGAAACATTTCAGTACATCGAAGCCTTAGCACAAACATAAGATCAGTAGACAGATCGTGACCTTTTACCAGAACTTAAACGAAATGTACTTACTCAGTACACAACCCAAACCAAGGACCCACAGCTGCCCACGTCAGCCGTATTGCAATCTCGACAATCTAACTATCACCAAAATTCCGATCAATGTACGCAATAGATCCATACAAGGCAAACTTCTCAAAGAATCCTCACGGATTACACTTTCTTTTCACTAGATTTGACTGTTGACAGAATTAATATCAAAATTGACATCGATTGAAAGTGCGTAAGAGATCTTAACTCATTATAAAGAATAATTTATGCAAAACTAATGTCATTTTCAGAGATACGAAGCAAAAAAGAAGAATATTCCAGAACAGAGATTCAGGCATCGATCCAAAGTAAACAACAAGGCAAAGAGAGAAAAAGCATAGAATTTTCTCCTTTTTTTTTTCGTACTTTTCAACAGCGGAAAGCACTTCATCTTTCTGAATCTTCCCGCCGAGACCAGATGCGAGATCCAAAGCTCCAGCCTTCGACATCTCCGCAAATCTACAATCACCAGAAAACAAACAAACTCCATTTCAATCTAAATCATCCGATTCTTAACAACAAAACTTCCAAAAAACACAAACACAAAGTTTCAAATCGGGATAAACAAATTCGGAAACCAAAAATGCGGATTGGTGCAGTACGTGGCAAGAGAGGATCTGGAAGGAAACCCTAGAGACAGAGAAGGAGTTGGAAAGTGAGGGAGTGAAGCGAGAGAGAAATGGAGGAAGGACAGCGCAGAGATGAGTGGCTTTTACCGAGACGACAAAAGGGTGGCACGGCTCGTGCGTTTGCCACGTCGGTGTGCACGTGATGTGTGAGGTTTGCGCACGTGATGACTTGGAAACAGCATCCTTTGCGGTGATTTCTATCCCTGTTTTTTGTATTTTCTTTGATTTTCCCCACCTTTACTCTATATCCCTTGTTTGGGTGATGAAAAAGTTATCCCAAGTTGGAGATCGAATTTTGCAAAATCACGTTTTCAATATTATATAATAAAATGCTTGAAGAATTATGTTTTGAGGTCATCTAGGGCATAATTGGTTCAACATGCTCATATCTCTTATATTCGAATAAAAAATCTAATGATAAGTGAAAATTGAGTGGAAGTATATTATCTTTCAAATTTTCTTCAAATACCTTTAACTACTTTAACTATCAAAAAGAAAAAAAAAAGAACAATTGGTTTCTCCACCTCTCTCTCCTTCTCTATTTCTCCTTCTCCGTCTCTTTATTCATTTCACCTTTCTTTCATATCTTTATTGGTTTCCATTTTCTCACATTTCTCTCACTCTCTTTCCCTTTCTCTATCTTTTTATTCACTTTTGGGATGGTAATGGGGCGGGTTTGGAACGGGCTCCCCCTATCCCATTCCCATCCCAAATCATCCCCATCTCAAACCCGGGGTGGGGTGGGGGGGTTCATGGTCCCATTCCCATTTTCAAATAACCATTAAAATCTCATCCTGGCTCGTCCTGACCCATGTATATCTTTTCCCACACTTTCTTGAAAATCAAACAGAACATTGAGAAAAAAATGAAATAAAAAATTACAGATTATGGAGTTGTTAAATTCTAAATAGCACATAAACGAAATCTATGTGAAATGGAAAATTTGAAAATAAATACGAAAATAAAAATTATCAGAAAAATGATTACGGATTTCAAACTAGCGTTAAAGCAAAGAATTTTTTTTTACAATTAATGAGTTGATAAAATGGAGATAAAAATCATAAAATCATTCATTGTTTTCATGCATGTGAAACCACTAAATCAAATCGGTCTTGGTTTTGACAATAACAAATTACACGGAGATTTTAGGCAAGAACAAGAAAGAGGAATTCGAGCAAATAAAACCTAGAAATTTAGGGTTTTTTTTACCTGAAAACAAGAAATCCAAACAAAACCAAAGCCTTTAAACCTTGGATTTTGGTACTCTAGGTTAGCTTCGACTTTGTTTTTTTTGTGTTTCAAGAAGGAAAAAAATGAAGCTAGAGAGGTTGTCTTCTCCACAAGCTGTGAGCCCTATCTCCTCTCTCTTCTAATGGCTCAAAATCTGAGATAGAAATTTTTTGACTTGGAAAAATCAATTTGAGAGCTAGGCGTCTAAGAATAGTGAGAATGGGAGATTTTTGTGTTGAATGGGAGAAATTGTAAGGAAGAGACTAGAAACAAATATTTATAGGTGGAGTTTTTTGGTATTTTGTAAGATATAAAGGGTAAACTTGAAATTTAATATATGGGGCGGGGCGGGGTGGGACAGATTATTACAAAACCCAAACCTGCCCTAAACCCGATTCAAGTTTTTAAAATTAAGCCCAAACCCATCTCATCCCCGATTGTTGTGCTCTCATACCTGTCCTAATCGGGGCGAATTGAGGCAAGTGACCCAAAAAACCTGTGAAATTGTCATCCCTACACTTCACCTTTCTTTCACATATTTATTGAGTTTCTCTTTCCTCATCTCGCTTATTCTCTCTTTCCTTTTCTCTATCTCTTCATTTACTTCACATTTCTTTCACATATTGATTAGTTTTCCCTTTCCTCACCTCTCTCTCATTCTTTCTTCCTCTTTCTCATTTGATTCAGTCACCTCACTTTTCTTTCACATATTTATTGGTAAGAGTAGCATAACCATGTAGATTATTTCTAATTGGGGAGTTCCTCTCTCTCATTCTCTCTTTCCCTTTCCCACCTCTCTTTCATTCTCTATTTCCCTTTCTATGTCTCTTCATTCCCCTACCTTTCTCTCACATATTTATTGGTTATTTATTGGTGGAAGTCATGGAACCATATAGATTGTTCTTGATTGGGGAGGTCAAACTATTTCCACCATTCATTTTTCTCCCAAAAATCATATCCAAAAAATTAAATTGGGAGAATTATGTTAAAGGGAGTCCACTTGTTGATAATGTACTAAGCTTTTTTTTAAGTCCTATAATTAATAGAAAGGATATAAACTACAAAGGGACCGAATACTCTTCAAAGTTGTCATATCACTTAATACACTAAATAGAGGGTAGTTGCTGGAAGAATTTTATGATCCCCAAGTGGTGTACAAAAGTTAGATTCTTTATCTTTGGATTTATATATATCTAATTGTGACATTTGAATTGGAGTGTACTAATGAAAGTAGGTAAAAACTTGTTATAAGGTTCTTGTTGGAGGTTTTTTCCACCAATAATTAAATAAAATTGTATTTATATTGAATTTTGGAAGATAACAATTTAGTAATGGGAGATTAAGTAATGACATTTTATATTATTAAAATATATAATTTATAATAAAAAAAAAATAACGTATTATTGAAATATATAATTTTCAATTAAATATATAAATGCAAGGGTCAGAAATCTAACTTTGGTGCACCATGTCGGGATCATAAAATTCTCCCTCCAACCACTCTTTATTTTATGTATTAAAATGATATGATAACTCTCATATTTTGGTCTCTTTATAGTTTATATCTTTCCTATCAATTATAGGACTTAAAAGAGGTTTGCCCCATTATCAACAAGTGGACTCCCTTCACCACAATTCTCCCATTAAATTTATTAGCAAAAAAAGTCATTTATAGGGTTTTTGTGGTGTTACTTGACAAAAACAAAAGCAAAAGTGTTTCTAGACATTAATTCAAAAATCATTTTAAGTGATTTTAATTTTAAAATTTTATTCAACTAATTTTATTTTAAAAAGAAAACATTTTTAAACATTAAAAACAAATTTTTATAGTCTATTTGGGCATGTTTA
Organism: Vitis rotundifolia; assembly: GCA_030254885.1. Taxonomy (NCBI): domain Eukaryota; kingdom Viridiplantae; phylum Streptophyta; class Magnoliopsida; order Vitales; family Vitaceae; genus Vitis; species Vitis rotundifolia. The sequence continues at coordinate 20,673,571 of CM058163.1, forward strand.
TCTACAATCACATTTGGTATAAAAAGATTTTTTTTAGTAGGAATTACATTTAAAAATTTTAAACCCACTTGTAATGTTTTTAAAAAAGATATTTAGAGCCTACAATAATTTTAGCAAATGTTTCTAATATTTTAACACTTGAAAATAATTTTTTTAATAAAATTTTTGAAGTGTTAACAATGTTAGAAATGTTTTGTAAAGTTACTACCAAATGGATTCTTAATAAGTGAATTTTTCAAATATGCTTATAGAGAATCATACCGACTAAAATCACTTACTAACACTCCTAAAGAGTGTATTTAGAGTATGTTTGATAATAATTCTTATAAACGTTTCTGTCTTTCTAGTACTTGAAAGATAAATATTTTTAAGTGTTAGAAAGGTTGGAAGTGCTTTCTAAATTCATTATCAAATGGACAAATGTTTTCAACTGAACACAATCAAATGTATTTTTATTTGCAATGTTTTTAATTGAAATACTCTATTTAAGATTGTTTTAATATAATCATTTATCAAATACTTCTCTGATAATCACTATAAATGATTTTTATTTTTATTTTTTAAAAGTGTGTTTTAAATTTTATGAAATTAAGATTCATTTACAAAAATAATAATCAAGGTTAAGTTTTTAATTATAATAGTCACCCAAACTACATGTGGTTACATTTTATTTACAAAGAATTTAATCGTAATTAAATTTTCATTTATGATTACTACTTAAAGGTTAAATTTCATTTATAAATAATTTAATTATGATTAAGTTATCAGTAATATTTATCTAGACTTAATTATAGTTAAGGTTGATTTAACATAGAAAATAATTCTATAGAAAATTTATACTACTAATAAAAGTACAGGGTATTTGTAATTTTTTTATACTAAAAATGTCCCTTGTTCTTACCATTTTATTCCATAAATACCCTTCTCCAAATTATGTATTCTATTTGGTATAACTTATTAATATCAATTAATGTTATAAAATATTTATAATTAATTATAATTAATATGTCATTACCAAAAATGTCTCATATTCTTATCTTTTTATTCCATAAATGCCCTTCCTCCAATCTATTTATTCTATTTGGTATATTATTAACACCAATTAATGTTATAAAATATTTATAATTAATACAATTAATATATCATTTAATTAGAAATTAGTAATAATATGCAATAAATTGATGAAATATTTCAAAAGTCTTACAAAATTTCAATATAATTGAACCAATGCCCATGTAACTCAAGATCAAAATCCATATTAATCAATCTTCCATGAACAAAATTCAAGGAAAGTGAGCAATATCAAAACCATTCTTAAGCCTAAAAAACAACCTTAAAACCCAAGTGACAAAATCGAGGAAAGAAGCTTGTTATCAACCCTCAAAGACAAAAATGAAACACGCCTAGGCACAATCTATACTACTAATAAAAGTATGCGGTGTTTGCCAATTTTTTTTATATAAAAACATATCTTATACCCTTACCTTTTTATTCCATAAATACCCTTCTTCAATTGATTTATTCTATTTAGTATAACTTATTAATATCAATTAATGTTATAATATATTTATAATTAATTATAAATAATATATCATTTAATTAAAAATTGCTAATAATATGAAATAAATGGATGAAATATCTCAAAAGTCCGATGAAATTTTAGTATAATACATTTACATGTACCTTTACCTAAACCATTGTCCATGCAACTCAAACTCAAAATTCATATTATTCAATCTTTTGTGAGCAAAATTCAAGGAAAAGTGCATAATATCTAAACCATTCTCAAGCCAAACGTTAAAACCCAAGTGACAAAATAGCCAAAGAAGTTTATTCTCAAGCCTAATTTGGTGCATGATTTCTATGTATGTGTCAATTTTTTTATACCAAAAATATCCCATGTACTTACCTTTCTATAATTTTAAGCTTTCATTTATAAATGCAATCCTCCTAAAGCAGAGAAAAGTCGAATCTAAAAATTGAGGTTTAGGAAAATTTGTTCCTACACTACTAGATGCTTGCAAGTTTCTATACCCTAGCCTCCCAACAAAGTCTAGAAAAATAAAAAGATCTCACATGGTTACAAAAAGTTTCAATAATATACTCATTTACTAATTCATAGAATATAAGACTCTCTTTGGTAATTATTTTTGAAAATAATTCTAAAAAATAGTTTAAAAAAAAAAATTATATCTAATTTTTTATTTTTAATCATTCTAGATGTTTATATAATTATTTTCTAAAACAACCCTCAATAAGTAAGGGAAAGCGACTAAAAGATGTTATTTGAAAATACTATATTTTCTGTTCTTGAGAACAAAAAATAGAAACAGTTTTTGATTATTAAATATGATTTCTTGTTTTTTCTTTGTTTTGAAAAATAGAAAACTATTCTAAAAAATAGTTGTCAAACAAGCCCTAAAAGTCTAACATAAAAATGGAACAATTTTGCTAGTTATGTTTGCCACCAATATTTTACCATTATAAAAACTTATGACGAATACTTTATTTGGTAAAAAAAATGAACATGCATAAAATTGATCAATGAAAAATGACTTCATATTAAAAAGAATTAATTTGAATGTTAGTAGATGGTAGAAGGGTTGTTCACCAATTAAAATTTATTTTTGGAGATACTTTTAAGCTATGTTTGATTTTTGAAAAATACTGAGAAAAGAAAAAAATGTTAAGAAAAACGGTTTTTTATGTGTTGGTTTCACCGTGAAAAATATGAAAAAAAAGTCAAATATAATTAAAATCAATGAGAAATTTTTATATTTTAAATTTATTTAATTTTTATATAATATGGGAAAATCAATTAAATGAGTTTGAAGCAACATATAAAAATAATTTATTTATTTTAAATTTATTTTTTATTTTTTTATTTTTTTATTTTTTATTTCCTTTTACTTTTCTTTTCCGCACATTTTCTCTAAAAAGTGTATTGCCTCATCATATTTTTATATAATCCTTCCAAAATTTCAAAAGTAGTTATTCAATTTAGAATAAGTTTTTAGGAATTGGGTAGATGTCAAAGTTACATTGATTCCATAATTTGAAAGTTTGTCAATAGCATAGCATGCTAATACCACTACTCTCATAAGGATGCTTCCCTCATTCAACAATGGTAATAATTTGTTCTAGAATTTTACTTCTCATTCAAACAAATATGATGGAACCCTTCTCTTCAAACAAAGGAGTCATATTTTAAATTTCAATTATGATAAGGAATGAGAAATTTTTAATATTCTAGGGTGCAATAAAAAGGATCTTGAACATTTTAAGATTTGTGTTGGTGGATTATTTTATGTTCTTTGTTTTTACTCCTACTTTTTATTATGCTTAAATTCAAGTTTTATTTATTTATAATTATTATTTTTTGAATTCAATGGATTTGAATTTTATGGTTTGATATTTAGCTTTTTTTGTCGGCTTGATATGTTTTGAGTTATATTGATAAACTTATAAACTTATTACGGTCAAGACTAGTCATCCATTCCTCCTACCGATTAAGAGGTGATGCACTACTAGTATTTTTAGAATCAGATTGGACTAACCAATCAAAGTAGGACCATCGATCGGATGCCCGATCCAGCTCATATCATTGGGTCGTTGAAGCTTTAAACCAGACAAATTGTCCGAATCGGTAGTCCAATCGCTAGACCAAACAAACCATCCAACAATTATTTTGGACCAAAACTATGGATCAAACTCCATTAACAACTGGGCCCAATTGGCCCAACTCTTCTTCTAAGGCTTGCATGGCAAGCTTGGTTCAACTCTTGGGCTTGTTAGTTGATTAAATATACGTACTCCACAAACAATCCACAATCTTCCGATGTAGGATGTGGAATTAAAGGGAAGAAAAGAGAGTGCATTGAGGGGATTTGAATCTTGCCCTCCCACGTGTTAAACCAAAAGCCTAAACACCTAGCTATGCATTACCTTTGCAATATTATTGTCCAATAAAAATGTATTTATCAAATTTTATCACATTAAACCATTAAATAAATGCAAATATTTACATTCATATTCATTTTTTTAATAACTAGTCAATTATAAATATGAAAATAATATAAATTAGTTAAGATAATAATTTTTAAAATTTTAAAATAATAAAATATATATAAACTTATAAATAAATTAAATATTATAATTTTTTTTTCATCTTAAATATATTTTTCAACTTAAGTATTACATATGTTCTATTTAATAAAATTTAATATATTTATATTTATCTTAATTATGTAATTTGATATATCAAATATAAAAAATAAAATGTCATTAATATTTTTAATTATATATTTAAATTTATATAATAAATAAAAATAAATTTAATATTACCCCAACTTACATCAATATGGTTTTATAATATTTATCCCCATCTGTTTTTTATAATACTTCTCTAAAATAATTATTTTATAAAAAATTAAAATTTTATTTAAATATAAATAAAAAATGTTTTTAACAATTTTTTATAATATATAATATATAAAAAAAAAAAATTTAAGTTACTTTCAGACTTTTAAATGTGATTTTTATTTTTTTGTTGAAAAAAAAAATGCTAACTTAATTAGATCTATTTGGCATATTAAAAATTCAATTAAATTATATATATATTTTTTAAGAAATTACTATAAGTTTAATGACGTGGAAATTAGAATTGATGACATGGCGGGTGGAATTCCACCACATATTGCAGTATACATATTTTCAGAGACCAAGTCCAGAATAAGAGGAAGAAAAAACGCCCTTTCCCACCGTTGCCACCACCGTCATTTCCATCTCCGGCTACGATCACCGCCACTCCGTTGCCACCCATCGCTGAAGCCTCCGCGGGAAAGCTGCCGTCAGGTTTGGTATAGTTCTAGCCTCGATCATTTTATTTCTTATTGTTTGGTTCCCGAGAAAACTGAAAAAGAAAAGGAAAGAAAAGGTATGGAAAGGAATTGGATTTCCTTTCTGAATATATCCTTTTTTTTTTTCTTTTTTTTTTCAAGATTTAGGAAGGCATCTTGTTAAATACTTTTGTTCGTTCCTTCTTCCCAATTTGGAATATGAGGAATAGAAAACAATTGTTTTTTTTTTCCCTTGTTCTTATATGTCATCAGTTTTTTTAGCAACCTATTGATATTGATTTGGGAATATAATGGAAATTAGTGGCAAACTCAGGAAATTTTGGATAGATTCTTAGGAAAATGTAGTGAATACTATTCGTAGATATTATAGATGCCTTTACATGGATGAATATTTTAAACCTAGAATATAGTAGCCTGAATCCTGTTTGTGAGATCATCTCTTGGTTGAATCATCGCAGCTAGTGAAACCTGATCAGAAAAAAAATCCGCGGGAATTACAAAGAAAACTTGTTGGCAATTGAATCTGTGTACAGTACAGATTGACCAAAGCATCTAAGCCAATTCGAAAATCTGCAGTGTATTAGATGGACAATGATAATGACTTCACCTTTTGTCAGGCAAGTTCAATATTTATTTTTTGTAGAATGATTCTATACTTAATTTGATTTTGTAAGAGGCTACAGAGAGTTTGTTGTGTAGCAATAGAACCTTTTATGTCACTATTTAAATTCAGCAAAACTATTGGGTGTTTGTTTAGGTTGGTTCGTCTGCCAATCAAGATGGTTTTGAGGCACAGGAACTTGTGCCGGGAATTGGTGGCATCACCATAAATGATGAATTCTCTAGTGGGGTTGTTGGTGATGGGAATGGTGGTTTTCTATGGAAAGGTAAGTCACCAAATAATTCTACCTCGAAGGAGGCAACAGTTGGTTCTTTGTCTTTTAATGTCATCGATACATCATCTCCCAAAAAATCAAATGAATTGTCAAGACAAGCAGCATCCGAGGATGCTGGAAGTTCAGTTAAGGTGCCACAGAAGAGTGCTACAAGGAAGCCTGTAGCTCGGGCTCGGGCCAAGGTTCCTTTTGAGAAGGGTTATAGTCAAATGGATTGGCTAAAGCTTACTCAAACACATCCTGATCTTGCAGGTACAGAGTTGAGAGGCTCTTGTATTATTATTATTATTTTGGACAAAATACCTCAGTATATTTTTGTTAATGTTGGTGTTCTTTTAGTACTTCTTGTGGAATTTCTCTTATTTTTTATTGTGTTTGGTGTCATCCTATTCATGAGGTTCACTTATGGTTGAATAATTGTCTTAACAAGTAGCCTTTTTTGAGCTTTGCTTTTTCATTCTTTTGAAGATGCATAATGCCTATAACCCGTGGCATTATGAAAACTTAAGGCTCAACTTTTTGAAGATGTTCTACTAATGATACACAGACCACAGTTAATAGAAAATTTTCTCATCTCTGTTAAATTCATTTCAAGCCTTCTTCTCTAAGTCGATATCTTCTGGCATCACCATTCCCATTTTCTTCCTTTCAAAGCTGTTCTTTGATAGCTGGGAGGCCCACTTGTTATGACATATCTAATAGGCAGCCTGAATCTGTCAATCATCCCCATATTGTGAGATTCCTTATAACCTAGTAGACGGGATGACTGTGCTTTTTAGTTGAATTTTATTTTGCTATGATGTCTCACACATAACGATTATAATACCAGACACTACTTTCTTGTTGATCTCATGAATTATGTATTTCAGGATTAAATGGACAGTCAAATAAGAGGCTTATTTCTATGAATGAAGTTAAACAGCATCGAATGGAAGGTTCCATGTGGACTGTTCTGAAAGGCCGTGTATACAATTTGTCTCCATATATGAAATTTCATCCTGGAGGTATGAATTGGATTTTATTATGCTAAAATCTCTACTGGAGAAAATTCTGTGTCTCTGTATCTTCAATGGAATTGTCATGATCTAAATTCTGACGAGGTTATTAGTTATTTGTCATTGTTTTAGTTGTCTTTTCTCTGTTCCTGATGTGGTTACCCATCATTATGAATCTGGCCTTGCCCCTTTTCTGCCTACATATTGGGGATATTTTAAGAAGTGAACATCTTTCTTTCTTTTTTTTGATGGGTAAATTTTTGCCCCATTGGGACTTGAACTTGGAACCTTGCACAAACCCAAGAAGTGAACATCTTTCTTAGTAGTGGGGTTGCCCCTTTTTTCCTTTTTATTTCAAAGTTGTTCATGAACAGCTCGTTTCTGTTAGTTACATCCGAAACTGGACCACAATGCTGATAAGATAGATGAACATTAGTTTTAGGTTTTTATTTTCAATAGTTGTGGTCTAAATTTATTGAAGGCCACTAATTCCTCCAATAGTTTCCCAATAGATGTCTGGTGTTTTAGGAATGCTACTCGTAGAAGCTTTTTTGGATATTCAAACCTATAATTTTGTCCCAATCTCCATTGATGCAGCATGCTCAATTAGGGTTCTATTTTATTCTATGCTATTGTGTGTTTGCATCAGCTTCTGTTGTCCATTTTTTTTTTCATGTTTTTGATGGTTTGCAAAATGATAGAATTTTCCTAATCTATTAGAACCACATGATGAACTTGATCTTTGTTTAGAACAATCATATGGTTCATGTTGCTCAGTGATATCATTCTCTCATAATTTCTGGTATTAACATGGGTTTTAAAGCATGAGATTTCAAATTTCTTTCATCCCTTCCGACCATTTCTTTTCTAGCCTCTCCCTTTTTGTAGTTTTGTATACATTTATGTTTTAACCTTCTGATATTGTTGGTTTACTTGGTATACATCCAAACTATCTTATTTATCTTGCCTAATGTTATTACACTTAGAGTTATTCGTAATTCTATCAGTATATGGTTTCTGGTTTGCTGAGTGTTCTGAAGTCACGGATTGCAATGGTATGGCTGGTTTTATTGCTGTTTTGTAAAGTTTTACAGATAGCATACTCAGAATCCATGTCTTACAACTTATGATCACTAATTATGAACTGCCTTCTGAATCTCTTTCTCAAAAGGAAATTGAGGTGCCACAGTTTCAGATATTTTAAATGACCTTTAGAGTTCATATCATGTGGTTTGTTTTAAAAACTGTTGTTTTTAGACTTAGACTCATTTTCAAATCATTTATATATAACCATAAAGAAGAATACCAAATTAAGATTAAGAGTACTAGAAACTAGTCCAGTTGAAATCATTTCTGATTTTTTTTTTTTTTTTTGAGTTCCATTGTTCTAAAAGATCATAGACTACTGAAGCAAGGTTGTGCAATAAAACCGTGCAACTTATAAATTATAAGCTAAACTTTTACTGTATCTTTGGTGTTATATAAAATAGTACTAAGGGATTTTATAAGTTTCCTTCTGGCATTCTACATTTAGTGTCTTTACATGGTATATGTTTATATCAAATCTCATCCATAAGCTTGTTATGAAATACATGCATAAACTATTTTTTGTTTTTGTTTTTGACATTCCCTTTCTCAGGTGTTGATATGCTAATGAAGGCGGTGGGGAAAGACTGCACATCTTTATTTAGTATCCTTTGCTGGGCTTTACATGACTTTACTTTTGTTATGTAGTCCCTACAGTTGATAAAAAACATCTATGTTTCCTTGGACTCAATTATTAGATCCAGTGGCTGATTTTTTTTTTCTTTCTTGTTGGCTTCTCTCCTATTTTAAGACCATCATGAATTTGAGTCCTTGGATCTCTATGGGAACATCTTTGTGCATGACCATATGGTCTAAGCCCATCTGACTTGGACCGTGTTATTTTTTAGATGTTCAATTTTTAGGAAGGAATTCTTCAAGTCGTGTGAATCATAATGTTTATGATCGACCAAGCTATTAGCTATGCATAGCCCTAGATTGGTCAGCCCAATTCAGTGTTACCTTGATTAGTGGAACTGCCAATCCCTGGAGCTAGGAAATAACACCCATGCTTCAAGTTATAGGCTTAGATGGCAGTCCCTTCTTTTTGGTCCTTTCTTTTGCCTCTTCAAAAATTTGATGCACACAGGAATTGCTATCCTTGATTCTTCATTCAGACAAATACCACGCTTGGGTGAATGCTGAATTTTTACTGGAGAAATGCCTTGTGGGTACTTTAGACGATAGCCAGTGACCTGCAGCTATGTTCCAGTAATCAAGAAATGCAGCTCCACCCCAATTCATTATACCTCATTTTTCCAAGATCGCTCGAGATTTCCAATTTTCTAGTAAGCTGTTGTGAACTTCTCGCAATAATATCACACTTTGACAATAAGTTCAAAACTCACTGTGGGGGTAATGCTGTATTTCTCAGAAATTGTTTGTAATAATATCTTAGAACTTTCTGACCATATTACATTGCCTCTAAGCATTTTAATTATCGTAACTGTTCCGAGGCTAATGCAATCATTCATTCATCTATTCTATGACATTTTGAATCATTTGCTTTTGGTAAGCTTTGAATCTGGATGTAATGATAGGTTCATGAACTTCTCGGGTTGGCTCAGTCTGATATTCAACCCAAGCCTAAACCAGGAATAAATGACGGCATCTGCTAGATGCAATCCAACCCGATTTATAGCCTGAGTTATTCAAACGATCAAACCTGACCCTTTTTCCTGTGCTCAGGTTGGAGAAAAATGTATCATTTAGATTTGGGTTGGTTGGGTAACAAAGTGAGCTGGATTGAACAAAAAAAAGGCGTGAACATGTTAGTAGCAGGTGAAAAGATTTTTAAATAAATAAACGCGGCTATCTAAGTTCGGCCAAAATCGAGTTGGGCTCAGATGGGATTGGATTGGACCTTGCTCAAATTGCAACCCTATCATTTTATGAATGAGCTTTATAGATATTTTTCAACCAACATAATTTAAAGGGCAAAGCCATACCACTAGTAAGTACTAAAACTGCAAATAGTTCAGACAAGTATAGAAGTAGAACTGTTACAAAACTGGGATCAAATATCCATTCACTCTCTTACGGATCCCTATGTAGTAGAATTAAGGCTTACGAATTGACAAAACCCTAACTTGATCGAGGACAGGGCCACAGAGCGATCCAAAGTCATCAATCCTGGTGTGGTAGAAAGAGCTGAAGAATGTGAGTCTGGTCCTGGCTGCAATGGCTTTGAACTTGAAACTTACAGTCTTGAACTCTCCTTTTCCTCTGGATTTGAAGGGAGCTTTGAAGCTGTCTTTAGCTGCAAATGCTTCGATCATCATGTCTCCATGACAACCATTCTTCCCATCTCCTATGCTGAATGTGAGATTGTAGAGCTTGTTGGGAACTGTTCGAAGGACCTGGGCAATGGCGCTTTCTCTTCCTGCAAGGAGTTCAACTGCAGCAAGGCCGAAGGGGACGTTGAAGTGCTTTTTGTCTACGAACTTCACAGCTTTGAGGGACTCAATGATCCAACCGGGCAGCGGGGATGTGAGATCTTCCTGTTTGGGAGGGAGGAGGACACCAGTGGAAGAGTTGATCAACAGATGAGGACCTTCCTCGAATCCACTGTTCTTGACCAAGTTATCTGCAAGAAGTCATTAAAAGGGTATTAATCAAATTATGAAATCCCAAGTTATCTGCATCTATTTGTTGTGTACCTATCTACTATTTTGGAGATTTAACGTTTGTTTGATAATATCTTTGAAAACAATTTTCAAAAATCAGTTTTTGTGAATAATTTCTGAAAGACAATTCTGTGATGTTTTCTGATATAAAATTCTGTTTCGAAATCCAAATATGAAAAATAATTTTCCTGATCAAATTTTTCTTAAAAAGTTCTTTGTGCTGAAATACAATGCAAAAGTTTGCGACTTACTTATTCAATTATTTCTCAGAATACTTGAGAAAAAAAAAAAAAAAGAAGCTAAAAATGCTTTAAATTCATTCCTTAAAATCACTTATTTTCAGAATATATTTAGTCCAAAATTTGCCAACATACTTTTAAAGTTAGGATGACTATTCTAAAGAACAAAGAACTGGTTTTAAGAACAATTTCCAAATATACCCTTATAATTCAACAGTTCTATTGCGATAACAAAGGCCGAAAATTCCCACCAAAGCTACAGATTGTTCAACACATTACTTGAACTCATGTTACTTCTTATAGATTAGATCACTATATAAATTCCCAGAGAAGATATTCTACAGAATTTCACAGAGATTGATATATAAAGGAAGTGAATGAATTGCTCAAACTATGAACAAGCATACCACAAGAATCATGGGAAAGTGACAAAACCGATATCATAGTGTGGCCAAGAGGCCCAGATAGAAGCTAAGACACAACCTAGAGAGAGCAGCAAGTGATTCTTTGAACATAAAGAGTGAAGTCTCAGAACACTTTAGATCCAAACCAAATGGCCTAGTTCTACACTATGGATTAAATGAAACCAGCAAGTGAATAGATCAATAACCGATATCGCAAATATCAAGGAACTCAGATCATAGAGCAACAAAAAAACCTGAAAAGTACAATCCAAACTTACTAAACCAACAAGCATAAACATGAAGATAATTGATATACCTCTGGTTGGCATTGGAGGGAAGAGCTCCTTGATAGCAACTGCATCCAAGAGAGGGCCACAAGCAGGATCCTCTTGGACTCCAGGATTGTGGAAAGTCACCTTGGCCTCATTAGAAGTGGCTCTGAATCCCCAAGCATAAACATCACCTCCAAAGCTGTCATAGAGTGTCTGCAGGGGGAGGTCCCCTGTTTGGGGGGGAACTGAGACTCTCAATACCTCATCTTGGGCACAAGTTCTTGATGCCCCAAAGGTTAGTGCATATAGAGAGCCTGGCTTCACTGGTATGGTTTGTGAAATGGAAGCCTCATTGCCAAGCCTCACGGCGTGGATGCCATGTGCCACAGCAAAGTACATTCCGCCAGGCTGAGGCCCACCGGCAATGTACTCAACAGAGCCATTGATTTCCCATTTGGGTAGTGAGTATTTTCCCTTGATCACTGTTTTCTTGAGGTCAGTTGGCTTGGGTGACTCTTCAAAGTTGCCATTTGGGAGGAGTCCTGAGGAAAGAGGCAGAGCAAGGTTGAGGAGTAACCCAATAACAAAAAATGTTAACTTTCAACATAATAGATATAGTATATTTGAGAAAAATCCCTAAATGTGGAAAAACCCTGAAAAGAAAAACCCTAAATGGAAATCAAAGAACACAGGTATCAAAGAACATTTGCCTGAGGAAAAACCCTAAAAAGGAAAACCCCAAAAGAAAAATATGGAGCAAAAACAGCACAAGGAGGCATTAAAGGGTGTGAAAGCACTAAACACAGTAGATATAACACATTGTATGAACACCAAAAGCAGTGAAAAAAATGGAAATCAAAGAACAGAGACATGAAAGAACAATGCATGAGAAAAACCCTAAAAATGAAAACCCCATAAAAGCACAAAAACAGTAGGTACAACAGATTGTGTGAGTACCAAAAACAGTGAAAATTTCTGGAGAAACCCAGATTGAACCCCAGAAAGAAAGAGCACAAAATGCAGAAAAATTTTCAAAATAGGTGGAAAAAAGTAACAAAGCAGATCTGCTTCTGCGCCAGAAGAAAATGCAGAACAGAAGAAATATTCAAGTACCCATCAGATAAGAACAGATAAAAATAGGATTACAGTACACATTCCATTTATAGAATCCAAATGGGGGTAGAAATGTGAGCATTACCTTCCAAATATGTGGCTGCAAAAGCAGGTCCAGTGAAGAAGACAGAGGAGAGAGCTAGCAAGAGTGAGATCAAAACCGCCATTTTCTCACTTTTCACAAACAAAAACGGGTGGATGCCAGATCTGTAGGCCGAATGCTTGAGATTTATAGGGCAACGGGAAGATGGGAAGAAGGAGATGTTAGCAGAAATCACGTTAGGGAGCTACTGATGCTCAGTGAAATTTTGTCTCTTTGTCTCAGTTTCTCCACGCCTTTTCTCCATAATTCATGGCAGGGGTATTCTTGTCATGCTCTTGTAATTTTGCTTAGATCCTTACAACGGTAAAATAAAAAATAAAAATAAAAAATTCAATTATTTATTTAAAATGATTATTAAAAATCCAATTTTAAAAGTCTAATCCTTCGTCTTTTTTACACTAAAATACCCCCATTCTTTTCTTATAAAAATATCATTTCCTTTTAAAACTTATATATAAATACCTAAATTAGTTAAATACATTTATGTCAAAAGTAAATTTCTCTTTAAATAAAAATATGAGAAGCTTATAAATTTACAAATATGAAATTATTTTATCGATTTTAATCAATTAATTCTAAAAAACTATGCTGATAAATTCATAGCATGCATTTTATTATTATATAAAATATAATAAATTTTTAAGACTTTTACAAATTATTTTTAAAAAATTGAGACATAATTTTTTTTTATTATCTCATATTTTAAGATGTTTTTATTTTTACCATAGAGAATAAATATCTCAACGTAGACATTATGTCAAAGCTAACCTAATAAAAATAGAAATGTTATAATACCTAACCACCAAAATTACTCAAATTTATGTTTGTATGACTTTTGAGAGTATGCATAGAAGAATCATTAATGCTTGGTTGGTCATCTTCCATTTTCTTGTGAGTAATGTTACACATTCCAAACACCTTTTTATTTAATTCTTTGAATTGAAAGAATGAATCAATATTTTTAATCTGAAATAAAAATTATAACTAATACATTTATTGATTACAAAATTTGAGATTTTTTTTATAAATAATTTAAAAAACATGTTTCTTATCATATTCAATCATGCAAGCAATTCAATCTGATTATTCATTAGAATAATATGTAAGACTTTCTTACATTTATGCACAAGTTGAAACAAATAAATAAAGCCTAGTTCAGTGAGTAAGGAATAGCGAAGGTGCACTTCTTCCTAGCTCTCTTTTCCTTGAAGACGAGTCTTTTGATAGGATACAGAGTAAATAATAATAAGGTTATTTGTCATATTTTCACTGACTTTCTAATTCTGGAGAATTTACTTTAATAACTAAAAGTGAAAAGCTTAAAAAGAACGCAACCTTATAATCATATTAATAAAAAGAGGCTTAAAAAGACTCTCAATGGGATTAACTTCAATCAAGTGTACTTGTGGGTTAGTCTTTGATAACTAATACCACTAATTTTTATAATATCAACTATTGATCGTTACTTAAATCATATAAAATAAGAATGTAACGAATGATTAAAAAACTATATATGATTAGGATTAGAAGCTTAAATATTACTTTCTTCTATGGTCAAGGACCAAGATTGTATATTCAAGTTCGATGATCGATATAAGAACTCAAAAATGATTCCTTTCTAATACCTATTTAAAGTCAATAAAAAAATAACATAAAAAAAAAAATAATAGGGAAAAATATTTACCACATGGCCATATGCTAAGAAAAGGATGAGGTTTTCACATCTACCAAGAACATTTGAGGTTTGTTAATGTCTTTTTCGTCTAGGGTTTCAAAGTATTGAAAATATGAACAAATTAGCTTACCCAAGATATGTCAGATTCGGTTAATTTGGGGAAGCAATTGTGGGCTAAACCGACAAGCACCCATGTGGGTGTGGGCTCCTCTTTTTCTTCTCAATCCGTTGATTCTAATAAATGTGGCATCTGCTAGTCCTTGTTCTTTCTAGCCCACATGGGACTTGTCCTTGTTAGTTGTGAATTTATTATTTTAGTCAATTTATTATTTAAAAGAAAAAATCCCAGGTGTTGGTCATGATTTTGTTTTAAGTTTAAAATGAATTACAACTTAATTTAAGTTATTAAATCAATTAAGTATATTTGATCAAATAACTTAATTATATAACTTAAAGTAATTTTTTACTTTAAGTAATAAATAAAAATAATTGACTTATTATTAAGTCTATATTTTTATTTTACTTTTTTACTCTTATTTATCTTAATTATCTTTAAGATTTCTTTTACTATTCCATAACCCCCACTGTTACTTGACATTCTTTACCCTAATTATAATTTATGAAGATAAATATATTAATTTGACAATTTAAAATAAATTTTAAATTAATTTTATCAAATAACCTTAATACTTAAAGTAAAAGTAATAATTAAATAATAAGTTTTAAGTCAACAACTTTAAGTATAATTTATCTTAAGTCATTAAATAATAAATATTAAGTTTTACCAAATACCCCTTGAGTACCTTTTTACAAAATTTAAAATTTTATTTATAAATTTAAGAAGAAAAAAAAAATTCAATTACATTACGGTTTATAAATATTTTAAAACTAACGAAATTTGAATTAACTATATATATTAATTCTTGGGTTAATTAACTATAATAATACCATTAATCAATAGCCATTGATCCTTTCTCACTAATCTATAAACCATTGACCTACACTTGCACATTATTTTCGATTATTTTTATTTTTATTTTTTAGCACAATGTGATGAAAAATATAGGAAAAAAAATACATTGGTTCAATTTCAACCCGAATCGAATGAATTAAGCCAAATCAAATTCAAATATTGTTGAATTATATTGGTTTGAATCATGATTGTAATCAAATTTCAAATTAATTACATTCATTTTGATTCTTGAGTTGTTTAAAAGCCACCTAAATAAGATCTAATTCAATGTCAAATATCTTTCATATAAGGTATTTTACAAAAGATATAATTTCTCATGCTTCTACCTATCTTTAGTGGTTCTCACTTTATTTTTTCTCTCAATAAGGTAACTTAAAAGTTGTAATTAGCAATTGGAGAATTGGGTGGTCTCATTAAAAATAGAATGCTATATCTATATTGCATGTGCAATCATGGCCCCTATGTTACATAGGCCATGTGGGTGTGCTCATGCATTGGTGTGATTGAAGATCCTTTTCTTTGTCTCTTGTCAAAATTAAATCTATTGTCTAGATAAAGAAAGAAAAAATAAATTATTTTTTAGTCATACATTATTGCATGTCCTAGATTTTGTATATCAACATTAATATTTTTCAAGGAAAAGCAAACATGGGACTTGGGCCCCACCACAACTGATCTTAGGTCATCTTGTCATATTTTTGTTTTTTTTTTTTTTTAATTTAACGCTAAAAGCTTGGAATTGTGTAAAATTTTTCTTCTATTGTAACCACTAATTTTTCATGTTAGTTTTTTTTTAAAAATGTGGCCCATATGACTTATTTTATTATTAATTATATTTTATTTAATTTAAAACATAATCATAGTTAATAGTTAATAATATTAAGTACTAAAATTCTATTGATCTCGAGGATATATTTTCTAAATAATCATTTACATTAATGAAATATGAAAGTAGATCTTACTTATATTTGGTCCTCAATAAATATACATACAATTTTCTCGTCATCAAGAAATCTAAGTAAAACTAAGGGGGTCAAGAGATAAACCGAGTTTTCTCTAATTTGTTGTTTTCTATAAAATTTTTTTATCAATCTCGTGAATCAATGTATGTTTTCTTGATTATTTACTTTATTTGTCAAAATCACAAAGTTTTAAAATTTGGAAATTAGGTTATGCATAAATTAAAGAAACCCTACCATTGCATGCCCAATGATGATTATTGCTTTAATTTAATTAATAAAAAGGACAAAAACATGATCAAACGGTTATCATTAATTGTTTGATATCCACTATATGCACCATTCCATTCCATCATATTTTTATAGGATATATGTCACCCTAATTTCTTTGTTTTTCCTATTTTTTTAATTGTTGATAAAAATGATATTAGTAGCCTTAATTTGTATAATGGTGTAACTTAAGCAAACAAGATCTTTGGTTGAGTTTGGGTAATTATTTTTAGGATTAGCCATAATCAACCTCAGAACTACCTTCTATGGCATATTAGTTCCCAAAAAAAAAAAAATTCTCCACTTTCTCCTCTTAAATATGTGTGACTTCACCTAAAGTCCTTCCTCCCTTAGCTATTAATCTCCAGGGATGAAAATATCACGATATATATCAACAATATATTGTTCTATATTATTGATATATCATGTATCAGAAGGCCTTGAAACGATATTTCCATCAATGAGGAGATTTGATCTAGATGGTAAACGCATCTAAATGGATTTTAGTGTTGGGAGTGTAGGTAGCTATAATCTTAATTACAAAAATGGGCAACAAACGTTTGAGCAACAATTTGTCATAAATAAAAGCTGATGCTGAATTTGAACGACTTTTGTTCAGAAGCTAAATGCACTTCCATCGCATGTAAGGAGATTCCAAAAGCTATTAGCAATCCCAATGGTTCCTCGAGACTTAGCTTAAGCTTCAAATAGTGTCAAAAATGGAGATCAAGGAGAATTTTGGATAGATTCTTCCTCTCTTAATCAGTGATGCTTGACCAGGTTATGGAATATGAGGTTATCTTCTAGTAAGAATCATCCCCAAGAGTTTGACTAAACTTGATCTGCACCTATAATTTGTTTAGAGGCAAAAATTTAAGTTAGCTTAAGAATTATGGTTTCTACACTGACATGCAAAACGGTACCATAAAAATACTCACAACATTTATTCCTTTGCAGCATCTTGAAAGTATAGATCAATCGTCTCGGATTGGTTTCTCCCATTATTTTAGACCATGAATAATGTCTTGACTATATGTCATAACAGCCTTCCAAATAAAGTAAATACCCTTGTCATTTTTAAATTCTGATATTAAAAGAACAGTATAAGAATATACCAAGAAGAAACACAAATAGGCATAAAGAACAATGTGATAGTTCAAAATGAAGGCTTACCATCTACAGGCTACACCTTGTCAAAAAGATGGATGCTTCATGTTTTGAGGCCAAACATACAAGCTCAATTATTTTTCCTGCAAAAAATCATATCAAAATTTATTTTCCACTGCATAAAACGTATAATTTATAAAAATTCTCAAGATATGAACAAACCGTTGATGAGTCTCACAGATATCATAGGAGGTTGCCGCTACAAGAATTTGGATCTTTAGCTGCAGCCAAGACCTGCAGTTAAAAGTAAGTCAATGCGTGCCTATAAGATACTGGTGCAAACACCAATGACCGCGACAAGGTGTAACCATAGGGGACACAATTAAATCTTATGATTGTGGTCAGGCATAATCGTGTGGCCATAAGTTTTTTGCTATAGTTGCAGCCACCTTTTTTCCACAACTATAAGTGTTGTACAACAATAGTAAGTCATGGCTGCACCCATAATTGTGTAAACATGGGCTATTTTTGGCCGGCACTATAGATCTCCATACAAAGCTGCTACTACGGGTTGTGATATGGACACATGCATGTTGTCTCTTCAAACTCTAAGCATGCAGCCTAAGAATAATTGAGGCAAGCCGGACATGTAAAAACTGTGGACTGAGATTAAAAGAAAAAAAACATTGTGGACATGTACATGCAGTCTTTTCATTGGTAATGCACATTCATTCAACTCTGATTTCATAAAGCATTGTTCAGTCGTAAGGTTAATCCTTAAAAGTATATATATTCTTAATCCTTGGAATAAATTCTTGGCAACATAAATATTCGTCATGTCATTGTTGAGCAAAAAAAATTAAAACTTTGACAAACCAAGTCATTATCAACAAGCAAGTGATACACCTATCAGCTCCATGGAGTTCTGTTTGAAATTGAAGACTGTTGCGGCATCTTTATCTCCCACAACTTTGGTGCCATTGGATGAAGTAGTAGGGCAGAGATTGTCTAAAAATGCCAAGCCATGACCATGAGAGGCCTCCAAGGATAGAAAAATCCTTTTCAATCTGCATAGTCTTTAGTATGCTGCAAACAATATAATTTAAAAAAATTGTACTTTATAGCAATCTTAATTAAGGAAATATGTGATTGCAGACTTCTCATTTTTGTATTTTCTTTGCTTACCATTCAACACTTTTTGGTCAATGGCAATGTAGGACTCCATTAGCCCTGTGTGTTTAAGAAAGCTTGGCTCTGGGCTAACCTCTGGGTTCAACCTGCATTTTGAGAAATCAGCTAATTACTGACTTTCATAACACTTATCACCACAGATGGTATTGGAGGATCATAACTGATATAATAAACGAAATATGAGCACATAGAATTCTTGGTTATTCAGTGGAGTAATATGCATATGGTATAACTTGCTGAAAATTACTGAAGTATTTGTTGGAGAAGTACAATTGATAAATAACAAATTTGATGGCTGAAAACCTGCCAATAGATCAATGGTTCCATGAGTAGTGGTGACTGATCTATCATCCAATATAGAAGTAAGCTCCATATAAAGTGACCAACTGCCTTTCTAGGTTTAGTCATCTAGAAATATAATTCCATAGAAGTTTGATTTAATAATAATAAAAAAAAAAAGATAACTAGAACCATTCTGACATGACTTTCATCATTTTCTAAAAAGGTTAGATATTGATTCTCGATATTTCAACCTTGAAACTAATCACCCACACACAATCTATCAAACAAGAACCAAGAATTGCCAAACAGGAATCAAGGAATGTCACATTGAATTTCAGAGAAACCACTTCCCCAAGGCAAATTATATCAAAGTAATCAAAATGTATATGATCAAGCATTCATCAATTTTAATTACTTTTTTTTTCTGAGATGGGTATGTTTTTCCTTTTTATTTTTCCTTATTTTTTAAGTCACATTAAGCTGTTTCCTGCTAGTTGGATTAGAGTATTAATAGTGATTGCATGTACAGAGGAGTTAAAATTTTCTTCTACTTCCCATAAAGGGGGTTTCTCCATCTCTTCAACCTCTAAGTAGCTGTCTTAGTTAACTCATTTCTCCTCTTCAAGTCCTGCAAGGTCAACATCCTACCAGATGGAAGACCATACTTATTTTAATAATAGGGTGTCAAGGAGAACTGAGAAGTCATCTAAGAGAAGCACCAAAGCCATTTACTATAATAGGGAAAATCATCTACATTTTCTCCTTGGTAGAAGCAACCTAAAAAGAGATCTCAAACATGGATGGATGTGCAATGAATGGTGATTAGGCCAAACAGGCACTGCATGCAGGTGATCGTGATCCTCTAAGGACAAGGCTGCTAACATAGAAACCAATAGGATCCTAGAATCTTGAGACTCTAGAGTTCCCTCCCAAAGCAAGCCTCTGTGTTTCATGGGCCACTAGTGAGTGTTACACTAGACCAAAGATGCTTAGAAAGGCAGTCAGAGTTAACGTTAATTCCATAATGCACAGTTTTGTGAACATTAATTTTAAGCCCATAGAAAATTGCCAAAGCTCTAAGGATCAACTTCAGATTAGAGATTCAAGATTCATCAAAAGAAGAGGATGAAATGGTATATTTGTGAACTAAATGTGTGGAAGTTTAACTTTTCCTCTACCAAACTATAATACCTAGTCTCTTCAATTTCCCAAGGGACCCTCATCAACACAACATAATAAGCTGCAGATATGTGATTCTTGTCTGAATTGTTGAAATATGACAAGTCTCTTTGACTTCAGAAATGGATGATTGATTTTTAATTGATTCCTTTTTGTGGCAAGGACTACTGTGAGGTGATGACCTGATTTGAAGTTCCCAAATTGGAGTTGATCTAAAAACAAAAACATGTTGTAAGAGAACTACATGTGCTTCTCTCAATGTTGAAACCGATCTTACATATCATATGAAATTTCCTAAGAGATGTTGCACATTCAATATTCCTGGAAAATTTTTTCCAATAAAATGGTGCCATATTGGAAGCTAAGTCCTCAAAAGTTCAAATCTAATCCTCAAACTCTTTCCTTTCCTAGTATTTTTCACTTTTTTTTTTTTTAATTCTTTGATAGCATAATCATAAGCATTATTTCTTAGGCTTTTTTTAGACAATTATTCTATCAGATTTTATGAGGTTAAATCAGGTTTTAAAAGGGCTTGAAAGTGCAATTTTTCAGAAGTTCTGAAGAAAAGAAAACCATAAATAACCTTAGTTACACTTTTCCTTTTGTTGTTCATTTTAATAATTTGATATGCTACACTTAAATTAGAAGAATATATACAGGAAAGATAAGTTATTCTTCCCCAAAGACAATCTGATATAGAAAAGTAAAAAGAGAGAGAGAGAGAGAAACCAATAGAAAAGATAGCTATATAAGAAAAATCCACCTATACAAAATACTATGAAAAAGGGCTTAAGTAAACTAACTCCAAGAGTCCAGTGTAAGCTTTTTCTTGCTACCATTTTGCTTTACATATTTCACCATGTTAGAATAAGTCTAGGCCTATCAGTCTCCCCCACCCCACTCCACCCCCTTCTGTCATTTAATTTATCAAGAAAGAAAATACAGTCACTAAGATTAAAATAGTAAAACAGAGTCTAGAATTTCTAAGTAGGAATGAATTCCTTCCCTGAGAATGAGTCCCACTCAAAAAACTAATTAAATATGCTCTATTGGAGAATATAGAAGAATTCATTCCCAAATTTTCAATATTTAATCACTCAAAAACTAATGACAAAATTAGTAATCTCAACAACACCTGCATTAGATACGCACATCCAGATCTAGTCAATGATGTAAAGGCCTCCTTCTTGGCAAACTCAGATATCCATTGATGCACTATGCCTCTTTTCTGGATAGCATGAAACCAAAGCATTTGTTTAAGAAAATTGACCAACTATAATGAAGAATAAAATTATGAATTACCAGCTCACCTATTCACAGTACAGTTTGTGGTATTCTGAAAGAATCTGAACAGATTCTTTCCTTGATGATCTGCTTTCAGTGTCTTCCAACAATGGATTAAGCTGCAATTACTTAGAACTATTAGTCCCCTTTACTAAAGAGAGATCAAGTTGAAACATATAATCCCATTCCCCACATCCAAGAGATAGAAGAATCAGATATGATGATCAAGATTTAAGATCCGATGACTGTTGCAGGTCATTCATTCAAATGGAGGCTTAAATTAGCTAATAATCATATTTGGTTGAAACAACATCCTTATTATTCCCCATCTTACTCTAGGCTTAGGAATATTGAATCATCATATTTGTAATTGCATTTTCTCAACTAAGTTACCGTGTAATTGACAAACATCTAAATTAACAGACCTGATGGTTGATCACAAAAGGTTTGTAGATAGAACTATTCTTGATACACTAATATCAAGATCAACTAACAATTCCATCTGAAGAGAAATATCCCTCAAATTAGAGAAAAATGAAAACCATAGAAATCTAAAGGAGAAGGAGATTCATGAAATGTTATAAAACAGTACCCCTACTAAAATAACTCTTTGGTTGTGGTAAGAAATTGATCGCTGTTATAAGATTCCTATAGATGTGATCCTCTACAACTAAAGAATTTACCGGAAAAAATGTTTCCCAAAATTTTCCCTCCAAGTATGGTAGTTATCATGTGTAGTAACAGATTTCACTGACCCCTGCTAAAATGATGTGACTATATCATATATTTTTTGTAGTGTGCAAATCCGAAGATATATAAGTCTTGAATGTTCAGCTATACCAGAAACAACAACTTCATTGCAAAACTTGGGAAATAAAATTGCCAAATCAATCAAGACAACAACATCACATATGCCATGGAATGCTTCAATTATAGTTGAGACTAATCATCAGTTTCTTACTTTGGAGATGAGATGATCTTACAATGCAATGACAAAGAAACTCCAGAGACAATTTTACACTCAAGGATATTGCATTCTGGAAACTTCGTTTCTCCAACAGTAGATGATATAATTCCTCCTGACAAAAGAAGAACAAAGGAACAAGAAATTAATACTCTCTTTTGTCGTAGAGTATACATCCACACTGAATATTATACTACTTGTCTTGAGTTAAAAATCATATGCAAGGGCTTAGGAATAGGGCACTTGACAGTAAACTAAATCATGCACTTCAATTTGGTAGTATAAACTTCTCACTCAACTTGTTGCTATTGTATTGCCTTGAAGAACCAAAATACAAAAACTGAAACCCTGGCTAACACTTTTTAAGAAATTGATTGTGAAGAACTAAGATATAAAGAGTTTAGAGATTGGAAGAGGGGTTAGATTGACAGACCTAAATAATACAGACACATTGATGTAGTGAACTGACTCATTCCATATGCACCAGCCATCCGTAACTTGTAAATTAGAAATGAAATAGATTGATTGTAAAATAAGAAATGAAGTAGCCATCAAAAGCAGGAAAAGAGTTGGCATTGCAGACCTGAAATAAATTGTGGACAGTAGACTCGAGTTGAGAAAAGAGAAGCTACAGGTTCCCTGTGCTTTAGCCATTTGAGATCCATAGATATGAATTCCTAGGACATGATAAGCTATTAGGCCCATATGCAGCTGCTTCCTTTTCACATCCCTCTAGCAGTGATTTCAATCTCAACATCGAAATGTGAACTGCTATTCTACTCTGCCAAATTTGAGGAATTAGCAGTGCCCCAAATATCAAATTCTTACAGTACCATGATGAATTGTTAGGATAAGGTGAATACATGTTTGGCAGGTTTGATTAAACTTGATCCACACCTATAATTCAACTAGAGACAAAGATTTGAGTTAGTTTCAGAATGATAATTCCTACAATAACATGTAACATGGTACTATAAAAATACCTACAACATAACTTTCTAGTATCTTGAAAGTCTGTCAATCATCTCCGATTGGCTTCTCCCACTATTTTAGGACATGAATAATCTCTTGATCATCATATGTTATAATGGCCTGCCAAATGAAGCATGTACTCGAATCATTTTTAAATTCTGATATTAGAAGAACAGTATAATTATAAACTAAGAAGAAAAATCAGTTATCATAAAGAACATTATAATAGTCAGTTGAAAATGAAGGCTTACCATCTATACCTTGTCAAAACATCTGCTTCCTGATTTGAGGCCAAACATACAACTCCATTATTTTTCCTACAAGTAATAACATAAAAATTTAGTTTCTAAAATCCACTACATAAAAAGTAAAATCTACAACAATTCTCAAGATATGAACAAACCATTGATGAGTCTGTCGTATTTCATAGAAGCCTGCAAATCAAAAGAAATATAAGTTATGAATATTTGACCATTCTAGAGCCAGCAACTTCATTGTCAAAACTTGGGAAATAAAAGTGACAAATCAATCAAGACAAAGACGTGCATATACCATGGAAAATAATCAGTTGTTGTTTTCTCATTTTGGAGATTAGATGATCTTACAACTCAATAACAAAGAAATTCCAGAGAAATTAACCCACACTTGCTTCTTTGATGCCAATGCATCTAATCTTCTTTCAGCTGATTCTCCTATTGGGTCTAAAACTGCGGATTCTCCTTAGGCAGGTGAGCTGTTTATGAAACTGCACTGATTATGTGACTTGACTTCAAAGATGACAAGAGGAGGAGATTCTGGCAACCTTCAAAATCATGTTGAAACAGGAATAGGATACTTGCAGTCTTCAGTAGCCAAAGAATAATTCTTCTGATTCAAGTCCAACCTCCTCCAGTTAGATATAGAGACCCAAAATGGAATTTGCACAACAGCAATATTGCATTCCAGAAAATTGTTCCTCCAATAGTGGACGGCATGATTCCTCCTGCAAAAAGAAGAACAAAGGAACAACAAATTATTACTCTCTTGGGCAAGTCATAGAAAAGAACATTCACACTAAGCAGTATACTAGATTTTTGGTTGTATGAGCTGCTTACTCATTGCTGTTCTCTTGCCTAGAAGAACAAAAATACGAGAACTGAAATCTGGATTAACAGTTTTTAACAAATTGGCTGGCAAGTAATAAGCCATGAAGAGTTTAGAAGTGGGAAGAGGGGTTGAAGTGACAGAACTGAATAAAAAAGACATAGATGGTGCACAAACATTAAAGAGAGCAGAGGAATGACCAAACTGAAAGTATAATGAAATTGAACTGAGTTGTTCCATATACATCAGCCATCAAAATAAGAAATCAAGTGGCATTACAAACCTGAAATAACTTGTGGATAGTACACTTGAATTAAAAAGAGAGAAGGGGCCCATTTGCGACCAGTAGTTATGACTTCTTTGGACATGAGAAGTCATTAGGCCAATCTGCATGTGCTTCCTTTTGACATTTGGCAGTCATTAGGCAACAAAAAATAACGAGCTTGGTGATGTGAAGTACCAATCTAGTCTGCCAAAGTTGAAGAATGAGCAAAGTCCCAAGTATTAGATTGTCCAATGGAATAAAGTTGCTGAAATCTTGGGATTAGATGAGTATTTATTTGGCACAGCCTCTCGAGTCCCCAGAATTTGATGCTATCTTCATCAAAAAATCTCTTACTTGCCGAAATTCCCTAGGACACAAAATTCCACCATCATCAGTATCTACGCTTTGGATATCCAAACTTAGACAATAACATATTGTACTTGACAAAATTTAAGAGAGAAGTGATGTACCGCAACCTCTTTTCTGGAAGAGATGTTAGGTCCTTTGAAGCCATCAATACATAGACTATAATGGGAAGCAGGAAGGAGAAAGGAAATGAAGAAGGTAGTACTAAGGATCCTTAAGATATAGATGTAGTAGCATGGATGCCAGCTTAGGGAGAATAGAGAGAAAAGGAAATCATGGCAGAAATGAGGGTCGTTGCTGTTTCTCTGCTGGCAGTGCAACTAGCTGCTCCCATATGTTTTTCTCCATCATGGCAGGAATGGGAAGAAGGGTCCAATTAATTCTCCTTGTTTTCCCCACTCTAAAATAAAGTGTAACAATTTTTATCAAATTAAATAAGAGCAAATAAATAATCACAAGCAAAAAGAGAGGAACGAATCCTAAACCTGAATAATGCCGACATGTTATAGACAACATGTAAAGCCTAAAGATAGCATTGGTTGGCTACCTCTCTCCATGTGCAGCAGTTACTTATAACTTGTCGACATTTATTTCTGGAATATTAGAAAGCATTCAGCCAATCCTCAACATTACTCCTTCGGTATTGGCCTGATATAGAATAAATCTGCAATAAAAATTTGTCCAATAGAAACCAGTCAAGAAAATTACAAACATGACTCATAACCATGAGAAGGCCTTGCATAATATGAAAGTGTTTTATGACTTTACATGTATAGAGCAAATGGTGTTTTGGAAGAGCTATTTGCTCTGTAACTCTTTACTAATGCATATAATAATCAGGTGATTGATAGAATGGTAAACAGAGTATAATGTTCTTGGAAGCTAGATTGTAAAGTAATAAAAAGTGATCCCATAAAAAAAGGAATGCGGGTAGAATTAAAGAGCTCATGAATCTTTTCTGGATTGGTCATCTGTTGTTAGTCAATATCAATTTCAAGAACATGAGAAATATTGAGCCTATCTTTACTTTTTCCATTTTGACATCCTTCCAATAAGTATAGAGAATTCTAGATTATGAGACTCTCTAGATTAGGTATCAGCACCTCTAATCTTTCAGATACTTGAGGGAAGTGAGGTGTTTAGCCCCACCATCAACCCCTTTTTTTCTTTCACTTGACAACAATTACTTCTTGAATAAGAAAGTTAACTTAAGAAAATTTCTAAACATGTAGAACACAAACCCCAAGTAACAAGACATTTTGGCAAACAATCACTAGCAGTCAATATCTTTGAACAAATGAATTTCAACATTTACTAATCTAAGCATTTTATAGGACAAGAGGGCATGAGATAAAAATATGAAAAGATTACTATAGTAAGCGTTGATTTTGTGGATAAATGGAGAGGACTGGGATAATATTGAGGAAATGCTTTCTCTATGCTGTGTTTTGGTTAGAGTGATATCTTCAAAAATAATAAAAAGCACAAGGCATGAGAATTAACACAGAATTGTAAGCACGATTTTAACACTCTTTAACAGATTAGATTGTGAACATAAAATATAAAAAATACGACATAGGTTGTATATTTACACACAGCATAGAGGAGGCAAACAGAGTATAACCTCTTAACAAAATGATGATAAAGTAATAAGAAATGAAGCACTCAAAAGCAGGACAAGAGATTGGATTGCAGACCTGGAACATACTGTGGATAGCACTATTGAATTAAAGAGAGCAGGCATGTCTGCTCCTCAATGCCAATCATCCTCTTGATCACTCCTTAATGATAATTTCAGGAATATGAGAAATCCTAGGCCAATCTTCACCGGCTTCCTTTTTGCATCTTTTAACCAAGTTTCGACAGTAGGAGATTTTGAGTGTGTGTAGATTGTTGAGGGATCGCATCTCATCTGGCAGTGATGTTAATTTGGGGCATTCTTCTAGGCTAAGCTTTGTAAGTGATGTGAGGCTAGCTATCCAGTTGGGTAAAGTTGCCAAATCATATAATCGACTAAGTTCAAGAGTTTCTAGGGTGGAAACATGTTGAAGCCCCTTTGGCAGAGAGACCCACTTTCGTATCCATCCAAGATATAAATGACGCAAGCTTCTAAGTCCTTGGAATTGCAAGCCATCATCATCTGATAAATTAACCTCTCTGCAGTTTATAATATCTAAGCTCTCAAGAACAGTGAGATACTGAATTCCTTGGGGCAAACTATCACAATTATCAATTATCAAAGACTTGAGAGAAGTGAGGTGTCGCAGCCCCTCTGGCAGGGATATCAGATCATCTATTTCTGAGATATACAGAGCCTTCAATGAAGAAGAGACAGAGATCAACTGTAAGCATAGCTCTGTACTGGTGTTATCCAGCCATAGATCCTTAAGGCAATGAAATGAAGGCACTTGCAAGAATGTCACACCAGGGCAATCTCTGATTTCTAATTGAGAAAGACAAGAAGGAGATGAAGGCAGTGACAAGGATCTCAAGCTAGAGCAATGACTGATCTTTAATATGGAAAGACAAGGAAAAGAAGGAGCTTGCTCTACTGATATGTCCCTCCTTCCCCATCTCTCTAAACTAGGCAACCAATAAAGTTGGAGTGTCTTCAGAGATGGGAAGAATGGTGTTTCTGATGAAGGATAATCTCTCATGTAGCCCACATCATCTATCTGCATAATATCTAGATATTTAAGAGAAGGGAGTTGACCAAAAGGTGGCAGGACTTGGCTTCTGTTACAAGACGATATTTCAATTTTGACTAGGTTTGGGAGCAGCAAACCTAACCCATCATCCATCATCCAATTTGGGAATCTCAAACCTTCGTAATTTGCTATGAAGAGCTCCTTTAGATTAAGATGTGGTTGCAAACTTTCCATCACTGACACAGCCTCTGAGCCCTCCTCACTCTCCTCAGCAGTTTCTGTTCTTGTGCCCCACAAAGAATCTTTTTGTTCCAGCCAATATAATCTCAAGCATTGAAGGTACTGTTTTCCTTCTAAATTGGCTTCCTTAGCTTCTAATGCACTGCCTCTCATATCTGAAAGCCCTTCAATTCTCAGTTCTCCTCGGAGGCTATCAAGGCATTTCAATTCACTCAACCTACCAATTCTCTTTTGCCTAGATTCCTCACAATCATTCCCTACAAAGAATAATGGCAAGGTTTGAAGCATAGTCAATTCTCCCAACCCACATGGCATATAAGTCAATCTATTATTTTTATCAATCTCAAGATGCCTTAGGTTGATCAATTTTTTCATATTCCCTGGCAGTTCTTTAAGATGCTGACAATGAAAAAGTTTCAATGTCTGTAAATGCTTCAATCTTGTAATAGCACTTGGGAGTATTTCAAAAAAACCAAAAGAAAGATCGAGATATCTTAGATGGCTTAGTTTGGCTAAAGATGTTGGAGCATCAAGTGACAATAACCCTATCAACTTCATTACCCGTAAACACTTGAAGCTTGATATAAGTCTTGCAATTCGATTAGAACCAGGGTTGGAGAGCACAAAAAGGGTCCTAATGGGTTTGACCATTAAATCTTTAGGCATAGGAACGGACCGTTTAAACAATGACACATGATGAATCCTTTTTGGAATATTCTCTACATAATTTGTTAAAATAATAACCTCAGACTTGACGATAGATTGTGCAAGATCATGAATTAAGTCATGCATTTTACAACTTAAAACATTATTGTAGGCATCTTTTTCAGCCTCTTGAAACAATGACCTTGAGAATAAATCCTCAAAATATTGATCACCAACATCCTCTAAATCATTGTTCTCATCAGAAGCTTGAAGATAACCTTGTGCCATCCATAATTGTACTAACAACTTTTTCTCAATCCTATAATCTTTGGGAAACAACGCACAATAGGCAAAACATTGTTTCAAATGAATTGGTAGATTGTCATAGCTTAACTTCAACACCGACAAAATATCATTTTCATTTCCAAGCAACATAAGATTTTTATTGTTTTTAATGCTCAACCATTGACTTTCTCGAGTTTTGAAGTACAACATTCTGCCTAAAGTCTCGATGACGAGAGGAACTCCTTTGCACATCTTTACAACATCTTTTCCTATGGCTACAAGGTTTGAATGCACTTTCTCTTCTCCTTTTGTAAATGCAAGACTTTCGAACAAATCCCAAGATTCGTCTTCTTTTATAGCTTCCAAAACATATGGGGAATTAATTCCCATAACTGATGCAACTCCAATGCTTCGAGTGGTCGCTAAGATTTTACTCCCATTAGCTCCAGCAGGCAGCAAAGTAATCAATTGACCCCATTTCTTTAGGTCCTCGTTCCAGACATCATCTAAAACAAGCAAATACCTCTTCCCATCTAAGTTCTGCTGAAGGAGTTTTTGCAACTGATCCAACTCCAAGTTTTCCACATCCTTATTAGTTGCAGACTTTATGATATCCCTAACCAGTATTTTTACATCAAAATCATTGGAAACACACACCCACATCTTAAGATCAAAATATTTCACCACCCTCTGGTCGTTGCATACCAACTGAGCAAGGGTGGTCTTGCCTAAGCCTCCCATGCCTACAATCACAACAATCGACAGATTTTCTTGAGTACTTGATTGCATCAACAAGTCTATTATTTCCCTTTTGTTTTCATCTCTACCCACAATTTCATGAGATTTCTCCACAACAGAGTGCGTCTCTCTCCCCCTATGCTCCGCCCGTACCTCAGTTATGACTCTTGGATTAAAATTGAACTTGGATATATCATTTGCAATCGCATCCATTCTTTCTCTAACCTCCTTTACTCTATGACCCATCTTAACACGAAAAGCAACTTGATTTGAAGACGAAAAGAAGTCACTTACCCGTCTCCCAAATCTTCCCTGCACATCGGTCTTTCGCCGCAAATCTTCAGTTGCAAGATCATCGAACAGGTCATCAGCATCATAAACAACATCTTTAAGCCTCCTCACCCAACTTTCTATCGCACGGCTCCTCCCCAGCTCACTTATCTGCTGCTGCTCCTCAGCATCAAGGATCACATCTTTGATGGTGGACAGCGTCTCCTGAAGCTTGGTCAGCTCCTTTGGGACACCATACATCAATCCGATTTCTTCAACAGCCACACAACCCACCTTCATCAAAAGGTTATCAACACCGTATACAATTTGTTCGGCCATCTTTCAAAGAGCCAACGACCTGTATCGCAGTAAGAGAATACGAGGATAAAGAAGTGATACTCTCTCTGAGGAGAGACCTACAAGACGGGATGATAATAATTCTGCCCTGCGCAGCAAGTAACATTGACTCCAAGTCTTCGACAATTAATGATACAAAGAAATTGAAGTGAAAGTATTATCATACGAGATAAAGTATACATATAAGGATGTTAATCGGCCGAATTTTAAACCAATGA
This sequence comes from Vitis rotundifolia, assembly GCA_030254885.1. NCBI lineage: Eukaryota > Viridiplantae > Streptophyta > Magnoliopsida > Vitales > Vitaceae > Vitis > Vitis rotundifolia. Next base: position 20,704,133 of record CM058163.1, read on the forward strand.
TGACTTATGTTATGTTTGGCACTTGAAAAATTGGAGGGAAAGTATAAGGATGGAAACAGAGGAAAAAGTAGGAGAAAAGAAAAGGTAAAAAAATAAAAAAAATAAAAAAATTTAAAGTTAACGAATTATTTTTATGTGTTATTTTAAACTCGTGTAATTTATATTAACTCTATGATATAAAAATTAAATAATTTAAAAATATATAAATTTTTAACTAATTTTAATTATATTTATTTTTTATTATTTTATTTGATATCATCAAAAGTGAAAAAAAGTCATTTTTTTTTAATATTATTCTTGATATTTTTTGGGAATCAAACATAATCTTAATATATTTACACTAAACTTCGAAAGTTGCAAATCAAATCAACCCCTATTAAAATGGTATTTTTTTGAGAAAAAAATACATTATTTAACATATTATGAAACTAATGTTAAAAATAGTTTTTATGAGACATGTAATTATTTTATATTTTTAAAAAGTATTATATATGAATCTATACTAAAGTGATAGGCATTATAAAAGAAATATTTTTTAAAATAGTTTTGATAAATAGGTTTTGATAACAGTTTTTTAAAGCTAATAAACCTATTTGGGAACTTGAAATATTCTTAATATATTTTGTATATAATTTTTTTAATATTTTTTAAATTAATTCTTATTTGTAATATTTTATTTTTATTCCTTCTACGTATTATAAAATTATTTTTAAAAAAAACTATACTTAGAAAACAAATGAAAACAATCATAATAATGTTTTCAATAAACACAGAACTCTTTTATGTTTTTAAAAACAAAAAATTGTTTTTTGTTATTTGGTTGTAAATAATGTTTCTATATTTTTTTTTCTTAAAAATGAAAAATTGTTCATGAAAACAACTTTCAATGATTTCAAAACACAATATTTTTTTGAACCTTTTAGAAATCCTATTTTTCAAAGTATTATTTCAACTTGATTTTTTTTTTTAAAATAATTATTTGGTTCTTGCCTGGTATTGTATTATTAGAGTTGTTTATTTACTATTTTTGAATTATTATCTTTCTTGGAACGAGTTAGTTTTTTTCCTTTTATTTCCTTTGATGGTAAACTTATTTAAACTCTATTTGTGTAATATACATTTTTTTTCAAGTGATCATAATAAGAAATCCTTGACTTTCTTCTCTCCCTTTTGTGTGTTTCAATCACATGTTCTCAAAGCACACACAAAAAATAATAATAATAATAAAATAAAATAAAAATTATATCATGTCTAATTATAAAATTTCACTAGCAGTAATCATGTCATTTTTGTTTTCAGATCTAGTATTGGATTTAATATTTGTTTTATTTGATTCGTATATATTTTCTTTTATTTGGTAGTTGTTTGTTGATTATTCATTATGACTGGTGAAAGAGATGATTCCCTTCGATCAAGTATGAGATTGGATGAAAAAATTATTCGTATAAGAGCTACTTGATGAAAATTTTTTTGAAAGGTAAAAAGATGTGATACTATATTATTGACACTCTAAGCAACCCAAAAACGAAGAGGATAAAAAAATATGTAGAACACTTATACATTTGGAAAGTAAATGAATGGAAAATTATTACTTGAACTAACAACTCGATTGAGAATTCGATAAGTACGCGATTAGTAAATTTTGAAACGGCTAAGGAAATTTGAGATAATTTGGAAAGATTATATACACAATCTAATTTTGCAAAATAGTATCGATTAGAGATTAATATTTGAGCCCTTGAATAGAAAAATATGAGTATTTAGGAATTTTATTCTACTATAACTAATCTTTGGGACCAAATATCTCTCCTGGAATCAGTAGAGCTTTAAGCTTTTATATATGCCTTGCATGGCTTGTAAAGAGGAACAACTAGTTCAAATTTTTATGGCCCTTCATAGTAATTTTAGGGCATTGCATGGGATAATTTTGCATCGTAATCTACTTCTCTCTGTTGATTAAGTGGTTAGTGAACTAATTACTGAGGAAATACGTCTTAAGTTTCAAGTAGAAAAAAGAATTCTTTCCATACCTCATACATTTTTTTTTGGAAGTACATACCTTCTAGGTCACCTTCTTAACCTTATAATTTTCATCATCATTGATACATACTCTTGCTTCCTTTAAGGAGTTTGATAATGAGATTATCGTCAAAAGCATTTGAAGTTTAATACTAAAATTATTACTTTATTTTTTAACATTGGAAAAAATGAAAAGTGTTGAGCTTGTATCAAGGAGGAATCATTTTTAAGAATTGTTTTAATAAAATTCTGTTTAAAAACTTGAATATAAGAAACAATTTTCTCATTAATTCTTTGTAAAGATAGTGTATTTCTCATTTTTAAAAATTATTTATTAAAATATTCTATAAAAAATATGCAAAAATACCATAAATTTATTCTTAAAAGAACCTATTTTTATAACAAATATTAAAAAAATTGTCATCCATGTTGAGAAAATAGTTTTTTTTTTTTGGTTTTAAAGAATGAAAAACCTATTTTCGGGAAAAGTTTCTAGACACATGGAAGAATTCCAGAACCATTGTCCTGACACCATATTTGACTCTTCAACGCATCCACCCAGTCCCCTTTTTCGACCTTAGAGAACAAGAGATGGTCGACTGCTTTCACAGCCAAAGGCAATCCTTGGCACTTATCCACAATCTGTCTGCCTATGGGTTCAAGCTCAAGGCGTGCGTTGGAGTCTCTATCTTGAAATGCATGCTTTCAAATAGGCTCCAACAATGTGGAGGGTTTAATTCTCCCAGAGGATGAGTGCAGACTGCACGCATAGTTTTTGCAACAGATTCATCACGACTGGTGACAAGAATCTTGCTTCCCTGTGCTGCACCTATGAGCGGAGTTCGTAGGCTATCCCAACTTTCCCAACCAAAGGACTCCACATCCCAGACGTCGTCGAGAACAAGGAGAAAATTCTTGTTAACAAGGCTCTCTTTGGGTTGACGCTGAAGCAAATCTAGGCTGTCATCTTTTGTAGGTCTACAACCGATTGCCGCAAGAATTGATTTGGTTACCTCGAGAAGAAGAAACTCAGTGGAAACACAGACCCATGCTTTCAAGTCGAAGTGTTCCTGCACTTGATCATTGTTGTAGAGAAGCTGAGCGAGTGTGATCTTGCCGGTGCCGCCCATGCCGACTATGCAGATCACATCTATGTCCTCCTCCCTCTTGCGTTATCAGAAAGCAAGCAGTTCACCATCTCCTCCTTAATTTCATCCCTGCCGTACACACAGGACTCATCCACCAAAGAAGTGGATGCTGATCTTGGTGACGGTTTCTCCCCATCACCTGCTTTCAGCCCAAGCCCATCTTTTTCTTGTGCAATAGCCTCAAGTTTAGCAATCATCTCCTTCACCTTGGACTCCATGCTTTGAGTAGCAAACGGAGCTAGCCTTAACCAAAGCAGAGAACTTGTTCCACACCTAATGAGTTCCGCCGGTTTGGGAGTCCGCAGCTTCGATCTTACAGCGCAAAGCGTTGGTAGCGATCTCCTTCAACAGGTCCTCCACATGAAAGACAACATCCTTAACCTGGACCGGCTACTCTTTGACTTGGTCGTTCGAAAATTGCTTCACCTCTGCATCATTGAGCACATTGGGGACAACCACTAATTTCCTCCTCAAGTCGTTAAGGAGCTCCTCGCTGAGATCCTGTCGCCGAATGAAGTTTATGAGCTCTGAAGAAGCCAACCTGTCGAATAGAGCTTGAAGCGAAGCCGAGAGGAGCGCGTCCGCAATATCTGTTTACTGTTGCTTTGCAAAAGGAGTTCAGTGATTGGTTTGTATTATCGCGATACCACAGAACTGCAAAAGACCGGTTTTGGATTACCAAAATGCAGAAGGCTGGGAGGAATGACGTAGGCAGAGTGTAAATTTGAAAAATTGATTTTAAGTGTTTTTTACTTATCCCACGTAACGAGGAATACTTTATTAACTATCTCACTTTTCTTATCCTAATGGGCTTATGAAGAGGTATGGAAGAATCTGGCACGCCCATACGCCCACTCCCATTTGAGTGGGGCTTTGGGGTGGTTGGGCTAGAATTCGTTAATGCACATTTCATCCGCACACGCATATGCAAATTTAGCTAATTTTTATAAAATTTAAAATAATTTTTTTAATTTAATTTTATTCCGTTAGTCTTTTATTTTTGATCGATTATTTGGGAAGAGTCTTATTCTGCTTACATATAGAGTTTTATTTTGTTTATAAGTAGAGTCTCATTGAAATTGTGTTAATGACCTATAAAAGTAGAATACTCCTCATTTTTTACATCAATTTTTTTAAAAGTCTTTCATACATCTATTTAGAGGAACATTTTAAAACTCGAATTAATTATTGAATCTTGAAGGTAAACTATTGGTACCTTAATGCTGCAACGAAATCATCTTTGAGGAGGGTAGAGAGAATACTTGTCACATCTCACCCTATCACCAATAAATTTTTTTATTATTCATTATGTTGTTTATTTGTGTGTTTTGGGCTAATCCTCTGTTTTCATACCTTTAAATGACAAATGACCAGTGGTGGTGGACCAGATGCCAAGATATTTGCCGAATGATTGATGGTGGTGACCCAGATGCCTAGACACTTGTCATGCACCATAGTTGAGTGGTCCCCAACTTTGTCAGGAAGGTGGGTGGAAATTTCTTTTTCCATTGGTCTAAAGTTTCTTTCCTCTTTCAATTATCTACTTTTTTTTCCCCTTTATTTTTCTTTTTCATCAACACATTTCTTCTTATATATATTTGTTTTAATATTATCATTCTTCATATTATTGAATTTATTACTGAATTTATCTTTTGAAAATACCAATTTAGTATCTTTCTAATATCAAATTTTCAGTATAAAAAATGAATCCACTTGTTAAAAAAGATAAATTAAATATCGTGTTTGCCCAAATATACTTATTTCAGTAGTTTTTCAACATGATTCATGATATAAGTATGCTCGATCTTACAGAAGAATTGTATAACATGCGGTTTCAGTCTGTCCAAAAAGCAAGTTTGAGAAGTATTTTTTGAAGAACAAAAATTTTCTTGTATACATTTTTCTCCTTTTCAACAATATAAATCATGCAAACATTTACACTTTCTTCAAGCTAACTTGCCATTGTGATGATGGTTACAATTAAAGGCTAGTCTGGAAGAGGGTAAATAGACTGCTTGTTATGAATGACAATTATCAACATATCTACTAATCATGAAGAATGTTATTGGTTATTTCTTCAATAGTTGGTTGTATCTAACTCATGCATATATTCTTGATAGAAGAGGAAATCTGAAGATTATTCATGAACAGCGATGCAACAAAACTAAGAGAGGAGAATGAGGAATAGTTTAGGGAGTGCATCTGTATAACAGTGACTGGAAGTGAACCTTACAAGTGGAAAGACCAAGATCTCTAGAGATTCCAAACATGGGATTGATGGATTCGAGAGTGCTCGCCAACGACCGTTGGTCCTATTTCACAATTGTCAGATTCAATCCCTAAAAATCTGTTAGGAACTTGAGGAGTAACAGCCATCTTTTAGAACATGTGGTTCTATGGTGAGCATTAACACATGAGGATTGTTTGTGAGTTACTTGCTTAATATCTGAAACCCTATTTATACAGTTAAAAGGTTGAAGGAGGGATTGAATATATTCTACCATGGCTGTTATATGTTCTCCTAGAAAAAGATAAACGAGTTACGCTGAGACCAAGAAGCTCACTTGTTTCTTGTAAGATTGAAGTTAGTGGCCCAAATTATCAATGTCTATGATAAATTATTGAACTAATCAGACATGCATTTAATTATGTCGGGCCAGCGGACAAAATTAATGTGGTAGTCATAATTATTGTAATCATGAAAACTTTAAGATACATATAATCCTGTTAATAATCCAAGGAGATTGGTTCACTCGTCGACTTCAGAGATTGGCCAAAGGAAGATAAGAGATTGAGATCAAGAAGAAAAATCTCCAGTAGTACTACTGCTTTTTCGGCTTGAAGAAGATCCAAAGGTTATGTGATATCAACCTCTTGAAAATGTGGTATTTTTTAATTTGGGCATGCGACATGTGACATAAAGTAATGGACTGGTGTTCATTAGCAATATCATCTAAATATCTAGCCTGTCTATACGATCAAAAGTCATGGATTTAAAATTGTAGAGTTGGTTTCATAAAAAATTTAACCTGGGTCCCATACATGTGATGGTCATAGCTGTACTAGGGTTCCTTTAGATAGTGAGTGGGAGTATGGACGATGAGGCATGTGAAACTTGCCTTGGTAAGTATATGCAGTTGAAACAACTTGTGGCATAAATAATTCTTCATGAAAATCTATCACTCTACATGATTTTTCTTATCTCAATACCGATATTCATGAAAACATCTTTTTCTTTGCTTCTAGCTGTTGCTTTCTCTATATATAGAGAGTACCACAAAGCAATTTGTGTGTAGCAAACTCAGAAATGGCTACTCAAGGACCTCTTCTCTTCTGTTCCCTTGTCCTAGTCCTCTCATTTGCCCATTGTCATGGCGCAAAGCCCTCAGCTATATTCAGCAGGCGTAGCTTTCCACCTGGTTTTGTATTTGGAGCAGCCTCATCAGCCTACCAGGTACCAGCCCCAACCATTTTCATTGGGTTTGGGCTCCAAAGTTTTCTCAATATATGATATAACTTGTCTACTATTATCTCAGTATGAAGGAGCAGCACATGAAGGAGGTAAAGGCCGGAGTATCTGGGATACCTTCACTGCAAAACATCCAGGTCCTCTCTTTCTCTCTGAACCCTGGTTCATCAGTTTGGCCTGTCAGCCAGAAGATTTTTTTAATTTTATTTTCTATCTTTTCAAAGGTTACAATGTGTTATATCAAATCTCCTTGTACATGAATTTTCTTAAAATTTTGACAAGTTATCTAAAAATACTTCAATGGTTTTGTCTGAACGATGTGACAATATTATAAAACTAAACCCCAACCCCTTAGAATTGCAGCGCATGGTCTGCTGTTGTTTAAATTTTTTCCATGGCCCCAAAAAGAAACAGTTTAAAAAGGAAATGGATGAAGGGTTGTTTGTCCCTGAGCCAGATTTAGCTGATGTTTAGTTCAATGAACTCTTCCATGTCCTTGGTGTTGACATTTTTACATTTCTTCCTTTCCGGTTTTTGGTTGCACAGGGGATAAAATTTCATCTTGTTTATAAAGATTAGTACCAATCCCAATACACGAGTATATATATTTAGTTAATAGTTAATACGATCCCGTTGATATAAGTACTTAAATCTCAAAAGTATACTATTATTTGTAAATTATCGATTACTTTTTATATACTATGTATTAGGAGAAAATGACCTTGATTCATTGCTATTATTTTATTCTTTCTCATTGATTTTACTTCAAATTGTTTGAAATATTAGCTATATCTTAGCTATTATTAAGTTTATTTTCTAGAGGTTATGGCCAAGACAAGGGTTATCTTTTTAACTAAGGTATAAAATTATTTAATTGCAATAATGGAGAAAATTTAAAGCTTTTCCTACTGATTTATCTCATCAAGTTGTTGGATGGTGTCCTTTAATTTGCTATAAATCGAACAAAATAACTAAAGCATACATGAATATGAAGGGAATAGAAAAAAAGAATTAGAGGGATCATGGAAATTGTCTACCAGAGATGGCAGAGGGACCTACTGGCTTATCAGTAACAGCAGGCTGGTCCCAACTGCCTGTAAATTTTCCCATGCGAGCTTTTCCAAAAGAAGTTAAACAAGAAAATTACACTTCAATGGATAATTTGGCCCACTGCAAAAGGTAGGATATGTATGGATTCAAACTAAGACAAAAGGATTGGGTGAAAAATGTGTATACATAACACAGATTTTTTGAAGTTAACATACATAATTCAAACTAAGGCCCCCCCCTTTTTTTCTCTTCTAATTATACAATATTCAAAAGATTTTGAACTCATGGGTTCAATACTTTTGATCAAAGACAAAATTCAACATAGATTTACTAATTGTATTCAATAAAATTTCTTAGTATTAATTTCTAAAAAGCGGTTTGGCACTGTGACAGAAAAGATCTCAGATGGGTCAACAGGAAATGTAGCCATTGATTTTTATCATAAATATAAGGTAAAACCCAATACAAATAATCTTTTGTCACTTGTGTCTGGACTAGTATTCATCCTTATGGTGACTAAATCCTTGTCATTCTCAAAAAGAACTTTGGAATTGATGTTACAGGAGGACATTAAACTGCTGAAGTTCATTGGCATGGATGCTATGAGATTCTCTATCTCCTGGTCTAGAGTACTACCAAGTAAGAGATCATCACTTTGGAATAATTTCTCAAGTTCCATATGACAGAAATTTGGTGGTCCATGACGATGGATATTTGATTGAATGATTGTGTGAGTAATTGATCCTTTAGCTAGGTTAATATATATGGAATTTTATTCTCAGGTGGAAGAGTGAGTGGGGGAGTGAACGAGGAAGGTGTCAAATTCTACAACAACGTCATCAATGAGCTCTTAGCGAATGGTCATTATCTATCTCCCTAAAAATTGTTTTGTTTTCTAAAATACATACCTTTTCAAAGAGACTCTCAAGCATGCTAAAAATGGAACAAGTTCAAAATTATTTCAGGGAAAGAAGTTCTAAGAACTTATCATTTTTTCACTCCCTAGCCTTTACCAATTTTTTCCTATCATATGTAGGGTTGAAGCCCTTTGTGACACTATTCCATTGGGATCTTCCACAAGCCCTTGAAGATGAGTATGGTGGATTCTTAAGTCGTAAAATAGTGTAAGTTGGCACATATGATCAAACTTACATCTATACATATCTTGTCAAAAAGACCCGCTATTCAATTAAAGGAAAAGCTTTGATTTTTGATATAGGGATGATTATCGTGACTACGTTGATTTTTGCTTCAAACAATTTGGGGACCGAGTGAAGCATTGGATCACTTTGAATGAGCCATACGTCTTTAACTACTATGGTTACTCAACTGGGACTTATGCACCCGGTCGATGCTCCAACTATTCTGGCACTTGTGCCTCTGGAAACTCTGCAACTGAGCCCTATATAGTAGCACACAACCTGCTCCTTTCTCATGCTGCTGGTGTGAAATTGTACAAGGAGAAGTATCAGGTCTTTGCTTACTTGATTCATTTCATTTTGAAGAAATTTAGCATATACGTTGAACTGAATAATTAAAGAGTTTCAGGCGATAAACATTTAGTCTCCGGTCTTATATTTGAATGTCTGCAGAAGTCTCAAAAGGGAATCATTGGAGTAACCCTAATATCAGCTTGGTTCCAGACAAAATATCCAACAACTGCAGGTGTCAGGGCCTCCCGTAGAGCTCTTGATTTCATGTTAGGATGGTGAGTGTTTTTATGCTACCAAACCTTTAATTAACCTAAGTTCTGATATCATATTAAATTATCAATTTGACGGGACAAACGTAACCTGTCACATAATAAACCAATATATGTAAACTCGTTCATATGCGAACATCTTTTCTCATTCATTTACTTCCATGTGAATTTTTCAATGACTGTTTTTTTTAGGTATTTACATCCAATCACATACGGAGACTACCCAATAAACATGCGATCCCTTGTGGGGCATCGAATGCCCAAATTCTCCCCACTAGAATCCGAAATGCTCAAAGGATCAATTGATTTCTTAGGAATAAATTACTACACTTCATATTATGCCACCACCTCCACATCTGCAGTTAACATGATGGAGCTAAGCTGGTCTGTAGATGGTAGACTCAATCTAACCAGTAAGTTTGAAAAACATAATCTTATGAGCATTGCTATGATTCTTGTTCTTGTTCTCCTTCATGCTATCCCTTTAAGAAACTGAACCATTTTCTTTGTGGCAACAGCGGAGAAAGACGGGGTTAACATTGGTCAACCAGTAATCTCTCTGTCCTTAGCCATCAATATATAATGCCTTAATTGAAACATGTAGTTATAATGCATAAATACCAAACATTGTCATGAATTCATTACTAAGTGATCTATGGTGTGCGATTTTGTAGACTCCATTGGGCTGGCTTTACATTTGTCCATGGGGAATTAGAAAACTTGTGCTCTACATCAAAGAAAAATACAACAATCCAACCATTTACATTACAGAGAATGGTATACTTAGTGGATTAATTATCAACTTACATTGTTTCTAAATTATGGAACGATGTTTTGACTTCATTTTAATATGATTCAAACTAATGTGTTATGGCCTTGTGCATGAAGGAATGGCTACAGCAAATAATGCTTCAGTGCCCATCAAAGAAGACCTCAATGATACCTTGAGGACAACATTCCACCGTGGACATCTGTACTATCTCTCAAAAGCTATCAAGTGAGTAATTAATTTCACCTCGCTCATCCATAATCCATGGATATGTCAGTGTTAGGCCTTTAGCCCAAGTATAGTTTGCCTTATTGAAGTTTATTTTCTCTATTTATTAAGTTTATATGCAAACTTAAAAAAGAATGTTTACATGTCAAGTTAAGCTTTTAAGTCAAATTGATAGCTTAATAATGAAAATCTAGAATACTTAATCAAGATAATACACTAGTATTAGCCTTGAAGTTTTTGGGGTGTTGTGTCGTATACTTGAAATTAAATCTCATCTTCATCAAGGTTGGTATTTATGGTATTGGGCCTAGGCTATAATAATACACCTATTAGGTTATCTTAACTTTCAATTGTTTTGAATATATTATTATTAATATAGTGCATGCATGTATGCAATTTTGGCAGGGAGGGGGTCAACGTGAAGGGATACTTTGTATGGTCTTTTCTCGATGACTTTGAATGGGACTCCGGTTTCGCCTTTCGTTTTGGCCTTGGTTACGTGGATTACAAAAATGGTTTAAAGCGATACCTAAAACACTCTGCTTATTGGTTTAAGAAGTTCCTCCACAAATGAAAAAAAATGTAATCCTAACTAAGTGGCTTTCATCACCTCCTATAATTTGGTACCGTTAAATTAGTATAAGTCATGTGCTAAAGAAGATCTTCAAGATCTTAACAATGAAAAAAACATTCATGTTTGTTGTACTAATTAGAGAATTGCTTTAGCCCCACTATATTAGTAATTAAAAGGAAACCTCTTGTCTTTCTCACTTCATGAGGAGTCTTCCCTTACTTCAAGAAAGAAGTGCTTTTTTGTCATTGTTGAAAACTCATGACAACATGTATAATCTTGGTCTAATCTTAGCCATGACTAAATATTTATTAACAATAATTCTATTACAAACACCTTTAAGAAAATCACCTAGCATTTAGATATGAACCAAAAAAGTTTATTTTAACAATTATTTTTTATAATGTATTATATGATAAACAAATTTAGAAAAATCAAATATCAATTGATTATTTAAGAATCACTTTAAGCTATTCTATAGGCTTTAAAAATGATTTTCAAAAGTTTGTCAAACATCTTATTTTTGTAAAGAAATGTATTCAAGTATTAGAAAGTATTTCTAACCTTTGCAAAATTACTCTCCAAGAGGCTCTAAAACGAACTGTGATTTCCTCTTGAATTGTATTCATTGTTTGTAATGCAATTTACATGGATGTAGTGAACTTTGATTAAAAAAAAAAAGGGCAAGTATAATAATAAAATATTAAGAAAAATGTAAATATCATTTTTTTTTTCAAATACTTAGAGAATTATATATGTGATTGGACACAACAATGGAGACACTCCATGGATGTAAAATAAATATAGGAAGTCAAAGAATAAACAAATTACAATACCAAAGCACATGTAATAAAACGATATATTTACATGATCATGCATAGCTTGTAACAATAAGATTACATTTAAAAAGAGATGTCTTCAAAAAATCCGTCCTAGGAATACAACATGACGCAATAGGCTACTCTTCATGTTTGACCCAGAAATTGAAAACATGAAATTGATACATATTGGAAATTACACCATGGCAAGAACATAAAAATGTGTCAACCTTATTACTGGAAAAATATTAAAAAAAAAAAAAAAACTATTAATAAAAGGACTGGAATTATAGCCAGCAACCATGTAAAGAACAAAACCAACAACAAACATCTGATTAATAATTTGTAGTAGACAAGATGTTGATACTAGATGCACTTTCATGGCATGTGAGGAGATCCACAAAGTTAGAAATAATCCTAGCGGTTCTTTGAGGCTGATTTGGGAGATGAAGGAGAATTTTGAACCCATTGTTCCTCTGATCAATGACCCTCTTATTTCACAAGTTGTTTAAAGACTTCTTGTACATCAACAATGCTTGACAAGGTAATGAAATATGAGGTCATCTTCTTCGTAAGAATTGCTCCCAAGGGTTTGATTAAACTTAATCCACACGTATAATTCACCTAGAAACACAAATTTGAGTTAGTTTAAGAATAATAACTCCAACACTAACATGTAATGGTACTACAACAATACTCAAGCATACTATCCAAGCATCTTGAACATATAAATCAATCATCTTGAATTGTCTTTTCCCATTATTTTAGGACATGAATAATGTCTTGACTATGTGTTATAATAACCTACCAAATAAATTATGTACTCGAATCATTTTTGAAGTTGTGATATCAAAAGAATTATATAAGAATAAGCTTAGAAGAAACACTGGTACGTTATCATAACGAACATTGTAATGGTTAGTTGAAAATCAAGACTTGTCATCTATACCTTGTCCAAATGATCAATGCTTCCAGATTTGAGGTTAAACATGCAACTCAATTATTTTCCTACAAATAATCATATACAAGTTTAGTTTATAAAATCCACTCCATAAAAGGTTTAATCAATGACAATTCTAAAGATATGAACAAACCATTGATGAGTCTTGACATATGTCGTAGGAGCTTGCAAATCATGAGATAACATTCATGAATCATCCATAATCTGTCAAGATCTGATTTTGAAATATTAAACAATATTCAGCTGATTCCTCAAGGTGGGAAAATAAATATAAACAATTCTTCCAGCAGAAACCGGTGAGGTGATCAATTATAAGCATGGTTCTTACGTGATGACAAAGAAAACTCCAGAGAAAACACTCAGCAGAGATTGAATTCATCAGCATACACATAGGAACATCATCTAAGCTGTCCAATCAAACATATCATTAGCAATACTATATTTTAGCAACTTGCTTCTCCACTAGCAAACGATACAATCCTGAGTTATAATATTAGACAAAGGCTTAGGTCCAACACACCTGAAGATTTGCCAACTCATGCACTTCAATATGTTGTTGTTCTATTGCCTTGAAGAACCAAACTACAAGAATTGAAATTTGGGCATAATAATTTTTATCAATTTGGTTGCAAGTAATAAGCTATAAAGACATTATGACAAGTGACAAAAGGTTAGAATGACAAACCTGAATAATAGAGACATATTGATGTAAGTGAACTTATTCCATATGCATCATCCATCCATAACTTGTAAAACAAGAAATGAAGCAAACATCAAAAGCAGGAAAAACGGTTGGTATTGCAGTCTTGAAATATACCGTGCATCGTACACTAGAATTAAAAGAGACGTCTTTTATGAATCAGTCGTCTGTGACTAGTAGATATGATTCTTGGGACATGAAGAAGTCATTAGGCCAATCTACACTTGCTTCCTTTTGGCATCCTTTGAGGCAGAGATTTCAAGCTCAGAAATGAACAACAACAAACTCTGTGGTGTGAAGTACCTACCCTGTCTACCAAAGTACAATCCCAGACTGTTAGATTTTCTAGTGTAGTAACACACTGAGCATCAACCTTGCATAAGATGAATGCATATTGGGCACAATCTTTTAAGTCCTTGGAAATGTGTGTGATCTTCATCCTCATTGCCTAACGGAAAAATGCAAATGAAGAAGATACTGATTTATTATAGGGATCTAGATCTTCCAGATACAGATGCAATGGCATGGATGTCAGCATAGAGAGAATAAATGTTGTTGTTGCTCTACTAATGTCACTACCCTGTCCACCCATCATTTTTTAGTTTGTGTACTTTCAAGAATGAGAAGGACTGGTCTTCCTAATTCTCCTTGTTTTGCCTTCTCCCCAAAACCAAATTGCTACTTAATGAAGAATTTGATTATCCATGTGCTCTTTACTCAAGTGATATATCGTTGTTCTATTGTACATAAGAATGAAAACATAAGAACTCAAAATACAACAATTTCTAACAAATTAAATAAACAGAAATACATTATTAAAAGCCAAAAGAGAAAAATGAATCATAAAACTAAATTATAAAGACATACTGTAGATCTCATGTAAAACCCAAAGAGAGCATAGCTTTGGAGTATGATGCAAGTGAGCTAGCCTTTTCTATGACCTATCAGCATTTATTTATGGGATGTCGAACAGTATTCAACCAATCCTCAATGTTACCCTTTTGGCATCGACATGAAATAAAATAAATTGTTCGATTCAATCCAGTCGAAAGAATTACAAGCATCATTCTATCCAAAAATATTAAATAAAATCATCCCATAACCAAGAAGATGACTTCCATAATATCAAAATGTTTTATGACTTGATATGCACAATACAAGTGAGATGTTGAGAAAAAACAAAAGAAACAACAATAACAACAACAACAAACTATTTTTAGTCCAAATTGCATTCATGGGTGGTCAAGAAAAACACACAAAAGTGCAATAAAAGGAACCTATTGCTTTATATGCACTGATGGAACAAACAGGAACTAGAACAATTAAGAGAGCATAAGGATCAATTGTGAAATAATAAGGAATGAACCATGGATTAGTTCCAAAACAAGAAGAGAGCTCAAGAGTGACATGCTTGAGCTAAAGAGCCTAGACCTTTATGAATCGTTCATCTGTTGCTATGCAATATAAATTTTGGGAACATAAGAAATCCTGAGCCAATCTTCACTTTTTTCTTTTGACATCTTTCCAAAGGTTAAATTGTTCAGCTCTACCATCACTCCTTTAGCATTAACTTGACAGTAATCACATCTACAACAAAATAATTAACCTAAGATATTTCAAACAAGTAGAATGGAAACACCCTGTAACAAGATCACTTTGGAGAACAATTGCAGGCATTTGACATCTACGAAAATGCAAATTTCACACTTCACAATTAGAAGCATTTATAAAATTGGTGCAGTGTGAACAACCATGACCCCATTATTGTGCATAATTGCTACGTTTGACATAATTACAAAAACAATCTCTAACCAAAAAAAAAAAATCACATTATAATTCATGACAGAGGACTGAACAAGGAAGTGTTTGTCAATCTTGTGTTTTGATTGGAATGATATATTAAAGAACAACCAAAAAGAGTCATGGTAATCTTTGGTTAGAGTGAACTCCTAATTATATGTTCTTTTAATACACAACAGGTAAGTAATGCTCACTTGTTCAACATGGTCATTGTGCTAATGCATAATGACAATTAATAAATAGAATTGTAAACAAGAGTATAACACTCTTTTTACACTAAAGCACTATTTTTGATAAATTTTTACACTAAAGCACTATTAACTTGATATCTCTTGTGCATAGCATACTTTAATAGACATTCCAAAAGACAACAAATAATGACATTGACGGTAAATCATCAAACTATTGATCCTCAAAATCCTTTAAATGCTAGTTCTCATTTGAAAGTTGAATGTAACCTTAAGCCATCCATAATTGTAGAATATTTGTTTCTCAATTTCAGTCTTGACAAAACAATGCATAATGAACAACATATTGTTTCAAATGGATTGACAATTTGTCATAACTTAATCTTATCACCAATAATATATTGTTTCCATCTTGAACCAACATCAAATTTCTATTATTTTTAATGGACAACCAGTAACTTTTTAGTTTTATAATGCAAGATTCTGCCAAAGGTCTTAGTGACTAGAGGAACTCCATCACACAATTTTACAATTTTTTTTTCCTATTGTTACAAAGTTTGATTTCACTTTTTCTTCTCATTCTTTAGATATGAGCCTTTCAAACAAATCCTAGGACTCATCTCCTTTTACATTTCAAAGCATATGAAGAATTTAACACCTATAATTAACGCTTTAAGTGATCACCAAGATTTTACTCCCACTGGCACCAACAATCAACATAGGTCTCAATCCATCCCATTTCTCTGGATCTTTGTTTCCCACATCACCTAACACAAGCAAGTACCTCTTTCCATTTAAGTTTTTCTAAAGGATTTTTGTCAATTGATCCAACTCTAAGTTCTCCACATCTTCATTAGTTGCAGATTTCATAATATTTCCTATATGTATTTTCACATCAAAATCATTATAAACACATGCTTACATCCTAAGATAAAAGTACTTTACTACCTTATCATCATTGTATACCAATTGAATAAGGGTGGTCTTGCCTAAACCCCCCAATACTAAATGGCAATAATGGAAAGATTTTCTTCATTGTTAGATTGAAATAACAATTTTATTATGTCCTCTTTGTCCTCATCTCTTCTCCTAATTTTTGATGTCAACACCATACAATGGGTCTTTCTCTCACCCTATTTTTAACCCCTTGTTAGTTGTGCATGTTTAAATAAAATGTAACTTGTTCTGATGACATAAAAAAGCCACTTACCTATCTTATTGTTCTTTCTCACAAATGATAGGTCGCACCAAGTCATTTGCATCATGGATAACATCTTTCAAACTCTTGATCCAATTTTCTATTGCTTGGTTTTCCTCCTACTGTTGCTTAACATTGAGAAGTACAACTCTGATGGTGGACAGTGTATTTGTAAACTTTGTACGGTTCCTTCGAACTCCACAAGCCAATTTCTTGGACAGCTAAAGAACCTAACTTGGTCAAAATTTTCTCAACAATACTAAATGGGATTTGTTGAGCCATCTTTTTAGAGAAACTGAAATGGAGAAGGGCAAGGAAATATTAAAAAATATGGGGGGTTGAGAGAATTGTAAGATATATCAGAATAAGATCTGATAGTCCTATGAAGGGTAATGGAATTCCAATTGATCTAGCATATAAAGACTGCATAGGACATGGCTAAACTAAGAGGAGTAAGCAAAGTATATCTCGAGGAATAAGCAAGCAAAGCATGTCAAAACCAAGACAAAAAACCAGGTGTGGGATGCCTTTATACTCAACATCAATACTATACAAATAGTACGGAAGAGTCCTCACACCAACAATGCAAATGAATGATGATAATGAAATTTTCTTTCAGTTTTTCAAAATGCAATCTCAACCCCATGAAGTTTTTGATTTTTGCATTTGATTTCCTTCCGATAATCTAGGGGTTTTAGTTTCCTTTCCACCATCATCATCAATATACATTTTTGTAGGGGTGTTTTCAGCAATAATTAGAATATTTTATTTTGATAAAATAAAATCCATGAAACAGTTACATTGATACTTCACTTACTATATCAAATTTTCACAATTCAAACCATCAAACCATTGAGGCATTGGTAGTGCTGATGGAGTTCGGAATGAGAGGAGCAGGGTGGTGAATGAGTCAACTTGGGAAAATGAGTGAGCTTGACTCAGAGAGATATGGCAGAATCAGAATGCACGCAGGGGCCAACCGTCTCCCATATTTGATTTCAAATGTCTTCTAGAAAAATTCTTTCCTGGAAATATAGGAAATGGCAGTAGGAGAAGTGTAAAAAAACTGCTAATGGAAGGGACAAAAGTATACCATCCAACATGAGGCGATATTCAAGTACAAACTCTTCCAAAGGCATCAGGGTTCAAAGTATTGGCCGAGTCCGGTACAACTCGGCCGAGTCGTATCCGCCTCGACACCTGCCGCGATGAGACCCATACTAGATACAGTATAATGCACGAACTCGGCTGGGAATCGGTTAGACTCGGCTGACTCATCTGAGTTTCCGAGTTAACTCGGTTTACTCAGAGAATTTTCAAATTTTATTGCCAATCACAATAAAATATCAGAACATTTTCATAAAATACATAAAAAATTAAAAAATTAAAAATTAAAAATTAAAAAATCACAGATTGCCCTTTCAAAAGCAAACACCTATTCTGAAATTTTAAACCATCAATGAGAAGATCAAAGAAGATGAAGAAGAAAAAACCCAACCCATGACCCGTTCGGAAATAAGCAGAGAAACCACCGAAGGATGAGGCCATGATTTAGGATTTACTTACCCGATTTTCCTCAAAATCGAGCATTACCGGAGGGTGGAGCTTTGGTGTCGGCGGTGGTGACTCGTCAAGTGGACTGAATCTTTCACCGGCGACGTCGACAAGACAACCCCCTCACAGTCAGATTGCTCTCCCTCCCGTGTTGGGTCTTGCACGGTTGCAAATTTGCAATTGCAGGTGGTGTTGTGGGTCTTGACAGCAATATCTGGGGACGGGATGATTGAATGCATCTGTCCAGGCAAAACTTAGGGCTACGCTCATTCGGCTAATTATGGGCTAAGCATGGGTCGACCCACTTTTTAACTATTAACTGTAACTGGGCCGTTCTCTGATTTATGTCATAAATCTCTTCATCTTCATCAAATTTTATAACTCGGAGATTTTTAATTTATACTCCATTTAATAAAGTTTAAGTTGGTTTCAAGTTTCACAAATATAATTTTAAATATTATATATTCTATATATATATATATATATATATATATCTTCTTCCCTTTTCTTTTTTTAAGTACAAATTATTTATCCTTTTTATTTTTCATCATCTTTATTTTTACAAATTAAGTAAAATGTCTCATTTATATATTAAAAATGTTAAACTTTATTTTTAAAAAATTTATTCTAAATAAAATATTATTTACAATTATTTTTGTAAAGTGTTATTATTTATTTTTAACAAAAGAATTAATTACACTTTCATAAAGATATCATTATCCATACAATGTATGATTATCAAATTAATCATATGTCATTTAATAAAGTTTAAGTCGATTTCAAGTTTCATTTAATTTTTAAAAATTAAATTAGAAGTTATTAAAAATGACAAATAATTTTGAGCTAAATGTGAAAAAAAAATGTTTTATTAAAAATTTCAACTTATTCAATTATATCTATTTTTAAAATTTATATAATATTTTTATAATTTTTAATTATCTTATTTGGCGTATCACTCAATACTGAACCGAGACATCGAGACCGATATGCCTCGTAACCCTCCGAGTTAACGATCAATACCACGAATTTGAATCATGAAAGGCATTGATCAAACTTGTGGACACCTATAATTTACCCTGAAAAAAAAATATATGATAATTTCCAAATTATAAAAGTAGTTCCTTCACAAATACATAAAATGATAATATGAGATATTAGTGATATACTTTTCAAGCATCTTCAATTGTATGAGACATACAACAAGCTCTTGGATGAAGCATATCCTTTATTATTTTGAAATTTTTGATATTAAGAACCGCATAAACTAAAACAAATAAGAAATTATTATTAAAAAATAAATAAATCATAATTATACACATAGAAACACAATGACAAAGAACACTTTTGGCGAAAATTTTACACTTTGCATCTACCAACTTGCTCCTCCTGTGAAATTAAGAAGAAATGAAGGAACAAAGAAATTTATTATCCACCTACGTAATGGAAGCAAAAGAAACAGCCATCAAAAGTAGGAAAAGAGGTTAACATTGTAGACTTGAAATATATGTGAAAAACATACTGGAACTGAAAAGATGGAAGTTCTCCATGAATTAGCAATTTGTGAGTAGTAGAAATGAATTCCTAGGAAATGAGAAGCAATGGGGCCAATCAACAGCTGCTTCTGATTTCAAGCTTGGTAATAATGAATGATAACAAACTTAGGTAGTGTTTATTTTTTAATATTCTATTTTTATTAAATATTAAAAAGTAAAGAAAAACCAATACAATATTTTTTCTATTAAGAAAAAGTCAAATATTTTGATTTTTTTATTTAATAAAAAGTTTATAATAAGTCATGAAAAAGTAAAAAAAAAAAAAAAAAAAGCAATCGTAGAGTCTCAAAGCAAAAAGCTGAAAAAACAAACTTAGTGATGTGAAGTACCATTCTAGTATGTCAAAGTCAGCAGCCAATCAAGTAGAGTCCTAAGGTCTTAGATTTCCAGAGCATTGACATGCTGAAGTCTTTGAGAGAAGCATCAACTTTGGACCAGGTCAAGTACTCAAAATTGCATGCTACCTTCATTCGTGTCCTCTAACGAGGGAATCTCTCAGCAACAAAAAATTCTAGAAGTTTTCAAGTCTGATATGTGAGACAGATTTCTGCCATCATTAAAAACTGGATATCTAGACTCCATATAAATAGGCAATGACATGTCATGCTTACCACAATTAAGAAAAATTGAGGTGTTATACAAAATCAAAATCCTGATCAAGACATGGATACCAAAATGTTGGTGTTGTTACATGCTCTGCTAGTGATACTACCCTTCAACCATGTCTCTTGAAGCTTCTCCAGCATGAATTTCTCCTAAACCAGATTGTCTCTCAACGAAAATGAAGAAGACATGACCCTGTTATCCATGTGCTCCAGACGATTTAGATTCCCAAGGTCGAGAGACTTGAGAGAAGAGAATTGACCAACTGTTAGATGGATTCAGTAAAATTTGCTCCTTGCTCAAGTGGTATGTTGTGGTTCTACTGCAAATGAGAATCAAACATCAAAACTCCAAGTAAGATATAACATCACTTTTAAATATGTTAAATAAGAGAGATCAAATGATCAAAAGAAAAAGGAGAGAAATGAAGGTAAACCTGAATAATAAAAACTTGTTATTGATGGACTGCAAAGCCTAAAGAAAATGTATGCTTAAAGAAGCATGATGCCAAATTTGAGGAGACAATTTTCAAACTTTACTAATCTAAGTATGTTGTAGAACAAGTGAAGTGTAAAGAAAAATGAAAAAATTACTTCGTTTAACAGCTACCCTTTAACATAATTACAAGCATGATCTGTAACCTATTCGCCAAATTATAATTCATAACACCAGAGAGGACTAGCATAATAAGAAGTGTTTTTGTCTATTTTGCGTTTTGGTTAATTAGAGTGATATCTTCAAAAATAACAAAAAGCAAAGTTTATTGTCAAATATAAATATAAACTACTTTATAAGACTCTTAACAGTTCAGTATTGTGAAACCAGAAAGATATTATGGATATCATAATAAATTGATATTTTGACAGACAGAAAGAGCACTGCAGATTTGTATTCATAGGTTGTAAATGTGCACACAGAACAGAGTATAACACTCTTAGCTTAATAATGATCATAAAATAACAAGAAGCAAATCAATTAGAAGCTGGAGGAGAGATTGGATTACAAACCTGAAATATATTGTGAATGAGACCATTGAAGAGCAGGCATCCTTCTGATGGCTCCTCACTATCAATTTTAGGAACATGTAAAATCTTAGGCCAATTTTCACAGGTTTCCTTTTAGTACATTTCTGGTAAGTACCGGCAACCATAGATTATCAGTTTCTGTAAAGGGTTGATTGAACACATCCCTTGGAACTGATTTTAATTTGAGGCATTGAAAATGATGTAGTGCTTCCTACCGTCTGGCAGAGCTACTAGACCAGAATAACTGAGAGAGTTTCCAGAGAGGTAACATGTTGAATCTCCCTTGGGAGACAGATAACTTTGGAATTGAAACAATTTCCACGTATTGTGCACAAGCTTCTAAGTCCTTGAAATTTCTTGACAGTGTCATCATCATCCCCATTATCTGAAAAACCAAGCTTCCTGCTTGACACAAATAGGCCATGAGAATCCGTGATTGACAAATTGTTGAGACAAGTGATGGATCCCAGTCCTTCCTCAGGCAGAGATATTAGATCACCTCTTCCACAAATATCCAGCATCTGCAGTGAAGAAGAGGCAAACATTGTTGGCCACAATAGCTCTTTATTGACATCACAAAGGTATAGCCCCTCAAGACAAGGAAATGAAGACAGACAATGGATCTAAATGAGAAAGAGAAGAAGATGAAGACATTTTCAAGGATGTCAAGTTATGGCAATCATTGATCTCTCATTCTGAAAGACAAGTTATGTGATACGTATTTCCTCCACCATCCTTCCAATTCAGAAACTCAAAAATTTGGAGTCCTTTAAAAGAAGGGAAGAATGGCATTGCTGATGAAGACTCCTTCATATACTCCAGCTCAGTTAGATTCCCTAGCTCCGATAGCAATTAATAAGAAGAGATAAACGATCAAGAACAGAAGGATGAATGAATTTGTAAAATGAGAAAATGAGCATGGTCCTAAAGTGTTAGGACATAGAATTCCTCTTCATCCCAAAAAATCTGACTTGCAAAATTTCCCTAAGATGAGGACATAGAATTCACAATCACTAATATCTGCACTTGGGATATCTAGACTTGGACAAGTTGATAAAGATATTTTGGACTTACCAAAAATTGAGAGATGAGGTGTTGCTACCCTTTTTCTAGAAGAGATGTCAGATCCATTTATGCCTCCAATATGTATTGACTTTAAAGGTGACACAAGAAGGGAGTATAGATACTGTTGATCCTCAAGACACTCATGCAATGGCATGGATGTCAGCTCAGGGAGGATAAAAAGAAAGGAAATTGTGGCAGGAATGAAGGACGTTGTTGTTCTGGCAGTGTAACTAGCCCCTCCACCATTTGTTTCAATTTGTCAACTTTTGAGTTTTTTCATCATGGCAGGAATGAGAAGAATGGTTCTACTAATTCTCCTTGCTTTGACCCCTCCTCTAAAACAAATTATAACAATTTTTAATAAATTAAATAAGAGAAAGCAAATGATCAAAAGCAAAAGAGAGGAATGATTATAATTGATAGAACTGTAAGTATGATGTTCTTAGAATTGTAAAATAATGAAAAGTGAGCCCAGAAAAAAAAGAATACAAGTAGAATTGCAAACCTGAAACCTATCACATGGCGTGCTAGAATTAAAGAGCTCTCGTTTATGAATCAGTAATCCATTGCTAGTCAACATCAATTTCAAGAACCTGAGAAATACCGACCCAATCTTCAGTTTTGCCTTTTAGACATCTTTCAAATTAGTATGGATAATTCTAGATTATGAGACTGCAAATTAGGCTATTAGCACCTTTGACCTTATGCATACTTGATAGAAGTGTTCAATGTCACCATTATACCATTTGTCTTTGACTTGATAGCAATTACAGCTGCAATAAAATAGTTAATCTAAGAAATTTTCCAAACATGTGGAATACAGACACCAAATAACTAGACATTTTGGCAAACAATGTCCACTAGCAATTGATATCTTTGAAGAGATGATAGATTTCAATATTTACTAATTTAAGCATTTTATAGGGCAGGTGGAGCAACCAAAAATGAGATGAAAGTAGTGCCAATGATGTCAAGTTAGTGCCATAGTTGACATCTAATTTACAAAGACAAGGAGATGAAGGCAAACTCAATGATGTCAAGTTATGGCATTCTGTGATACATATCTAATTGAGAAAGTAAGGGAGATGAAGGCAAATTCAAAGATGTCAAGTGATGGCATTTTCTGATATATATAATTTAGAAAGACAAGGAATTGAGGATGTACCCCACTGCAGTTGGATTCTCAAGTTTCAAAAATTGTAAAAAACTGGTTTTGGGCCACCCCAATAGTTTAGAGACCACCCATTTTCTTGCAGCCACCAATGATCTGTCTCCCACCAATAATCAGGCTTCCCCAATATGGTCTCAAGCATTGAAGGTATTGTTTTCCCTCAAATTTTCTTCCTTGGATTTCAAGCACTGTAAACAGAGTCCAACAAACTTAAAGGTTTTATAGAAAAATCATGAAAGATGAATCCATCAAAAGTGGGAAAAGATGTAGCATTGCAAACCTGAAAATTGTGGATGACACTCTTGAACCGAATAGAGTGGAATTCCTTCATGCAGCAGTGCATGATAGAATGCCAATAAGAGTTGTTTGGACATGAGCAATTGTAAGTCTGCACAATGTTTCTTTTGGCAATTTCCTTACAGCAGTGGACAATTGAAGATTACAACTCTGAAAGGGGACATGAAAATATTAATGAAAGGAAAGAAGAAAAACAAGATAAGGAAAATGATTTTGACGTATTTGGTTTACCAAAAAAAAAACAAAAAAATAAATAAATATAATTAAAATTAGTTAAAAATCTTTATATTTTTAAATTATTTAATTTTTATACAAAAGAGAAAAAATACGCTCAATGAGTTTGAAAAAGGCATGTGAAAATAATTTATTAACTTTAAATTATTTTTTTTTCTTTTATTTTCTTTTCGTCAAAATTTCCATGAACCATAAGATTAAGTGAACCAAAAAATTTAAAAGAGAAACATAATTAATTTGGTATTTCATTAGAGTAATTTGGTATTTCATTAGAGTGCAAGTATGATTTTTTATAGTGTTAATAATTGACTCAAAAATATAAAATTATGAAATTCTACTAATCAAAACATGTTATCAAGGACATAAAGTGTGACAATAGAGAAAATTGATTGTACAATAATAAAAATGAAGCCATAAAAAAAAAAAAATTTAAAAAAGAGAGAAGAATGGTTGGCATTTCAGACCTGAGATATATCTTAGTAGATGGAAATTTGTCGGATATGAGCAATCTTGGACCGATCTTCAAGCTTGAATCTAGGGCACCCCCAAATCTCCAGCATTGAAAGGGAAGTTAGGCTGCTTATCCAGTCTGGTAAAGTGGTGAAATCATCACAAGAAGTAATTGAGAGAGTTTCCAGTGTGATAACATGTTGAAGCCCCTTTGGAAGAGACACCAGTTTTGGAATTCTGCTAATAAGTAGTTTACGCAAGCTTCTAAGCCCTTGAAATTGCAAGCCACCATCATCATCCTCTTTATCTGACAAGTTGAGCTGCATGCAGTTATCAATTCGTAACTCCTCAAGGTGAATCCCTTCAAACAGATCATCTGGCAGAGATACCAGATCATTTATCTCCCAAATATCCAGAGACTTCAATGAAGAAGAGACCAAAATAATCTGCCATAGTATCTCTTCACGGACACCACCCAGCTTTAGTTTCTCAAGACAAGGTAAAGAAGGCACTTGCCGTTGCAGTTGGACGGTTGTTAACTGATCGCACCATTTGATATCTAATTCAGAAAGAGAAGGACACGAAGGCAGTTGCAGGGATTTCAAGCTGTGGCAGCAGATAATAACTAATTTAGAAAGATGGGGAGATGAAAGCAGTTGGACGGTTGTTAACTTACCGCACCACCAGATCTCTAATACAGAAAGAGAAGGACACGAGGGCAGTTGCAGGGATTTCAAGTTTCCGCAATTCTCAATAACTAATTTAGAAAGATAGGGAGATGAAAGCAGTTGGACGGTTGTTAACTGATCGCACCGATCGATCTTTAATGTAGAAAGAGAGGGACACGAAGGCAGTTTGAGGGTTGTTAACTGTTCGCACCATATGATCTCTAAGTCAGAAAGAGAAGAACACGAAGGCAGTTGCAAGGATTCCAAGCTTTTACAATCCCAAATAACTAATTTAGAAAGATGGGGAGATGAAAGCAGTTCGACGATTATTAACTGATCGCAATGCGAGATCTTTAATTCAGAAAGAGACGAGCACGAAGGCAGTTGCAAGGATTCCAAGCTTTTACATCTCCTAATAACTAATTTAGAAAGATGGGGAGATAAAAGCAGTTGAAAGGTTGTTAACTGATCGCACCCACAGATCTCTAATGTAGAAAGAGAGGGACACGAAGGCAGTTCGAGGGTTGTTAACTGATCGCACCAATTGATCTCTAATTCAGAAAGAGAAGAACACGAAGGCAGTTCGAGGGTTGTTAATTGATCGCAAAACGAGATCTCTAATTCAGAAAGAGAAGAACATGAAGGCAGTTGCAAGGATTTCAAGTTTCCGCAATTCCCAATAACTAATTTAGAAAGATGGGGAGATGAAAGCAGTTGGACGGTTGTTAAATGATCGCACCAATCGATCTCTAATGTAGAAAGAGAGGGACACGAAGGCAGTTCGAGGGTTGTTAACTGATCGCAATACGAGATCTCTAATTCAGAAAGAGAAGAACATGAAGGCAGTTGCAAGGATTCCAAGCTGTTACAATTCCTAATAACTGATTTAGAAAGATGGGGAGATGAAAACAGTTGGACGGATGTTAACCGATCGCACTTTTTGATCTCTAATAGAGAAAGAGAAGGACACGAAGGCAGTTGCAGGGATTTCAAGTTTCCGCAATTCCCAATAACTAATTTAGAAAGATGGGGAGATGAAAGCAGTTGGATGGTTGTTAACTGATCGCACTGATCGATCTCTAATGTAAAAAGAGAGGGACACGAAGGCAGTTGCAGGGATTTCAAGTTTCCGCAATCCCGAATAACTAATTTAGAAAGATGGGGAGATGAAAGCAGTTGGACGGTTGTTAATTGATCGCACCAATTGATCTTTAATGTAGAAAGAGAGGGACACGAAGGCAGTTCGAGGGTTTTTAACTGATTGCACCCACAGATCTCTAATGTAGAAAGAGAGGGACACGAAGGCAGTTGCACGGATTTCAAGCTTTCACAATTCCAAATATCTAATTTAGAAAGATAGGGAGATGAAAGCAGTTGGACGGTTGTTAAATTAGGCAAGGCACGTAGCTTGAGTGTTTTAAGAGATGGGAAGAATGGCTCTGCTGATGAAGAGTTTTCAAACATGTATTCCAGCGCATCCAGATATTCAAGATGTAGGGTCTGAAGCATAGTCAATTCTCCTAATCTGCGAGGCATATAATTCAATCTGCTGCATCCACCTATCTCGAGGTGCCTCAAGTTAATCATTTTTCTTATATTTCTTGGCAATTCTTTAAGATGTTCACATTTCCAAAGTTTCAACGTCTGCAGATTTTGTAAGCTTGTAAAACCACTAGGAAGTACCTCAAATTCACCATAAGAAAGGCTGAGATACCTCAAATGACCCAATTTAATTACAGACTTTGGCAATTTTGTAAGCTTGAACCTCGCCGCATCTAAGCTTAATGCTCGTAAACACTTGCAATTTAGAACAAGTGTATTCACCATAGAATTAGCACAAGGATCATACTCACTGTTTGAGGGTATAAATAAGGTTCTCATGGATTTTCCCTTTAAAACCTTCATTGCCTGACTCCATCCTAAAATTGATACATGATAAATTCTTTCCGGGATAGTTTTCACATCATTTGTTAAAATAAAGATCTCAGACTTCACAATAAATTGTGCCAGATCATGGATAAGGTCATGCATTTTGCAACTTATTATATTATTGTTATAATTTATTTTAACCTCTTGAAACATTGACCGTGATAATAACTCCTTGAAATATTGATCACCAACATCCTCTAAATGTTCATTTTCATCTAAAGGTTGAATGTAACCTTGAGCCATCCATAATTGTATCAACATTTTTCTCTCTATTTCATAGTCTTTTGGAAATAATGCACAATAAGTAAAACACTGTTTCAAATAATTTGGTAAATTATCATAACTTAACTTTAGTACCAATAATATGTTGTTCCCATCTCGAAGCGACATTAGATTTTTATTTTTTTTTATGGACAACCATTTACTTTCTTCGGTTTCAAAATGCAATATTCTTTCTAACGTTTTAATTACGAGAGGGACTCCATTGCACATTTTTGTGATTTCTTCTCCTATTTGTAAGAGGTTTGGATGTGTATTTTGCCTATCATCTCCAAATGCTAGACTTTTAAACAAAGCCCAAGATTGACCTTCGTTTAAGCCTTCCAAAAGGTATGGGGAATCAATTCCCATAGTTGAGGCAACTTTAGAGTTTCGAGTAGTCACTAGAACTTTACTTCCCGTAGCACCAACTTTCAACAAAGTCCTCAATTGATCCCATTTTTCAAAGTCCTCATTCCAAATATCATCTAGTACCAACAAATACCTTTTTTGAGTTAAGTTTTCCCTAAGTTTAACTTGTAGTTGATCCAACTCCAAGTTCTCTACATCGCTACATGTTGCAGATTTAATGATGTTTCTAACTAGGATTTTCACATCAAAATCATCAGAAACACATACCCACAACCTAAGATCAAAATGCTTTAGCACCTCCTCATCATTGTATACCAATTGGGCTAAGGTGGTCTTGCCTAAACCACCAATACCAACAATGGCAATAACAAAAAGATTTTCTTCATTGTTTGATTGCAACAATAATTTTATTTTCCTTTTATCTTCATCTCTTCCTATAATTTCAGACATCGATACAAAAGAGTGGGTCTCTCTATCTCTATTCGCTACCGGCATGCTAGCAGTCGCCCTTCGATTGAAATTGAACTTAGAGATATCATTTGCAATGCCATCTAGCCTTCCTCTAATATCTTTGATTCTATGACCCATTCTAAAATGAAAAGAAACCTGATTTGAAGATGAGAAGAAGCCACTAACCTGTCTTGCCATTCCTCCTCGCCTCAATTCATAGGTTCTAAAGTAATCCAACAAGTCATCCGCATCATAGATGACATCTTTGAACCTCCTCACCCAATTCTCCACTGCATGCTCCCTCTCCTGCCGCTCCTCAGCATCCAGAAGCACAGCTTTGATGGTGGTCAATGTGTCCCCAAGCTTTTTCAGCTCCTCTCTAACACCACAGGCTAATCCAATTTCTTGGGCAACCAAGGAGCCCAGCTTAGTCAAGATTTTCTCAGCAATGCTGAAAGGGATTTGTTCAGCCATATTTCAAAGAAACTGAGATGGAGAAGGCCAATGAAAAATTATGAAAGGAGGGAAGTTGAGATAATTGTGAGAGAAATTAGAACAAGAACGGAAAGTAGTGTGATAGCCTGAATTAGTATGCTCTTAATATGGTAAAGAAGGAGAAGTTGTGAAAATGAGTATTAGAAAACGAAGTGATATATAGGCATCAGGAGGCGTGCAGAGTTCACAAGTGATAGTTGGGACCAACGGCTAGTTTGACAACTTAATACTTATTATACATGCAGAGAGAAGCAGGAACCAACGGCTAGTACAACGGCTAGAACAACTTCAGAGAATCATGCAGCAGTTGAAATCCATTTGAAGTTTCGATTTCAAAAATTAAAATTTTAGTTTAAAAAAGACAAGAATTAAAAAGGTATATAATACAATCTAAAATAATATTAATGTAATATTTAATTTATATAAAAAAATTTATATATTTAATAGCATGACGTAATATTTTTGTATTTAAAATTTTAAATATTTTAATCATTATTAAAAAGAATAAAAATTTATCTATTAAATTATAAATTATAGAATAGTTTTCAAATAAATCTTAAATAAAACAATGATATCTTAATAGTAAACATTATAATCCAATATATTTTTATATATTTTTTTTTATTATTTCTGTAAATTAAGTACAAGGCAAGATATTTTATTAAAATTAAAAAGACATTGGGAGCTATTTTTCTTTTTCAAAAACTAATATTTTGTGGCAAACTCAATTATTAAAATAAAACCCCATATTTATTTATTTATTTGAAATGGGTTTGGACCGTTTGGTAGAGTGATGATATGTGGGTTGGATGATTGAATTGTGAACGGTGAATTGATGTGAAGTTTCAGGATTTTAAATTCAAAGATGTATTGACATTGGGGCCATGTGGGTGCTTTTCTCAACAGTGATTTTGTAGAGTAATGGGTCAAAATGGCCCTTCCCTGAAACAAAATGTTCAAAATGGCCTCCTTTTCAAACTATTGTTCCCTTTTGAATCCACGTCAGCATACAAAGTAATTTTTTATTCTTTTTAGTTTTTACTTTCCCAAACTTCAGCTGCATATTTACTTTCCCAATCCCAAACTTCCATCCGAGCTGCTCTCTTCCCCCGTGCTCTGCGTGTGGATTTTTCGTTAAAAACCCTAGCCCCACCAGTGGGCCACTGAGGGAGACGTTGGAGCTACAGCTTCCATCCGAGCTGCTCTCTATTCCCAGCCCGTGCTCATTTTTCCTTAAAAATCCTAGCCCCACCAGTGGGCCACTGAGGGAGACGTTGGAGGTTGAGGTTAGTGTTAATTTTTTTCAGATCTGAGCATTTTTTTATCATGTGTTGTTAGTATTTTTATTTTTCCCGTTGGATGCTGAGAAAAGTGGGAAACGAGAATGAAAACAGAAAGAAAAAAATTCTTGATTTTTCCCGTTTCTCAGTTTTGAGTTAGGGTTCTTGAAATTTAAATCCAATGGCACAACAGCAAAGAGACCCCTAAAACGGATCCAGAAAACGCAGAGAGCAAAAGAAAAGCAATTTTTTTGGTTTTCCTTGGGGGTTTTGCATGGATTTTCTCGGAAATCAAACGAGGATGAATTTTCCCGGAAATCGAATCGGGCATGGATTTTCTTGGGAATCAAAGGGGGGTTGTAAAAAAAATAATAATAACATGATTAGATTAGTACCTGCGAGGATTGAGAGTGGCAGAGTGAGAGAAGGGCTTTTTTAGGGATTCTCCCGGCTGGAGGGCAACTTCAGAAAAGGGGTTCTTCAAGCCCGACTGAGAGAAGTGGGTGGCCTTTTGATTTTTAGATTTAATACAGTTAAAAAAAAAAAAACAAATCATGAGAACAATTTTATCTCATCTTAATAGAATATATTATAATTTTTAATAAATTAAACATTAAATAAAAAAGATATTAATAAAAATAATTTTTTCATATTATTATTATGAAATTTTCCTGTGGAATTATTATTATGGGTTTGTTTTGGTATTGGTATATCAGCTTATCACTTTTCCTATGGAATTAACTGAATTTATTAAATTTATATTAATATTATTAAATTTTCCTATTGATATTAAGTAAATTACTAAATTTATAAAATATTTATTTATTTGAGTATTTAAAGGAATAAATGAATATAAGAATTAAATTTTGAAGGTGTAGTAGAGTCATTTTTATAAATATATTATATTTAAATACTTCACTTTTAAATAAACTTTATAAAATATAGTATTATTTATTTTTATTTTCATATTTTCAATTGCTAATTTACTTAATATCTTGTTTTTGTTAAAAAATATTATTTAATTTCATGACTAGTTAACATAATACCACAGTTATGCATGATGGTCATTAATCGATTATCAAATTTCAATTAGAAAAATTTCTCTTTATCCATCAAAAAAAAAAATTTCAATTAGATAATTGCTGGCTTTTGAATAAGACAAGGGGACCCACCCTAGTAACCGTTAATTATTCAAATCAAAAGGGTAGTTGGTTGGTTTGAAATTTGAAACTTTGGAATTGGAATAGTTGTTTTATTGTTTGTTTTTTATATTGAGTGGAAAAATCAAAGTAAATACTTAATAATGGATGATAATAATAATATGTTAGAGGCAATTAGTGACATTAGATAATATTTGTTATTATGTTAGAGGTGATTGATGAATTATATGGTGTTTGTTAATGAATCCTGATAATAAAAGTTTCTAGAATGTTAAAAAGATAAACATAATTTTTAAAAATATTTAAATATAAATTTTATACCTTTCAATGTAATTTATCTATATTTTGAAAATACAAACTTTTATTAAAAAACATACGATAAGATAATAAAATAATTACTTATATTTTATAATTCATGTTTAGAAAACTTCTAAAATATGAGTAAACATTTTTTTTTTTAAAAAAAGCCAGATTCTTAAAGTACAAACACTTTCTCTTTAAAAAGACTTTTGTATTTGGTTATATAAAAAAATTTACTTTTTATTTAATTATAATTTTTAAAGATTTCAAAATTACCCATACTTTTAATAAAAATATTATTAAAATAAAATAGTAAAAGTAAAAAATGAATGGTCCAACTCTACAAAAATCTATTCTAAAATAGACCATATACCTCATGTTTGATGACTCCACTTAGACTACTAGATTATGGATGTGATGGGAGTGGAGGAGGATGAAAGGGAGGCCAAAAGTGAACCCATGTGGAAAAACTTTGATTATGGGTTGGAGAAATTGAATGTGGGTAGGGATCATATTGTTTATGTGATCCTTTGTCAATTGGGTTGTACGTCATTTTCGTGATCCAAAAGTTAATCATCCTAATTATCAATTTAGAAAAATAAACTAAACGTGTTTGCAACCTAAACACATGTAATATCATCCTACTCTTTGCTTATACACTTATTTGCTTATAAATTGCTTTCATTTGAGTTGAATTTATTATTTAGACATGAAGTTTTGTTACATTCCAATATTTCAGGCTCGTTCTTCTTCAGACCCACCATCAGCCCAACCCCTTACCTCTTCAGACCCACCATCAGTGCAGATTGACACATCTACTTAGCTAGATTTACCGTCGGCCATTCCGAGGGGCAGGCAAAGCCTACGTCGACCTAGATTGCTACCTCCACCACTACCTCTATTTCCGGCTCCAGCCCCATCGCAGATAGATGTTCCTCATGTGTCACATGCAGTACCTGCTACAGTTAAAGAGGAATGTCCAAAAAAGAAGAGAGTACTAGTTACACATAGGTTCTCTCCTTATGGAGGCATGTGAGATTATATATGTTTTTTATTTTCCACTATATTACTGTTTAGTGTTTATTTTTTGTGACTTTGATTAAACTATAAAAAATTACATTTTGTAGTAGACTATTTGTAATTAATTTCATTAACTAATTTTGTCAAAAAATTTATATATGATAACTACGGCTTAAGAGTATACTATTATTTTGATAAAGATAAATTTGACGTAATACAAATAAATTAATATCTTAAAAAACAACAAATTAAATATTTTAAATTAATAAATTATATAATTTTATATATTATTTATATGTTACATAAGTTTATTATTTTAAGATTATTAATCATTTATAATATATTTTATTTATCAATTTATGTTTGTTGAAGTAATACTAGATTTTTCATTTTAAATATAAATAATTTATTATTTAAGTATATTTTTAGAATTTCAATCATAAATTGTAATTTTATAGTTTTTAATTAAATTTGAAAGTAAAAAAAAAGTATAATTGAAATCTCAGTTATCAACTGCGGCTTAAGAGTATAGTATTATTTCGATAAAGATCAATTTATCATAATCCAAATAAATTAATATCTTAAAAAACAACAAATTAAATATTTTAAATTAATAAATTATACAATTTTATATATTATTTATATGTTATATAAGTTTATTATTTTAAAATTATTAATCATTTATGATATATTTTATTTATCAGTTTATGTTTGTTGAAGTAATACTAGATTTTTCATTTTAAATATAAATAATTTATTATTTAAGTATATTTTTAGAATTTCAATCATAAATTGTAATTTTATAGTTTTTAATTAAATTTGAAAGTAAAAAAAAAGTATAATTGAAATCTCAGTTATCCACTGCGGCTTAAGAGTATAGTATTATTTCAATAAAGATAAATTTATCATAATCCAAATAAATTAATATCTTAAAAAAAACAAATTAAATATTTTAAATTAATAAATTATACAATTTTATATATTATTTATATGTTATATAAGTTTATTATTTTAAAATTATTAATCATTTATGATATATTTTATTTATCAGTTTATGTTTATTGACGTAATACTAGATTTTTCATTTTAAATATAAATAATTTATTATTTAAGTATATTTTTGAAATTTCAATCATAAATTGTAATTTTATAGTTTTTAATTAAATTTGAACGTAAAAAAAAATTATAATTGAAATCTCAGTTATCAACTATGGCTTAAGAGTATAGTATTATTTCGATAAAGATAAATTTATCATAATCCAAATAAATTAATATATTAAAAAACAACAAATTAAATATTTTAAATTAATATACAATTTTTTTAATAAATAAAATATTCATTTATAATATCTTCTATTTATCAACTTAAATTTGTTGAAGTAATATTAGATTTTTAAATTTAAATATAAATAATTTATTATTTAAGTATATTTTTAAAATTTTAATCATAAATGGTGTAATTTAATAATTTTTAATTAAATTTTAAATTATAAAAAAAAATTTAACTAAAGCCGCAGTTGGCAAAAGCGGTTTTAGTGTAAAACTGAAGCCGCAGTTGGCAAAAGCGGTTTTAGTGTAAAACTGAAGCCGCAGTTGGCAAAAGCGGTTTTAGTGTAAAATGAAGCCGCAGTTGGCAACTGCGGCTTTAGTACAAAAATGAAGCCGCAGTTACCAACTGCGGCTTTAGTGCAACAATGAAGCCGCAGTTGGCAACTGCGGCTTCAACTAAAAAAATGAAAAAAAAAATATTTTTAATTATATGGCGCCTACGTGGATTCAAAAGGGCTAGTTTGAACAATAGTTTGAAAAGGAGGCCATTTTGAACATTTTGTTTCAGGGAAGGGCCATTTTGACCCATTACTCGATTTTGTACCTGTTCTAGCCTGATTTGATCACATACTTGAGATTTGTACATGAGGTTGAATGTAACCATGGATACATTCCATTGAGGGTTTGATTGGGCTTATTGGAAATGTGGTCTTCCCCCTTGTAAAATTAAAGATCGACTTCAAAATTTCAAGGCTAATTTGAATATAATCATAAATAATTCCAAAACCAACATAGATATGCCTATAGCTGTAGATTGGCTAAGTCTAATTTAAATCTAGCAGTAAGTATTGTTAAATTTTTTATATTTTGTTTGGAATGCATGAACACTCCCCACATCAAATAGAGATAGAAACGTGTTCTCTTGCATGTCACCTTTTTACGTCCATCAAAATTTAATAATGAGATAAAATAAAACAAAAAAATAAATAAAAATAGAAAGTTGTTTTAAGCCATTTAATTCTTATTAATTTGGGTTAATGGATAAATTTTATAAAATTATATTTTTTTTTTTACTATGTTTTTTTATGCTAATAATAATTAATTTTAAAAGCAATGGAAGTTTATTTATATATATATTGGCTTATTTAAGTAGTTCAATAGCTTTTATAATCGAGAATTCTTTTAAGAATTTTCTCTTATGTATTTGTTTTTATATATATTATTATTTTCTTTAGATAGTGTTTGGTTTTTAGAAAGTTAAAAAAAATAAAAGTAAAATAAAAAAATAAAAAAAGGAAAATTTATAAAGAAAAAAAAAATTCTTTTGTTTAGATATCCATAAAAAAATGAAAAAAAAAGGAAATTAAATCATACACTTTTTCTAAACATTTTTATGAAAAAAAAAATAAGAAAATAAACTTTTTTGAAGAAATGTTGTGATTTGTGAAAAGGGTAATTAAAAATAAAATAAAATAAATAAATAAAAAGATGTTGAGAGGTACCGAGGTCACGTGGAAGTGCAGAGTTTTCTCCACAAGTGTGGATGCCATCACATGCAGGTATGGTTTCTTTTGTCCCATCAATATTTTTGGAGCATGTTCCAAAATCAATGCATGTGAATAATGGCATTTGGTCAGTGGAGTGGTGGGGTTTTGTGTTCCATCACTCTTAGACATTTTATTCTTTGTTTGTGTTTTTTTATTCTTTTTTCTTTTTTGAATTTTTGGGAAGATGTGGATTTTTGAAGCTCATTTTTGTAATATCATAATAGTAATTAGCAATTGTATTTGTTAATTTTTTTCATTCAACTTGACATAATCGGATGTTCAAATAAATTTAAGTAAACATTTTTAATACTTGAATTAAACGTTAATAAAGGTTTGGACAAACCAAAATGATTTAATATTTTATAATATTTATAATTTATATTATTATATATAAAAATCCGTTCCATTTGCTTTCAAATAATTTTGAAGGGATGAATCAAATTTAACTATATTATATATTATTTCATTTTTGGAGACAGATGAATAGATTCATTTATTTGTTTATTGTTGTTATCTCACAATCATGTCTTATTTTCTATTTAAATATCGGTATATATGAAAGATAATAAAGTTAAAAAAAATCATTACCGACAAATCCAATTCAACATGTACCTATACAACTTGAAAAGTGGTCTAATTCGAATTTAACCCAAATCAACTTTAAATTAACCCAATTAAGTTTTGAAAAAATGAAATTAAATTAGATTCAAGTCAAGTACTTCAACTCAGAATTCAAGTTTGGATTAAACTCAAATTGACTATAAAGTAGTGAATTTTATGTTTCATCACTTTTTGTTTGAGAAAATGTGAGTTTAATTATGAATTGTTATGATAAGATCGCTCTATCTCAATGTTTGATGTGATTAAATCATAAAATATATCAAATATTAAGTAAAAGAAATAAATATCTAACATGAAACAAAACATAATAAATGAAACAATTTTTATTACGTCTTAATTGATTGCCTCTTTTTCATTATGATATTGAAAATTTATATTTTATTGTCACAAAAAAGCCCTCTAAAGATATTATTATTGTTATTTGTTGTTCGTCTTTGATCAACAAAGTTTTCTTTTCAATACATTAATTTTAATTTTGTTAAATATGCTAGGGAATGTCATCATTTGAAAAATGTAATAAAAGTTTGAGAAGTGGGATAAAATTTAAAAATTTACATTAAAGCATAGTCCTCCCTTATATAAACTTTAGATATAACTTCTAAAATTTGTTAGAAATTTATATATATATATATATTTAAATTATTTAATCTTTATATAAAAAAAGAAAAATAAATAAAATAAATTTAAAGAAACATATAATAATAATTTATTAATTTTAAAACTTTTTTTTCTTCATTTTTTATCTTATGTTTTTTCTTTCTATATTCTCTTCCTCCAATCTTCCTTTAAATTTTCTTGGACATACTATGACATAATCACCTCAGTCCTGCATGTTGGGAAGCATGCTAAAGAACGACAATTTTTTTTTTTCACTCTTTTTTTTGTGGGACTTGTCCCAAACTCGGAGGAAGTCAAGAAATAACATAAATATTGAAAACATCAAAATATAAACAAATCTTAATATCAAGTACAAATAGCAAATACTAGATTTTCATGCTTGGCAACTATATTAGATATGTCCATAGTGGAAAAAAGAATTGAGAACTTGCACCCAACAATTTTAAAAAAAATACAAGACTAGAAGGGTGGAAGTTTGATTCAAAATTACAATTTCAAAATAGAAGAGTGTTGACACCCAACAACATAACAATTAAAGTACTTGGTACTCCAAATCCCAATGGCCCAAACAAAACACACAACATAGGCCCACATGCAAATATGTCTAATACAAGCCTTAGCCCTTTCTTGTTGATATGACTTTTAAGAGATGTTTACAGTAGGAGCTTTGGTTCTCATCTTCTCGTTTATAGCACTTGGATTGACAAGCTGTAGCTGGTGAAAAAGGGGTGGCACTGTTGTCGATTTCTCCAACCATGGCAGTGAACAAGCTTCTAATGCAACGATTGGTCAAGGAGG
The DNA here is from genome assembly GCA_030254885.1 of Vitis rotundifolia. Lineage (NCBI taxonomy): Eukaryota > Viridiplantae > Streptophyta > Magnoliopsida > Vitales > Vitaceae > Vitis > Vitis rotundifolia. Next base: position 20,741,491 of record CM058163.1, read on the forward strand.
GTGGCAGCTTCTCTGCCAAACGATGCTTGGTGGGCATGGGTGGTGACAAGGATTGGCTGAGGGAGCGGCAGTGGCTCTGACTCTGACCAATTCCGAAGTCCTGATGACAATGGGGAGGAGTTAATAAGTGACAAAGAATTGGAAGGGGGATGATCAGAGGTTAGAAGTAGACCAACTCCCAATGTTTTAGCACATGAATAATGTCTTGACTATATGTTATAACAGCCTTCCAAATAATATATGTACTCAAATCTTTTTCTAAAATTCTGATATCAAAAGAAAAGTGTAAAAATAAAGTAAGAAAAAACATCAATAAAAATTGTGTTTATGTATTAACAAACAGGACTGCAAATACTAATTCTTTGCAAAATAAAAAAAGTTACAATCATCAAAAGGAGGAAAAAAGGTGGTATCGCAAACCTGAAATAAATTGTGGATAGCACATTTGAATTAAAAGGAGAGTAGAAATTTATGTATTTTCGTGAAAAATATGAAAGAAAATCAAATATATCAAAATTAATAAAAAAAAATTTATGTAATTTTAAATTATTTAATTTTCATATAGACAAGAAAAAATTAGTGAAATAAGATTTAAATAATATATAAAAATAATTTATTAAATTTAAATCTACTTTATATTTTTCCTTCATATTTTCTTTCCTTCTACTTCTACTTTATATATTTTTTTTCCTTACATTTTCCTTTAAATTTTTTAAAAATCAAACATATTGTAAATAAGTATATTCCTATCAGAATAGCATATAAGGAGCCAAAATAACGACATTCGACATTCGTGTTCACATTTTAGCCTTACACACTACTATTCATGTTTAAATTTGAGCCTTGCACTACTAATTTTAACAAAAAGGTTGAACAACATTGATCATCGTACTTTATTACAAATTATAAGAGGTAGCATAACAATTGTAGTTTTTAGGGCTACTATTGATGAAAAGGAATTTAGAAATTTTAAGTTGTTATTTTTTTTTATGTGCTTTCCGTTTTTTTAGATATATTTTTATTTAAAAGTTATATTTTATCCATTAAAAATGTTTTGAATATTATTGAATAGCCAATAGACCATATTCCATTGTATGACATTGGAAGCTTCAAAAGATATTAGCCCTTTAGTTTTTTCACTTCAAGGTTTTTATAGACGGAAGAGAAAATTTTGATAAATTTGTCCTTCCTTTTAAGATATGAGAAACAATATTTGCTATATATTTTTAACAATTCCATTACAAACAATAGAATCTTATAAAGTGAATTTATAAAAATTTGAAATGATTACATGTCAATATGACTTTTAATTCTCCAAAATTAATCTATTTAAATTTTGAAGAAAACCAACAAATTAAAAATATTATTAATTTTACAAAATATGATACACTATTAAAGGAAAAAAAAAAATCCAAAGAGATTTTTTAAAAAACTTATTAACTTTTAGGAATTTTTTTAAAAAGTGACATTTCAAAAAACTTATTAACTTTTAAATTTTTTTAATTAAAAAAAAAAAAAGTGAACAAAATTCACTATAGCGGTCAGATCCCTAGTGCCCAATCTACACCATCCATTTCAAATGCTGAGCAAATTTCAAATTCAAACTCCAAGCCCAGACCATTAACCCATTCCATTCTCTCTACAAATCACAAACACTAGACACCATCACTATTTCTCTCCCCCACTCAATCTCCTTCATTTCCACAACATGGCTGTTGATAAGATTAGACGCTTCCTTTAGAGTCAAGTAAATTTACGAGCAAGGGAGCATAAATTGTGAAGAGATGGAGTCTCTTCTGGAAGTGATGTCAACAATATTTTTAGCAGCCTCGAATGATAAGCTCTGTAAGCGATGAGAGGCTGCCACTATCCAACTTAAGAAAGTTGCCAAACTAGAACAGTATGCAATCTTTAGCAAACATTGTTTTCTATTGCTACACAAGTTGTTCGTGCACTTTTGAAATAAACTAGTATTAGAAATGAACCCATATGAAGAACAAACAAATAAGTCAACCTCATCATTGAAGAAACATAAAAGAACTGGTATATTAGAAGGGTGGAAACTATAACCCATGATGATCAAGAGACCACAAAATGAGAAACAAACATTTGAATAACATTTTGTAGTAGATGAGATGCCCAAACCGGATATCAGTTGCTTCTGTTTCAAAGCCAAACCTACTTCTATGGCATGTAAGAAGATCCAGCAGCTCTCCATGAAAAAAAGAAAAAAACAATTACTTGAAAAAAGAAACAACATAAAACTTCGATTGGGAAAGTGGGAAGGAGAATGGAAACAAAGAAGTCACTCTTCAATTATACAAATATATGAGTTTATGGCAGGAACAAAAAGAGAGAGAGAGAGATTGTGGCAGGAATGAGTCTTGTTGCTATAGCTCAACTGTAGCCCTCTGAGTTTCTCCAACTTTTGAGTTAGTGCACTTTCCAGAATAGGAAGAACTTGTTTGACAAATTCTCCTTATTTTCTCCCACTCCCAAACTAAATTACCTTTCAATGAAAATGAAGAAGAAGAAGCACCATCACTGTTGGCCATTCACTCAAGGCATTTAGATGCCCAAGATGGAGAAGAGAGCTAACCACACTATTAAAGTGATTCAATAATATGTGCCCTTGTTCAAGTTGTTGCTACTCTCCTGACATGTAAGAATATAAGAAATCAGAAATCCTACTAAACAATTGCACTAAGTAATGAACAATCAAAAGCAAAAAGAGGGGTATGAAACATAAACCTGAATAATTAAGGCAGATTATAGACTGCATGCTAAGCCTAAAGAGAGCATAACTTGGGAGAATGATGCAAGTAAACTAACTTTTTCCATATGCACAAGTCATCCATAACATGTCAACATTTGTTTCTGAAATATTAAATAATATTCAGTCAATCCTCAAGGTGGGAACATAAATAATATAAATAATTTGTCCAGAAACCGGAATGGAGAATTATAGGCAAGGTTCTTACTCGATGAGAAAGAGAACTCCAAAGAAAACACTCTACAAAGATTGGATTCACCAGCATACGCATAGGACCATTATCAAGTAAGCTGTCCAATCAAATACATCATTAGTAATACTGCACTTTAGCAACTTGCTTATCCAGCAGGAAATATACAATCCTAAGTTATAATACTATACAAGGGCATAGGTCCAGCGCACCTGAAGATCTGCTGGCTTATGCACTTCAATATGTTGTTGTTCTATTGCCTAGAAGAACCAAAGTACAAGAATTAAAATCTGGCCTAATAGTTTTTACCAATTTGGTTGCCAAGTAATAAAAGCCATAAAGACATTTTGGCAAGTGGCAAAAGGTTAGAATGACAAACCTGAATAATTAAGACATACTGATGCAAGTGAACTTACTCATTCCATATGCATCATTCATCCATAACTTGTAAAGTAAGAAACAGAGCAGATTAATTGTAAAATAAGAAATTAAGCAAACATCAAAGTCAGGAAAAACAATTGGCATTGCAAACCTGAAATATGCCGTGGATAGTGCACTTGAATTAAAAAAGAGGTCTTTCGCGAATTATCCATCTGTGACTAGTAGATATGAGTCCTTGGGACATTAGAAGTTATTAGGCCGGTCTAAGGTTGCCTCCTTTTGGTATCCCTTCGGGCAAAGATTTCAAACTTGGAAACAAACAACAACAAGCCCTGTGATGTGAATTATCTACCTTGTATATACTGAAGCACAATCCCAAAGTGTTAGATTTTCTAGTGTAACACCAGACTATAAGTCTCAGGGAGAGGCATCAACCTTGCACAAGATGAATCCATATTTGGCACCTCTCAAGTCCTTGGAATTGCATGTGAACTTCATCCTCATTATCTAACAAAAGAATGCAAATGAAGAAAATATTGTTGTATCAAGCAGATCTAGATCCTCCATATACAGATGCAATGGTATGGATGTCAACTCAGGGAGAATGAATGTTGTTATTGTTGCTCTGCTACAGCCACTACCCCCTTCCTACCCATCCTTTTTTATTTTGTGTACTTTTAAGAATGGGAAAGACTGTCTTTCTAGTTCTCATGGTCTTGACTTCTATCCAAAACCAAATTGCCTCGTAATATATGTTCCTTGCTCAAGTGGTACATTGTTGTTCAGGTTCTGCTCTACATGAGAATACAACACGAGAGCTCAAATTAAAGTACAATTTTCTACTCAGCATTAATACTATACAAGAAATAAAGAACAGTCCTCAAACCAACACTAACGCAAATGAATGATGATGATGAAATTTTCCTTCAGTTTTTCGTAAGGGAATCTCAACACCATGAAGTGTGTGAGTTTTTGCATATGATATTCTTTAGATAATCTAGGGATTTCAGAATTCCTTTCTCTCATCATCAGATAATCAGAATATTGTATTTTGAGAAAATAAAATCCATGAAACATTTATGTTGATACTTCACCTACTATTTCAAATCTTCATCATTTGCAATCAAACCATGGAGGTGTGGGCAGTGCTTCTGGTGTCAAGGATGAGAGGAGGAGGGTGGTGAATGAGTCAACTTGGAAAAATGAGTGAGCTTGACCCACTCTCTACATGGCAGAATTAGAATGAATACAAGGGCCAACTATCTCCCATATCTGATTTCAAATGTCTTCAAGAAAATCCTTTCCTAGAAATACAAGAACTGGCAATACGAGAAGCGTGAAATAACCGCTAATAAGAGGGATGAAAGTATACCATCCAACATGAGGCGATATTCAAGTACAAACTCTTCCAGAGGCATTGATCAAACTTGTGGACACCTATAATTCACCTAGAAATAAAAATGTGGGTAATGTCAAAATTACAAAAGTAGTTCCTTCACAAACATAGAAAATGATAATATGAGATGTTGGTGATATACTTTTCAAGCATCTTCAATCATATTAGACATACAACAACCTCTCAGATGAAGCATATTCTCTATCATTTTGAAAATCCTGATATTAAAAAAAAAAAAGAAACTAAAAAAAATAAGAAATAAATAGTAAAAAGCAGAAAATTATAATTTTATATATAGAAACACAACCACAAAGAACACACTTAGGGACAATTTTAGACTCTCTATCTTGCAACTTCTTTCTCCTGTAAAATGAAGAAGAAAGGAAGGAAGAAAGAAATTATTATCCTCTCATATCATAGATGCAAATGAAGCAGCTATCAAAAGTAGGAAAAGAGGTTAGATTTGTACACCAGAAATACATTGTGACTAACATGCTTGAACTGAAGAGATGGAAGTCCTTCATGCATTTGCAATTTGTCACTAGTAGATATGAATTTCTAGGACATGAGAAGCCATTTGGCCAATCAGCAACGGCCTCCTTTTAGCATCCCTTCTAGCAATGATTTCAAGCTTGACAATAAATGATAACAAGCTTAGTGATGTGAAGTATGACTCTAGTCTACTGTAGTCAATAACCGATCAAGTAGCGTCCTAAGGTGTTAGATTCCCAGAGCATTGACATGCTCAAGCCCTTGAGAGAAGCATCAACTTTGGACAAGGTCGAGTGCTAAAAATTGCATGTTATCTTCATCCTTGTTCTCTAACAAAAGAATCTACCCACAACAAAAAAAATCTCAAAGTTTCCATGTATAAGATGGAGACAAATCTCCGACATTATTCAATATTGGATATCTAGACTCCATAAAAATTGACAATGACAAGTCATGCCTACCAAAACTAAGAATTGAGGTTTCATAAAGATCTAAATCCCGATCAAGACATGTAAAGACTCAATCGTCTTCAAACTGTGCACCCGTGTGAAGATTTATGCTTATGTTAAGCCTCGGATTGAGGCCATACAGGTGGCATCATCTCAGGAGCTCACCTACAGAGCTACTTGTGATCAAAGTAGCCTGAAATGAGGAAGTAAAGGGAAGGACACGTGGTGGAAGATGGGTATGGCTGAGGAGCTTTTGTGTGGAGGTGAAGCTGGGTATTTCCCTATAAAAGGAGACAAGGATGAATAGAGAAAGAAATTTTACCTTTTAAATGGAACTACGGAAGAGAGAGAACCTTTGGACCTCTAGAGGCGACTTCTACTCTTCAGGGAGCTTTATTTCTTGGGTTTTTTTGTAGAGCTCCTGTGTAGAAAGGGAAAATATGAGTTTGAGAAGGTTCCATTCTGGGAAACAGAGAGTGAAATAAGGAGAGATCTCAATTTCAATCTGGGTTCTACTTTTTTTGGTGAAATCTTAGGAGGGAGTTGTGAGGAGGTTGTAACTATTACAACTGGACATTGCAATAGCTTCCTTTATCATAATTCTTCTCCTTATGGTATACCTCAATTCGAGGCTTAATGTCTTTTCAAGAAGAGATGTTATACAGAACTAAATCAGCTCAAGGAAAATCAAAAGACAAGGAAATCAGGGAGTACCAAATCTTGGTGCTGTTGCATGCTCTGCCAGTGATACTACCCTTCAACCATGTCTTGAAGTTTCTCCAACTTTTGAGTTCTCCATCAGGGTAGGAATAGGAAGAATGGTCCTACAAATTTTTCTTGTTTGCTGCTCTTCCTAAACCAGATTGCCTCAAAATGAAAATGAAGAAGATACGATCCTGTTATCCATGTGCTCCAGACCATTTAGATTCCCAAGATTCAAAGACTTGAGAGAAGGGAATTGACTGGCTATTAGATGGATTCAGTAAAATTTGCTCCTTGCTCAAGTGGTATGCTGTCGTTTTACTGCAAATGAGAATCAAAATATCAGAACTCGAAGAACGGCATAACAATACTTTTAAACATGTTAAATAAAAGGGAAAAAATGATCAGAAGAAAAAAAAGAGAAATGAATGGAAACCTGAATAATAAAGACTTCCTATTGATGGCATGCAAAGCCTAAAGAAAGCATATGCTGAGAGCATGATGCCAAATTTTGAGGAGGATTTTTAAACTGTACTAATCTAAGTATGTTTACGCGAAAAGAAATATGAAACAATTACTCTGTCCAACAGCAACCCTTTTACATAATTACAAGCATGATCTCTAACCTATTCGACCAAATTACAATTCATAATATCGGATAGGACCAACATAATAAGAAGTCTTTTGTCTATTTTGTGGTTTGGTTAATTAGAGTGATATCTTCAAAATTTACAAAAAGCACAGTTCCTTGTTAAACAGAAATATAAACAAGAGTAAAAGACTCTTAACAGATTAGTATCGTGAACCAGAAATACATTATGGATATCATTATAAATTGATATTTTGACAGACAACAAAAGCACTGCAGATTTGTATTAATGGGCTGTATAGGTACACACACAATAGGGTATAACACTCTTAGCATAACAATGATTGTAAAATAACAAGAAATGAAGCAATCAAAAGCATGAGAAAAGGTTGGATTGCAAACCTGAAATATATTGTGGATGACACCATTGAAGAGCAGGCATACCTTCTGATGGCTCCTCACTATCATCTTGTGATGGCTCCTTAACATCACCTTTAGGAATATGAGAAATCTCGAGCCAATCTTTACCTATTTCCTTTTGCAACTAGACCAGAACAGTTACCAATTGTGAGAGTTTCCAGAGTGGTAACATGTTGAAGCCCCCTCGGGACACAAATGAACTTTGGAATTGATACAATTTCTGGGAATTGCCCGTAAGCTTCTAAGACTAAGACCTTGAAATTGCTTGACAGTGTCATCATGATCCTCCTTGTCTAAAAAACCAAGCTTCCTGAAGTTTGGAGTATTGAAGATCTCAAGCGCAGTGAGATATTGAATCCCATGACAGAAAGATGTCAGACCATGACAATCCATTATTGACAAATCGTTGAGACAAGTGAGGGATCACAGTCATTTATCAAGCAGAGATATCTGATCACCTCTTCTACAAAAATCCAGAATCTTTAATGAAGAAGAGGCAAACATTATCTACCACAATAGCTCCTTATTGACATCACAAAGGATGCCAATCTAAATGAGAAAGAGAAGAAGATGATCAAGATATTGCGAAGGATGTCAAGTTATGGCAATCATTGATCTCTGATTCTGAAAGACAAGGAAATGCAAGACCTTGTTCTGTTGCTATGTCTCTCCTCCACCACCCTTCCAATTCATGAACTAAAAGATTTGGAGTCCTTTAAAAGAAGAGAAGAATGGCATTGCTGATGAAGACTCCTTCATGTATTCTAGCACAATTAGATTCAATATCTCAGTTAGCAAATGAATACGAAGAGATAAAAATGATCAAGAACAAAAAAAAATGAAGTTGTAAGCCTGAATCTAGTCTGCCAAAGTCAGAAAATGAGCACGATCCTGAAGTATTAGATTTTTTTTTGCAATAACATGTTGAAGTCCTTGGGATAGGTACCAACCTTGCATAAGGTGAATACATATTTGGCACAACCTCTCAAGTCCTACGAACTGGATGCTATCTTCATCAAAAATAAAATAAAAATTGACTTACAAAATTTTCCTAGGACAAGGACATAGAATTCACAATCACTAATATCTACACTTAGGATATCTAGACTTGGACAAATGGATAATGATATACTATACTTACCAAAAATCAAGAGAGAAGTGAGGTGTTGCTGCCCTTTTTCTATAACAGATGTCAGATCCTTTTACACCTTCAATATGCATAAACTTTAACAACATGCAAGAAGGGAGTAAAGATATTGTTGATCCTCAAGACACTCATGCGATGACATGGATGTCAGCTCAGGGAGTATAGAAAGAAAATGAAATCATGGCAGGAATGAAGGTCATTGTTGTTGTTCTGGCAGTGCACTAGCCCCTCCACCATTTGTTCAAGTTTTTCAAACTTGTAAGTTTTTCCATCAAGGTAGGAATGAGACGAATGATTCTCTAATAATTCCCCTTGTTTCAACCCTCCTCTGAAACAAATTATAACAATTTTTAACAAATCAAAAAAGGGAAAATAAATTATCAAAAGCAAAAGAGAGGAATGATTGTAATACTGTAAGTAGAGTACAATATTTTTAGAAGATAGAATGTAAAATAATGAAAAGTGTAACTAGCAAAACAGGAATATAGGTAGAATTGCAAACCTGAGACCTATCATGTGGCATGCTAGAATAAAAGAGTTGTCCTTCATGAATCGGTCATTCATTGCTATTCAATATCAATTTCAAGAAAATGAGAAATATTGACCCAATCTTCACCTTTAACCTTACACATACTTGGGAGAATTGTTCAACGCCACCATTATACCTTTTTCTTTGACTTGATAGTAATTACATCTGCAATAAAATAGTTAATCTAAGAAAATTTCCAAACCTAAAGAATACAAACACCAAGTAACTAGACATTTTGGAAAACAACTACCAACAATTGATATCTTTGAAGGAATGATGAATTTTAATATGTAATGATCTAAGCATTTTATAGGGCAGATGGCGAGCAAGAAAAAATGAGATGAAAGTATTGCCAAGGGTGTCAAGTTAGCGCTACAGTTGACCTCTAATTTAAAAAGATGAGGAAACGAAAGCAAACTCAATGATGTCAAGTGATGGCATTCTATGATACATATCTAATTGAGAAAGGCAAGGAGATGAAGGCAAATTCAATGTTGTCAAGTGATGACATTTTCTGATATCTAATTGAGAAAGACAAGGAAATGAGGATGTACTCCACTGCAGTAAGATTCTCACATTCCAAACCTTATAAAGAAGGAAGTTTGACCATACATATAGTGGTGGAACCATATCACTGACACAGCCTCTTCATCCCCCTTATTGGCAAGTGGTTTTGGGCACCCCAATTGCGGCAGACACCAGTGATCTGTCCCCCACCAATAATTAGGCTTCCCTAATATAATCTCAAGCATTGAAGGTATTGCTTCCAGTTATATTTTCTTCCTTGGATTTCAAAGTACTAGTGTTAATGTATTTGATAATTACAGAACATATTTGTAAACAAAGTCCAACCAACTAAAAGGTTTTATAGAAAAATCACAAAGACGGATCCATCAAAAGTGGGAAAAGATGTAGCATTGCAAACCTGAAAATTATGGATGGCATGCTTGAACCAAATGGAGAAGAATTCGTTCATCCAGCAGTGCATGATAGAATGTCAATAAGAGTTGTTAGGACAGGAGCAATCTTAGGCCAATTTGCATCCATTTCTTTATGGCATCTTCCTTACAAGAGCGAACAATTGAAGATTACAACAATGACAAGGGGCTGAATGGATGAATCCCTTCTAGCATTTCAACACAATACATTCACCAATTAAAACTTTAATCCTATGTTTGGTTTCATGAGAGTACTAATGAGAGGAAAATTAATATTAAAAAAAAATGATTTTATCATGTTTAGATTATCATGAAAAATACAAAAGCAAATCAAATTTAATTAAAATTAGTTAGAAACTTATGCATTTTTAAATTATTTAATTTTATATAAAAAAGAAATAGTTCGTTATTTTTAAATCTATTTTTTATTTTCTTTATATTTTTCCTTTCTATTTTCTTTAAAAATATTTTGTTAATAGGGGTGAAATAATCCCCAAATTATGAATCTAACATTTCTCATGTTTTTACCTGAAAAGTAACCCATTTTTTACATAAATATCATTTATTATTTCAAGTATTTACACGTAGGTTTTTAAAGAAAATATTATTTTTATAAGAAAATAGCGAGGTCATTTTTGTCAAAATGAGACAAAAAAAAAATAGAGGGTTAAATTTCAAAAATTGGGTTTTCATGGACTCTTTTAACCAAATAACTCTTTTCTTTACCTTATATTTTCCCTCAAAATTTTAAAGTACCAAATACAAAGGTTAGAGTAAATGTAAAATTTTCAAAGAAACATAATTAGTTACTAATTTATTTAAAAATACAAAATTTTGAAATTCTATAGATCAAAACATGTTATCAAACAAATAAAGTGAGAAAATGAATAAAATAATTATGGGAATTTACGAAAATATGATTGTAAATAGAGAAAACTGATTGTAAATTAATAAAAATGAAGCCATAAAAAATGAGAAGAATGGTTGGCATTTCAGACCTGACATATATCTTAGGAGATGTCAATTGTTGGAATATGAGCAATCTTGGACCGATCTTCAAGCTTGAATCTAGGGCACTCCCAAATTTTCAGCTTTGAAAGGGAAGTTAGGCTGCCTATCCAGTCTGGTAAAGTGGTGAAATCAGAACAGTATCCAATTGTGAGAGTTTCCAGTGTGGTAACATGTTGAAGCCCCTTTGGAAGAGACACAGTTTTGGAATTTCTCTAATAAATAGTTTACGCAAGCTTCTAAGGCCTTGAAATTGCAAGCCACCATCATCATCCTCCTTATCTGACAAGTTGAGCTGCATGCAGGAATGAATTCGTAACTCTTCAAGGGCGCCGAGATGTTGAATCCCTTGAAACAGAGACATTAGTCCTTCACAATTCCCAATTTCCAAAGACTTGAGAGAAGTGAGGTGTTGTAGTCGATCATCTGGCAGAGATACCAGATCATTTATGGCCCAAATATGCAGAGACTTCAATGAAGGAGAGACCAAAATTATCCGCCGTAGTATCTCCTCACGACTCCATCCAGGATTAGTTCCTCAAGACGAGGTAAAGAAGACAGTAGCAAGGATTCCAAGCAACTGCAATACTCGATATCTAATTTAGAAAGACGAGGGGATGAAAGCAGTTGGATGGTTGTTAACTGATCGCACCTTTTGATCGTTAATTCAGAAAGAGAAGGACACGAAGGCAGTTGCAGGGATTCCATGCTTCTGCATTCCCTAATAACTAATTTAGAAAGAGAAGGAAATGAAGGAGCTTGCTCTCCTGCTATCTCCCTCCACCATCCCTTGAAATTACGCAACACAACCAGCTTGAGTGTTTTAAGAGATGGGAAGAATGGCTCTGCTGATGAAGGGTTTTCGGATATGTATTCCAACGCATTCAGACCTCTAACTCCAAACGCTGGAGAGAAGGCAGCATGGAACTCATCCAACTCGGAAACCTCACACCTGGATAGCACTGTATGGAAAGCTCCTTTAGATTAGGGTGTGGCAGCAGGCCTTCCATCACTTCCATCACCAACTCACTATCCTCTCCATTCTGGTTAGCTTCCTCCAGCTCATCACAACTCCCAGGTCCCCACCAATCCTCCCAGTCTAATGTCAAGGACTGAAGGTAGTGTTTTTCCTTCAAGTTTGCTTCTTTGGATTCTAATGCCCCAGCCTTTACCCTCTGAAGATTTCTAATCTATAGCCCTCCTCTCAGATTGTTAAGGCATTTCAATTCATTCAGCCTACCTATTCCCTTACGGTCACCTTTCCCAATAATAAATGATGGTAGGGTCTGAAGCATAGTCAATTCTCCCAATCTGCAAGGCATATAATTCAATCTAGTGCATGCATCTATCTCGAGGTGCCTCAAGTTGATCATTTTTCTTATATTTCTTGGCAATTCTATAAGAGATGGACAGTACGAGAGTTTCAATGTCTGCAGGTTTTGTAAGCTTGTAATTCCACTAGGAAGTACCTTAAATCCACCGCAAAAAAGGTTGAGATATCTCAAATGAACCAATTTATCTAAAGACTTTGGCAGCTCTTCAATAAACTTAGATAAGTCCAACACTCGTAGACACCTGCAATTTGGAATAAGTGTATTTACTGTAGAAACATCAATGTGACCATCTCGAAAATAAATTTTAGAGAGATTAAATAAGGTTCTTATGGGTTTTGCCTTTAAAACCTTCATTTTCGGACTCCATTCATCAAATAACACATGATGAACTCTTTCCGACATATTTTTCACATCATCCGTCAAAATAAAGATCTCAGACTTAACAAGAGATTATGCAAGATCATGGATAAGGTCATGCATTTTACAACTTAATATATTTTTGTTATCATCTTTTTCAATATCTTGAAACAATAACCGTGATAATAACTCCTTGAAATATTGATCACCAACATCCTCCAAATGTTCATTTCCATTTGAAGGTTGAGTGTAACCTTGAGCCACCCACAATTGTATCAACAATTTTTTCTCAATTTTATAGTCTTTTGGAAACAATGCACAATAAGTAAAACACTGTTTCAAATAACTCGATAAACTATCATAACTTAACTTTAGTACTGATAATATGTTCCCATCTTGAAGCGACATCAGATATTTATTGTTTTTTATGGATGACCATTGATTTTCTTCAGTTTTAGAACTCAACATTTTTCCTAAAGTTCTAATTACAAGAGGGACTCCATTGCACATTTGTGTGATTTCTTCTCCTATTTTTAAGAGGTTTGGACGTGCTCTTTGTTGCTCTTCTCCAAATGCTAAACTTTTAAACAAACCCCAAGATTGATCAGGGTTTAAGCCATCCAAAACATAAGGGGGATCGATTGTCATAATTTTTACATCAAAATCATTAGAAACACACGCCCACAACCTAAGATCAAAATGCTTTACCACCTCCTCATCATTGTATACCAATTGGGCTAAGGTGGTCTTGCCTAAACCACCAATACCAACAATGGCAACAACAGAAAGATTTTCTTCATTATTTGATTGCAACAATAATTTTATGATGTTCTTTTTGTCTTCATCCCTTCCCATAATTTCAGACTTCAACACAAAAGAGTGGGTCTCTCTCCCACTATTCTCCACCCGCATGTTAGTTGTGACTCTTGGGATAAAGTTGAACTTAAAGAGATCATTTGCAATATCATCCAGTCTTCCTTTAATATCTGTTATTCTATGACCCATCTTAAAACGAAACACAACTTGATTAGAGGATGAGAAGAAGTCACCAACCTGCCTTGCTATTCCTCGTTGCTGCAAATCATGGGCTGCAAAATCGTCCAGCAAGTCATCAGCATCGTAGATAACTTCTTTCAGCTTCCTCACCCAATTTTGTACAGCATGGCTTTTCCCCTGCTGCTCCTCAGCATCAAGAAGAACATCTCTGATGGTGGGCAGTGTCTCCTGAAGCTTTGCTAGCTCCTTGCGGAGGCCAAAGGCCAACCCAATAGCTTGGCCGGCGGAGGACCCCAACTCCATCAAAATATTCTCCATGATACTGACGGGGATCTGTTCAGCCATTTTCAAATAACTCAAGAGTGCAGAAAGCTAAGAAAATATGGCAATTGCAAAGAAGGAGAAGTTGTGAAAATGAGTGTTAGAAAACGAAGTGATATATAGGATTAGGAGGCGTGAAGAGTTCACACATGATTGTTGGGTTTTATGTTTGGTGAAGTGGGAATCAGATAGTCTAAGTGGTGGGGTTTTATGTTTCATCAGGCTTTGTTTGAGAGAATGATGAAAGAGAAAAAGCAGTGGAGAAGAAAGCTTAATTAAATGAGAAAATAAATAAACTAATAAATCTTTTTAAATCTTATGGGAAGTTGGGAACAACTCCTTCCACTCACAATTTTTTAAATCTTTAATCCAACTAAGCAGAAATCTCTTTAGTAGATTTAACTTGACTATTAGAGATGGTTGTGAAACCAAGGTTTGGTTAATCTCGGTTTTGATGATAACAAAACAAGGTTTGGAACTAATGATTATATTTTAAGTGTGATTAGACAAGACGATTTCCAAAGTGGCAATCACAAAAACAAATCAAGCCAAGGAGAAATCATGAAGAAGAATACCACCTCAAAGAGAAGTGTTTTTCAAAGACTCAAGCTTTATAAGATCTCTTTGTAAGGTTGTTGGTGCACTAGGATTTTCATGCATTACATTTTTTACTTATGCACCAAAATCATCCAAGAGTTATTTCATTTTAAATCCTTTTAAAATTGGATGATTTCATGTTTTCAACTAAAACCTTGTGTCAAATGTTTTTCAAACTTGTTTAAAAGGTTTTAAGTTGAAAAAGTTGGTTGTTGAGCTAAAAATGGCTCAACCGGTTGAGGGTATGAACAGTAACCGGTCGACCGCCAGCTCAACTGGTCGAGGGGTGCAAAAAACCTTCTCTCTCTTCCAGAACGATTGTTCAACCGGTCAAGGTTGAACCTCAACCGGTTGAGGTCCGGTTGAGGTCCAACGGTCACCTGCCAAGCATTAAATGCTAACGGCTAGTCAACCGGTCGACCCCCAGCTCGACCGGTCGAACCCCAAACGGCTAGTTTGACTTTTTTCTTCTATAAAAAGGCTCAAATCTTTATTGTTTCAAGAGTTTAGCCTTCCCAAACATTTCTTGAATATATTTGAGCCTTTGAAGAGTGTTTTGAATGCACCATTGTTTTAAAACTTGCATATCTTTAGTGCACCATTCAATCCTAGTTTTCTTGTATCATTTGAGCTTAAAGTTTTTGTACTAGGATTTTGTGAAATCTTTTATTTGTAAATCTTTGAGAGGAAGTTTCTCAAGTGTGGGGTATCAATTGAGTGGTTGATCAAGAGTGGGATATCTCTTGAGAAGTGTAAAGGGTGCTTGGAGCCAAAAGTCCAAGAGGGTGAATTGGAACCATAATCCAATTGTATTACTTCAAGGCTTGGTTTGGAAGCCTTGAACTAGTGGAACCTCAAGCTTGGGATTGAAGCTAGAGGAGAGTGGATGTAGGCCGGGTTGCACCGAACCACTATAAAATCTTGTGTTTGCATTCTCTCTTCCCTACTCTTTTAATTTATATGCAATTGTCTTTATATTGTTTATTATATACTTGCATATAATTGTCTCTTACATTCACTTAATTTAAATTTTCAAAAAGAGACCATCACCCTTTCCACCCCCCCTCTAGGGTGATTATCATAGGTTGGATTAGCCTAATTTTTCTAACAATGGTAAATTAGAAAAAGAACACCATATTAGGTATGCCCATAGTGGAAGAAAAATAGAATATGCACCCAACAATTGAAAAAAAAAAAAAAATACAAGAGGCTAGAAGAGCCGAAGTTTGATTCAAAATTAAAATCTCAAAATAGAAGAGTGTTAGAAATGATCCTACCAAGAAATATAAAACCACGTTAACCTTGTCACTGAAGAAACATAAAAAAGCAAGTAATAGAAGTATTGTAGGTGTGTTACTATCTCCCAACCAAATATATATATATATATATATATATATATATATATATATATGTGATTACAAAAAATAATTGCATAAAAATAACCATTAACCTATTCCATTCTCTCTCTACAAACCACTGACACTAGGCACCATCTCTATTTCTCTCCCCCACTCAATCTCCTCCATTTCCACATAAGCTGTCAATAAGATAAGATGCTTCCTTTACAGTCAAGTAAATTAATGAGCGAGGGAGCATAACTTGTTGTGGGATGGAGTCTCTTTTGGAAGTGATGTCAATAATATTTAGCAACCTCAAATGATAAGCTCTGTAAGTGATGAGAGGCTGCCAATATCCAACCTGGGAAAGGTGCCAAACCAGAACAGTATGTATCATTATATCTTTTTTTATGCCTAAGTTTTTTTTTTAAAAAAAAAAAAATTTACACATGGTTCTCAAGAACATTACGTGTATTCATAGAGAAAAACAAAATCTACTACTACCAATGAAAAATAAATTTACAAATGGGGCAAATCATGCATTACTTATTGGAAGGCTAAACACCATTTCAATGGCCCATCTTTTCTATCTTTTTTTCATCTTTACCAAAAATTGTTTTCTACTACTACACAAGAAGTTGTTCTTACAATTTTGAAATAGACTAGTATTAGAAATGAACCCATATGAAAAACATACACACAAGTCAACCTCATCATTAAAGAACATAAAAGAACTGGTATTTGAAGGGTGGAAACTATGACCCACGATGATCAAGAGGCCACAAAATGAGAAACAAACAATTGAGCAACATTTCGTAGTAGATGAGATACCCAAACCAGATATCAGTTGCTTCTGTTTCAAAGCCAAACCTACTTCTATGGCATGTAAGAAGATCCAACAGCTCTGCACGAAAAAGAAAAAAAACAATTACTTGAAAAAAGAAACAGCATAAAACTTCAACTGGGAAAGTGGAAAGGAGAATGGAAACAAAGAAGTCACTCTTCAATTATACAAATCTATGAGTTTATGGCAGGAGCAAAAAGAGAAAGAGAAAGAGATTGTGGCAGGAATGAGTGTTGTTGCTATAGCTTTACCATAGCCCTTTGAGTTTCTCTAACTTTTGAGTGGGTGCACTTTCCAGAATGGGAAGAACTGGTCCGACAAATTCTCCATATTTTCGCCCACTCCCAAACTAAATTGCCTCTCAATGAAAATGAAGAAGAAGAAGCACCATCACTGTTAGCCATTCACTCCAAGGCATTTAGATGCCCAAGATGGAGAAGAGAGTTAACCATACTGTTAAAGCGATTCAATAATATGTGCCCTTGTTCAAGTTGTTGCTACTCTCCTGAAATGCAAGAACATAAGAAATCAGAAATCCTACAAAACAATTGCATAAGTGATAAACAATCAAAAGCAAATGGAGGGAAATGAATCATAAACCTGAATAATGGTGTATTATAGACTGCATACTAAGCCTAAAAAGAGCATAAGTTGGGAGTATGATGCAAGTGAATCAAGTCTTTTCATATACACGAGACATCCATAACCTGTCAACATTTGTCTCTGAAATATTAAACAATATTCAGCCAATCCTGAAGGCAGGAACATAAATGATATAAATAATTCTTCCAGCAGAAACCGGTCAGGAGAATTATAAGCATGGTTCTTACGCGATGACAAAGAAAACTCCAGAGAAAACGCTCAGTAGAGATTAGACTCATCAGCATACACATAGGAACATTATCAAGTAAGCTGCCATTCAAATATATCATTAGCAATACTACATTTTAGCAACTTGCTCCTCCAGCAGCAGATGATACAATTCTGAGCTATGATATTAGACAAAGGCTTAGGTCCAGCACACCTGATGATTTGCCAATTCATGCACTTCAATATGTCTTTGTTCTTCTGCCTAGAAGAACCAAAGTACAAGAATTGAAATTTGGGCATAATAGTTTTTATCAATTTGGTTGCCAAGTAACAAGCTATAAAGACATTATGACAAGTGGCAAAAGGTTAGAATGCCAAACCTGAATAATAGACATATTGATGCAGGCGGACTTACTTATTCCATATGCATCATCCATCCATAACTTGTAAAATAAGAAATGGTATAGATTAATGATAAAATAAGAAATGAAGCAAACACCAAAAACAGGAAAAATGGTTAGTATTACAGACCTGAAATATATCATGGATAGTACACTGGAATTAAAAGAGACTTCTTTTGTGAATTAGTTGTCTGTGACCAATAGTATGATTCCTGCGACATAGAGAAGTCATTAGGCCAATCTGCACTTGCTTCCTTTTGACATCCTTTGAGGGAGAGATTCCAAGTTCAAAAATGAACAATAAAAAACTTTGTGGTGTGAAGTACCTACCTTGTCTACCAAAGCACCATCCCAATTTGTTAGATTTTTTGGTACAATAACACACTAAGCGTCAACCTTGCATAAGATGAATGCATATTTGGCACAACCTCTTAAGTCCTTGGAATTGTGTGTGATCTTCATCCTCATTGCCTAACAAAAGAATGCAAATGAAGATGACCTCCTGATACAGATGCAGTGGCATGGATGTCAGCGTAGGGAGAATAAATTTTGTTGTTGTTGTTGTTGCTCTGTTAGTGCCATTACGTCCCTCCACCCATCGATTTTGATTTTGTGTACTTTCAAAAATGGGAAGGACTGGTCTTCCTTAGTCTCCTTGTTTTGCTTTCTCCCCAGAACCAAATTGCCATGTAATAAAGAATTTGATTATCCATGTGCTCCTTGCTCATGTGGCAATTTGTTGTTCTATTGTACATGAGGATGAAAACATAAGAACTCAAAAGTAAATACAACAAATTCTAACAAATTAAATAAACATAAATACGTTATTAAAAGCTAGAAGAGAAAAATGAATCATAAAACTAAATTATAAAGACATACTGTAGATCTCATGTAAAACCCAAAGAAAGCATAGCTTTGGAGTATGATGCAAGTGAGCTAGCCCTTATTGTAACCAGTCAGCATATATTTCTGGAATGTTGAACAGTATTCAACCAATCCTCAATGTTACCCTATTGGCATTAACCTGATATAAAATAAATTTTTCAATTCAATCCAGTCGAAAGAATTAAAAGCATAGTTCTATCCAAAAATATTAAATAAAATCATCCCATAACCATGAGGAAGACTTCCATAATATCAAAATGTTTTATGACTTGATATGCACAATACAAGTGAGATGTTGAGAAAAAACAAAAGAAGCAACAATAACAACAATAACAACAACAAAATATTTTTAGTCCAAATTGCGTTCATGGGTGGTTAAGGAAAACACACAAAAATTTAGCAAAAGGAACCTATTGCTTTATATGCGCTGATGTAACAAATAGGAAACTAGAACAATTAAGAGAGTAAGAAATTCTTAGAACATCGATTGTGAAATAATAAGGAATGAGCCATGGATTTGTTCCAAAACAAGAAGAAAGCTCAACAGTGCCTTGTGAATGGCATGGTTGAATTAAAGAGCTTAGACCTTTATGAATCGTCTATCTATTGCTATGCAATATAAATTTTGGGAACATGAGAAATCATGAGCCAATCTTCACTTTTTTCTTTTGACATCTTTCCAAAAGGTAAATTGTTCAGCCCCACCATCATTCATTTTTGCATTAACTTGACATCAATCACATTTGCAACAAAATAGTTAACCTAAGATATTTCAAACAAGTAGAATGGAAACACCTTGTGACAAGATCACTTTGGAGAACAATTGCAGGCATATGACATCCATGAAGATGCAAATTTCAAACTTCACAAATAGAAGCATTTATAAAATTGGTGCAGTGTGAACAACCATGACACCATTATTGTGCCTAACTGCCACATTTGACATAATTACAAAAACAATTTCTAACCAAAATAAAATAAAATTATATTATAATTCATAACAGAGGACATGAACAAGGAAGTGTTTGTCCATCTTGTATTTTGATTAGAGTGAAATATTAAAGAACAACCAAAAAAAAGCAATGGTAATCTTTGGTTAGAGTGAACTCCTAATTATATGTTCTTTTAATACACAACAGGTAAGTAATGCTCACTTGCTCAACATGGTCATTGTGTTAATGCATAATGGCAATTAATAAACAGAACTCTAAATAAGAGTATAACACTCTTTTTACACTTAAGCATTGTGAACCTGAAATCTCTTGTGCATGGCATACTTAATATACATTCTAAAAGACAACAAATAATGACATTGACAGTAAATCATCAAAATATTGACCCGCAAAATTCTCTAAATGCTTATTCTCATTTGAAAGTTGAATGTAACCTTGAATAATTGTAGAACATTTGTTTCTCAAATTCAGTCTTGACAAAACAATGCACAATGAACAACATATTGTTTCAAATAGATTGGCAAATTGTCATAACTTAATCTTAACACCAATAATATATTGTTTCCATCTAGAAGCAACATCAGATTTCCATTATTTTTAATGGACAACCAATGACTCTTTAGTTTTAGAATGCAAGATTCTGCCAAAAGTCTTAATGACTAGAGGAACTCCATCACACAATTTTACAATTTTTTTTCCTATTGTTACAAAGTTTGGTTTCACTTTTTCTTCTCCTTCTTTAGATATGAACCTTTCAAACAAATCTGAAGACTCAGCTCCCTTTACATTTCAAAACATATGGAGAATTAACTCCCATAATTAATGCAAACGTACTCTAACGCTTCAAGTGATCACCAAGATTTTACTCCCACTAGCACCAACAATCAACAGAGGTCTCAACTGATCCCATTTTCTCTGGATCCTTGTTCCACACATCATCTAACAGAAATAGTACCTCTTTCCATTTAAACTTTTATGAAGGATTTTTGTTAGTTGATCCAATTCTAAGTTCTCCACATCTTCAATAGTTGCGGATTTCATAATATTTATGACAAGTATGTTTACATCAAAATCATCATAAACACACGCCTACATCCTAAGATAAAAGTACTTCACTACCTTCTCATCATTGTATACCAATTGAATAAGGGTGGTCTTGCCTAAACCCCAAAATACCAATGATTACAATAATGGAAAGATTTTCTTTGTCATCAAATTGAAACAACAATTTTATTATGTCCTCTTTGTTTTCATCTCTTCCCCTAATTTCTAATGTCAACACCATAGAATGGGGTCTTTCTTCCTATTTTTAACCCCCTTGTCAGTTATGCCTCTTTGAATAAAATGCAACTTGATTTGCAGATGAGAAAAAGCCACTAACCTGTCTTATTGTTCTTCCTTGCCCCAAGTGATAGGTCGCACTAACAAGTCATCTGCATCATGTATAACATCTTTGAAACTCTTGATCCAATTTACTATTGCATGGTTTTCCTCCTGCTGCTGCTCAACGTTGAGAAGTACAGCTCTGATGGTGGATAGTGTATTTGTGAACTTTGTAAGGTTCCCTCAAACTCCACAAACCAAGCCAATTGCTTGGACAGCCAAAGACCCCAACTAGGTCAAAGTTTTCTCGACAATACTGAATGGGATTTGTTGAGAAATATTTTTAGAGAAACTGAAATGGAGAAGGGCAAGGAAATATTAAAAAGGATGAGAAGTTGAGAGAATTGTAAGAAATATCACAATAAGATCTGATAGTGCTGTGAAGGGTAATGGAATTCCTATTGATCTAGTATATTAAGACTGCATAGGACATGGCCAAACTGAATCCATGTATGGGATGACTTTCTACTCAGCATCAATACTATACCAATAATATGGAAGAGTCCTCACACCAACAATGCAAATGAATGATGATGATGAAATTTTCTTTTAGTTTTTCAAAATGCAACTCAACCCCATGAAGTTTGTGATTTTTGCATTTGATTTCCTTCAGATGATCTAGGGGTTTTAGATTCCTTTCCATCATCATTAATACTTCACCTACTGTTTCAAATCTTCATAATTTAAACCATCAAACCATTGAGGCGTGGGTAGTGCTAATGGAGTCAAGGATGAGAGGAAGAGGATGGTGAATGAGCCAACTCAGGAAATGAGTGAGCTTGACTCAGAGAGACATAGCAGAATAAGAATGCATATAGGGGCCAACTGTCTCCCATATTTGATTTCAAACGTCTTCTAGAAAATCCTTTCTTGGAAATACAAGAACCAGTAGTAGGAGAAGCATAAAAGAATTGCTAATAGCAGGGACGGAAGTATACCATCCAACATCAGACGATATTCAAGTACAAACACTTCCAGATGCATTGATCAAAACTTGTGGACACCTATAATTCACCCTGAAAAAAATGGAGGTAATTTCAAAATTATAAAATTAGTTCCCTTCCTTCACAAATATATAAAATGATAATATGAGATATTGGTGATATACTTTTCAAGCATCTTCAATTGTATGAGTCATACAACAACTTCTTGGATGAAGAATATCCTCTATTATTTTGAAATTTCTGATATTAAGAACAAAAGAAACTAAAACAAATAAAAAATTATTATTAAAAAAACATAAATCACAATTATACATGTAGAAACACAATGACAAAGAACACTCTTAGGGAATATTTTAGACTCTGCAACTAGCAACTTGTTCCTCCTGTAAAATGAAGAAGAAAGGAATAAAGAAATTTATTATTCTCTTATGTCATAATTGCAAAAGAAACAGCCATCAAAAGTAGGAAAAGAGGTTAGCATTGTAGACCTGAAATATATTGTGGATAACATACTGGAATTGAAGAGATGGAAGTCCTTTGTGCATTAGCAATTTGTGGGTGGTAGATATGAATTCCTCGGACATGAGAAGCCATGAGGCCAATCAACAACTGCTTCTAATTTCAAGCTTGGCAATGAATGATAACAAACTTAGTGATGTGAAGTACCATTCTAGTATGCCAAAGTCAACAGCCGATCAATTTGAGTCCTAGGGTGATAGATTTCCAGAGCATGGGCATGCTGAAGTCTTTGAGAGAAGCATCAACTTTGGACCAGGTCAAGTACTTAAAATTGCTGCTATCTTCATCTTTGTTCTCTAACAAAAGAACCTCCCTGCAACAAAAAATTCTCAAAGTTTTCAAGTCTGAGATGTGAGACAAATTTCTGCCATCATTAAAAATTGGATATCTAGACTCCTTATAAATAGGTAATGACAGTCATGCTTACCAAAATTAAGAAAAATTGAGGTGTTGGAAGAGATGTTATACAGATCAAAATCCTGATCAAGGCATAGATACTGAATGTTGGTGTTGTTGCATGCTCTAGCAGTGATACTGCCCTTCAACCATGTCTTGAAGTTTCTCCAACATGGCAGGAATAGGAAGAATGGTCCTGCTAATTCTTCTTGTTTGTTGCTCTTCCTAAACCAGATTGCCTCCCAATGAAAATGAAGAAGATATGATCTTGTTATCCATGTGCTCCAGAACATTTAGATTCCCAAGATCCAGATACTTGAAGAAGAGAATTGATTGACTATTAGATGGATTCAGTAAAATTTGCTCCTTGCTCAAGTGGTATGTTGTTGTTTTACTGCAAAGGAGAATCATAAGATCAGAACTCCAAGGAAGGTATAACAGTACTTTTAAACATGTTAAATAAAAGGGAAAAAATGATGAGAAGAAAAAAAACAGAAATGAATGGAAACTGAATAATAAAGACTTACTATTGATGGCATTCAAAGCCTAAAGAAAGCATACGCAGAGAGCATGATACCAAATTTGAGGAGAGAATTTCAAACTCTACTACTCTAAGTATGTTATATAATAGGTTAAGTGAAAAGAAATATAAAACAAATACTCTGTCCAATAGTAACCCTTTAACATAATTACAAGCTTGATCTCTAACCTATTTGACCAAATTACAATTCATAATATTGAAGAGGACACCTATGATTCACCCTCAAAAAAAAAAAGAGTGTAATTTCAAAATTATAAAAGTAGCTCCTTTACAAACAAATAAAATGATAATATGAGATATTGGTGGTATAATTTTCAAGCATTTTCAATCATATTAGACATACAACAACCTCTCGGATGAAGCATATCCTCTATCATTTTGAAAATTCTGATATTAAAAACAAAAGAATTTAAAACAAATAAGAAATTATTATTAAAATACAGAAAATCATAATTATATACATAAAAACACAATGACAAAGAACACACTTAAGGAAGATTTTGCACCCTACATCTTACAACTTGTTCCTCCTGTAAAATGAAGAAGAAAGGAAGGAAGAAAGAAATTATTATCCTCTTATGTCATGGAAGCAAATGAAGCAGCCATCAAAAGTAGGAAAAGAGGCTAACTTTGTAGACCTGAAATATATTAAGACTAACATGCTTGAACTGAAGAGATGGAAGTCTTTCATGCATTAGCAATTTGTGCCTAGTAGATATGAATTTCTGGGACATGAGAAGCCATTTGACCAATGAGCAGCAGCTTCCTTTTGGCATCCCTTCTAGCAATGATTTCAAGTGAATGATGACAAGCTTAGTGGTGTGAAGTACCACTCTAGTCTGCTAAAGTCAGCAGTTGATCAAGTAGTGTCCTAAGGTGTTAGATTTCTGGAGCAATGACATGCTCCAATCCTTGACAGAAGTGTCAACTTTGGACAAGGTCAAGTACTCAAAATTGTATGCTATCTTCATCCTTGTTCTCTAACAAAAGAACATCCCTGCAACAAAAAAATTCTCGAAGTTTCCAAGAGTAAGATCGAGACAAATCTCTGACATCATTCAATGTTGAATATCTAGACTCCATATAACTAGACAATGGCATGTCATGCTTACCAAAACTAAGAATTGAGGTGTTATAAAGATCTAAATCCTGATCAAAACAAGTAAAGATTCAATCCTCATCAACTTGTGCACCCATGTGAAGGAATATGTTTACATTAAACCTCAGATTGAGGCCATACATGTGCCATCATCTCAGGAGCTCACCTACAGAGCTACTTGTGATCAAAATAGCCTGAAATGAGGAAGGACCACGTGGTGGAAGATGGGTATGGCTGAGGAGCTTTTGTGTGGAGGTGAAGCTGGGTATTTACCTATAAAAGGAGACAAGGATGAACAGAGAAAGAACTTTTACTTTTTAAATGGAACTATGGAAGAGAGAGAGAACCTTTGGACCTCTAGAAGCGACTTCTACTCTTCTGGGAACTTTATTTCTTGGGTTTTTTTGTAGAGCTCCTGTGTGGAAAGGGGAAATATGAGTTTGAGAAGGTTCCATTCTCAGAAACAGAGAGTGAATTAAGGAGAGATCTCAATTTCAGTCTGGGTTCTACTTTTTTTAGTGAAATTTTAGGAGGGAGTTGTGAGGAGGTTGTAACTATTACAACCGGAGATTGCAATAGCTTCCTTGGTTATAATTCTTCTCCTTATGGTAAACCCCAATCCGAGGCTTAAAGTCTTTTCAGGAAGAGATGTTATACAGAATTAAATCAGCTCAAGGCAAATCAAAAGACCAGCAAATCAGGGCAGTACCGAATCTTGGTGCAGTTGCATGCTCTACTAGTGTCTTGAAGCTTCTCCAACTTTTGAGTTTCTCCATCATAGCAGGAATAGGAAGAATGGTCCTGCTAATTCTTCTTGTTTTCTGCTTTTCCTAAACCAGGTACCCTCTCAACAAAAATGAAGATATGATCCTGTTATCCATGTTCTGTAGAACATTAAGATTCCCAAGATCCAGAGACCTGAGAGAAGAGAATTGACTGGCTATTAGATGGATTCAGTAAAATTTGCACCTTGCTCAAGTGGTATGCTGTCGTTCTACTGCAAATGACAATAAAAAGATCAGAACTCCAGGTAAGGTATAACAATTCTTTTAGACATGTTAAACAGAAATATAAGCAAGAGTAAAAAACTCTTTAACAGATTAGTATTGTGAACCAGAAATATATTATGGATATCATAATAAATTGATATTTTGGCAGATGGTAAAAGCACTGCAAATTTGTGTTGATGGGCTGTATATGTATGCACACAACAGAGTATAACACTCTTAGCATAATAAAGATCGTAAAATAACAAGAAATGAGGCAATCAAAAGGAGGAGAGGTTGGATTGCAAACCTGAAATACATTGTGGATGAGACCATTGAAGAGCAGGCATGCCTTCTGATGGCTCCTCACTATCATCTTGTGATGGCTCCTGGACATCAACTTTAGAAATATGAGAAATCTTAGGCCAGTCTTCACCTATTTCCTTTTGCCACTAGACCAGAACAGTTACCAATTGTGAGAGTTTCCAGAGTGGTAACATGTTTAAGCCTCCTTGGGAGACAAATGAACTTTGGAATTGATACAATTTCCAGGTATTGCGTGCAAGCTTCTAAAACCTAGAAATTGCTTGACAGTGTCATCATCATCCTCCTCCTCACCTTAAAAACCAAGTTTCCTGCAGTTTGGAATATTTAAGATCTCAAGGGCAGTAAGATATTGAATCCCTTCACAGAAAGAAGTTAGACCATGACAATCCATGATTGACAAATGGTTGAGAGAAGTGAGGGATCACAGTCACTCCTCAGGTAGAGATATCTGGTCACCTCTTCTACAAACATCCAGCATCTTTAATGAAGAAGAGGCAAACATTATCTGCCACAATAGCTTGTTATTGACATCACAAAGGATGCCAATCTAAATGAGGAAGAGCAGAAGACGATCAAGACATTGCCAAGGATGTCAAGTTATGGCAATCATTGATCTCTGATTCTGAAAGACAAGGAAATGAAGGACCTTGTTCTGCTGCTATGTCTCTCCTTCACCATCCTCCCAATTCAGCAACTAAAAGATTTGGAGTCCATTAAAAGAGGAGAAGAATCGCATTGCTGAGGAAGACTCCTTCATGTACTCTAGCACAATTAGATTCAATATCTCAGTTAGCAAATGAAGAAGAAGAGATAAATGATCAAGAACAAAAAAAAAAAAAAAAATATGAAATTGTAAACCTGAATCTAGTCTGTCAAAGTTAGAAAATGAGCACGGTCCTGAAGAGTTAGATTTTTATGGAATAACATGCTGATGTACTTGGGAGAGGTACCAACCTTGCTAAGGTGAATACATATTTGGCAAAACCTCTCAAGTCCTACAAACTGGATGCTATCCTCATCAAAAAAGAATTTGACTTGCAAAATTTTCCTAAGACAAGGACATAGAATTCACAATCACTAATATCTACACTTGGGATATCTAGAATTGGACAAATAGAAAAAGATCTATTGTACTTGCCAAAAATTGCGAGAGATGTGTGGCGTTGCTACCCTTTTTCTAAAAGAGATGCCAAATACATTTATGCCTTCAATATGCATTGACTTTAAAGGCGACACAAGAAAGGAGTATAGATGCTGTTGATCCTCAAGCCACTCACGGAATAGTATGGATGTCAGCTCAAGGAGAATAGAAAGAAAAGGAAATTGTGGCAGGAATGAAGGACGTTGTTGTTGTTCTGGTAGTGCAACTAGCCCCTCCACCATTTGTTTCCGTTCTTTTCAACTTTTGAGTTTTTCCATTAGGGCAGGAATGAGAAGAATGGTTCTATTAATTCTCCTTGTTTTGACCGCTCCTCTAAAACAAATTATAACAATTTTTAACAAATCAAATAAGAGGAAATAAATCATCAAAAGCAAAAGAGATGAATGAATATAATTAACAAAACTATAAGTAGAGTATAATGTTCTTAGAATTGTAAAATAATGAAAAGTGAATATGTCAATTGTTGGAATTGATGGCATTTCAGACCTGAGATGTATCTTAGAGCCTGTCAATTGTTGGAATATGAGCAATCTTGGACCGATCTTCAAGTTTGAATCTAGGGCACATCGAAATCTCCAGCTTTGAAAGGGAAGCTAGGCTGCTTATCCAGTCTGGTAAAGCGGTGAAATCAGAACATAGAAAAATTGAGAGAGTTTCCAGTGTGGTAACGTGTTGAAGCCCCGTTGGGAGAGACACCAGTTTTGGAATATCTTGAATAAATAGTTGACGCAAGCTTCTAAGGCCTTGAAATTGCAATCCACCATCATCATCCTCTTTATCTGACAAGTTGAGCTGCCTGCAGTTAATAATTCGTAACTCCTCAAGGGCGCTGAGATGTTGAATCCCGTGAAACAGAGACATTAGTTCACAATCAATAATTTGTAAAGACTTGAGAGAAGTGAGGTGTTGTAGTCGATCATCTGGCAGAGATACCAGATCATTTATGCCCCAAATA
This sequence comes from Vitis rotundifolia, assembly GCA_030254885.1. Lineage (NCBI taxonomy): Eukaryota > Viridiplantae > Streptophyta > Magnoliopsida > Vitales > Vitaceae > Vitis > Vitis rotundifolia. Next base: position 20,769,652 of record CM058163.1, read on the forward strand.
TGCAGAGACTTCAGCGAAGAAGACACCAAAATTATCTGCCATACTATCTCCTCACGGACTCTACACAGGTTTAGTTCCTCAAGACAAGGTAAAGAAGGCAGTTGCAAGGATTCCAAGCAACTGCAATTCCAGATATCTAATTTTGAAAGACAAGGAGATGAAAGCAGTTGTAAAGCTGTTAACTGATCACACGAAGAGATCACTAATTCAGAAAGAAGAGGAAATGAAGGAGCTTGCTCTCCTGCTATCTCCCTCCTACACCATCCCTTGAAATTACGTAACCCATAGAGGTTGAGTGTTTTAAGAGATGGGAAGAATGGCTCTGCTGGTGAAGAGCTTTCCAACATGTATTCCAGCGCATTCAGATTTATAAGATCCAGACACTGGAGAGAAGGCAGCATGGAACTCAACCAACTCGGAAACCTCACGCCTGGATAGCGATGTATGTAGAGCTCCTTTAGATTTGGGTGTGGCTGCAGGCCTTCCATCACCAACTCACCATCCTCTCCATTCTGGTTAGCTTCCCCCAACTCCCACTCTAATCTCAAGGACTGAAGGTAGTGTTTTTCTTTCAAGTTTGCTTCTTTGGAATCTAATGCCCCACCCTTTACCCTTTCAAGATTTCTAATCCGTAGCCCTCCCCTTGGATTGTTAAGGCATTTCAATTCACTCAGCCTACCTATTCCCTTACGGTCACCATTCCCAATAACGAATAATGGTAGGGTCGGAAGCATAATCAATTCTCCCAATCTGCAAGGCATATAATTCAATCCAATGCATCCATCTATCTCGAGGTGCCTCAAGTTGATCATTTTTCTTATATTTCTTGGCAATTCTTTAAGACGTTCACATTTCAGGAGTTTCAACGTTTGCAGATTTTGTAAGCTTGTAAAGCCACTAGGAAGTACCTCAAATCCACCATAAGAAAGGTCGAGATACCTCAAATGACCCAATTTAACCAAAGACTTTGGCAATTTTATAGGCTTTGACCATCCACGTAAGCCCAACGCTAGTAAACACTTTTTTTTTGATAGGCTTTAAAAAACGCTAGTAAACACTTGCAATTTAGAATAACTGTATTCACCATAGAATTAACACTGGGACCATAACCATAATTAGAGGGCATAAATAAGGTTCTTAAGGATTTTCCCTTTAAAACCTTCATTCCTTTGCTCCATCCCAAAAATGATACATGATGAATTCTTTCTAAAATATTTTTCACATCATCCATCAAAATAAAATTCTCAAACTTTACAACAAGTTGTGCCAAATCATGGATAAGGTCATGCATTTTACAACTTAATATATTATTGCTCTCATCTTTGTCAATCTCTTGAAACATTGACCGTGATAATAACTCCTCGAAATATCGATCACCAACATCCTCTAATTGCTCATTTTCATATGAAGGTTGAATGTAACCTTGAGCCATCCATAATTGTATCAACATTTTTTTCTCTATTTCATAGTCTTTTGGAAACACTGAACAATAAGTAAAACAATGTTTCAAATGACTTTGTAAATTATCATATCTTAACTTTAGTACCAAAGATATGTTGTTCCCATCTTGAAGCGACATTAGATTTTTATTATTTTTTATAGACAACCATTGACTTTCTTCGGTTTTGGAATTCAATATTCTGCCTAAAGTTCTAATTACAAGAGGGACTCCATTGCACATTTTTGTGATTTCTTCTCCTATTTTTAAGAGATTTGGATGAGCTCTTTGTTGCTCTTCTCCAAATACTAAATTTTTAAACAAAGCCCAAGATTGATCATGGTTTAAGCCATCCAAAACATATGGGGAATCAACTCCAATAATTGATGCAACTTTAAAGCTTCGAGTAGTTACTACAATTGTACTCCCTTTAGCACCGATTTTCAACAAAATTCTCAATTTGTCCCATTTTTCAGAGTCCTCGTTCCAAACATCATCTAGCACTAACAAATACCTCTTTTGACTTAAGCTTTCATGAAGTTCATTTGTCGGTTGATCCAACTCCAAGTTCCCTACATCTCTACTTGTTGCAGATTTTATGATGTTTCTAGTGAGTATTTTTACATCAAAATCGTCAGAAACAAACACCCACAACCTAAGATCAAAATGTTTTACCACCTCCTCGTCATTGTATACCAATTGGGCTAGAGTGGTCTTGCCTAGACTACCAACACCAACAATGGTAACAGCAGAAAAATTTTCTTCATTATTTGATTGCAACAATAATTTTATTATCTTCCTTTTGTCTTCATCCCTTCCCATAATTTCGGACGTCAACACAAAAGAGTGGGTCTGTCTCCCACTATTCTCCACCCGCATGTTAGTTGTGACTCTTGGGATAAAGTTAAACCTAGAGATATCATTTGCAATATCATCCAGTCTTCCTTTAATTAATGTCTGCTATTCTATGACCCATCTTAAAACGAAACCCAACTTGATTAGAGGATGAGAAGAAGTCACCAACCTGCCTTGCTATTCCTCCTTGCCGCAAATAATAGGCTGTAAAATCGTCCAGCAAGTCATCAGCTTCCTCACCCAATTTTGTACAGCATGGCTTTTCCCCTGCTGCTCCTCAGCATCAAGAAGAACATCTCTGATGGTGGACAGTGTCTCCTGAAGCTTTGCTAGCTCCTTGCGGAGGCCAAAGGCCAACCCAATAGCTTGGCCGGCGGAGGACCCCAACTTCATCAAAATATTCTCCATGATACTGAAAGGGATCTATTCAGCCATTTTCAAATAACTCAAGAGTGCAGAAAGCTAAGAAAATATGGCAAAGAAGGAGAAGTTGTGAAAATGAGTATTAGAAAACGAAGTGATATATTGCATTAGGAGGCGTGAAGAGTTCACATGTGATAGTTGGGACCATTCTCTATAACTGGTGGGGTTTATGTCTCATTTACAGACAATACTCAAGTTGAAATTTCTTTTTCCAAGTGATGGTGGATTGATTAGAGATAATATAAAATAAAATAAGAAATAAAATAATTGATTTTATTTTACTGACAATAAACTATTACATCACATGCTCAATCCAATATGAAATAAAATAAATAATAAAATAATTTATGCAAACTATTTTTTATATCCCTTATATAATGGAATATAATAATTTTAAATTAAAATATAAATTATGCATATCCTATTAATCATAGATTTATTTCTTTCATCCATTTTATTAATTTTTTTTATCACTTATTATCTATGATAAAAAGTTTTCGATTGAAAAAAAATTAAATTTTAGTTTAAAAAACAAATGAATTTTTTTAAAAAAAGTTGTGTATAATGCAATCTAAAATGATATTAATGTAATATTTAATTTATAAAAAATGTTTTTATATAGTTAATAACATAATGTAATATTTCTGTATTTATAAATTTTAAATATTTTGATCATTATTAAAAATAAAAATAAAAATTTATGTATTAAATTATAAATTATAGAATAATTTTTAAATAATGTTAAATGTAACAAAGATTTCTTAAAAGTAAACATTATAATGCAATATATTTTTATTTAAACAAATTAGACAAATCACATTGATTTTAGGTTTGAAAATTACTCAGTCCAGTTGTTAATGGGGCCAATTTTTCCAAAATTAACTTTACTTTAACATCTCTAACTAAATTTTTAAAACTAATCAATAAATCAATCATTTAAAGAAGCTGGACTCAATCAAAATTAGTATCTGCTTACCGACATTTTCTTTAAAAAAACTCTTAATTCTCACTATAATATTTTGGAGTACCACTCTATTCAAAATCCGACATTCTGGTTAACTTCAATTTTTATTCTAATGTTTCATCATTATTATAATAATAACAGTTTTTACTAATTATAACATATTTCTAATAATAGGTCTTGGAAACAATTTTATTTATGAATTAAACTTTTTATTAAAAATAAATTAAACTTTTATAAATTTATTTATATTTTTTTGTATTTTTAATTATTATTGTTTTTAAAGATTCACAAAACCGTAACCTTCATGTCCATGTGTCAGTCATCTCCTTTGATCTTACAAATAATTTCTTTCATTCAATAGTAAATTATATTATACAAAAACCCAAAATTAACTATTATTAATTAGGATTCATATACAACGGTAACCACATAATAATGAAATCATTAAGATAATTGTAAATTATGGAGGCATATGTGAAATTTCAACATATGCTAGTCTTTCTAAAGTGGTAAAAAGTTTAGTGCCTTTGATCATACTTGTATCCATATCGAAGAGTGAATTAGAGTTCGTTTTATAAGTACTTTTAGCGTACGTTTGATAGTGATTTTAAGAAATGTTTCTAACTTTTCTAACACCTACAAAATTTTATTTTCAAGTGTTAAAAAAATTAAAAACACTTTCTATCACCACTACTAAACACACTCTTAGTCTAAAAACTATATTAGAAAAAAAAAAAGTTAAGCATTTGACAAAATTTAGTAAATAATTATAAAAATCTGAAAAAATCACTTATATTGGAAAATCACTTATAGTATTTTTTTGGAAACACTGAATAAGTGATTTTCCTAAAAACACTTCTAGAGAAGACACTTCAACTAAAAATATTTTGAATAGAATACCATCAAAGACATTCTTAAATAACTATACCACAGGATTTAACATTGAGGAAAGAGAAAATAAATATCAAAACCCAAGGAGGAGAAAAAAGTATAATGAATGAATATCTTCTCTATGTAAAGTCGTTAATGAAAGGGACTTAATCAAGTTGCTTTAGTCTTGTCCATATCAATGGTTGTCCGAGCTATCCCAACAATTTTTTCCAAATATTGATGGTATAGAAGTAAATTTTTTCTGCAATATAGGTCCCTACTCTTCTTGCATGATTTGAAGATATTAAAAAGGATGTGGCCCTCCTTTTCTTCTTGATTTTTTTTTTTTTTTTCATTTTTTTGTCTCATTGGACGACAAATAGAGTGACCACATATGCTTGCCATATTAAATAAAGTTGGAAAGACTTTGGTTTTAGTAGGTAAAAGTCATAAAATGTATATATTTTTCTAATATATTATTAATCTAGGTTTTTAATAAATTAATAGAAATATATTTCATAGTTACAATGGTATAAGAAGACATTAACTTGCTTGAGACTCATACTGATGGGATTAAAGTACTCCTTAATGCTCAAAAGTATGTTTAACAAAATTATAAAAATCATCTCGTTGAATTAAAAGATCTTTTGATTCTTAAACTGACATTTAATATGTGTTTCTTTGAAGGATTATTTTTCTTAGACAATATATTACTAACAATACTGCAAAAAAGAAATTTATATTTGAGTATCACCTGATTTTCGACAAAATGTTTTTATAAAAATGTTATTAATAAAAAATTTAATAAATTAAAAGTATCTTTATCAAAAATAATCTCAAAAAAGTAATCAATATGCACAAATTCTTCAAATATACAAAATGGAAAAAATATTAGAAGCAAGTGGTTAGTTTTTAAGCATTCGAACCATGAATTGGTCAAAAGGTGGATAGGAATTTTGAGGATTATTCACAATATTCTTTATTAAAATTTTAAAAAGTAATAAAAGTTTTGTTGATGAGAAATCCATCAACAATTCATATTCATCTTGCAAATAACTTACGTTGAGGTCTCTTTTTGTAGATATTTATATTAATTATAATGAAGATTTATAATAGCTTGAAAATCTTATTTTATTATTAGATAAATAATTATCAACTTTTAACTAAGAACCATTAGTGAGGGGTGGAGATGAGAGTAATTCATGCCTATAAAACCTAATTGTTAAACACAAATAAATTGTTAAGTTATTCACTCCTCAATTTATAAAGAAAATTTTTAAAAATTATTAAATTAGTTTTATTTTTCCTTCAACGATCCTTTCATATTTTTCATAAGTTTTCTCAGGTATCTTGCCAAGATATATCCAAAGCCTTACTACAGCTTGTCTTGTGTTTCAAATTATACTAGCGATTAAATGAAATTACTAAAATATTCGTGAACTATTGGGTAGAAAATGCCTATACTCCTTTATATTATGATTTATTTGATTTTTGCATCTGATTTGCTTCATAGTATCTATCATGATATCTTACTTTCCTATAATGTACAATATAGTTTTAATAAGAAGAAAAAAAACAACAACAACAACATCAGCTACCATAACTCATACTCATAGTCAAAGAAGAAAAAAAAATTGATTTTTTGGTGCATAAAATACAATAAGTTCCAAAAATTGAAATCATTCATCTTTAATTTAATTCATAAATCCATAAGATATTCATAAATTATGGAGGCATGTGTGAAATTTCCACCTATGCTTGTCTTGGTGAAGTGGTAAAGAAGGAATTGTGAATTGTTCAAACCACATCATAATTTAACTTTACTACCTTTAGTCATACTTGTATCCATATAGAAGAGTGAATTAGAATCCATTTGGTAGTGATTTTAGAAAGTACTTTTAATCTAAAAAGTGTGTATAAAAAATAGTTAGTTGTCTGGCATAATTTGAGAAATATTTTTAAAAATATGAAAAATCACTTGTATCATAGAATAACTTATAGTTTTTTTTTCTGTAGAAACACTTGATAAGTGATTTTTCTAAAAACACTTATAGAGAAAACACTTCGTGTGATACCCTAAACCGAAAAGTTTTTAATATTTAATTATGGGCTTGAGCTTAAAATAAGTAATTAATTAATTAATAATTAAATTATAAATACTAGACTTAGGTTGTAAACAACTGTTTCTAAACTCTCAGACGCTGTAGAGAACATACACAGAGAAATCTAAGGTTTTGGATTTAGGCAAAAAGAAGGAGGATTTTGATTTTTTTGTTCTTTGGCGAGAATTTTAGGGTAAATAATACTTCTTAAAGATTCTTTTTATTTATTTATTTTATTTGAGTTTTTATTATTAGAAACTTTAGCTTCCTAATAGAATTCATAAAGAATTTTGAAGCAAGAAATTGAGAAAATAAATTTAAAGTAATTAAATCTAGAATAATAATAATAATAATAATAAATTTGATATGTAATGGAGTTTTTTGAAAAAAATAAAATAAAATAAATATAGAATTTTTGGGAGAAATAAGTATTCATGTAAATAGAAATTCTTACGTGCAGGAGATAAGAAATAAAAAAAAAAATGTTATAGCCTAAAGATTTATATTAGTAAGATTCCAAATATACAAGAAGAAGAATTACATGGAGCCTAGAGTGTGGTGCACAGTGGGATTCTTTATTTAAAACAAATAAAATTTGGTGCACAATAGGATTCCTTACTTAAAGGAAATAGAATTTATTGAGAGATAAATAAAAAATTTTGATTGTTAAACTAAGACGCTTATTTGTGGTATTGTGTATGGGTGTGTGTGCATAATGAAAGTGCATGGGAAGAAACTTTTTTTTTATTTTTTTTTTATGGAGTGTTGGTATAAGAAACAGAGTTTTTATATATATATATATATATATATATATAAAATAATAATCTAATATAAAGATATTAGAGGCCTGGAATTTTATTATGCTAGGATTCCAGAATGAATTAAATTTGTCTAACTTAAATAAATTAAATCAAATCAAATTAAATTAATGTAATTTAGATTAGATTAATTATAAGTGGGGGAATTTGAAAAGTTCAGGAGAATAAATTCAAGATAATTAAGAAATGGAAATATGATATTTTTCCTAGATGAATGAATAAATATGTGTAAATATATATATATATATATATACTTAGAATATAATTATTATTAGAAAATTAGTCTAAAGAACTCCTTTAACTTCTCGGGTGATTCATAGGAAATTCTATTACTTTGATCTTTGGAGTTTGAGTCTAGTTAAGGGGACTAACTAAAAATTATTTCTTTTATGAATGGTCAAGTATAATTTTCTTTTGAAAGTTTCAAGAAATTGGGAAGTAATTTTGTTATATTATATGTGTCTGCTTACATGTGTGATATGAATTTTTATTTAAAAAAGATAATAATAAAATAAAGATGTGGGATTAAAGTACTCCTTAATGCTCGAAAGTATGTTTAATAAAATTATAAAAATCATTTCGTTGAATTAAAAGATCTTTTAATTCTTAAACTGTCATATAATATGTGTTTCTTTGAAGTATTATTTTTCTTAGACAATATATTACTAACAATATTACAAAAAAGAAATTTATATTTGAGTATCACCTGATTTTCGACAAAATGTTTTTATAAAAATGTTGTTAACAAAAAAATTTAATAAATTAAAAGTATCTTTTCCAAAACTAATCTCAAAAAAGCAATCAAGATGCACAAATAGTTCAAATATACAAAATGGAAAAAATATTAGAAGCAAATGGTTAGTTTTTAAGCATTCGAACCATGAATTGGTCAAAAGGTGGGTAGGAATTTTGAGGATTATCCACAATATTCTTTATTAAAATTTTAAAAAGTAATAAAAATTTTGTTGATGAGAAATTCATCAACAATTCATATTCATTTGGCAAATAACTTACGTTGAGATATCTTTTTGTATATATTTATATTAATTGTAATGAAGATTTATAATAGCTTGAAAATCTTATTTTATTATTGGATAAATAATTATCAACTTTTAACTAAGAACCATTAGTGAGGGATGGAGATGAGAGTAATTCATGCCTAGAAAACCTAATTGTTGAACACAAATAAATTGTTAAGTTATTCACTCCTCAATTTATAAAGAATTTTTTTTTAAATTATTAAATTAGTTTTATTTTTCCCTCAACTCCTTTCATATTTTTCATAAGTTTTCTCAGGCATCTTGCCAAGATATATCCACAGCCTTACTACAGCTTGTCTTGTGTTTCAAATTATACTAGCGATTAAATGAAATTACTAAAATATTCGTGAGCTATTGGGTAGAAAATGCCTATACTTCTTTATATTATGATTTATTTGATTTTTGCATTTGATTTGCTTCATAGTATCTATCATGATATCTTACTTTCCTATAATTTACAATATAGTTTTAATAAGAAGAAAAAAAAAATTAACAATAACAACATCATGCTACCATAACTCATAGTCAAAGAAGAAAAAAAAATTGATTTTTTGGTGCATAAAATACAATAAGTTCCAAAAATTGAAATCATTCATCTTTAATTTAATTCATAAATCCATAAGATATTCATAAATTATGGAGGCATATGTGAAATTTCCACCTATGCTTGTCTTGGTGAAGTGGTAAAGAAGGAATTGTGAATTGTTCAAACCACATCGTAATTTAACTTTACTACCTTTAGTCATACTTGTATCCATATAGAAGAGTGAATTAGAATCTATTTGATAGTGATTTTAGAAAGTACTTTTAATTTAAAAAGTGTGTATGAAAAAAAGTTAGTTGTCTGGCATAATTTGGAAAATATTTTTAAAAATATGAAAAATCACTTGTATCGCAGAATAACTTATAGCTTTTTTTGTAGAAACATTTGATAAGTGATTTTCCTAAAAACACTTTTAGAGAAAACACTTTGTGTAATACCCTAAGCCGAAAAGTTTATAATATTTAATTATGGGCTTGAGCTTAAAATAAGTAATTAATTAATTAATAATTAAATTAGAAATACTAGACTTAGGTTGTAAACAACCGTTTCTAAACTCTCAAACGTTGTAGAGAACATACACAGAGAAATCTAAGGTTTTGGATTTAGGCAAAAAGGAGGATTTTGATTTTTCTATTCTTTGGCGAGAATTTTAGGGTAAATAATACTTCTTAAAGATTCTTTTTATTTATTTATTTTATTTGAGTTTTTATTATTAGAAACTTTAGCTTCTTGATAGAATTCATAAAGAATTTTGAAGCAAGAAATTAAGAAAATAAATTTAAAGTAATTAAATCTAGAATAATAATAACAATAATAAATTTGATATGTAATGGAGTTTTTTGAATAAAATAAAATATAGGATTTGTGGAAGAAATAAGTATTCATGTAAAAAGAAATTCTTATGTGCAGGAGATAAGAATTAAAAAAAAAAAAAAAAAAAAAAAAAGCTATAGCCTCAAGATTTATATTAGTAAGATTCCAAATATACAAGAAGTAGAATTACATGGAGCCTAGAGTTTGGTGCACAGTGAGATTCTTTATTTAAAACAAATAAAATTTGGTGCACAATAGGATTCCTTATTTAAAGGAAATAGAATTTATTGAGAGATAAATAGAAGATTTTGATTGTTAAACTAAGACTCTTATCTGTCGTATTGTGTATGGGTGTGTGCGCATAATGAAAGTGCATGGGAAGAAACTTTTTATTTTTATTTTTATAGAGTGTTGGTATAAGAAACAGAGTTTTTATATATATAAAAAATAATAATCTAATATAAAGATATTAGAGGCTTGGAATTTTATTATGATAGGATTCCAGAATGAATTAAATTTGTCTAACTTAAATAAATTAAATCAAATCAAATTAAATTAATGTAATTTAGATTAGATTAATGATAAGTGGGGGAATTTCAAAAGTTCTGGAGAATAAATTCAAGATAATTAAGAAATGGAAATATGATGTTTTTCCTAGATGAATGAATAAATATGTGTAAATATATATATACTTAGAATATAATTATTATTAGAACATTAGTTTAAAGAACTCCTTTAACTTCTCAAGTGATTTGTAGGAAATTCTACCACTTTGATCTTTGGAGTTTGAGTCTAGTTAAGGGGACAAACTAAAAAGTATTTCTTTTATGAAGGGTCAAGTATAATTTTCTTTTGAAAGTTTCGAGAAATTGGGAAATAATTTTGTTATATTATATGTGTTTGCTTACATGTGTGATATGAATTTTTATTTTTAAAAAATAATAATAAAATCAAGACTCTGGTAATCTAATCCTTGTTAATAAGGGAAAATGTTTTGACTTTCATTACCTTAAGTAGAGGTAATGATAATCTGTAAACCCAATCAATAGGGTAGTTACTAACCTATGGTATACCATTAGATTGGTTCTGGTTCCGCCCACTATCATATAAGGAACACATGGGGCTAGCCACTTCTATAAGTCCCATTACAATTGCCATCTCTGTAAGTCACAATTTGATGGGCATTTTCTATAAAAAGCCAGAGTTGTTCATTTAATATGTATGTTTGAAAGCATGCTATAAAGATTCCCTATTTCATTTCTAGAAGCACGTATACTTGACCTTTATGCCTCTTATTGGGTTTTATGCTCACTCCTTTTACTAAAATGTTTTGAGGTACACCCAATTCTGACAAGAAGTGATTCGGGTATGAGGAGTTTTTCAAAAGTCCATTTAGCTCTTAGTTTTAAGTTTAACATCATAGTGACATTTTTTTATTAGTAGTTTAATTTACCACTCCTATTTTGGAACATTTGTTATATTTGGATTATGGATTTTGTGCGAAAGGATAATTTCTTATTATTTCTTTTAAGACATGATCATTTTGGAAGTTTGTTTGTAAAATGACCTTCGTGCTTAGCTTGCAAGTCAGGGTCATTACACTTCGAATAGAAACATTGTCAACTATTCCAAAAGATTTAATATATAGAAAAAAGAAGATAAATGTTAAAACTCAAGCATAAGAAAAAAGTAGAATGATTAAATATCTTTTATTAGTAAAGCCATTGATGAAAAGGACTTCCACATTGGTCTATAAAACAATTAATCAAGTTGCTTTAGTCTCATCCATATTGATGATTATCCAACTATCCCAACCATTTTTTCTAAACATTGATGGTGTAGAAGCAAATTTTTTTGCAATGTAGGCCCCTACTCTTCTTGTATGATTTGAAGATATTAAAAAAAAAAAGTGGTTGTACTTCTTTTCTTCTTGTTTTTGTTTGTCATATTATTTGTTTCATTGAGGCCACATGTTGAGTGACCCCATATCCTTCTCATATTAAATAAAATGTTTGAGTAGGTAAAAGCTCATGAAACTTATACATTTTTCTAATATATTATTCATCTAGGTTTTTAATAAATTAATAAAAATATATTTCATAGTTAGAACGATACATAAAAACATTAACTTGTTTGTGAAGCAAATAAATTGATCATCTCTAGTAAAAATATATGTTGTGTCATATTCCTAAACAAACTTTGATGTGTTGTGATAGCGCTTAAGAAGCAGTCCAAGTACACACCCTAACTCTTCTTTATGTTGTGATTTGATTTGGCATGCTAGTAATAATAGAATTTTGAAATCACCTAAGCCCACCTAGGTGTCCTCAATCAACTAACTAATTGCTATAATTCCTTTGACTTAGCCAATAGAGACCTCTTTAAGGCTTAGAAGGGGGCTACCTCTTTGAGGTATCTTCATAATAAGTAACCTGATCCTTGGACCAAGACTCAGGTTTTTCAAAGACATGTTTTTCAAAAACTATGAAGTCACTTTTTTTTAGGGTTTTCTTTCTTGTTTTATTTTCGCTTTTTAAAAAATAAAATAAAATCAGTGGCAACTCCGATTTTATTAAAACTAATTTTTCACCATTAAAAAATGAGTCTCGCCGATTGAGTGAGGATGCACGTGAAAAATAGGGGTCCACAATGATGCATTAACTCCCTGTTACTCCCCAATAGATCATTCGACCATTTTGAAGGGACTAAGGTCTTCAACCAACAATTCAAATATTCAAATCCTTGAATGAGAAATTAAGAATGGTGTGACAATAAGGCTTTCTTCACAAGGAGTCTCTTTCTCAAGAATGAAAGGTTTTTAAACTCTAAGATCTCTATGATCTCTAATTTCTACGATCTCTAATTCTCAAGGGGTTATAAGAGAGGTATTTATAGGCAAAAGCCATAAGAGTTTTGGTATCTCAAGTTTCTAAATTAGAGTGAATAAAATTCATTCAAAATACATTTCTGAACTCGACAGCACTGGCACGATCACTTGAGCGGACTTGGACAGCTTGAGCACTCTGCTTGAGTGGTCTTTGCTTCTTAAAAAATCATTTTAAAAACATTTTAAGTCCAAAAATAATATTGAACCTTATTATACATCAAATAAGCCTTATATGCTACAAGTCAAATTTTTTTAGACATACCTATGACTTCTCGGTTGGACAAAAACCCTTGATCTTCAATAGAGAGCAAGTCATTATCTAAAAAAACTTCCATGACCAAACATTAATTGAAACAAACTTGCCAACAAATAAACAAGACTCAATGTCCTAACAAATACATTGCTCTAAAAAATTTCTTATCCACCAATGGTATCTCTCATCTTACAACACCACCTCATATTCCTAAACATAACGAATTTTCTAAAAGACGTCATCACCATATTATCGAAAGAACTCTCACCCTTCTCCATCACACCTTCATTCCCATCACATATTAGCCCTACGCATTTGAAACAATTGTCTACTTAATCAATCACATGCTTAAGGTCAATCTCTTAATGTTTTCTGCCTTTAAAACATTTTTTTGTCACTCTCCTAATCTCTTCAAATTCTGAGTCTTTGACTACCTATGTTATCCATGGCTCCGACCTTACACTTCTTATAATCTTAAACCCAAGTTTGTGTCATGTATTTTTCTTGGCCATTATCTCTCATAAAGTGTGTATCACTGTTATGATCCTAAAGAAAAAAAAGTCAACATTTCTTGTCATGTCACATTTGTCGAAGATGTTTTCCATTTCGTCATGTCCTTCTTAACTTTCCCCACCACAATTCGTTCTTGGCTCTCTTTTCATCTCATTTTTGTGTCTTCCCTCCCAAACAACTCCATCACCATGAAAATAAATGGTGACAATGACTTGGCTACAATTAAGATCTCTTCATCCAAGTCGCTTGTTGTTTCTTCCTTACAAGGTACACCTTTTATACTTGATTCTTCTCATTCATTTTCTCTCTTATCTTCCAACCCATCCCAACCCTCACTACTAACCCCTCTCCCACTCTAATCCTACACAAAGTCATACACCTATTCCATCACCTTTAGCACCTATAACCCACCCCATGCAAACAAAGTCCAAAAACAAAATTTTCAAGCCCAATCCCAAATATGCTTTCCTTAATACATCCTCAGCAAACCTACACATTGAACCCATTAGTGTTACCTAAGCCCTCAAATCACCTGAATGACATAAAGCAATGTTTGAAGAGTTCACTACACTCATTAAGAATGGTGCTTGGGAATTTGTTCCTCCATATACCTCACAAACTCTTGTTGATTGCAAACGGGTATTTCGAATCAAGCACCACCCTAATGGCTCGATTGATTGCTACAAAACTTGTCTTGTGGTGAAAGGTTTTCATCAACAATTGAGCATTGATTATCAAAAGACTTTTAACTTGATGATTTAACCCACTATGGTACGTTTAATCCTCAATCTTATTGTCTAACATGGTTGGCCACTTCGCCAACTTGACGTTAACAATGTCTTTCTTCATAGGCACCTCAATTAGGATGTTTTTATGAGTTAACAGCTTGGATTTGTTGATCTTAACCAACCATTACATCTATGTCATCTTAAAAAGGCATTTTATGAACTCAAAAAAGTACCCCGTGATTGGTATCATGAATTATGACAATTCCTTTTCTCCAATGGGTTTGTTAATTCTCACCATTTTTGTGTTAGTCTATGTAGACAATCTTATCATTACATATAGCAACCCCGCCACTGTTCAACAGGTTGTTACTCAATTAGTATCTAAATTCTTCATCAAAGATCTTGATACTCTTTCTTACTTTCTTAGTATCGAGGTTCTTCCAACACCTATCAACATCTTTCTTTCTCAACACATGCATATCCAAGATCTTCTTGTTAGAGCCAAAATAGACAATGTCAATGATATGTCGACACCAATGTCTCCAAGCAGCAAACTAGTAATTTTTTACGACACTTCTCTAACTGATGCTACTGAGTACTAGTTCATTGTCAGTGCCCTTTAGTACCCCACTCTTACCCGACCAGATATCTTTTTACTATCAATAAGTTGTCTCAATTTTTGCATCATCCAACAATTAATAATTAGCCTCTGATCAAACAACTTCTACGTTATCTTCAAGGCACAATCACTTATGGTCTTCATCTTCCCAAAAACTCTCCAATGTCAATACATGTCTTCTCCAATGCTACTTAGGATGGTAATACAGACAACTAAACATCCACCAGTGCCTATGTCAGCTTCATTGTGTCCAATGTTATTTCCTAGAGCTCCAAGAAGTAACGCTCTATTGCTAGGTCCTCAATAGAGATTGGATATAGTTCAATTACCTCTATAGCAATTAAAATCACCTAGATTTAAACACTTCTCATTGAACTTAGCATCACTCTCAATGCTCTATCGACCATATATCGCAACAATGTTGACACTACCAATCTTTGTGCAAATCTGGTATTCTACTCTCGCATGAAACATATTGAGTTCAACAAGGTCAACTATATGTTTCCCTTGTCAGCTCTAATGATCAACTAACAGATGCCTTGACCAAACCCTTATCATGACAATGACTTCAAGATTTATGAATCAAGATTAGTGTTCTCTTTGGGAACTCTACCTTGATGGGGCATAATAAGGAAAGTCAATCAACTATGAAAATCATGGGATTGTAATTAGTATATCCTTTATTTTAGTTAATTTTCTATTCTTATTTTTGGTAGTGTATATATCCTTTATTTTTTTAGTTTTCGTTTCTTATTTTTGGTAGTTTTAGTTTAACTACATACTAGGATAAGTATATATTGTACAAAAACTTCATTAATGAAAGCTAGAGACCATTTCATAATTTCTTCTTCTTCTTGGTTAGAAAAATATTAAGATCTCTTCCAGAGAGATTTAAACTTAAAGTGATTGCCATAAAGGAGAGTAAGGACATTGATTCCATGAGAGTTGATGAACTTCTAGGCTCCATTCAAATATATGAGATGACCCTACCTAATTCCCATGAGCCTAAAGACTCTATCTTTAAGACTTCTGAGAATGAGAAGAAATATATTGAAATGTTAGATGATATAACTAATGATGAATTGGCATAAATGACTAAGAAAATTTAAAAAAAAAAGTCATGAAGTTCAATAGAAGCTTTTACAAAAACCAAGAATCTAGAAAAGGAAAAAGACCTAATGAACAATCATCTTATGTGAAAGGAAAAGGTTCCTTCAAAGGTAAGAAAGTTGAATGCTTTTAACTATGGGGGTTTGGGACACTATGCTCAAGACTATCCTAGCCCCAAAAATATCAAAAAATCTGTGTAGTCAACATGGAGTGATTTACATTTTGAAGAGAGTGTTTCCAAAGCTTTTGAGGATGCAAGATACGATCACAATGACATGTTAGCTTTTGTTGCATCTATGGAACCTTTGAATCACACTAATAGTGATAGTGATGATGATGAGTTTACTAATGAACAAATGGTTGAATTCTTTAGTAATCTTGTTGATGAGCATGAGAAACTAATTAAGACTTATATGAAAAATAATGATATCCTTGATGCTCATAAAAATAAGATTGATGTTCTTAATTCTAAAACGACTAATTTACTTGAGAACATTAGGTTTCTTGAGTAATAAACCTTTTTCATCTATAAATGAAAATTTTCACCTTGGAACTAAAATGCTTAATGAGATACTTGATAAATGCAAAACCCATGGTGATAAAAAAGGATTAGGGTACATTAACAAAGATTAAACTCCTTCTAATGGAGAAACTGTGTTTGTCAAAGATAAAGATGTAACCCTTAACCAAGAAGATTCTCTTAAAAAGACATCACTGTGCACAAACTATAAGAAAACTGAACATTCTCAATTTATATGCTACACTAGTTTTCTAGAAAGGTTTGAAACTCAAATGAACCGACTTATGAATGACTTCAATTCCCTTAAAAATAACATATTGAATAATAGGAAAGAGAATAAAACTAATCTTAAACCTAGAAGTCAATCTAGTTCTTCCAAGTCACCACCTAGGACTAAACAAGTTTGGTTGAGAAATGATAGGTCAAAATATCAAGTTGTGTTAAATGCTCTTAAAGTCAAATCTTCTAGTGAATCCTACCTTGATAGTGGTTGCTCTAGACACATGACAAGAGATAAATCCTCTTTCACTTCTCTTGAAAATTGTGATGGTGAGACTATTACTTTTAGAGATGAAAACCTAGCTCAAGTGAAAGGCAAGGGTAGTATATCTATCCTTGGTCATCCCAAACTAGATGGAGTTCTATATTTGAAGGATTGAAGGAAAACCTCCTAAGCATTAGTCAAATATGTGACAAAGGCCATAAGGTAAACTTTTGCCAAGACTTATGTGAGGTGTCAATAAAGAAGGGAAGGTAGTCACCACAGGACCTAAGACTATGGATAATTGTTATACTATAGATCTTGACTCTAGAACACCTTTTATGTACAGTAGGACACAACTTGATCTTACTGAGCTTTGGCATAAAAGACTAGGTCACATAAACTGTAGGGACCTTATGCATTTAGTGAATACTGAAAAGGTTAGAGGTATCCCTAAACATAGTAGTGAACCTAAATCCATTTATGGTGAGTGCATAAAAGGAAAACAAACTAATCACACAAAAAGGTTAAGGAGATAAAGACCACTAGACCTTTAAATCTTCCATCTATGGATCTTATAGGACTAATGCAAATTGAAAATAGAGGTGGAAAGAGACATGTCCTTGTGGTAGTAGATGATTTTTCTAGATACTCTTTTATGAGTTTTCTTAGGGAGAAATTTGAGGCCATAGAACATTTGAAGTTTTTATTTAATAGAATACAAGTGGAAATTGGTCATCCAATTGTAAGAATTATGAGTGATAAGAGAAGAGACTTTGATAATGTAGATGTTGACCTATTTTGCAAGTCTAAAGAAATTAAACATTAATATTCAACCCTTGGAACTCCCCAACAGAATTAAGTAGCTGAAAGAAAGAATAAAGTGCTACAAGAAATGGCTAGAGTGATGATTCACATGCATAATACCCCTATACAATTTTGGGCAAAAGTCATTAATACTACATGTTATACTACTAATAAGATTTTTCTTAAACCTGAAACAAAGAAGACATTTTATGAATTATGGACTGGGAGAAAATTCAACCTTAAGTATTTTAGGACTTTTGGCAATGAGTGCTATATACTCAGGGATGAGGAG
Organism: Vitis rotundifolia; assembly: GCA_030254885.1. NCBI lineage: Eukaryota > Viridiplantae > Streptophyta > Magnoliopsida > Vitales > Vitaceae > Vitis > Vitis rotundifolia. The sequence continues at coordinate 20,787,729 of CM058163.1, forward strand.
AACCTTGGAAAGTTTGATGCTAAATCTAGGAACCATTTTTCCCTTACCCTCTTAAGCTCTCTTCTCTTACCAAATTGGGAGAGTTTGGATGCCAAGAAACCCCCTTTAACCCTTAATTTTCAAATGGATTTTCATCGAATTTTCTTAAAAATTGATTGATTCTTCCTATTCATTATTGGGTTTGGGTGAAAACTCATTTTCTTCTTATGTGGATTCAAGAAAAGGTCAAGATCAAGCTTGATGAGGACTCCAAGTGTGCTCGGAAAGAAGAAAATGTGAAATTGAAAGTGGAAATGTGTTAGCCAAGTGGTCTTAGAAGGATTGGTAGACTTGAGTTAGGTAAAACCTTGTATTTAGTTTTTGTTCTTCATAGTTGACATTTCCGATCGATTATAGGCTCGTAGTTTTTTTATCTCTTTAAAGATTTTCTATATTAAGATCTAGTATCATTGTCTCCTTCTTTCATTCTATACTTTGATTTATTTTCATTTTATATCATTTGTTACTTAAATATAGAAGTTGAATGAAACTAAAATGCGTTGATACAAGTGTGATTATCCATTGGATATCTTGAATAATTTTTTTTTTTATTTCAATTAATGATATCAAATAGTAATTGAAAATGAGTTAAGGAGATAATTGCACAAGTACTTCATCAAATCTTTAACATGCTGAAATTATGAAACAAGAATATAAATGTTTGCATGTAATTGTTTGTTTACCTCAAGGCTATGCTTGTTTCCTTAGAAAATGCTAAAATACTCCCACCACTGTTTTTGACAAAAAAAAAAAAAAAAAGTTTAAGAAAAATATTTTCATTTAATAGCACAATTAAGGTTATATTTGGTTCAACAAATGTGGTGAGGAAAATGATAATATTTTCATATTTGGTTTTATCATGGAAAATACGAAGAAAAAAAAATTCAAACATATTAAAATTAATAAAAAGATTTATGCATTGTCAAATTATTTAATCTTTATATAGAAAAAAAAAACGAAATAAGGTTTAAATGGTATATAAAAAAATTTTATTAAATTTAAATTTTATTTTTTATTTTTCTTTTGTATTTTTTTCCTTCTACTTTTACTTTGTATTTTTTTTATCCAACCTATGGTAATCACCCTTAAGGGGGGGGGGGTGAATAAGGTGATGGTCTCTTTTTGCAAAATTACACTATGTGAATGTAAGAGACAATTATATACAAGTATACAACAAATAATATAAAGACAATTGCATATAAAGTAAAAGAGTAAGGAAGAGAGAATGCAAACGCAAGATTTTTAGTGATTCGGCGCAACCCGGCCTACATCCACTCTCCTCTAGCTTCAATCCCAAACTTGAGGTTCCACTAATTCAAGGCTTCCAAACCAAGCCTTCAAGCAATACAATTGGATTATGGTTCCAATCCACCATCTTGGACTTTTGGCTCCAAGCACCCTTTACACTTCTCAAGAGATACCCCACTCTTGAAAATATTCCTCTCAAAGATATACAAATAATTTATCTCAGAAAATCCTAGTACAAAAACTTTAAACTCAAATGATACAAGAAAACTAGGATTGAAAGGTGCACTAATGATATGCAAGTTTTGGAACAATGGTGCACTCAAAAATACTCTTCTGGGGCTCAAATATATTCAAGAAAGGTTAGGGAAGGTTAAACTCTTGAAACAATGAAGATTGGAGCCTTTTTATAGAAAAAAGCCAAACTAGCCATTTGGGGTTTGACCGGTCGAGCTGGGGGTCGACCGATTGACTAGCCGTTAGCATTTAATGCTTAGCAAGTGACCGTTAGACCTCGACCGGACCTCAACTGGACCTCGACCGGACCTCAACCGGACCTCAATCGGTTGATGTTCAACCTTGACTGGTTGAACAACCGTTCTGGAATAAAGAAATTTTTTTTACACCTTTGACCGGTTAAGCTGGCGGTCGGCCGGTTTACTGTTCATACCCTCAACCGGTTGAGCTGAGGGTCAACCGGTTACTGTTCATACCCTCAACCAGTTGAGCTGGGGGTCAACCGGTTACTGTTCATCCGGTTGAGCCATTTTTGGCTCAACAACCAACTTTTTCAACTTAAAACCTTTTAAACAAGTTTGAAAAACATTTGACATAAGGTTTTAGTTGAAAACATGAAATCATCCAATTTTAAAAGGATTTAAAATGAATTAATTCTTGGATAATTTTGGTGCATAAGTAAATAATATAATGCATGAAAAAACCTAGTGCATCAACAACTTTACAAAGAAGTCTTATGAAGCTTGAGTCTTGAAAAACAATTCTCTTTGAGGTGGTCTTCTTCTTCATGATTTCTCCTTGGCTTAATTTGTCTTTGTAATTGCCACTTTGGAAATCATCTTGCCTAATCACACTTGAAATATAATCATTAGTTTTAAACCTTATTTTGTTATCATCAAAACCGAGATTAACCAAACCTTGGTTTCACACTATCCATGACATATTTCAGGTCTGCAATAACAATTGCTTTTCTTGCTTTTGATATTTGCTTCATTTCTTATTTTACCATTAATTTATTTCATTTCTTATTTTACAAGTTATGGATGGATAATGCATATGGAATGAGTAAGTTCACTTGCATCAATATGTCTCTATTATTCAGGTTTGTCGTTCTGGCCTTTTGCCAATTGTCATAATGTCTTTACAGCTTATTACTTAGCAACCAAATTGACAAAAATTATGATGTAGAAATTTTAATTCTTGTACTTTGGTTCTTCTAGGCAATAGAACAACATATTGAAGTGCATGAGTCGGGCAAATCTTTAGGTGCGCAGGACCTAAGCCTTTGTCTAATATTATAACTCAGAATTGTATCATCTGCTGCTAGACGAGCAAGTTGCTAAAATATAGTAATGTTAATGATATGTTTGATTGGACAACTTAGATGATGTTCCTATGTGCATGCTGATGAATCCAATCTCTGCTGAGTGTTTTCTTTGGAGTTTTCTTTGTCATCGTGTAAGAACCATGCTTATAATTCTCCTAACTTGTTTCTGTTGGAAGAATTATTTATATTATTTATGTTCCTACCTTGAGGATTAGTTGAATTTTGTTTAATATTTCAGAATCAAATGTAGACGGGTTTTGGATGACTCATGCATATGCAAAGACTTAACTCAGTTGCAGCATACTCCCAACTTATGCTCTATTTAGGCTTAGCATGTAGTCCATAATAAGCCTTCATTATTCAGGTTTATGATTCATTTCCTTCTTTTTGCTTTTGATTGTTCATCACTTGTGCAATTGTTTAGTAAGATTTTTGATTTCTTATATTCCTACATGTCAGGAGAGTAGCAACAACTTGAACAAGGGCGGCACATATAATTGAATCGCTTTAATAGTGTGGCTAACTCTCTTCTCCATCTTGGGCATCTAAATGCCTTGGAATGAATGGCTAACAGTGATGGTGCTTCTTCTTCTTCATTTTCATTGAGAGACAATTTAATTTGGGAGTGGGAAAAAATAAGAAGAATTTGTCGGACTAGTTATTCCCATTTTGGAAAGTGCACTAACTCAAAAGTTGGAGAAACTCAGAGGGCTATGGTAAAACTATAACAACAAGACTCATTCGTGCCACCACATTTCTCTTTCTGCTCATGCCATAAACTCATAGATTTGTTTAATTGAAGAGTGACTTGGTTTCCATTCTCCTTCCTATTTTCCCAATTGAAGTTTTATGTTGTTTCTTTTTTCAAGTAATTGTTTTTTTTTTTTTTTTTTTTTTTTTTATGGAGAGCTGTTGGATCTTCTTACATGGCATAGAAGTAAGTTTGGCTTTGAAAAAGAAGCAACTGATATCCATTTTGGGCTCATTTACTGCAAAATGTTGATCAAATGTTTGTTTCTCATTTTATGGTCTCTTGATCTGAGTTATAGTTTTTGCCCTTCTAATATAAGTTCTTTTATGTTTTTCAATGATGAGGTTGACTTGTGTGTATGTTCTTCACATGGGTTCATTTCTAATACTAGTCTATTTCAAAATTGTAAGAACAACTTGTTGTGTAGCAGTAGAAAACAATTTTTGGTAAATATGAGAAAACATAGAAAAGATGGGCTAATGAAATGGTGTTTAACCTTCCAATAATACAAACAAATGTATAAGTAATGCATGATTTGCCCCCATTTGTAAGTTTATTTTTCATGTAGTAGTAGATTTTATTTTTCTCTATGAATACACTTAATGTTCTTGAGAACCATGTGTAATTTTTTTTAGGCATAAAAAAATATATAATAATACATACTATTTTGGTTTGGCAACTTTTCCAGGTTGGATATTAGCAGCCTCTCATCACTTACAGAGCTTATCATTCGAGGCTGCTAAATATTATTGACATCAATCCAGAAGAGGTACTCCATCCCTCGACAAGTTACGCTCCCTTGCTCATAAATTTGCTTTATTGTAAGAGAAGCGTCTTATCTTATCCATAGCCATGGTGTGGAAATGGAGGAGATTGAGTGGGGGAGAGAAATAGAGATGGTGTCTAGTGTTAGTGGTTTGTAGAGGGAGAATGGAATAAGTTGATGGTTGTTTGGGCTTGGAGCTTGAATTTGAAATTTGGGCAAGATCTGAAATGAATGGTGTAGATTGGGCACCGGGGATTTGACTGCTACAATTATTTTTGTTCATTTTTTTTATAAAGAAAACAAAATCTTAAAAGTTAATAAGTTTTTTGGAGAGTCAATGTTGAAATCTAATAAAGTACGATGATCAATGTTGTTCGACCTTTCCATTATAATTAATAGTGCAAGACCGAAATTTAAACATGAATAATAGTGTAAGGTTGAAATCTAAATACAAATGTCATTAGTTTAGCTCTCATATGTGTTATTCTGGTAGGAATATAGATTATGTTTGGTTCCAAAAAAATTCAAAGGAAAATGTAAATTTCTGACAGATAGTACACTAGAATTAAAAGTCTTTTGTGAATTAGTCATCTATGACTAGTAGATATGATTCTTGCAACATGGAGAAGTCATTAAGCCAATCTGCACTTGCTTCCATTTGACATCCTTTAAGGCAAAGATTTCAAGCTCAGAAATGAACAATAACAAACTTTGTGGTATGAAGTACCTACCTTGTCTACCAAAGCACAATCCCAAATTGTTAGATTTTTTGGTGTATTAACACATTCATCATCAACCTTGTATAAGATGAATGCATATTTGGCACAATCTCTTAAGTCCTTGGAAATGTGTGTGATCTTCATCCTCATTGCCTAACGAAAAAATGCAAATGAAGAAGATACTGATTTATTATAGGGATCTAGATCTTCCAGATACAGATGCAATGGCATGGATGTCAGCATAGAGAGAATAAATGTTGTTGTTGCTCTACTAATGTCACTACCCTGTCCACCCATCATTTTTTAGTTTGTGTACTTTCAAGAATGAGAAGGACTGGTCTTCCTAATTCTCCTTGTTTTGCCTTCTCCCCAAAACCAAATTGCTACTTAATGAAGAATTTGATTATCCATGTGCTCTTTGCTCAAGTGATATATTGTTGTCCTATTGTACATGAGAATGAAAACATAAGAACTCAAAATACAACAATTTCTAAAAAATTAAATAAACAGAAATACATTATTAAAAGCCAAAAGAGAAAAATGAATCATAAAACTAAATTATAAAGACATACTGTAGATCTCATGTAAAACCCAAAGAGAGCATAGCCTTGGAGTATGATGCAAGTGAGCTAGCCCTTTCTATGACCTGTCAGCATTTATTTATGGGATGTTGAATAGTATTCAACCAATCCTCAATGTTACCCTTTTGGCATTGACCTGATATAAAATAAATTGTTCAATTCAATCCAGTCGAAAGAATTACAAGCATCATTCTATCCAAAAATATTAAATAAAATTATCCCATAACCAAGAAGATGACTTCCATAATATCAAAATGTTTTATGGCTTTATATGCACAATACAAGTGAGATGTTGAGAAAAAACAAAAGAAACAACAAAAAACTATTTTTAGTCCAAATTGCATTCATGGGTGGTTAAGGAAAACACACAAAAGTGCAGTAAAAGGAACCTATTGCTTTATATGCACTGATGGAACAAACAGGAACTAGAACAATTAAGAGAGCATAAAGATCAATTGTGAAATAATAATAAGGAATGAACCGTAGATTAGTTCCAAAACAAGAAGAAAGCTCAAGAGTGACATACTTGAACTAAAGAACTTAAACCTTTATGAATTGTTCACTTGTTGCTATGCAATATAAATTTTGGGAACATAAGAAATCCAAATCCAATCCTCACTTTTTTCTTTTGACATCTTTCCAAAAGGTAAATTGTTCAGCTCTACCATCACTCCTTTAGCATTAACTTGACAACAATCACATCTACAACAAAATAATTAACCTAAGATATTTCAAACAAGTAGAATGGAAACACCCTGTGACAAGATCACTTTGGAGAACAATGGCAGGCATTTGACATCTACGAAGATGCAAATTTCACTCTTCACAAATAGAAGCATTTATAAAATTCGTGCGGTGTGAACAACCATGACCCCATTATTGTGCCCAATTGCTATGTTTGACATAATTACAAAAACAATCTCTAACCAAAAAAAAAAAAAAAAATCATATTATAATTCATAACGGAGGGTAGAACAAGGAAGTGTTTGTCGATCTTGTGTTTTGATTAGAATGATATATTAAAAAACAACCAAAAAAAGCCATGGTAATCTTTGGTTAAAGTGAACTCCTAATTATATGTTCTTTTAATACACAATAGGTAAGTAATGCTCACTTGCTCAACATGGTCATTGTGCTAATGCATAATGACAATTAATAAACAGAATTGTAAACAAGAGTATAACACTCTTTTTACACTAAAGCACTATGAACCTGATATCTCTTGTGCATAACATACTTTAATAGACATTCCAAAAGACAACAAATAATGACATTGACAGTAAATCATCAAAATATTGATCTTCAAAATCCTCTAAATGCTAGTTCTCATTTGAAAGTTGAATGTAACCTTGAGCCATCCATAATTGTAGAACATTTGTTTCTCAATTTCAGTCTTGACAAAACAATGCATAATAAACAACATATTGCTTCAAATGGATTGACAAATTGTCATAACTTAATCTTATCACCAATAATATATTGTTTCCATCTTGAACTAACATCAGATTTCTATTATTTTAATGGACAACCAGTGACTCTTTAGTTTTATAATGAAAGATTCTGCCAAAGGTCTTAGTGACTAGAGGAACTCCATCACACAATTTTACAATTTTTTTTCTATTGTTACAAAGTTTGGTTTCACTTTTTCTTCTCATTCTTTAGATATGAGCCTTTCAAACAAATCTCCTTTTACATTTCAAAGCATATGAAGAATTAACTCTCATAATTAATGCAACTCTAATTAACACTTTAAGTGATCACCAAGATTTTACTCCCACTAGCACCAACAATCAACATAGTTCTCAATCCATCCCATTTCTCTGGATCCTTGTTCCCCACATCACCTAACACAAGCAAGTATCTCTTTCCATTTAAGCTTTTTTAAAGGATTTTTGTCGACTGATCCAACTCTAAGTTCTCCACATCTTCATTAGTTGCAAATTTCATAATATTTCTTATAAGTATTTTCACATCAAAATCATTATAAACACATGCTTACATCCTAAGATAAAAGTACTTTACTATCTTATCATCATTGTATACCAATTGAATAAGGGTGGTCTTGCCTAAACCCCCCAATACCAACTATGGCAACAATGGAAATATTTTCTTCATTGTTAGATTGAAATAACAATTTTATTATGTCCTCTTTGTCTTCATCTCTTTTCCTAATTTCTGATGTTAACACCATATAATGGGTCTTTCTCTCCCTATTTTTAACCCCTTGTTAGTTGTGCATGTTTAAATAAAATGTAACTTGTTTTGAAGATATAAAAAAGCCACTAACCTGTCTTATTGTTCTTCCTTGGCACAAATGATAGGTCACACCAAGTCATTTGCATCATGGACAACATCTTTCAAACTCTTGATCCAATTTTCTATTGCTTGGTTTTCCTCCTACTGTTGCTTAACATTGAGAGTACAACTCTGATGGTGGACAGTGTATTTGTAAACTTTGTAAGGTTCCTTCGAACTCCACAAGCCAATTTCTTGGACAGCTAAAGACCTTAACTTGGTCAAAATTTTCTCAACAATACTAAATGGGATTTGTTGAGCCATCTTTTCCGAGAAACTGAAATGGAGAAGGGCAAGGAAATATTAAAAAATATGGGGGGTTGAGAGAATTGTAAGATATATCAGAATAAGATCTGATAGTCCTATGAAGGGTAATGGAATTCTGATTGATCTAGTATATAAAGATTGCATAGGACATGGCTAAACTAAGAGGAGTAAGCAAAGTATATCTCGAGGAATAAGCAAGCAAAGCATATCAAAACCAAGAAAAGAAATCCAGGTGTGGGATGTCTTTCTACTCAACATCAATACTATACAAATAGTACGCAAGAGTCCTCACACCAACAATGCAAATGAATGATGATAATGAAATTTTCTTTCAGTTTTTCAAAATGCAATCTCAACCCCATGAAGTTTGTGATTTTTGCATTTGATTTCCTTCTGATAATCGAGGGGCTTTAGGTTCCTTTCCACCATCATCATCAATTTACATTGTTGTTAGGGTGTTTTCAGCAATAATTAGAATAATTTATTTTGGTAAAATAAAATCCATGAAACATTTACATTGATACTTCACTTACTATTTCAAATCTTCATAATTCAAACCATCAAACCATCAAACCATTGAGATATTGGCAATGCTAATGGAGTTAGGAATGAGAGGAGCAAGATGGTGAATGAGTCAACTTGGGAAAATGAGTGAGCTTGACTCAAAGAGATATGGCAGAATCAGAATGCATACAGGGACCAACCGTCTCCCATATTTGATTTCAAATGTCTTCTAGAAAAATCCTTTCCTAGAAATACAAGAAATGGCAGTAGGAGAAGTGTAAAAAAACTGTTAATAGAAGGGACGAAAGTATACCATCCAACATGAGGCGATATTCAAGTACAAACTCTTCCAAAGGCATTGATCAAACTTGTGGACACCTATAATTCACCCTAAAATAAAAATGTACTATAATTTCCAAATTATAAAAGTAGTTCCTTCACAAACATATAAAATGATAATATGAAATATTAGTGATATTCTTTTCAACCATCTTCAATTGTATGAGACATATAACAAGCTCTTGGATGAAGCATATCCTTTATTATTTTGAAAATTCTGATATTAAGAACCACATAAACTAAAACAAATAAGAAATTATTATTAAAAAATAAATAAATCATAATTATACACATAGAAACACAATGACAAAGAACATTTATGGGGAAAATTTTACACTTTGCATCTACCAATTTGTTCCTCTTGTGAAATTAAGAAGAAAGGAAGGAACAAGGAAATTTATTACCCGCCTATGTAATGGAAGCAAAAGAAATAACCATCAAAAGTAGGAAAAAAGGTTAACATTGTAGACTTGAAATATATTGTGGATAACATACTAGAACTGAAAAGATGGAAGTTCTTCGTGAATTAGCAATTTGTGAGTAGTAGAAATGAATTCCTAGGAAATGAGAAGCCATGAGGCCAATCAACAGTTGCTTTTGATTTCAAGCTTGGTAATGAATGATAACAAACTTAGGTGGTGTTTGTTTTTTGTACTTAATTCTAAATAGAACTTTAATATTTAATAGTGCTTTGAAGTATTAGATTATTTGTTTTTTTAATATTTTATTTCTATTAAATATTAAAAAGTAAAGAAAAACCAACACAGTATTTTTTCTATTTAGAAAAAATCAAATATTTTGGTTTTTCCTTCTATTCAACAATAGGTCATGAAAAAGTAGAAAAACAAACAACTGAAAGTCTGAAAGCAATTTGCTTTCAGCAAAAAACTGAAAAAACAAACGCCCCTCTTAGTGATGTGAAGTACCATTCTAGTATGTCAAAGTCAGCAGCCAATCAAGTAGAGTCCCCTAAGGTGTTAGATTTCCAGAGCATTGACATGCTGAAGTCTTTGAGAGCATCAACTTTGGACCAGGTCAAGTACTCAAAATTGCATGCTACCTTCATTCATGTTCTTAGTACAAGGGGATCTCTCAGCAACAAAAAATTCTAGAAGTTTTCAAGTCTGACATGTGAGACAGATTCCTGCCATCATTAAAAACTGGATATCTAGACTCCATATAAATAGGCAATGACAATGTCATGCTTACCACAATTAAGAAAAATTGAGGTGTTGTAAACCCTTTGCTGGAAGAGATGTTATACAAAATCAAAATCCTGATCAAGACATGGATACCGAATGTTGGTGCTGTTGCATGCTCTGCTAGTGATGCTACCCTTCCACCATGTCTCTTGAAGCTTCTCCAGCTTGAATTCCTCCATCATGGCAGGAATAGGAAGAATGATCCTGAAAATTCTTCTTGTTTGCTGCTTTTCCTAAACCGAATGTTGGTGCTGTTGCATGCTCTGCTAGTGATACTACCCTTCCACCAGGTCTCTTGAAGCTTCTCCAGCTTGAATTCCTCCATCATGGCAGGAATAGGAAGAATGATCCTAAAAATTCTTCTTGTTTGCTGCTTTTCCTAAACCAGATTGTCTCTCAATGAAAATGAAGAAGGCATGACCCTGTTATCCATGTGCTCCAGAAGATTTAGATTCCCAAGGTCGATAGACTTGAGAGAAGAGAATTGACCGACTGTTGGATTCAGTAAAATTTGCTCTTTGTTCAAGTGGTATGCTGCGGTTCTGCTGCAAATGAGAATCAAACATCTAAACTCCAAATAAGGTATAACAATACTTTTAAACATGTTAAATAAGAGAGAACAAATGATCAAAAGAAAGAGGAGAGAAATGAATGTAAGCGTGAATTTGCATAGCCTAAAGACAACATATGCTGAAAGCATGATGCCAAATTTGAGGAGACAATTTTCAAACTTTACTAATCTAAGTATGTTATAGAACAAGTTAGGTGAAAAGAAAAACGAAACAATTACTTTGTTCAACAGCTACCCCCTTTAACATAATTACAATCATGATCTGTAACCTATTCACCAAATTATAATTCATAACACCAGAGAGAACTAACATAACAAGACTCTTAACAGTTCAATATTGTGAAACCAGAAAAATATCATGGATATCATAATAAATTGATATTTTGACAGACAGCAAGCACTGCAGATTTGTATTCACAGAACAGAGTATAACACTCTTAGCTTAATAATGATGATAAAATAACAAGAAACGAAGCAATCAGAAGCTGGAGGAGAGATTGGATTGCAAACCTGAAATATATTGTGAATGACACCATTGAAGAGCAGGCATCCTTCTGATGGCTCCTCATAATCATCCTGTGAGGGCTCCTCAATATCAATTTTAGGAACATTTAAAATCTTAGGCCAATTTTCACATGTTTCCTTTTAGCACATTTCTGATAAGTATCGACAACCATAGATTATCAGTTTCTGAGGGTTGATTCAACACATCCCATGACACATCCCATGTAGTGCTAACATGTTGAATCTCTCTTGGGAGACAGACAAACTTTGGAATTGATACAATTTCCACATATTGCATGCAAGCTTCTAAGACCTTGAAATTGCTTGACAGTGTCATCATCATCCTCATTATCTGAAAAACCAAGCTTCATGCTTGACACACATAGGCCATGACATTCCATGATTGACAATGTTGAGACAAGTGAGGGATCAGAGTCCTTCCTCAGGCAGAGATATTAGATCACCTCTTCCACAAATATCCAGCATCTTCAATGAAGAAGAGGCAAACATTGTCCAGCCACAATAACTCTTTATGGACATCACAAAAGTATAGCCCCTCAAGACAAGGAAATGAAGACAGACAAAGGATGTCAATCTAAATAAGAAAGAGAAGAAGATGAAGACATTGTCAAGGATTTCAATCATTGATCTCTCATTCTGAAAGACAAGTTATGTGATCTCCTCCACCATCCTTCCAATTCAGCAACTCAAAAATCTGGAGTCCTTTAAAAGAAGGGAAGAATGGCATTGCTGATGAAGACTCCTTCATATACTCCAGCTCAGTTAGATTCCCTAGCTCCTATAGCAATGAATAAGAAATAAATGATCAAGAACAGAAGGATGAATGAATTTGTAAAATGAATCTATATGCCAAAGTCAGAAAATGAGCATGGTCCTAAAGTGTTAGACTTTCAATGCAGCAATATGCTGAACTCCTTGGGAGAGGTACTAACCTTGGATAGGGGAATACATATTTGGCACAAATTCTCAACTCATAAAAATTGGATGCTATCTTCATCCCAAAAAATCTCTGACTTGCAAAATTTCCCTAAGATAAGAACATAGAATTCACAATCACTAATATCTACACTTGGGATATCTAGACTTGGACAAGTAGATAAAGATATATTGTACTTACCAAAAATTGAGAGACGTGAGGTGTTTTTCTAGAAGAGATGTCAGATCCATTTATGCCTTCAATATGTATTGACTTTAAAGGTGATGCAAGAAGGGAGTATAGATACTGTTGATCCTCAAGACACTCACGCAATGGCAGGGAGTATAGAAAGAAAGGAAATTGTGGCAGGAATGAAGGATGTTGTTGTTCTGGCATTGTAACTAGCCCCTCCACCCACCATTTGTTTCAGTTTTTTCAACTTCTGAGTTTTTTCATCAGGAATGAGAAGAATGGTTCTACTAATTCTCCTTGCTTTGACCCCTCCTTTAAAACAAATTATAACAATTTTTAATAAATTAAATAAGAGAAAGCAAATGATCAAAAGCAAAAGAGAGGAATGATTATAATTGATAGAACTGTAAGTGGTGTTCTTGTAAAATAATGAAAAGTAAACCCAGAAAAAAAAAAAAGAATACAAGTAGAATTGCAAACTTGATAGATGGTGTTCTTGTAAAATAATGAAAAGTAAACCCAGAAAAAAAAGGAATACAAGTAGAATTGCAAACTTGAAACCTATCATGTGGCATGCTAGAATTAAAGAGCTCTCGTTTATGAATCAGTAATCCATTGATAGTCAACATCAATTTCAAGAACTTGAGAAATATTGACTCTTTAGTTTTGCCTTTTAGACATATCTGCAAATTAGGCTATTAGCACCTTTGACCTTATGCATACTTGAGAGAAGTGTTCAATGCCACCATTATACCATTTTTCTTTGACTTGATAGCAATTACATCTGCAATAAAATAGTTAATCTAAGGAATTTTCCAAACATGTGGAATACAGACACCAAACAACTAGATATTTTGGCAAACAACGTCCACTAGCAATTGATATCTTTGAAGAGATGATTGATTTCAATATTTACTAATCTAAGCATTTTATAGGGCAGGTGGAGTAAGCAAAAATGAGATGAAAGTAGTGCCAATGATGTCAAGTTAGTGCTATAGTTAACATCTAATTTACAAAGACAAGAAGATGAAGGCAAACTCAATGATGTCAAGTGATGGCATTCTGATATCTAATTGAGAAAGTTAGGGAGATGAAGGCAAATTCAAAGATGTCAAGTGATGCCATTTTCTGATATATATAATTTAGAAAGACAAGGAATTGAGGATGTACCCCACTGTAGTTGGATTCTCAAGTTTCAAAAATTGTAAAGAAGGAAGTTGACTATACAGTGGTAGAACCTCATAACTGACTCAGCCTCCTCATTCCCTTATTGGCAACTAGTTTTGGGCCACCCCAATAGTTTAGAGACCACCCATTTTTTTGCAGCCACCAATAATCAGGCTTCGCCAATATGGTCTCAAGCATTGAAGGTATTGTTTTCCCTCAAATTTTCTTCCTTGGAATTCAAGCACTGTAAACAGAGTCCAACAAACTTAAAGGTTTTATAGAAAAATCATGAAAGATAAATCCATCAAAAGTGGGAAAAGATGTAGCATTGCAAACCTGAAAATTGTGGATGACACTCGTGGAATTCCTTCATGCAGTGCATGATAGTGCCAATAAGAGTTGTTTGGACATGAGCAATTGTAAGCCAATCTGCACATGTTTCTTTTGGCAGCTTCCTTACAACAGTGGACAATTGAAGATTACAACTCTGAAAGGGGACATGAAAATATTAATGAAAAAGGAAAGAAGAAAAACAAGTTAAGGAAAATGATTCTGATATATTTGGTTTACCAAGAAAAATACAAAAAAATAAATGAATATAATTAAAATTAATTAGAAATCTGTATATTTATAAATTATTTAATTTTTATACAAAAGATAAACAATAAGCTCAATGAGTTTGAAAAGACATGTGAAAATAATTTATTAACTTTAAACTCATTTTTTAATTTCCTTCATTTTAAATAGTGAAACATAATTAATTTGGTATTTCATCACCGAGTAATAACTGCAAGTGTGATTTTTTATAGTGTTAATAATTGATTCAAAAATACAAAATTATGAAAATTGAAGGCTAGTGTGAAAATGAAGAATTTACTAAATAGAGAAAATTGATTGTAAAATAATAAGAATGAAGCCATAAAAAAAAATAAAAAAAATGAGAAAGAATGGTTGGCATTTCAGACCTGACATATATCTCAGAAGATGTCAATTGTTGGAATATGAGCAATCTTGGACCGATCTTCAAGCTTGAATCTAGGGCACCCCTTAATTTTCAGCTTTGAAAGGGAAGTTAGGCTGCTTATCCAGTCTGGTGAAGTGGTGAAATCATCACAATCAGTAATTGAGAGAGTTTCCAGTGTGGTAACATGTTGAAGCCCCTTTGGAAGAGACACCAGTTTTGGAATTCTTCTAATACATAGTTTACGCAAGCTTCTAAGGCCTTGAAATTGCAAGCCACCATCATCATCCTCTTTATCTGACAAGTTGAGCTGGATGCAGTTATCAATTCGTAACTTCTCAAGGGCGCCGAGATGTTGAATCCCTTGAAACAGAGATGTTAGTTCACAACAACCCCAAATTTCCAAAGACTTGAGAGAAGTGAGGTGCTGTAGACGATCATCTGGCAGAGATACCAGATCATTTATCTCCTGAATATGCAGAGACTTCAATGAAGAAGAGACCAAAATTATCCGCCATAGTATCTCCTCACGGACTCCATTCACGTTTAGTTCCTCAAGACAAGGTAAAGATGGCAGTTGCAGGGATTCCAAGCTTTTACAAATCCCAATAACTAATTTAGAAAGATGGGGAGATGAAAGCAGTTGGACGGTTGTTAACTGATGGCACGATCTCTAATGTAGAAAGAAAGGGACACGAAGGCAGTTCGAGGGTTGTTAACTGATCGCAATTCGAGATCTTTAATTCAGAAAGAGAAGAACACGAAGGCAATTCGAGGGTTGTTAACTGATTGCAACATTTGATCTCTAATGTAGAAAGAGAGGAACACGAAGGCAGTTCGAGGGTTGTTAACTGTTTGCACACCCAGACCTCTAATATAGAAAGAGAGGGACACGAAGGCAATTCGAGGGTTGTTAACTGATTGCAACATTTGATCTCTAATGTAGAAAGAGAGGGACACGAAGGCAGTTCGAGGGTTGTTAACTGATCGCAAATCGAGATCTTTAATTCAGAAAGAGAAGAACACGAAGGCAGTTGCAAGGATTCCAAGCTTTTACAAAACCCAATCTGTAATGTAGAAAGAGAGGGAGACGAAGGAAGTTGGATGGTTGTTAACTGATTGCACATAGCGATGTCTAATGTAGAAAGAGAGGGACACGAAGGCAGTTCGAGGGTTGTTAACTGATGGCACTCCCCGACCTTTAATGTAGAAAGAAAGGGACGCGAAGGCAGTTCGAGGGTTGTTAACTGATGGCATCTATGGATATCTAATGTAGAAAGAGAGGGACACAAAGGCAGTTTGAGAGTTGTTAACTGATCGCACGCCCAGACCTGTAATGTAGAAAGAGAGGGACACGAAGACAGTTCGAAGGTTGTTAACTGAGCGCACCATTTGATCTCTAATGTAGAAAGAGAGGGACACGAAGGCAGTTTGAGGGTTGTTAACTGATTGCACACCCAGACCTGTAATGTAGAAAGAGAGGGACACGAAGGCAGTTGCAGGGTTGTTAACTGAAAGCAACTCGAGATCTTTAATTCAAAAAGAGAAGAACACGAAAACAGTTGGACGGTTGTTAACTGATCGCAACACCATCCCTTGAAATTAGGCAACACACGTAGCTTGAGTGTTCTAAGAGATGGGAAGAATGGCTCTGCTGATGAAGAGTTTTCGAACATGTATTCCAGCGCATCCAGATCTTCAAGATGCAGGGTCTGAAGCATAGTCAATTCTCCCAATCTGCAAGGCATATAATTCAATCTCTTGCATCCACGTATCTCGAGGTGCCTCAAGTTAATCATTTTTCTCATATTTCTTGGCAATTCTTTAAGATGTTCACATTTCCAGAGTTTCAACGTCTGCAGATTTTGTAAGCTTGTAAAACCACTAGGAAGTACCTCAAATTCACCATAAGAAAGGCTGAGATACCTCAAATGACCCAATTTAATTACAGACTTTAGCAATTTTATAGCCTTTGACCCCACACCTAAGTCTAACACTAACACTCGTAAACACTTGCAATTTAGAACAAGTGTATTCACCATAGAATTAGCACAGGAATCATCAAATAAGGTTCTTAAGGATTTTTCCTTTAAATCATCAACTATTAATTGTGCCATATCATAGATAAGGTCATGCATTTTATACCTATTATTAACCTTTTGAAACATTGACCGTGCTAATAACTCCTTAAAATATTGATCGCCAACATCCTCTAATTCTAATTTTAATTTTAATTCTTCATCTAAAAGTTGAATGTAACCTTGAGCCATCCATAATTGAATCAACATTTTTTTGTTTATTTCATAGTCTTTTGGAAACAATGCACAGTAAGTAAAACATTGTTTCAAATGACTTGGTAAATTATCATAACTTAACTTTAGTACCTTTAATATGTTGTCCCCATTTCGGAGCAACATTAGATTTTTATTTTTTTGGATGGACACCCATTGACTTTCTTCGGTTTCATACAATATTCTTCCTAAAGTTTTAATCACGAGAGGGACTCCATTGCACATTTTTGTGATTTCTTTTCCTATTTGTAAGAGGTTTGGATGTGCATTTTGCCTATCATCTCCAAATGCTAGACTTTTAAACAAAGCCCAAGATTGACCTTCGTTTAAGCCTTGCAAAACGTATGGGGAAGCAATTCTCATAGTTGAGGCAACGTTAGTGCTTCGAGTAGTCACTAGAACTTTACTTCCCGTAGCACCAACTTTCAACAAAGTCCTCAATTGATCCCATTTTTCAAAGTCCTCATTCCAAATATCATCTAGTACCAACAAATACCTTTTTTGAGTTAATTTTTCATGAAGTTTGTTTTTCAATTGTTCCAACCCCAAGTTATCCAACCCCAAGTTATCTACATTTTCATTTGTTGCAGATTTTATGATTTTTCTAACTAGGATTTTCACATCAAAATCATCAGAAACACACACCCACAACCTAGGATTAAAACGCTCTTTCACCTTCTCATCATTGTAAACCAATTGGGCTAAGGTGGTTTTGCCTAAACCACCAATACCAACAATGGCATCAACAGAAAGATTTTCTTCATTGTTTGATTGCAACAATTTTTCTATTATCTTCTCTTTGTCTTCATCTCTTCCCATAATTTCAGATTTCAACACAAAAGAGTGGGTCTCTCTCCATGCCCGCATGCTAGTTGTATCCCCCCTTGGAATAAAATTGAACTTAGAGATACCATTTTCAATGTCATCTAGCCTTACTCTAATATCTTTGATTCTATGACCCATTCTAAAATGAAATGCAACCTGATTTGAAGATGAGAAGAAGCGACTAACCTGTCTTGCCATTCCTCCTCGCCTCAATTCATAGGTTGCAAAGTCATCCAACAAGTCATCCGCATCATGGATGACATCTTTGAACTTCCTCACCCAATTCTCCAGTGCACGGCCCCTCTCCTGCGGATTCTCCTCCACAGCACGGTCCCGCTGTTCCTCAGCATCGGGAAGCACAGCTTTAATCTCGGTCAATCTGTCCCGAAGCTTTTCCAACTCCTTTCTAGCACCACGAGCCAGTTCAATTTTCTGGACAGCCAAGGAGCCCAGCTTAGTCAAGATTTTCTCAGCAATGCTGAAAGGGATTTGTTCAGCCATCTTTCGAAGAAACTGAGATGGAGAAGGCCAATGAAAAATTATGAAACGAGGGAAGTTGAGATAATTGTGAGAGAAATTAGAACAAGAACGGAAAGTAGTGTGAGAGGTAGCTTGAATTTGTATGCTCTTAATACGGTAAAGAAGAAGTTGTAAAAATGAGTATTAGAAAATGAAGTGATATATAGGCATCAGGAGGCGTGCAGGGTTCACAAGTGATAGTTGGGAACCAACGGCTAGTCTGACAACTTATTTGCATGCAGAGAGAATCAGGAGCCAACGGCTAGTATCAGGAGCCAACGGCTAGACCAACTTCAGAGAATCATGGCTGTTGAAATCCATTTTAAGTTTCGATTTCAAAAATTAAAATTTTAGTTTAAAAAAGAAAAGAATTAAAAAGGTATATGTATAATACAATCTAAAATAATATTAATGTAATATTTAGTTTATATAAAAAAAATTATATATTTAATAGCATGATGTAATATTTTTGTATTTAAAATTTTAAATATTTTAATCATTATTAAAAACAATAAAAATTTATCTATTAAATTATAAATTATAGAATAGTTTTCAAATAAATGTTAAATGAAACAAAGATATATTAATAGTAAACATTATAATCCAATAAATTTTTTATTTTTTTATTATTTCTGTAAATTAATTACAATGCAAGATATTTTATTAAAATTAAAAAGACATCAGGAGCTATTTTTCTTTTTCAAAAACAATACAAACTCAATTATTAAAATAAAACCCCATATTTATTGATTTATTTGAAATGGGTTTGGACCGTTTGGTAGAGTGATGATGATGTGGGTTGGATGATTGAATTGTGAACGGTAAATTGATGTGAAGTTTCATGATTTTAAATTCAAAGATGCATTGACACTGGGGCCATGTGGGTGCTTTTCTCAACAAAGGAAAAGACTTTTTGTTTTTTCCTTTTTGGTTAACAGTGATTTGATCACATACCTGAGATTTGAACATGAGGTTGAATGTAACCATGGATGGATACATTCCATTGAGGGTTTGATTGGACTTATTGGAAATGTGGTCTTCCCCCTTGTAAAATTTGGCTATGTCCAATTTAAATCCAGCAGTAAGTATTGTTAAATTTTCTATATTTCATTTGGAATGCATAAACACTCACCCTTTAACAAATAGAGATAGAGACGGTGTTCTCTTGCATGCCACTTTTTTACTTCCATCAAAATTTAATAATGAGGTAAAATAAAATAAAACAAAAAAAAAATAAAAAAAATAGAGAGTTGTTTTACACATTTAATTCTTATTAATTTGGATTAATGGATAAATTTCGTAAAATTATGTTTTTTTTTTACTATATTTTTTTATGCTAATAGTAATTAATTTAAAAAAGGATGGAAGTTTATTTGTACATATATTGACTTATTTAAGTAGTTCGATAATTTTTATAATTGAGAATTCTCTTAAAAGTTTTCTCTTTTTTTTTAGATAGTGTTTGGTTTTAAGAACGTTAGAAAAAATAAAACTAAAGTTATAAAATAAAATTTAAAAAAAGAAGGAAAATTTATAAAGAAAAAAGAAAAAAATTCTTTTGTTTAGATATCCATTAAAAAAAATAAGAAGAAGGAAATTAAATCATACACTTTTTCTAAACATTTTTATGAAAAAAATATATATAAGGAAAGAAACTTTTTTAAAGAAATGTTGTGATTTGTGAAAAGGGTAGTTAAAAATAAAATAAAATAAATAAATAAAAAGATGTTGAGAGGTACTGAGGTCACGTGGAAGTGCAGAGTTTTCTCCACAAGTGTGGATCCCATCACATGCAGGTATGGTTTCTTTTGTCCCATCAATATTTTTGGAGCATGCTCCAAAATCAATGCATGTGAATAATGCATTTGGTCAGTGGAGTGGTGGGGTTTTGTGTTCCATCACTCCTAGACATTTTATTCTTTATTTGTGTTTTTTATTTTTTTATTTTTTTATTTTTTTTATTTTTGGGAAGATGTGGATTTTTGAAGCTCATTTTTGTAATATCATAATAGTAAATAGCAATTGTATTTATTATTTTTTTTTTCATTCAACTTGACATAATCCGATGTTCAAATACATTTAAGTAAATATTTTTAATACTTGAATTAAACGTTAATCAAGGTTTGAACAAATTAAAATGATTTAATATTTTATAATATTTATAATTTATATTATTATATATAAAAACCCTTTCCATTTGCTTTCAAATAATTTTGAAGGGAAGAATCAAATTTAACTATATTATATATTATTTCATTTTTGGAGAAAGATGAATAGATTCATTTATTTGTTTATTGTTGTTTTCTCACAATGATGTCTTATTTTCTATTTAAATATCGATATATATGAAAATAATAAGGTTAAAAAAATAATTATCGACAAATCCAATTCAACATGTACCTATACAACTTGAAAAATTGTCTAATCCGAATTTAACCCAAACTTAACTTTAAATTAACCCAATTAAGTTTTAAAAATATGAAATTAAATTAGATTCAAGTCAAGTATTGAAAGTCAAAATTCAAGTTTGGATTAAACTCAAATTGACTACAAAGTAGTGGATTTTATGTTTCATCACTTTTTGTTTGAGAAAATGTGAGTTCAATTATGAATTTTTATAATAAGATCGTTCTATCTCAATGTTTGATGTGATTAAATCAAAAAATATATCAAATATTAAGTAAAAGAAATAAACATCAACATTAAACAAAGCATAATAAATGAAACAATTTTTATTACGTCTTAATTGATTGCCTCTTTTTCATCATGATATTGAAAATTTACATTTTATTGTTACAAAAAAGCCCTCTAGAGATATTTTTATTGTTATTGTTGGTCTTTGATCAAAAGAGTTTTCTTTTCAATAAATTAATTTTAATTTTGTTAAATATGCTAGGGAATGTCATCATCTGAAAAATGCAATAAAAGTTTGAGAAGTGGGATAAAATTTAAAATTTACATTAAAGCATAGTCCTCCCTTATATAAACTTTAGATACAACTTCTAAAATTTGTGAGAAATTTATATATATATTTAAATTATTTAATTTTTATATAGAAGAAGAAAAATAAATAAAATAAATTTGAAGAAACATATAATAATAATTTATGAACTTTAAAATTTTTCTTCACTTTTTTTCTTTCTATTTTCTCTTCCTCCTATCTTCCTTTAAATTTTCTTAGATATACTAATACATAATCACCTTCGTTCTACATGTTGGGAAGCATGCTAAAGATTGACAATTTTTTCTTTTTTTTTTTCTTTCACTCTATTTTTTTTTTGGTGGGGTGGGGGGGTGACTAGTCCTAAACTTGGAGGAAGTCAAGAAATAACATAAATATTGAAAACATCGAAACATAAACAAATCTTAATATCAAATACAAATATCAAATACTAGATTTTCATGCTTCGCAACTATATTAGGTATGTCCATAGTGGAAAAAAGAATTGAGAACTTGCACCCAATAATTGAAAAAAAAAAAATACAAGAGACTAGAAGAGTAGAAGTTTGATTCAAAATTACAATCTCAAAATAGAAGAGTGTTGACACCCAACAATATACCAATTAAAGTACTTGGTACTCCAAATCCCAATGGCCCAAACAAAACACACAACATAGGCCCACATGCAAATAAGTCTAATACAAGCCTTAGCCCTTTCTTGTTGATATTACTTATAAGAGATGTTTACAGTAGGAACTTTGGTTCTCATGTTCTCGTTTATAGCAGTTGGATTGACAAGCTGTAGCTGGTGAAAAAGGGGTGGCACTGTTGTCGATTTCTCCAACCATGGCAATGAACAAGCTTCTAATGCAACGATTGGTCAAGGAGGGTGGCAGCTTCTCTGGCAAACGATGATTGGTGGGCATGGGTGGTGACAAGGATTGGCTGAGGGAGCGGCAGTGGCTCTGGCTGTGACCAATTCCGAAGTCCTGATGACAATGGGGAGGAGTTAACAAGTGACAAAGAATTAGAAGTGGGATGGTCAGAGGTTAAAAGTAGACCAACTCCCAATGTTTTAGCACATGAATAATGTCTTGACTATATGTTATAACAGGCTTCCAAATAAAGAAAACTTTGACAAATCTGTCCTTCTTGAGAAACAATATTTGCTGTATACTTTTAACAATTTCATTAATGATAAAAGTAATAGAATCTTGTAAAGTGAATTTATAAAAATTTGGAATGATTATATGTCAATATGACTTTTAATTCTCCAAAATTAGCTATAAATCTATTTAAATTTTGAAAAAACCCAACAAATTAAAAATATTATTAATTTTACAAAATATAATACACTATTAAAGGAAAAAAAATCCACAGAGATTTTTTAAAAAACTTATTAACTTTTAAATTTTTTAATTGAAAAAAAAAAGTGAACAAAATTGACTGTAGCGGTCAGATCCCCAGTGCCCAATCTACACCATCCATTTCAAATCCTGAGCAAATTTCAAATTCAAACTCCAAGCCCAGGCTACCATTAACCTATTCCATTCTCTCTACAAATCACAAACACTAGACACCATCACTATTTCTCTCCCACACCCAATCTCCTTCATTTCCACACCATGGTTGTTGATAAGATTAGACGCTTCCTTTAGAGTCAAGTACATTTACGAGCAAGGGAGCGTAAATTGTTGAGAGATGGAGTCTCTTCTGGAAGTGATAAGAGGCTGCCACTATCCAACCTAGGAAAGTTGCCAAACTAGAACAGTATGCAATCTTTACCAAATATTGTTTTCTATTGCTACACAAGTTGTTCATACACTTTTGAAATAGACTAGTATTAGAAATGAACCCATATGAAGAACAAACAAACAAGTCAACCTCATCATTGAAGAAACATAAAAGAAGTGGTATATTAGAAGGGTGGAAACTATAACCCACGATGATCAAGAGACCACAAAATGAGAAACAATCATCTGAATAACATTTTGTAGTAGATGAGATGCCCAAACCGGAAAAAAAGATCCAACAGCTCTCCATGAAAAAAAGAAAAAAACAATTACTTGAAAAAAGAAACAACATAAAACTTCAATTGGGAAAGTGGGAAGGAGAATGGAAACAAAGAAGTCACTCTTCAATTATACAAATCTATGAGTTTATGGCAGGAGCAGAAAGAGAAAGAAAGAGAGATTGTGGCAGGAATGAGTCTTGTTACTATAGCTCTACTGTAGCCCTCTGAGTTTCTCCAACTTTTGAGTTAGTGCACTTTCCAGAATAGTAAGAACTTGTCTGACAAATTCTCCTTATTTTTTCCCACTCCCAAACTAAATTGCCTTTCAATGAAAATGAAGAAGAAGAAGCACCATCACTGTTAGCCATTCACTCCAACCACACTATTCAACAATATGTGCCCTTGTTCAAGTTGTTGCTACTCTCCTGACATGTAAGAATATAAAAAATCAGAAATCCTACTAAACAATTGCACAAGTAATGAACAATCAAAAGCAAAAAGAGGGGTATGAAGCATAAACCTGAATAATTAAGGCAGATTATAGACTGCATGCTAAGCCTAAAGAGAGCATAACTTGGGAGTATGATACAAGTGAACTAACTCTTTCCATATGCACAAGTCATCCATAACATGTCAACATTTGTTTCTGAAATATTAAATAATATTCAGCCAATCCTCAAGGTGGGAACATAAATAATATAAATAATTTGTCCAGAAACCGGAATGGAGAATTATAGGCAAGGTTCTTACTCGATGAGAAAGAGAACTCCAAAGAAAACACTCTACAAAGATTGGATTCACCAGCATACGTATAGGAACATTATCAAGTAAGCTGTCCAATCAAATATATCATTAGTAATACTGCACTTTAGCAACTTGCTTATCCAGCAGGAAATTATACAATCCTAAGTTATAATACTATACAAGGGCATAGGTCCAGCGCACCTGAAGATCTGCTGGCTTATGCACTTCAATATGTTGTTGTTCTATTACCTAGAAGAACCAAAGTACAGGAATTAAAATCTGGCCTAATAGTTTTTACCAATTTGGTTGCCAAGTAATAAAAGCTATAAAGACATTTTGGCAAGTGGCAAAAGGTTAGAATGACAAACCTGAATAATAAAGACGTACTGATGCAAGTGAACTTCCTCATTCCATATGCATCATTCGTCCATAACTTGTAAAGTAAGAAACAGAGCAGATTAATTGTAAAATAAGAAATTAAGCAAACATCAAAGTCAGGAAAAACAATTGGCATTGCAAACCTGAAATATGCTGTGGATAGTGCACTTGAATTAAAAGAGAGGTCTTTCACGAATTGGCCATCTGTGACTAGTAGATATGAGTCCTTGGGACATTAGAAGTTATTAGGCCAGTCTAAGGTTGCCTCCTTTTGGTATCCCTTCAGGCAGAGATTTCAAACTTGGAAACGAACAACAACAAGCCCTGTGATGTGAATTATCTACCCTGTATATACTGAAGCACAATCCCAAACTGTTAGATTTTCCAGCGTAACACCAGACTGTAAGTCTTAGGGGGAGACATCAACCTTGCATAAGATGAATCCATATTTGGCACAACCTCTCAAGTCCTTGGAATTGCATGTGAACTTCATCCTCATTATCTAACAAAAGAATGCAAATGAAGAAAATATTGTTGTAGCATACAGATCTAGATCCTCCATATACAGATGCAATGGCATGGATGTCAACTTAGGGAGAATGAATGTTGTTGTTGTATATATGTTCCTTGCTCAAGTGGTACATTGTTGTTCAGGTTCTGCTCTACATGAGAATAAAACATGAGAGCTCAAATTAAAGTAAAACAATTTTCTACTCAGCATTAATACTATACAAGAAATAAAGAAGAGTCCTCACACCAACACCAACGCAAATGAATGATGATGATGAAATTTTCCTTCAATTTTCAAAAGGGAATCTCAACACCATGAAGTGTGTGAGTTTTGCAAATGATTTTCTTCAGATAATCTAGGGATTTCAAAATTCCTTTCTATCATCATCAATATACATCATCAGATAATGAGAATATTGTATTTTGAGAAAATAAAATCCACGGAACATTTACGTTGATACTTCACCTACTATTTCAAATCTTCATCATTCACAATCAAACCATGGAGGTGTGGGCAGTGCTTCTGGTGTCAAGGATGAGAGGAGAAGAAGGGTGGTGAATGAGTCAACTTGGAAAAATGAGTGAGCTTGACTCAGTCTCTACATGGCAGAATTAGAATGAATACAAGGGTTAACTGTCTCCCATATTTGATTTCAAATGTCTTCAAGAAAATCCTTCCCTAGAAATACAAGAACTGGCAGTAGGAGAAGCGTGAAAAAACCACTAATAAGAGGGATGAAAGTATACCATCCAACATGAGGCGATATTCAAGTACAAACTCTTCCAGAGGCATTGATCAAACTTATGGACACCTATAATTCACCCTGAAATAAAAAATGTGGGTAATGTCA
Organism: Vitis rotundifolia; assembly: GCA_030254885.1. Classification (NCBI taxonomy): domain Eukaryota; kingdom Viridiplantae; phylum Streptophyta; class Magnoliopsida; order Vitales; family Vitaceae; genus Vitis; species Vitis rotundifolia. The sequence goes on from CM058163.1 coordinate 20,813,406, forward strand.
AAATTACAAAAATAATTCCTTCACAAACATATAAAATGATAATATGAGATATTGGTGAGATACTTTTCAAGCATCTTCAATCATATTAGACATACAACAACCTCTCGGATGAAGCACATTCTCTATCATTTTGAAAATCCTGATATTAAAAACAAAAGAAACTAAAACAAATGAGAAATAATTATTAAAAAGTAGAAAATTATAATTTTTAATATAGAAACACAACGACAAAGAACACACTAAGGGACAATTTTACACTTTTATCTTGCAACTTGTTTCTCCTGTAAAATGAAGAACAAAGGAAGGAAGGAAGAAATTATTATCCTCTCATATCATAGATGCAAATGAAGCAGCTATCAAAAGTAGGAAAACAGTTTAGATTTGTAGACCAGAAATATATTGTGACTAACATGCTTGAACTGAGGAGATGGAAGTCCTTCACGCATTTGCAATTTGTCACTAGATATGAATTTCTGGGACATGAGAAGCCATTTGGCCAATCAGATACGGCCTCCTTTTAGCATCCCTTCTGGCAATGACTTCAAGCTTGACAATAAATGATAACAAGCTTAGTGAAGTGAAGAACGACTCTAGTCTACTGTAGTCAGCAACCGATCAAGTAGCATCCTAAGGTGTTAGATTCCCAGAGCATTCACATGCTCAAGCCCTTGAGAGAAGCATCAACTTTGGACAAGGTCAAGTGCTAAAAATTGCATGTTATCTTCATCCTTGTTCTCTAACAAAAGAATCTACCTGCAACAAAAAAAACTCGAAGTTTCCATGCATAAGAATGGAGACAAATCTCCGACATTATTCAATACTGGATATCTAGACTCCATAAAAATAAACAATGACAAGTCATGCCTACGAAAACTAAGAATTGAGGTGTTATAAAGATCTAAGATCAAGACATGTAAAGACTCAATCATCTTCAAACTGTGCACCTGTGTGAAGGAATATGCTTATGTTAAGCCTTGGATTGAGGCCATACACATGGCATTATCTCAGGAGCTCACCGACAGAGCTACTTGTGATCAAAGTAGCCTGAAATGAGGAAGTAAAGGGAAGGACACATGGTGAAGATGGGTATGGCTGAGGAGCTTTTTGTGTGGAGGTGAAGCTGGGTATTTGCCTATAAAAGGAGACAAGAATGAACAGAGAAAGAACTTTTACTTTTTAAATGGAACTATGGAAGAGAGAGAACCTTTGGACCTCTAGAAACGACTTCTACTCTTCTGGGAACTTTATTTCTTGGGTTTTTTGTAGAGCTCCTGTGTAGTAAGGGGAAATATGAGTTTGAGAAGGTTCCATTCTGGGAAACAGAGAGTGAATTAAGGAGAGATCTCAATTTCAGTCTGGGTTCTACCTTTTTTAGTGAAATCTTAGAATGGAGTTGTGAGGAGGTTGTAACTGTTACAACTGGGGATTGCAATAGCTTCCTTGGTTATAATTCTTCTCCTTATGGTAAACCTCAATCCAAGGCTTAATGTCTATTCAGGAAGAGATGTTATACAGAACTAAATCAGCTCAAGACAAATCAAAAGACAAGGAAATCAGGGAGTACCGAATCTTGGTGTTGTTGCATGCTCTGCCAGTGATACTACCTTTCAACCATGTCTTGAAGTTTCTCCAACTTTGAGTTTCTCCATCATGGCAGGAATAGGAAGAATGGTCCTACAAATTCTTCTTGTTTGCTGCTCTTCCTAAACCAGATTGCCTCTCAATGAAAATGAAGAAGATACGATCCTGTTATCCATGTGCTCCAGAACATTTAGATTCCCAAGATCCAAAGACTTGAGAGAAGAGAATTAACTGGCTATTAGATGGATTCAGTAAAATTTGCATCCTGCTCAAGTGGTATGCTGTCGTTTTACTGCAAATGAGAATCAAAATATCAGAACTCTAAGTAAGGCATAACAATACTTTTAAACATGTTAAATAAAAGGGAAGAATTGATCAGAAGAAAAAAGAGAGAAACGAATGGAAACCTGAATAATAAAGACTTCCTATTGATGGCATGCAAAGCCTAAAGAAAGCATATGGTGAGAGCATGATGCCAAATTTGAGGAAGATTTTTAAACTGTACTAACCTAAGTATGTTTACACAAAAAGAAATATGAAACAATTACTTTGTCCAACAACAACCCTTTTACATAATTACAAGCATGATCTCTAACCTATTCGACCAAATTACAATTCATAATATCGGATAGGACCAACATAATAACAAGTCTTTTGTCTATTTTGTGTTTTGGTTAATTAGAGTGATATCTTCAAAATTTACAAAAAGCACAGTTTCTTGTTAAACAGAAATATAAACAAGAGTAAAAGACTCTTAATAGATTAGTATTGTGAACCAGAAATACATTATGGATATCATTATAAATTGATATTTTGACAGACAGCAAAAGCATTGCAGATTTGTATTAATGGGCTGTATAGGTACACACACAATAGGGTATAACACTCTTAGCATAACAATGATTGTAAAATAACAAGAAATGAAGCAATCAAAAGTAGGAGAAAAGGTTGGATTGCAAACCTGAAATATATTGTGGATGACACCATTGAAGAGCAGGCATACCTTCTCATGGCTCCTTAACATCACCTTTAGGAATATGAGAAATCTTAAGCCAATCTTTACCTATTTCCTTCTGCAACTAGACCAGAACAGTTACCAATTGCGAGAGTTTCCAGAGTGGTAACATGTTGAAGCCCCCTCGGGAGACAAATGAACTTCGGAATTGATACAATTTCTGGGAATTGCACGTAAACTTCTAAGACCTTGAAATTGCTTGACAGTGTCATCATCATCCTCCTTGTCTAAAAAACCAAGCTTCCTGAAGTATGGAGTATTCAAGATCTCAAGCGCAGTGAGATATTGAATCCCATGACAGAAAGATGTCAGACCATGACAATCCATGATTGACAAATCATTGAGACAAGTGAGGGATCACAGTCATTTATCAAGCAGAGATATCTGATCACCTCTTCTACAAACATCCAGCATCTTTAATGAAGAAGAGGCAAACATTATCTACCACAATAGCTCCTTATTGACATCACAAAGGATGCCAATCTAAATGAGAAAGAGAAGAAGATGATCAAGATATTGCAAAGGATGTCAAGTTATGGCAATCATTGATCTCTGATTCTGAAAGACAAGGAAATGCAGGACCTTGTTCTGTTGCTATGTCTCTCCTCCACCACCCTTCCAATTCAGGAACTAAAAGATTTGGATTCCTTTAAAAGAAGAGAAGAATTGCATTGCTGATGAAGACTCCGTCATGTATTCTAGCACAATAAGATTCAATATCTCAGTTAGCAAATGAATACGAAGAGATAAATGATCAAGAACAAAAAAAAAATGAAGTTGTAAGCCTGAATCTAGTCTGCCAAAGTCAGAAAATGAGCACGATCCTGAAGTATTAGATTTTTTTTGCAATAACATGTTGAAGTCCTTGGGATAGGTACCAACCTTGCATAGGTGAATACATATCTGGCACAACCTCTCAAATCCTACGAACTGGATGCTATCTTCATCAAAAAAAAAAAATTGACTTAACAAAATTTTCCTAGGACAAGGACATAGAATTCACAATCACTAATATCTACACTTAGGATATCTAGACTTGGACAAATGGATAATGATATACTATACTTACCAAAAATCAAGAGAGAAGTGAGGTCTTGCTGCCCTTTTTCTAGAACACATGTCAGATCCTTTTACACCTTCAATATGCATAAACTTTAACAGCATGCAAGAAGGGAGTAAAGATACTGTTGATCCTCAAGACACTCATGCGATGACATGGATGTCAGCTCAGGGAGTATAGAAAGAAAATGAAATCATGGCAGGAATGAAGGTCATTGTTGTTATTCTGGCAGTGCACTAGCCCCTCCACCATTTGTTCAAGTTTTTCAAACTTCTAAGTTTTTCCATCAAGGTAGGAATGAGACGAATGATTCTCTAATAATTCTCCTTGTTTCAACCCCTCCTCTGAAACAAATTATAACAATTTTTATCAAATCAAAAAAGGGAAAATAAATTATCAAAAGCAAAAGAGAGGAATGATTGTAATACTGTAAGTAGAGTATAATATTTTTAGAAGATGGAATGTAAAATAATGAAAAGTGTAACTAACAAAACAGGAATATAGGTAGAATTGCAAACCTGAGACCTATCATGTGGCATGCTAGAATAAAAGAGTTGTCCTTCATGAAGCGGTCATTCGTTGCTATTCAATATCAATTTCAAGAACATGAGAAATATTGAACCAATCTTCACCTTTAACCTTACACATACTTGGGAGAATTGTTCAACGCCACCATTATACCTTTCTCTTTGACTTGATAGTAATTACATCTGCAATAAAATAGTTAATCTAAGAATATTTCCAAACCTAAAGAATACAAACACCAAGTAACTAGACATTTTGGAAAACAACTACCAACAATTGATATCTTTGAAGGAATGATGAATTTTAATATGTAATGATCTAAGCATTTTATAGGGCAGATGGCGAGCAAGAAAAAATGAGATGAAAATATTGCCAAGGGTGTCAAGTTAGTGCTACAGTTGACCTCTAATTTAAAAAGATGAGGAAACAAAAGCAAACTCAATGATGTCAAGTGATGGCATTCTATGATACATATCTAATTGAGAAAGGCAAGGAGATGAAGGCAAATTCAATGTTGTCAAGTGATGACATTTTCTGATATCTAATTGAGAAAGACAAGGAAATGAGGATGTACTCCACTGCAGTAAGATTCTCAAGTTCCAAAACTTGTAAAGAAGGAAGTTTGACCATACATATAGTGATGGAACCATATCACTGACACAACCTCTTCATCCGCCTTATTGGCAAGTGGTTTTGGGCACCCCAATTGCGGCAGACACCAGTCATCTGTCTCCCACCAATAATTAGGCTTCCCTAATATAATCTCAAGCATCGAAGGTATTGCCTTCCGTTATATTTTCTTCCTTGGATTTCAAAGTACTAGTGTTAATGTATTTGATAATTACAAAACATATTTGTAAACAAAGTCCAACCAACTAAAAGGTTTTATAGAAAAATCACAAAGATGGATCCATCAAAAGTGGGAAAAGATGTAGCATTTCAAACCTGAAAATTAAGGATGGCATGCTTGAACCAAATGGAGAAGAATTCGTTCATCCAGCAGTGCATGATAGAATGTCAATAAGAGTTGTTGGGAGAGGAGCAATCTTAGGCCAATCTGCATCCATTTCTTTATGGCATCTTCCTTACAAGAGCGAACAATTGAAGATTACAACAATGACGAGGGGCTGAATGGATGAATCCCTTCTAGCATTTCAACACAAGACATTCACCAATTAAAACTTTAATCCTATGTTTGGTTTCATGAGAGTACTAATGAGAGGAAAATTAATGTTAAAAAAAATGATTTTATCAAGTTTAGATTATCATGAAAAATACAAAAGCAAATCAAATTTAATTAAAATTAGTTAGAAACTTATGCATTTTTAAATTATTTAATTTTTATATAAAAAAGAAATAGTTTGTTATTTTTAAATCTATTTTTTATTTTCTTTATATTTTTCCTTTCTATTTTCTTTAAAAATATTTTGTTAAAAGGGGTGGAATAATCCCCAAATTATGAATCTAACATTTCTCATGTTTTTACATGAAAAGTAACCCATTTTTTTTACATAAATGTCATTTATTATCTCAAGTATTTACATGTAAATTTTTAAAGAAAATGTTATTTTTATAAGAAAATAGCAAGGTCATTTTTGTCAAAATGAGACAAAAAAAAAAATTGAGGCTTAAATTTCAAATTTTGGGTTTTTATGGAGCCTTTTAATCAAATAACTCTTTTCTTTACCTCATATTTTCCCTCAAAATTTTAAAGTACCAAACACAAAGGTTAGAGTAAATGTAAAATTTTCAAAGAAACATAATTAGTTAATAATTTATTTAAAAATACAAAATTTTGAAATTCTATAGATCAAAAATTGTTATCAAACAAATAAAGTGTGAAAATGAATAAAATAATATGATTGTAAATAGAGAAAATTGATTGTAAATTAATAAAAATGAAGCCATAAAAAATGAGAAGAACGGTTGGCATTTCAGACCTGAGATATATCTTAGCGGATGTCAATTGTTGGAATATGAGCAATCTTGGACCGATCTTCGAGCTTGAATCTAGGGCACCACCGAATTTCCAGCACTGAAAGGGAAGTTAGGCTGCTTATCCAGTCTGGTAAAGTGGTGAAATCATAACAGTATTCAATTGTGAGAGATTCCAGTGTGGTACTGTGTTGAAGCCCCATTGGGAGAGACACCAGTTTTGGAATTCCTGTAATAAATAGTTTACGCAAGCTTCTAAGGCCTTGAAATTGCAAGCCACCATCATCATCCTCTTTATCTGACAAGTTAAGCTGCATGCAGTCTTCAATTCGTAACTCCTCAAGGGCGCCGAGATGTTGAATCCCTTGAAACAGAGACATTAGTCCACCACAATACCCAATATCCAAAGACTTGAGAGAAGTGAGGTGTTGTAGTCGATCATCTGGCAGAGATACCAGATCATTTATGCCCCTAATAAACAGAGACTTCAATGAAGAAGAGACCAAAACTATCTGCCATAGTGTCTCCTCACGAACTCTACCCAGCCCTAGTTCCTCAAGACAAGGTAAAGAAGGCAGTTGCAAGGATTCCAAGCAACTGCAATCCCCGATAACTAATTCAGAAAGATGAGGGGATGAAAGCAGTTGGACGGTTGTTAACTGATCACACCAAGAGATGTTTAATCGAGAAAGAGAAGGACACGAAGGCAGTTGCAGGGATTCCAAGCTTCTGCAATTCCTAATAATTAATTTAGAAAGAGAAGGAAATGAAGGAGCTTGCTCTCCTGCTATCTCCCTCCACCATCCCTTGAAATTATGCAACACATCCAGCTTGAGTGTTTTAAGAGATGGGAAGAATGGCTCTGCTGATGAAGAGTTTTCGGATATGTATTCCAACGCATTCAGATCTCTAACAGTCAGAAGCTGGAGAGAAGGCAGCATGGAACTCATCCAACTCGGAAACCTCACACCTGGATAGCACCGTATGAGGAGCTCCTTTAGATTTGGGTGTGGCTGCAGGCCTTCCATCACCAACTCACCATCCTTTCCATTCTGGTTAGCTTCCCCCCGCTCATCACTACTCCTAGCTTCCCACCAATCCTCCCAATCTAATATCAAGGACTGAAGGTAGTGTTTTTCCTTCAAGTTTGCTTCTTTGGATTCTAATGCCCCACCCTTTACCCTTTCAAGGTATCCAATCAATAGCTCTCCTCTTAGATTGTTAAGGCATTTCAATTCATTCAGCCTACCTATTCCCTTACGGTCACCTTTCCCAATAATAAATAATGGTAGGGTCTGAAGCATTGTCAATTCTCCCAATCTGCAAGGCATATAATTCAATCCACTGCATCCATCTATCTCGAGGTGCCTCAAGTTGATCATTTTTCCCATATTTCTTGGCAATTCTTTAAGAGAAAGACAAGCCGAGAGTTTCAATGTCTGCAGGTTTTGTAAGCTTGTAATTCCACTAGGAAGTGCCTCAAATAGACCATGAGAAAGGTCGAGATACCTCAAATGAACCAATTTAACTAAAGACTTTGACAGCTTTTTAAAATTATCTAAACGAGGCAAGTCCAACACTCGTAGACACTTGCAATTTGAAATAAGTGTATTTCTTGTAGACTCAACATAGAGATCATATTGAAAACCAAGTTTAGGGAGCTTAAATAAGGTTCTTATGGGTTTTGCCTTTAAGACCTTCATTTTCAAACTCCATTCATCAAATGACACATGATGAACTCTTTCTGACATATTTTTCATATCATCCGTCAAAATAAAAATCTCAGACTTTACAAGAGATTGTGCAAGATCATGGATAAGGTCATGCATTTTACAACATAATACATTATTGTTATCATCTTTTTCAATATCTTGAAACAATGACCGTGATAATAACTCCTCGAAATATTGATCACCAACATCCTCCAAATGTTCATTTCCATTTGAAGGTTGAATGTAACCTTGAGCCATCCATAATTGTATCAACATTTTTTTTTCAATTTTATAGTCTTTTGGAAACAATGCACAATAAGTAAAACATTGTTTCAAATGACTGGGTAAATTATCATAGCTTAACTTTAGTACCAATAATATGTTGTTCCCATCTCGAAGCGACATTAGATTTTTATTGTTTTTTATGGACAACCATTGACTTTCTTCGGTTTTAGAATGCAATATCCTTCCTAAAGTTCTGATTACGAGAGGGACTCCATTGCACATTTTTATGATTTCGTCTCCTATTTGTAAGAGTTTTGGATGTGCCTTTTGTTGATCTTCTCCAAACGCTAAACTTTTAAACAAAGCCAAAGATTGAGGTTTGTCTAAGCCTTCCAAAACGTATGGGGAATCAATTCCCATAGTTGATGCAACTTTAGAGTTTCGAGTAGTCACTACAACTTTACTTCCCCTAGCACCAACTTTCAACAAAATCCTCAATTGATTCCATTTTTCAGAGTCCTCATTCCAAACATCATCTAGTACCAACAAATACCTTTTTTGGGCTAATTTTTCATGAAGTTTGTTTTTCAATTGTTCCAACCCCAAGTTATCTACATTTTCATCTGATGCAGATTTTATGATGTTTCTAACTAGGACTTTCACATCAAAATCCTCAGAAACACATACCCACAACCTAAGATCAAAATGCTTTAGCACCTCCTCATCATTGTATACCAATTGGGCTAAGGTGGTCTTGCCTAAACCACCAATACCAACAATGGCAACAACAAAAAGATTTTCTTCATTGTTTGATTGCAACAATAATTTTACTATCTTCTTTTTATCTTCATCTCTTCCCATAATTTCAGACATCATATGCGAACATCTTTTCTCATTCATTTACTTCCATGTGAATTTTTCAATGACTGTTTTTTTTAGGTATTTACATCCAATCACATACGGAGACTACCCAATGAACATGCGATCGCTTGTGGGGCATCGAATGCCCAAATTCTCCCCACTAGAATCCGAAATGCTCAAAGGATCAATTGATTTCTTAGGAATAAATTACTACACTTCATATTATGCCACCACCTCCACATTTGCAGTTAACATGATGGAGCTAAGCTGGTCTGTAGATGGTAGACTCAATCTAACCAGTAAGCTTGAAAAACATAATCTTATGAGCATTGCTATGATTCTTGTTCTTGTTCTCCTTCATGCTATCCCTTTAAGAAACTGAACCATTTTCTTTGTGGCAACAGCGGAGAAAGACGGGGTTAACATTGGTCAACAAGTAATCTCTCTGTCCTTAGCCATCAATATATAATGCCTTAATTGAAACATGTAGTTATAATGCATAAATACCAAACATTGTCATGAATTCATTACTAAGTGATCTATGGTGTGCGATTTTGTAGACTCCATTGGGCTGGCTTTACATTTGTCCATGGGGAATTAGAAAACTTGTGCTCTACATCAAAGAAAAATACAACAATCCAACCATTTACATTACAGAGAATGGTATACTTAGTGAATTAATTATCAACTTACATTGTTTCTAAATTACGGAATGATGTTTTGACTTCATTTTAACATGATTCAAACTAATGTGTTATGGCCTTGTGCATGAAGGAATGGCTACAGCAAATAATGCTTCAGTGCCTGTCAAAGAAGACCTCAATGATACCTTGAGGACAACATTCCACCGTGGACATCTGTACTATCTTTCAAAAGCTATCAAGTGAGTAATTAATTTCACCTCACTTATCCATAATCCATGGATATGTGAGTGTTAGGCCTTTAGCCCAAGTAAGTTGACACAATATACATGGTTTGCCTCATTGAAGTTTATTTTCTCTATTTATGAAACTCATATGCAAGCTTAAAAAAGAATGTTTACGTGTCAAGTTAAACTTTTAGGTCAAATTAATAGCTTAATAATGAGAATATGAAATACTTAATCAAGATAATGCACTAGTATTAGTCTTAAAGTTTTTAGGGTGTTGTGTCGTATACTTGAAATTAAATCTCATCTTTATCAAGGTTGGTATTTATGGTATTGGGCCTAGGCTATAATAATACACCTATTAGGTTGTCTTAACTTTTAGTTGTTTTGAATAGATTATTACTAATATAGTGCATGCATATATGTATGCAAATTTGGCAGGGAAGGGGTCAACGTGAAGGGATACTTTGTATGGTCTTTTCTTGATGACTTTGAATGGGACTCCGGTTTCGCCTTTCGTTTTGGCCTTGGTTATGTGGATTACAAAAATGGTTTAAAGCGATACCTAAAACACTCTGCTTATTGGTTTAAGAAGTTCCTCTACAAATAAAAAAAAAAATGTAATCCTAACTAAGTGGCTTTCATCTCCTCCTATAATTTGGTACTATTAAATTAGTATGAGTCATGTGCTAAAGAAGATCTTCAAGATCTCAACAATGAAAATAATGTTCATGTTTGTTATACTAATTACAGAATTGCTTTAGCCCCACTATATTAGTAATTAAGAGGAAACCTCTTGTCTTTCTCACTTTATGAAGAGTCTTCCTTTACTTCAAGAAAGAAGTACTTTTTTGTCATTGTTGAAAACTCATGACAACATATAATCTTGGTCTAATCTTAGCCATGACTAAATATTTATTAACAATAATTCTATTACAAACATGTTTAAGAAAATCACCTAGCATTTAGATATGAACCAAAAAAGTTTATTTTAACAATTATTTTTGATAATGTATTATATGATAAACAAATTTAGAAAAATCAAATATCAATTGATTATTTAAGAATCACTTTAAGCTATTCTATAGGTTTTAAAAATGATTTTCAAAAGTTTGTCAAACATCTTATTTTTGTAATGAAATGTAATCAAGTATTAGAAAGTATTTCTAACCTTTGCAAAATTACTCTCCAAGAGGCTCTAAAACTAACTGTGATTTGCTCTTGAATTGTGTTCATTGTTTGTAATGCAATTTACATGGTTGTAATGAACTTTGCTAAAAAACAAAATGGGCAAGTATAATAATAAAATATTAAGAAAAATATAAATATCATTTTTTTTTTCCAAATACTTAGAGAATTATATATGTGATTGGACATAACAATGGAGACACTCCGTGGATGTAAAATAAATATAGGAAGTCAAAGAATAAACAAATTACAATATCAAAGCACATGTAATAAAACAATATATTTACATGGTCATGCATAGCTTGTAACAACAAGATTACATTTAAAAAGAGATGTCTTCCAAAAAATCCTTCCTAGGAATACAACATGGTGCAAGAGGCTACATGTTTGACCCAGAAATTGAAAACATGAAATTGATACATATTGGAAATTAAACCATGGCAAGAACATAAAAATGTGTCAACCTTATTACTGGAAAAATATTAAAAAAAAAAAAAACTATTAATAAAAGGACTGGAATTATAGCTAGCAACCATGTAAAGAACAAAACCAACAACAAACATCTGATTAATAATTTGTAGTAGACAAGATGTTGATATTTCAATTGCTTCTATTTAGAAGCCAGATGCACTTCAATGGCATGTGAGGGGATCCACAAAGTTGAACCCATTGTTCCTGTGACCAATGACCCTTGTTCCTCTGACCAATGACCCTCTTATTTCACAAGTTGTTTAAAGACTTCTTGTACATCAACAATGCTTGACAAGGTAATGAAATATGAGGTCATCTTCTTAGTAAGCAATGCTCCCAAGGGTTTGATTAAACTTAATCCACAAGTATGATTCACCTAGAAACACAAATTTGAGTTAGTTTAAGAATAATAACTCCAACACTAACATGTAATGGTACTACAACAATACTCATAGCATACTATCCAAGCATCTTGAACATATAAATCAATCATCTTGGATTGTCTTCTCCCATTATTTTAGGACATGAATAATGTCTTGACTATGTGTTATAATAACCTACCAAATAAATTATGTACTCAAATCATTTTTGAAGTTGTGATATCAAAAGAATTATATAAGAATAAGCTTAGAAGAAACACTAGTTATCATAAAGAACACTGTAATAGTTGAAAATCAAGACTTGTCATCTATACCTTGTCAAAATGATCAATGCTTCCAGATTTGAGGTTAAACATGCAACTCAATTATTTTCCTACAAATAATCATATACTAGTTTAGTTTATAAAATCCACTCCATAAAAGGTATAAAATCAATGACAATTCTCAAGATATGAACAAACCATTGATGAGTTTGACATATGTCGTAGGAGCTTGCAAATCATAAGATAATATTCATGAGTCATCCATAACCTGTCAAGGTTTGATTTTGAAATATTAAACAATATTCAGCTAATCCTCAAGGTGGGAACATAAATATAAATAATTCTTCCAGCAGAAACCGGTAGGGTGATCAATTTAAGCATGGTTCTTATGCGATGACAAAGAAAACTCCAGAGGAAACACTCAGCAGAGATTGAATTCATCAGCATACACATAGGAACATCATTTAAGCTGTCCAATCAAACATATCATTAGCAATGCTATATTTTAGCAACTTGCTTCTCCAGCAGCAAACGATACAATCATAAGTTATAATATTAGACAGAGGCTTAAGTCCAACGCACCTGAAGATTTGCGAATACGCTGTTGTTCTATTGCCTTGAAGAACCAATGTACAAGAATAGAAATTTGGGCATAATACTTTTTATCAATTTGGTTGCCAAGTAATAAGCTATAAAGACATTTTGACAAGTGACAAAAGGTTAGAATGACAAACCTGAATAATAGAGACATATAGATGCAAGTGAACTTACTCATTCCATAATTTGTAAAATAAGAAATGAAATAGATTAATGGTAAAATAAGAACTGAAGCAAACATCAAAAGCAGGAAAAGCGGTTGGTATTGCAGTCTTGAAATATACCATGGGACATGAAGAAGTCTTTTATGAATCAGTGGTCTGTGACTAGTGGATATGATTCCTGGGTCATGAAGAAGTCAACAGGCCGATCTGCACTTGCTTCCTTCTGGCATCCTCTGAGGCAGAGATTTCAAGCTAAAAAATGAACAATAACAAACTCTGTGATGTGAAGTACCTACCTTGTCTACCAAAGCACAATCCCAGACTGTTAGATTTTCTGGTGTAGTAACACACTGAGCATCAACCTTGCATAAGATGAATGCATATTTGGCACAACCTCTCATTGTCTAACAAAAGAATGCAAATGAAGAAGATACTGTTGTATTGTACAGATCCTCCAGACATAGATACAGTGGCATGGATGTCAGCATAAGGAGAATAAATGTTGTTGTTGCTCTGCTAGTGCCACTACCCCCCTCCACCCATCATTTTTTAAGTGCACACTTTCAAGAATGGGAAAGACTAGTCTTCCTAATTCTCCATGTTTTGCCTTCTCCCCAAAACCAAATTGCCTCTTAATGAAAAATTTGATTATCCAGCATCTTCAATGAAGAAGAGGCAAACATTGTCAGCCACAATAGCTCTTTATGGACATCACAAAAGTATAGCCCCTCAAGACAAGGAAATGAAGACAGACAAAGGATGTCAATCTAAATAAGAAAGAGAAGAAGATGAAGACATTGTCAAGGATGTCAAGTTATGTCAAGGATGTGATACACCTCTCCACCATCCTTCCAATTCAGCAACTCAAAAATTTGGAGTCCGTTAAAAGAAGGGAAGAATGGCATTGCTGATGAAGACTCCTTCATCTACTCCAGCTCAGTTAGATTCCCTAGCTCCGATAGCAATGAATAAGAAGAGATAAACAATCAAGAACAGAAGGATGAATGAATTTGTAAAATGAATCTAGTATGCCAAAGTCAGAAAATAAGCATGTTGAACTCCTTGGGAGAGGTACTAACCTTGGGTAAGGGGAATACATATTTGGCACAAATTCTCAACTCCTAAAAATTGGATGCTATCTTCATCCCAAAAAATCTCTGACTTGCAAAATTTCCCTAAGATAAGGACCTAGAATTCACAATCACTAATATCTACACTTGGGATATCTAGACTTGGACAAGTAGATAAAGATATATTGTACTTACCAAAAATTGAGAGACATGAGGTGTTGCTACCCTTTTTCTAGAAGAGATGTCAGATCCATTTATGCCTTCAATATGTATTGACTTTAAAGGTGACACAAGAAGGGAGTATAGATACTGTTGATCATCAAGACACACAAGAAAGGAAATTGTGGCAGGAATGAAGGACGTTGTTGTTCTGGCAGTGTAACTAGCCCCTCCACCATTTGTTTCAGTTTTTTCAACTTTTGAGTTTTTTCATCATGGCAGGAATGGTTCTACTAATTCTCCTTGCTTTGACCCCTCCTCCTCTAAAACAAATTATAACAATTTTTAATAAATTAAATAAGAGAAAGCAAATGATCAAAAGCAAAAGAGAGGAATGATTATAATTGATAGAACTGTAAGTGGAGTATAATGTTCTTAGAATTGTAAAATAATGAAAAGTGAACCCAGAAAAAGGAAAAAAAAAAGAATACAAGTAGAATTGCAAACCTGAAACCTATCATGTGGCGTGCTAGAATTAAAGAACTCTCGTTTATGAATCATTAATCCATTGTTAGTCAACATCAATTTCAAGAACCTGAGAAATATTGATCCAATTAGTATGGAGAATTCTAGATTACGAGACTCTGCAAATTAGGCTATTAGCACCTTTGACCTTATGCATACTTGATAGAAGTATTCAATGCCACCATTATACCATTTTTCTTTGACTTGATAGCAATTATAGTCACAATAAAATAGTTAATCTAAGAAATTTTCCAAACGTGTGGAATACAGACACCAAATAACTAGAGATTTTGGCAAACAACGTCCACTAGCAATTGATATCTTTGAAGCAATGATGGATTTCAATATTTACTAATCTAAGAATTTTATAGGGCAGGTGGAGCAAGCAAAAATGAGATAAAAGTAGTGCCAATGATGTCAAGTTAGTGCCATAGTTGACATCTAATTTACAAAGACAAGGAGATGAAGGCAAACTCAATGATGTCAAGTTATGGCACTCTGTGATACATATCTAATTGAGAAAGTTAGGGAGATGAAGGCAAATTCAAAGATGTCAAGTGATGGCATTTTCTGATATATATAATTTAGAAAGGCAAGGAATTGAGTATGTATCCCACTGCAGTTAGATTCTCAAGTTTCAAAAATTGTAAAGAAGGAAGTTGACTATACAGTGGTAGAACCTCATCACTGACTCAGCCTCCTCATCCCCTTATGGGCCAACTGGTTTTGGGCCACCCCAATAGTTTACCACCCATTTTCTTGCAGCCACCAATGATCTGTCTCCCACCAATAATCAGGCTTCCCCAATATGGTCTCAAGAATTGAAGGTATTTGTTTTCCCTCAAATTTTCTTCCTTGGATTTCAAGCACTGTAAACAGAGTCCAACAAACTTAAAGGTTTTATAGAAAAATCATGAAAGATGAATCCATCAAAAGTGGGAAAATATGTACCATTGCAAACCTGAAAATTGTGGATGACTCTTGAACCGAATAGAGTGGAATTCCTTCAGCAGTGCATGATAGAATGCCAATAAGAGTTGTTTGGACATGAGCAAGCATAAGCCAATCTGCACAATGTTTCTTTTGGCAGCTTCCTTTCAACAGTGGATAATTGAAGATTACAACTCTAAAAGGGGACATGAAAATATTAATGAAAGGAAAGAAGAAAAACAGGTTAAGGAAAATGATTTTGACATATTTGGTTTACCAAGAACAATACAAAAAAATAAATAAATATAATTAAATTAATTAGAAATCTGTATATTTTTAAATTATTTAATTTTTATACAAAAGATATAAAAATTTATTAACTTTAAACTCATTTTTTAATTTCCTTCATTTTTTTTCTTTTATTTTCTCTCTTTATTTTAATAGTGAAACATAATTTGGTATTTCATTACTGCAAGTGTGATTTTTTGTAGTGTTAATGATTGATTCAAAAACACAAAATTATGAAAATTGAAGGCTAGTGTGACAATGAAGAATTTACTAAAATAGAGAGAATTGATTGTACAAAAAAATAAGAATGAAGCCATAAAAAAAAAAAAAAAAGAGAAAGAATGGTTGGCATTTCAGACCTGACATATATCTTAGAAGATGTAAATTGTTGGAATATGAGCAATCTTGGACCGATCTTCAAGCTTGAATCGGCAACAGCAAATTTTCAGCCGTGAAAGGGAAGTTAGGCTGCTTATCCAGTCTGGTAAAGTGGTGAAATCATCACACATAGTAATTAAGAGAGTTTCCAGTGTGGTAACGTGTTGAAGCCCCTTTGGAAGAGACACCAGTTTTGGAATTTGTTGAATATATAGTCGACGCAAGCTTCTAAGGCCTTGAAATTGCGAGCCACCATCATCATCCTCTTTATCTGACAAGTTGAGCCGCATGCAGTGCATAATGTTTAACTCCTCAAGGGCGCCGAGATGTTGAATCCCTTGAAACAGAGACATTAGTCCACGACAACACACAATTTTCAAAGACTTGAGAGAAGTGAGGTGCTGTAGTCGATCATCTGGCAGAGATACCAGATCATTTATCTCCTGAATATGCAGAGACTTCAATGAAGAAGAGACCAAAATTATCTGCCATAGTATCTTCTCATGGACTGTAACCAGGTTTAGTTTCTCAAGACAAGGTAAAGAGGGCAGTTGCAGGGATTTCAAGATTGTGCAATCATCAATAACTAATTTAGAAAGATGGGGAGATGAAAGAAGTTGGAAGGTTGTTAACTGATTGCACTTTTTGATCTCTAATTCAGAAAGAGAAGGACACAAAGGCAGTTGCAGGGATTCCAAGCTTCCGCAATTCTCAATAACTAATTTAGAAAGATGGGGAGATGAAAGTAGTTGGACGGTTGTTAATTGATCGCACCAATTGATCTTTAATTCAGAAAGAGGACACGAAGGCAGTTGCAGGGATTTCAAGTTTCCGCAATTCCCAATAACTAATTTAGAAAGATGGGGAGATGAAAGCAGTTGGACGGTTAACTGATTGCAATGCGAGATCTCTAATTCAGAAAGAGAAGAACGCGAAGGCAGCAACAAGGATTCCAATTCCAAGCTTTTACAACTCCCAATAAGTAATTTAGAAAGATGGGGAGATGAAAGCAGTTGGACGGTTGTTAACTGATCGCACTTTTTGATCTCTAATTCATAAAGAGAAGGACACGTAGGCAGTTGCAGGGATTTCAAGTTTCCGCAATTCCCAATAACTAATTTAGAAAGATGGGGAGATGAAAGCAGTTGGACGGTTGTTAACTGATCGCAATACGAGATCAGAAATTCAGAAAGAGAGGGATACGAAGGCAAGGATTCCAAGCTTTTACAATTTCTAATAACTAATTTAGAAAGATGGGGAGATGAAAGGGATTCCAGGGTTGTTAACTGATTGCACCATATGATCTCTAATGTAGAAAGAGAGGGACACGAAGGCAGTTCGAGAGTTGTTAACTGATCACAACACAAGATCTCTAATTCAGAAAGAGAAGAACACGAAGGCAGTTGCAAGGATTCCAAGCTTTTACATTTCCCAATAACTAATTCAGAAAGATGGGGAGATGAAAGCAGTTGGACGGTTGTTAACTGATGGCAATCATGGATTGCTAATGTAGAAAGAGAGGGACACGAAGGCAGTTCGAGGGTTGTTAACTGATGGCAATCATGGATTGCTAATGTAGAAAGAGAGGGACACGAAGGCAGTTCGAGGGTTGTTAACTGATCGCAATGCGAGATCTCTAATTCAGAAAGAGAAGAACACGAAGGCAGTTGCAAGGATTCCAAGCTTTCATATTTCCTAATATCTAATTTAGAAAGATGGGGATATGAAAGCAGTTGGACGGTTGTTAACGAATCGCAACACAAGATCTCTAATTTAGAAAGAGAAGAACACGAAGGCAGTTCGAGGGTTGTTAACCGAATGCAACACTTGATCTCTAATGTAGAAAGAGAGGGACACGAAGGCAGTTTGAGGGTTGTTAACCTATTGCACCATTCGATCTCTAATGTAGAAAGAGAGGGGCACGAAGGCAGTTGCAAGGATTCCAAGCTTTCACAACTCCAAACAACTAATTTAGAAAGATAGGGAGACGAAAGCAATTGGACGGTTGTTAACTGATCGCAACACCATCCCTTGAAATTAGGCAATATTTTCAACTCGAGTGTTTTAAGAGATGGGAAGAATGGCTCTACTGATGAAGAGTTTTCGAACATGTATTCCAGCGCATCCAGATCTTCAAGATGCAGGCTCTGAAGCATAGTCAATTCTCCCAATCCGCGAGGCATATAATTCAATCTCCTGCATCCATGTATCTCAAGGTGCCTCAAGTTAATCATTTTTCTTATATTTCTTGGCAATTCTTTAAGATGTTCACATTTCCAGAGTTTCAACGTCTGCAGATTTTGTAAGCTTGTAAAACCATTAGGAAGTACCTCAAATTCACCATAAGAAAGGCTGAGATACCTCAAATGACCCAATTTAATTACAGACTTTGGCAATTTTATAGCCTTTGACCCCGCACCTAAGTCTAACACTCGTAAACGCTTGCAATTTAGAACAAGTGTATTCACCATAGAATTAGCACAGGAATCATCATAATCACTTGCAAATAAGGTTCTTAAGGATTTTTCCTTTAAAACCGTCATTCCCTGACTCCATCCCGAAATTGATAAATGATGAATTCTTTGCGAGATAGTAGTTCGAACATTATTTGTTAAAATAAAGATCTCAGATTTTACTATTAATTGTGCCATATCATGGATAAGGTCATGCATTTTATAGTAATAATAATTAACCTCTTGAAACATTGATCGTGATAATAACTCCTTAAAATATTGGTCGCCAACATCCTCTAATTCTAATTCTTTATCTTCATCTAAAAGTTGAATGTAACCTTGAGCCATCCATAATTGAATCAACATTTTTTTGTTTATTTCATAGTCTTTTGGAAACAATGCACAATAAGTAAAACATTGTTTCAAATGACTTGGTAAATTATCATAACTTAACTTTAGTACCTTTAATATGTTGTCCCCATCTCGGAGCAAGATTAAATTTTTATTTTTTTGGATGGACACCCATTGACTTTCTTCGGTTTTAGAATGCAACATTCTTCCTAAAGTTTTAATTACGAGAGGGACTCCATAGCACATTTTTGTGATTTCTTTTCCTATTTGTAAGAGGTTTGGATGTGCATTTTGCCGATCGTCTCCAAATGCTAGACTTTTAAACAAAGCCCAAGATTGATCTTCCTCTAAGCCTTCCAAAACGTATGGGGAATCAATTCCCATAGTTGAGGCAACTTTAGAGTTTCGAGTAGTCACTAGAACTTTACTTCCCGTAGCACCAACTTTTAACAAAGTCCTCAATTGATCCCATTTTTCAAAGTCCTCATTCCAAACATCATCTAGTACCAATAAATACCTTTTTTGAGCTAATTTTTCATGAAGTTTGTTTTTCAATTGTTCCAACCCCAAGTTATCTACATTTTCATCTGATGCAGATTTTATGATGTTTCTAACTAGTACTTTCACATCAAAATCCTCAGAAACACATACCCACAACCTAAGATCAAAATGCTTTAGCACCTCCTCATCATTGTATAGCAATTGGGCTAAGGTGGTCTTGCCTAAACCACCAATACCAACAATGGCAACAACAAAAAGATTTTCTTCATTGTTTGATTGCAACAATAATTTTACTATCTTCTTTTTATCTTCATTTCTTCCCATAATTTCAGGCATCAATACAAAAGAGTGGGTCTCTCTCCCCCTATTCGCTACTCGCATGCTAGCAGTCACCCTTAGAATGAAATTGAACCTCGAAATATCATTTGCAATGTCATCTAGCCTTCCTCTAATATCCTTGATTCCATGACCCATTCTAAAATGAAATGCAACTTGATTTGAAGATGAGAAGAAGCGACTAACCTGTCTTGCCATTCCTCCTCGCCCCAATTCATAGGTTGCAAAGTCATCCAGCAAATCATCCGCATCATAGATGACATCTTTGAACCTCCTCACCCAATTCTCCACTGCAGGGTCCTCCTGCTGCTGCTCCTCAGCATTGAGAAGCATAGCTTTGATGGTGGTCAACGTGTCCCCAAGCTTTTTCAGCTCCTTTCTAACACCACGGGCCAATCCAATTTCTTGGGCAACCAAGGAGCCCAGCTTAGTCAAGATTTCCTCAGCAATGCTGAAAGGGATTTGGTCAGCCATCTTACAAAGAAACCGAGATGGAGAAGGCCAATGAAAAATTATAAAAGGAGGGAAGTTGAGATAATTGTGAGAGAAATTAGAACAAGAACGGAAAGTAGTGTGAGAGGTAGCTTGAATTTGTATGCTCTTAATATGGTAAAGAAGGAGAAGTTGTGAAAATGAGTATTAGAAAACGAAGTGATATATAGGCATCAGGGGGCGTGCAGAGTTCACAAGTGATAGTTGGGACCAACGGCTAGTTTGACAATTTATTATACATGCAGAGAGAATCAGGAGCCAACGGCTAGTACAACGGCTAGTATCAGGAGCCAACGGCTAGAACAACTTCAGAGAATCATGCAGCTGTTGAAATCCATTTTAAGTTTCGATTTCAAAAATTAAAATTTAGTTTAAAAGAATTAAAAAGGGATATGTATAATACAATCTAAAATAATATTAATGTAATATTTAATTTATATAAGAATAAAAATTTATCTATTAAATTATAAATTATAGAATAGTTTTCAAATAAATGTTAAATGAAACAAAGATATCTTAATAGTAAACATTATAATCCAATATATTTTTATTTAAATAAATCTAACATTGAAATCTAATATATTTTTTATTTTTTTATTCTTTCTATAAATTAAATACAATGCAAGATATTTTATTAAAATTAAAAAGACACCAAGAGCTATTTTTCTTTTTCAAAAACTAATATTTTGTGGCAAACTCATTTATTAAAATTAAACCTCATAGCTGTAGATTGGCTAAGTCTAATTTAAATCTAGCAGTAAGTATTGCTAAATTTTCTATATTTCATTTGGAATGCATGAACACTCACCCTATAACAAATAGAGATAGAAGCGGTGTTCTCTTGCATGCCACCTTTTTACTTCCATCAAAATTTAATAATGAGATAATAAAAATAAAAAAACAAAATAAAAATAGAGAGTCGTTTTACACCATTTAATTCTTATTAATATGGGTTAATGGATAAATTTTGTAAAATTATATATATATTTTTTTATGCTAATAGTAATTAATTTTAAAAACGATGGAAGTTTATTTATATATATATTGGCTTATTTAATTAGTTCAATAGCTTTTATAATTGAGAATTCTCTTAAGAGTTTTCTCTTATGTATTTGTTTTGTATATATTATTATTTTCTTTAGATAGTATTTAGTTTTTAGAAAGTTAGAAAAAATAAAAGTAAAATAAAAAAAATTAAAAAAAGGAAAATTTATAAAGGAAAAAGAAAAAAATTCTTTTGTTTAGATATCCAAAAAAAATGAGAAAAAGGAAATTAAATCATACACTTTTTCTAAACATTTTTATGAAAAAAAAAATATAAGAAAATAAACTTTTTTTAAAGAAATGTTGTGATTTGTGAAAAGGGTAATTAAAAATAAAATAAAATAAATAAATAAATAAAAAGATGTTGAGAGGTACTGAGGTCACGTGGAAGTGCAGGCAGAGTTTTCTCCACAAGTGTGGATGCCATCACATGCAGGTATGGTTTCTTTTGTCCCATCAATATTTTTGGAGCATGCTCCAAAATCAATGCATGTGAATAATGCATTTGGTCAGTGCAGTGGTGGGGTTTTGTGTTCCATCACTCTTACACATTTTATTCTTTGTTTCTGTTTTTTTTTTATTCTTTTCTTTTTTCTTTTTTTCTTTTTTTCTTTTTTTCTTTTTTTCTTTTTTTGAATTTTTGGGATGATGTGGATTTTTGAAGCTCATTTTTTAACATCATAATAGTAATCAGCAATTGTATTTATTAAATTTTTTTCATTTAACTTGACATAATCCAATGTTCAAATAGATTTAAATAAACATTTTTAATTCTTGAATTAAACGTTAATCAAGGTTTGGACAAACCAAAATGATTTAATATTTTATAATATTTATAATTTATATTATTATATATAAAAACCTGTTCCATTTGCTTTTAAATAATTTTGAAGGGAAGAATCAAATTTAATTATATTATATATTATTTTATTTTTGGAGAAAGATGAATAGATTCGTTTATTTGTTTATTGTTGTTATCTCACAATAATGTCTTATTTTCTATTTAAATATCGGTATATATGAAAGATAATAAAGTTAAAAAAATAATTACCGACAAATCCAACTCAACATGTACCTATACAACTTGAAAAATTGTCTAATCCGAATTTAACCCAAATCTAACTTTAAATTAATCCAATTAAGTTTTGAAAAAATGAAATTAAATTAGATTCAAGTCAAGTACTTCAAGTCAAAATTCAACTTTGGATTAAACTCAAATTGAGCTACAAAGTAGTGGATTTTTATGTTTCATCACTTTTTGTTTGAGAAAATGTGAGTTCAATTATGAATTGTTATGATAAGATCGTTCTATTTCAATGTTTGATGTGATTAAATCATAAAATATATCAACTATTGAGTAAAAGAAATAAATATTTGACATGAAACAAAGCATAATAAATGAACAATTTTTATTACGTCTTAATTGATTGCCTCTTTTTCATTATGATATTGAAAATTTATATTTTATCATCATAAAAAAAGCCTCTAGAGATATTATTATTGTTATTTGTTGTTGGTCTTTGTTCAACAAAGTTTTCTTTTCAATAAATTATTTTTAATTTTGTTAAATATGCTAGGGAATGTCATCATTTGAAAAATGTAATAAAAGTTTGAGAAGTGGGATAAAATTTAAAAATTTACATTAACGCATAATCCTCCCTTATATAAACTTTAGATACAACTTCTAAAATTTGTTAGAAATTTAAATATATATATATATATATATATATATATATATTTATTTAAATTATTTAATTTTTATATAGAAGAAGAAAAATAAGTAAAATGAATTTGAAGAAACATATAATAATAATTTATTAACTTTAAATTTTTTTTTTTTAAAATTTCTTCACTTTTTTTCTTTTTATTTTCTCTTCCTCCAATCTTCCTTTAAATTTTCTTGAATATACTATCACATAATCACCTCTGTCCTACATGTTGGGAAGCATGCTAAAGAATGACAATTTTTTTTTTCTTTATTATTATTATTTTTTTTTGGGACTATCCAAAACTGGGAGGAAATAAAAAAATAACATAAATATGGAAAACATCGAAATATAAACAAATCTTAATATCAAGTACAAATAGCAAATGCTAGATTTTCATGGTTCGCAACTATATTAGGTATGTCCATTGTGGAAAAAGAATAGAGAACTTGCACCCAATAATTGAAAAAAAAAAATAAAAAATTACAACGGACTAGAAGAGTAGAGGTTTGATTCAAAATTACAATCTCAAAATAGAAGAGTGTTGACACCCAACAATATACCAATTAAAGTATTTGGTACTCCAAATCCCAAAGGCCCAAACAAAACACACAACATAGGCCCACCTGCAAATAAGTCTAATAGAAGCCTTAGCCCTTTCTTGTTGATATGACTTATAAGAGATGTTTACAGTAGGAACTTTGGTTCTCATGTTCTCGTTTATAGCAGTTGGATTGACAAGCTGTAGCTGGTGAAAAAGGGGTGGCACTGTTGCCGATTTCTCCAACCATGGCAGTGAACAAGCTTCTAATGCAACGATTGGTCAAGGAGGGTGGCAGCTTCTCTGCCAAACGATGCTTGGTGGGCATGGGTGGTGACAAGGATTGGCTGAGGGAGCGGCAGTGGCTCTGGCTGTGACCAATTCCGAAGTCCTGATGACAATGGGGAGGAGTTAATAAGTGACAAAGAATTGGAAGGGGGATGATCAGAGCTTAGAAGTAGACCAACTCCCAATGTTTTAGCACATGAATAATGTCTTGACTATATGTTATAAGTTATAACAGCCTTCCAAATAATATATGTACTCAAATCTTTTTCTAAAATTCTGATATTAAAAGAAAAGTGTAAGAATAAAGTAAGAAAAAACATCAATAAAAACTGTGTTTATGTATTACCAAACGGGACTGCAAATAGTGTCATACTTGTAACTAATTCATTGCAAAATAAAATAAAAAAAGTTACAATCATCGAAAGGAGGAAAAAAGGTCGGTATCACAAACTTGAAATAAATTGGGGATAGCACATTTGAATTAAAAGGAGAGTAGAAATTTATGTATTTTCATGGAAAATATGAAAGAAAATCAAATATATTAAAATTAATAAAAAAAATTTATGTATTTTTAAATTATTTAGTTTTTATATAGAGAAGAAAAAATAAGTGAAATAAAGTTTAAATAATATATAAAAATAATTTATTGAATTTAAATCTATTTTTTTATTTTTCCTTCAATACTTTTTTTCTTCTACTTTCACTTTGTATTTTTTTTCTCTTAAATTTTTTTCTTAAATTTTTTGGGAACCAAACATATCCTAAATGAACATATTCCTATCAGAATAGCATATAAAGGAGCCAAAATGACGACATTCGTTTTCACATTTTAGCCTTACACTACTATTCATGTTTAAATTCAAGTCTTGCACTACTAATTAAAACAAAAAGGTTGAACAACATTGATCATCGTACTTTATTATAAATTATAAGGAGAAGCATAATAATTGTAGTTTTTAGGCTACTATTGATGAAAAGGAATTTAGAAATTTTAAGTTCTTATTTTTTTTTTTTAATATGGTTTCCGTTTTTTTAGATATATTTTTTTTATTTAAAAGTTATATTTTATCCAACTTGTTGAGAGATGGAGTCTCTTCTAGAAGTGATAAGAGGCTGCCACTATCCAACTTAGGAAAGTTGCCAAACTAGAACAGTATGCAATCTTTACCAAATATTGTTTTCTATTGCTACACAAGTTGTTCATACACTTTTGAAATAGACTAGTATTAGAAATGAACCCATATGAAGAACAAACAAACAAGTCAACCTCATCATTGAAGAAACATAAAAGAAGTGGTATATTAGAAGGGTGGAAACTATAACCCACGATGATCAAGAGACCACAAAATGAGAAACAAACATCTGAATAACATTTTGTAGTAGATGAGATGCCCAAACCGGAAAAAAAGATCCAACAGCTCTCCATGAAAAAAAGAAAAAAACAATTACTTGAAAAAGAAACAACATAAAACTTCAATTGGGAAAGTGGGAAGGAGAATGGAAACAAAGAAGTCACTCTTCAATTATACAAATCTATGAGTTTATGGCAGGAGCAGAAAGAGAAAGAAAGAGAGATAGTGGCAGGAATGAGTCTTGTTACTATAGCTCTACTGTAGCCCTCTGAGTTTCTCCAACTTTTGAGTTAGTGCACTTTCCAGAATAGGAAGAACTTGTCTGACAAATTCTCCTTATTTTTTCCCACTCCCAAACTAAATTGCCTTTCAATGAAAATGAAGAAGAAGAAGCACCATCACTGTTAGCCATTCACTCCAAGGCATTTAGATGCCCAAGATGGAGAAGAGAGTTAACCACACTATTAAAGCGATTCAATAATATGTGCCCTTGTTCAAGTTGTTGCTACTTTCCTGACATGTAAGAATATAAGAAATCAGAAATCCTACTAAACAATTGCACAAGTAATGAACAATCAAAAGCAAAAAGAGGGGTATGAAGCATAAACCTGAATAATTAAGGCAGATTATAGACTGCATGCTAAGCCTAAAGAGAGCATAACTTGGGAGTATGATACAAGTGAACTAACTCTTTCCATATGCACAAGTCATCCATAACATGTCAACATTTGTTTCTGAAATATTAAATAATATTCAGCCAATCCTCAAGGTGGGAACATAAATAATATAAATAATTTGTCCAGAAACCGGAATGGAGAATTATAGGCAAGGTTCTTACTCGATGAGAAAGAGAACTCCAAAGAAAACACTCTACAAAGATTGGATTCACCAGCATACGTATAGGAACATTATCAAGTAAGCTGTCCAATCAAATATATCATTAGTAATACTGCACTTTAGCAACTTGCTTATCCAGCAGGAAATTATACAATCCTAAGTTATAATACTATACAAGGGCATAGGTCCAGCGCACCTGAAGATCTGCTGGCTTATGCACTTCAATATGTTGTTGTTCTATTACCTAGAAGAACCAAAGTACAGGAATTAAAATCTGGCCTAATAGTTTTTACCAATTTGGTTGCCAAGTAATAAAAGCTATAAAGACATTTTGGCAAGTGGCAAAAGGTTAGAATGACAAACCTGAATAATAAAGACGTACTGATGCAAGTGAACTTCCTCATTCCATATGCATCATTCGTCCATAACTTGTAAAGTAAGAAACAGAGCAGATTAATTGTAAAATAAGAAATTAAGCAAACATCAAAGTCAGGAAAAACAATTGGCATTGCAAACCTGAAATATGCTGTGGATAGTGCACTTGAATTAAAAGAGAGGTCTTTCACGAATTGGCCATCTGTGACTAGTAGATATGAGTCCTTGGGACATTAGAAGTTATTAGGCCAGTCTAAGGTTGCCTCCTTTTGGTATCCCTTCAGGCAGAGATTTCAAACTTGGAAACGAACAACAACAAGCCCTGTGATGTGAATTATCTACCCTGTATATACTGAAGCACAATCCCAAACTGTTAGATTTTCCAGCGTAACACCAGACTGTAAGTCTTAGGGGGAGACATCAACCTTGCATAAGATGAATCCATATTTGGCACAACCTCTCAAGTCCTTGGAATTGCATGTGAACTTCATCCTCATTATCTAACAAAAGAATGCAAATGAAGAAAATATTGTTGTAGCATACAGATCTAGATCCTCCATATACAGATGCAATGGCATGGATGTCAACTTAGGGAGAATGAATGTTGTTGTTGTATATATGTTCCTTGCTCAAGTGGTACATTGTTGTTCAGGTTCTGCTCTACATGAGAATAAAACATGAGAGCTCAAATTAAAGTAAAACAATTTTCTACTCAGCATTAATACTATACAAGAAATAAAGAAGAGTCCTCACACCAACACCAACGCAAATGAATGATGATGATGAAATTTTCCTTCAATTTTCAAAAGGGAATCTCAACACCATGAAGTGTGTGAGTTTTGCAAATGATTTTCTTCAGATAATCTAGGGATTTCAAAATTCCTTTCTATCATCATCAATATACATCATCAGATAATGAGAATATTGTATTTTGAGAAAATAAAATCCACGGAACATTTACGTTGATACTTCACCTACTATTTCAAATCTTCATCATTCACAATCAAACCATGGAGGTGTGGGCAGTGCTTCTGGTGTCAAGGATGAGAGGAGAAGAAGGGTGGTGAATGAGTCAACTTGGAAAAATGAGTGAGCTTGACTCAGTCTCTACATGGCAGAATTAGAATGAATACAAGGGTTAACTGTCTCCCATATTTGATTTCAAATGTCTTCAAGAAAATCCTTCCCTAGAAATACAAGAACTGGCAGTAGGAGAAGCGTGAAAAAACCACTAATAAGAGGGATGAAAGTATACCATCCAACATGAGGCGATATTCAAGTACAAACTCTTCCAGAGGCATTGATCAAACTTATGGACACCTATAATTCACCCTGAAATAAAAAATGTGGGTAATGTCAAAATTACAAAAATAATTCCTTCACAAACATATAAAATGATAATATGAGATATTGGTGAGATACTTTTCAAGCATCTTCAATCATATTAGACATACAACAACCTCTCGGATGAAGCACATTCTCTATCATTTTGAAAATCCTGATATTAAAAACAAAAGAAACTAAAACAAATGAGAAATAATTATTAAAAAGTAGAAAATTATAATTTTTAATATAGAAACACAACGACAAAGAACACACTAAGGGACAATTTTACACTTTTATCTTGCAACTTGTTTCTCCTGTAAAATGAAGAACAAAGGAAGGAAGGAAGAAATTATTATCCTCTCATATCATAGATGCAAATGAAGCAGCTATCAAAAGTAGGAAAACAGTTTAGATTTGTAGACCAGAAATATATTGTGACTAACATGCTTGAACTGAGGAGATGGAAGTCCTTCACGCATTTGCAATTTGTCACTAGATATGAATTTCTGGGACATGAGAAGCCATTTGGCCAATCAGATACGGCCTCCTTTTAGCATCCCTTCTGGCAATGACTTCAAGCTTGACAATAAATGATAACAAGCTTAGTGAAGTGAAGAACGACTCTAGTCTACTGTAGTCAGCAACCGATCAAGTAGCATCCTAAGGTGTTAGATTCCCAGAGCATTCACATGCTCAAGCCCTTGAGAGAAGCATCAACTTTGGACAAGGTCAAGTGCTAAAAATTGCATGTTATCTTCATCCTTGTTCTCTAACAAAAGAATCTACCTGCAACAAAAAAAACTCGAAGTTTCCATGCATAAGAATGGAGACAAATCTCCGACATTATTCAATACTGGATATCTAGACTCCATAAAAATAAACAATGACAAGTCATGCCTACGAAAACTAAGAATTGAGGTGTTATAAAGATCTAAGATCAAGACATGTAAAGACTCAATCATCTTCAAACTGTGCACCTGTGTGAAGGAATATGCTTATGTTAAGCCTTGGATTGAGGCCATACACATGGCATTATCTCAGGAGCTCACCGACAGAGCTACTTGTGATCAAAGTAGCCTGAAATGAGGAAGTAAAGGGAAGGACACATGGTGAAGATGGGTATGGCTGAGGAGCTTTTTGTGTGGAGGTGAAGCTGGGTATTTGCCTATAAAAGGAGACAAGAATGAACAGAGAAAGAACTTTTACTTTTTAAATGGAACTATGGAAGAGAGAGAACCTTTGGACCTCTAGAAACGACTTCTACTCTTCTGGGAACTTTATTTCTTGGGTTTTTTGTAGAGCTCCTGTGTAGTAAGGGGAAATATGAGTTTGAGAAGGTTCCATTCTGGGAAACAGAGAGTGAATTAAGGAGAGATCTCAATTTCAGTCTGGGTTCTACCTTTTTTAGTGAAATCTTAGAATGGAGTTGTGAGGAGGTTGTAACTGTTACAACTGGGGATTGCAATAGCTTCCTTGGTTATAATTCTTCTCCTTATGGTAAACCTCAATCCAAGGCTTAATGTCTATTCAGGAAGAGATGTTATACAGAACTAAATCAGCTCAAGACAAATCAAAAGACAAGGAAATCAGGGAGTACCGAATCTTGGTGTTGTTGCATGCTCTGCCAGTGATACTACCTTTCAACCATGTCTTGAAGTTTCTCCAACTTTGAGTTTCTCCATCATGGCAGGAATAGGAAGAATGGTCCTACAAATTCTTCTTGTTTGCTGCTCTTCCTAAACCAGATTGCCTCTCAATGAAAATGAAGAAGATACGATCCTGTTATCCATGTGCTCCAGAACATTTAGATTCCCAAGATCCAAAGACTTGAGAGAAGAGAATTAACTGGCTATTAGATGGATTCAGTAAAATTTGCATCCTGCTCAAGTGGTATGCTGTCGTTTTACTGCAAATGAGAATCAAAATATCAGAACTCTAAGTAAGGCATAACAATACTTTTAAACATGTTAAATAAAAGGGAAGAATTGATCAGAAGAAAAAAGAGAGAAACGAATGGAAACCTGAATAATAAAGACTTCCTATTGATGGCATGCAAAGCCTAAAGAAAGCATATGGTGAGAGCATGATGCCAAATTTGAGGAAGATTTTTAAACTGTACTAACCTAAGTATGTTTACACAAAAAGAAATATGAAACAATTACTTTGTCCAACAACAACCCTTTTACATAATTACAAGCATGATCTCTAACCTATTCGACCAAATTACAATTCATAATATCGGATAGGACCAACATAATAACAAGTCTTTTGTCTATTTTGTGTTTTGGTTAATTAGAGTGATATCTTCAAAATTTACAAAAAGCACAGTTTCTTGTTAAACAGAAATATAAACAAGAGTAAAAGACTCTTAATAGATTAGTATTGTGAACCAGAAATACATTATGGATATCATTATAAATTGATATTTTGACAGACAGCAAAAGCATTGCAGATTTGTATTAATGGGCTGTATAGGTACACACACAATAGGGTATAACACTCTTAGCATAACAATGATTGTAAAATAACAAGAAATGAAGCAATCAAAAGTAGGAGAAAAGGTTGGATTGCAAACCTGAAATATATTGTGGATGACACCATTGAAGAGCAGGCATACCTTCTCATGGCTCCTTAACATCACCTTTAGGAATATGAGAAATCTTAAGCCAATCTTTACCTATTTCCTTCTGCAACTAGACCAGAACAGTTACCAATTGCGAGAGTTTCCAGAGTGGTAACATGTTGAAGCCCCCTCGGGAGACAAATGAACTTCGGAATTGATACAATTTCTGGGAATTGCACGTAAACTTCTAAGACCTTGAAATTGCTTGACAGTGTCATCATCATCCTCCTTGTCTAAAAAACCAAGCTTCCTGAAGTATGGAGTATTCAAGATCTCAAGCGCAGTGAGATATTGAATCCCATGACAGAAAGATGTCAGACCATGACAATCCATGATTGACAAATCATTGAGACAAGTGAGGGATCACAGTCATTTATCAAGCAGAGATATCTGATCACCTCTTCTACAAACATCCAGCATCTTTAATGAAGAAGAGGCAAACATTATCTACCACAATAGCTCCTTATTGACATCACAAAGGATGCCAATCTAAATGAGAAAGAGAAGAAGATGATCAAGATATTGCAAAGGATGTCAAGTTTTGGCAATCATTGATCTCTGATTCTGAAAGACAAGGAAATGCAGGACCTTGTTCTGTTGCTATGTCTCTCCTCCACCACCCTTCCAATTCAGGAACTAAAAGATTTGGAGTCCTTTAAAAGAAGAGAAGAATTGCATTTCTGATGAAGACTCCGTCATGTATTCTAGCACAATAAGATTCAATATCTCAGTTAGCAAATGAATACGAAGAGATAAATGATCAAGAACAAAAAAAAAATGAAGTTGTAAGCCTGAATCTAGTCTGCCAAAGTCAGAAAATGAGCACGATCCTGAAGTATTAGATTTTTTTTGCAATAACATGTTGAAGTCCTTGGGATAGGTACCAACCTTGCATAAGGTGAATACATATCTGGCACAACCTCTCAAATCCTACGAACTGGATGCTATCTTCATCAAAAAAAAAAAAATTGACTTAACAAAATTTTCCTAGGACAAGGACATAGAATTCACAATCACTAATATCTACACTTAGGATATCTAGACTTGGACAAATGGATAATGATATACTATACTTACCAAAAATCAAGAGAGAAGTGAGGTGTTGCTGCCCTTTTTCTAGAACACATGTCAGATCCTTTTACACCTTCAATATGCATAAACTTTAACAGCATGCAAGAAGGGAGTAAAGATACTGTTGATCCTCAAGACACTCATGCGATGACATGGATGTCAGCTCAGGGAGTATAGAAAGAAAATGAAATCATGGCAGGAATGAAGGTCATTGTTGTTGTTCTGGCAGTGCACTAGCCCCTCCACCATTTGTTCAAGTTTTTCAAACTTCTAAGTTTTTCCATCAAGGTAGGAATGAGACGAATGATTCTCTAATAATTCTCCTTGTTTCAACCCCTCCTCTGAAACAAATTATAACAATTTTTATCAAATCAAAAAAGGGAAAATAAATTATCAAAAGCAAAAGAGAGGAATGATTTTAATACTGTAAGTAGAGTATAATATTTTTAGAAGATGGAATGTAAAATAATGAAAAGTGTAACTAACAAAACAGGAATATAGGTAGAATTGCAAACCTGAGACCTATCATGTGGCATGCTGGAATAAAAGAGTTGTCCTTCATGAAGCGGTCATTCGTTGCTATTCAATATCAATTTCAAGAACATGAGAAATATTGACCCAATCTTCACCTTTAACCTTACACATACTTGGGAGAATTGTTCAACGCCACCATTATACCTTTCTCTTTGACTTGATAGTAATTACATCTGCAATAAAATAGTTAATCTAAGAAAATTTCCAAACCTAAAGAATACAAACACCAAGTAACTAGACATTTTGGAAAACAACTACCAACAATTGATATCTTTGAAGGAATGATGAATTTTAATATGTAATGATCTAAGCATTTTATAGGGCAGATGGCGAGCAAGAAAAAATGAGATGAAAATATTGCCAAGGGTGTCAAGTTAGTGCTACAGTTGACCTCTAATTTAAAAAGATGAGGAAACAAAAGCAAACTCAATGATGTCAAGTGATGGCATTCTATGATACATATCTAATTGAGAAAGGCAAGGAGATGAAGGCAAATTCAATGTTGTCAAGTGATGACATTTTCTGATATCTAATTGAGAAAGACAAGGAAATGAGGATGTACTCCACTGCAGTAAGATTCTCAAGTTCCAAAACTTGTAAAGAAGGAAGTTTGACCATACATATAGTGATGGAACCATATCACTGACACAACCTCTTCATCCGCCTTATTGGCAAGTGGTTTTGGGCACCCCAATTGCGGCAGACACCAGTCATCTGTCTCCCACCAATAATTAGGCTTCCCTAATATAATCTCAAGCATCGAAGGTATTGCCTTCCGTTATATTTTCTTCCTTGGATTTCAAAGTACTAGTGTTAATGTATTTGATAATTACAAAACATATTTGTAAACAAAGTCCAACCAACTAAAAGGTTTTATAGAAAAATCACAAAGATGGATCCATCAAAAGTGGGAAAAGATGTAGCATTTCAAACCTGAAAATTAAGGATGGCATGCTTGAACCAAATGGAGAAGAATTCGTTCATCCAGCAGTGCATGATAGAATGTCAATAAGAGTTGTTGGGAGAGGAGCAATCTTAGGCCAATCTGCATCCATTTCTTTATGGCATCTTCCTTACAAGAGCGAACAATTGAAGATTACAACAATGACGAGGGGCTGAATGGATGAATCCCTTCTAGCATTTCAACACAAGACATTCACCAATTAAAACTTTAATCCTATGTTTGGTTTCATGAGAGTACTAATGAGAGGAAAATTAATGTTAAAAAAAATGATTTTATCAAGTTTAGATTATCATGAAAAATACAAAAGCAAATCAAATTTAATTAAAATTAGTTAGAAACTTATGCATTTTTAAATTATTTAATTTTTATATAAAAAAGAAATAGTTTGTTATTTTTAAATCTATTTTTTATTTTCTTTATATTTTTCCTTTCTATTTTCTTTAAAAATATTTTGTTAAAAGGGGTGGAATAATCCCCAAATTATGAATCTAACATTTCTCATGTTTTTACATGAAAAGTAACCCATTTTTTTTACATAAATGTCATTTATTATCTCAAGTATTTACATGTAAATTTTTAAAGAAAATGTTATTTTTATAAGAAAATAGCAAGGTCATTTTTGTCAAAATGAGACAAAAAAAAAATTGAGGCTTAAATTTCAAATTTTGGGTTTTTATGGAGCCTTTTAATCAAATAACTCTTTTCTTTACCTCATATTTTCCCTCAAAATTTTAAAGTACCAAACACAAAGGTTAGAGTAAATGTAAAATTTTCAAAGAAACATAATTAGTTAATAATTTATTTAAAAATACAAAATTTTGAAATTCTATAGATCAAAAATTGTTATCAAACAAATAAAGTGTGAAAATGAATAAAACAATATGATTGTAAATAGAGAAAATTGATTGTAAATTAATAAAAATGAAGCCATAAAAAATGAGAAGAACGGTTGGCATTTCAGACCTGAGATATATCTTAGCGGATGTCAATTGTTGGAATATGAGCAATCTTGGACCGATCTTCGAGCTTGAATCTAGGGCACCACCGAATTTCCAGCACTGAAAGGGAAGTTAAGCTGCTTATCCAGTCTGGTAAAGTGGTGAAATCATAACAGTATTCAATTGTGAGAGATTCCAGTGTGGTAACGTGTTGAAGCCCCATTGGGAGAGACACCAGTTTTGGAATTCCTGTAATAAATAGTTTACGCAAACTTCTAAGGCCTTGAAATTGCAAGCCACCATCATCATCCTCTTTATCTGACAAGTTGAGCTGCATGCAGTTTTCAATTCGTAACTCCTCAAGGGCGCCGAGATGTTGAATCCCTTGAAACAGAGACATTAGTCCACCACAATACCCAATATCCAAAGACTTGAGAGAAGTGAGGTGTTGTAGTCGATCATCTGGCAGAGATACCAGATCATTTATGCCCCTAATAAACAGAGACTTCAATGAAGAAGAGACCAAAACTATCTGCCATAGTGTCTCCTCACGAACTCTACCCAGCCCTAGTTCCTCAAGACAAGGTAAAGAAGGCAGTTGCAAGGATTCCAAGCAACTGCAATCCCCGATAACTAATTCAGAAAGATGAGGGGATGAAAGCAGTTGGACGGTTGTTAACTGATCACACCAAGAGATGTTTAATCGAGAAAGAGAAGGACACGAAGGCAGTTGCAGGGATTCCAAGCTTCTGCAATTCCTAATAATTAATTTAGAAAGAGAAGGAAATGAAGGAGCTTGCTCTCCTGCTATCTCCCTCCACCATCCCTTGAAATTATGCAACACATCCAGCTTGAGTGTTTTAAGAGATGGGAAGAATGGCTCTGCTGATGAAGAGTTTTCGGATATGTATTCCAACGCATTCAGATCTCTAACAGTCAGAAGCTGGAGAGAAGGCAGCATGGAACTCATCCAACTCGGAAACCTCACACCTGGATAGCACCGTATGAGGAGCTCCTTTAGATTTGGGTGTGGCTGCAGGCCTTCCATCACCAACTCACCATCCTTTCCATTCTGGTTAGCTTCCCCCCGCTCATCACTACTCCTAGCTTCCCACCAATCCTCCCAATCTAATATCAAGGACTGAAGGTAGTGTTTTTCCTTCAAGTTTGCTTCTTTGGATTCTAATGCCCCACCCTTTACCCTTTCAAGGTATCCAATCAATAGCTCTCCTCTTAGATTGTTAAGGCATTTCAATTCATTCAGCCTACCTATTCCCTTACGGTCACCTTTCCCAATAATAAATAATGGTAGGGTCTGAAGCATTGTCAATTCTCCCAATCTGCAAGGCATATAATCCAAGCTCCGGCATCCATCTATCTCGAGGTGCCTCAAGTTGATCATTTTTCTCATATTTCTTGGCAATTCCTTAAGAGAATCACAAGCCGAGAGTTTCAATGTCTGCAGGTTTTGTAAGCTTGTAATTCCACTAGGAAGTGCCTCAAATAGACCATGAGAAAGGTCGAGATACCTCAAATGAACCAATTTAACTAAAGACTTTGACAGCTTTTTAAAATTATCTAACCGAGGCAAGTCCAACACTCGTAGACACTTGCAATTTGAAATAAGTGTATTTCTTGTAGACTCAACATAGAGATCATATTGAAAACCAAGTTTAGGGAGCTTAAATAAGGTTCTTATGGGTTTTGCCTTTAAGACCTTCATTTTCAAACTCCATTCATCAAATGACACATGATGAACTCTTTTTGACATATTTTGCATATCATCCGTCAAAATAAAAATCTCAGACTTTACAAGAGATTGTGCAAGATCATGGATAAGGTCATGCATTTTACAACATAATACATTATTGTTATCATCTTTTTCAATATCTTGAAACAATGACCGTGATAATAACTCCTCGAAATATTGATCACCAACATCCTCCAAATGTTCATTTCCATTTGAAGGTTGAATATAACCTTGAGCCATCCATAATTGTATCAACATTTTTTTTTCAATTTTATAATCTTTTGGAAACAATGCACAATAAGTAAAACATTGTTTCAAATGACTGGGTAAATTATCATAGCTTAACTTTAGTACCAATAATATGTTGTTCCCATCTCGAAGCGACATTAGATTTTTATTGTTTTTTATGGACAACCATTGACTTTCTTCGGTTTTAGAATGCAATATCCTTCCTAAAGTTCTGATTACGAGAGGGACTCCATTGCACATTTTTATGATTTCGTCTCCTATTTGTAAGAGTTTTGGATGTGCCTTTTGTTGATCTTCTCCAAACGCTAAACTTTTAAACAAAGCCAAAGATTGAGGTTTGTCTAAGCCTTCCAAAACGTATGGGGAATCAATTCCCATAGTTGATGCAACTTTAGAGTTTCGAGTAGTCACTACAACTTTACTTCCCCTAGCACCAACTTTCAACAAAATCCTCAATTGATTCCATTTTTCAGAGTCCTCATTCCAAACATCATCTAGTACCAACAAATACCTTTTTTGGGCTAATTTTTCATGAAGTTTGTTTTTCAATTGTTCCAACCCCAAGTTATCTACATTTTCATCTGATGCAGATTTTATGATGTTTCTAACTAGGACTTTCACATCAAAATCCTCAGAAACACATACCCACAACCTAAGATCAAAATGCTTTAGCACCTCCTCATCATTGTATACCAATTGGGCTAAGGTGGTCTTGCCTAAACCACCAATACCAACAATGGCAACAACAAAAAGATTTTCTTCATTGTTTGATTGCAACAATAATTTTATTATCTTCTTTTTATCTTCATCTCTTCCCATAATTTCAGACATCAATACAAAAGAGTGGGTCTCTCTCCCCCTATTCGCTACCCGCATGCTAGCAGTCACCCTTGGAATGAAATTGAACTTCGAAATATCATTTGCAATGTCATCTAGCCTTCCTCTAATATCTTTGATTCCATGACCCATTCTAAAATGAAATGCAACTTGATTTGAAGATGAGAAGAAGCGACTAACCTGTCTTGCCATTCCTCCTCGCCCCAATTCATAGGTTGCAAAGTCATCCAGCAAATCATTCGCATCATAGATGACATCTTTGAACCTCCTCACCCAATTCTCCACTGCAGGGTCCTCCTGCTGCTGCTCCTCAGCATTGAGAAGCACAGCTTTGATGGTGGTCAACGTGTCCCCAAGCTTTTTCAGCTCCTTTCTAGCACCACGGGCCAATCCAATTTCTTGGGCAACCAAGGAGCCCAGCTTAGTCAAGATTTCCTCAGCAATGCTGAAAGGGATTTGGTCAGCCATCTTTCAAAGAAACTGAGATGGAGAAGGCCAGCGAAAAATTATAAAATGAGGGAAGTTGAGATAATTGTGAGAGAAATTAGAACAAGAACGTAAGTAGTGTGAGAGGTGTATGCTCTTAATATATATGGGCAATGAGAAAAGCATTAGTTCCATAGGGAAGGAAGCAAAGAAAAAGGATGTCTTGTTGTAGTAGAAAGGAACAAGTTGGTAGCAAGTATCAAACAAAGAATATATGCAGACTTTTGTGTCAACCAAGAATATATGTTTGCTTGATATTTACATATCATGTCTCTTAATCAAATAACCTTTTTTTCTATCTCTATCAACCAATCAATCCATAAATTGAAACTCATTTGTGCTATAGCTCAACCTAACCTAGCCCTTTGTCCAATCCAAGCCCCGAACCCCAAGTCCACCTTAATTTAATTCTAGTAATAATAAAATATTTTTTAACAATTAAATTTAATTTATAGTATTAAAATATAAAATTTCAACAGGTAAAAATTATTTCCAACAAATATACTAAAAATGCAACATGTAAAATTTAATTCTAGAGAAGTTAAAAAAAAACAATAATCAAATAAAATCGTAATGAAAGTCATGTATAAAATTTGATTATCGTTTTCTTAATAAGCACCCAAGATCTCGAACCATGAATTATGTTACACATCATTAATCAAATAGGTAATATATATATATATATATATATATATATATATATATATATATATATATATTTAATTTTAAATAATAATAATAATAAAAGAAGTTGGGCTATTGGACCAAAGCCCAGAACTGAGAAGCTCACATTAGCCCATTAAGTTTGGGCTTTAGCGTTGCCCGTGTGTCAGCCTTAGACAAATTCAAACTCCATCGTCAGATCCCCAGGGTCCAATCTCCACCGTCCGTTTCAGAGCCCGCCCGAAATTCAAATTCAAACTCCAAACCAGTCGACCGTTAACCTTTTCCCTTCTCTCTCTATAAATCTTCCTTTCTCTCTCTACAAATCAATAACCCTAGACACCATCTCTGTGTCTCTCTCCCCATCAGTCTCCTCCATTTCCACGCCATGGCTGTCGACAACAAGCTTCCTTTACAGTCCAGCAACAATGCCAACATGCCGGCGAAACCAGCCGGGAAAACCATCGAAGAAACCTACCAGAAGAAGTCTCAGCTGGAGCATATCCTCCTTCGACCCGACACCTACATCGGCTCCATCGAGAAGCACACTCAAGCACTCTGGGTTTTCGAGAACAATGAGATGGTTCACCGATCCGTGTCCTATGTTCCGGGTCTTTACAAGATCTTCGACGAGATACTGGTGAATGCGGCGGACAATAAGCAAAGAGACCCGTCGATGGACTCAGTGAAGGTGGCCATCGACGTGGAGAAGAACTGCATCAGTGTGTACAACAATGGGGATGGTGTGCCGGTAGAGATTCACCAGGAGGAGGGGGTGTATGTGCCAGAGATGATTTTTGGGCACTTGTTGACTAGTAGTAATTACGATGATGCGGTGAAGAAGACGACCGGTGGGCGGAATGGGTACGGGGCGAAGCTCACGAATATTTTTTCAACGGAGTTTGTGATTGAGACCGCAGATGGGAAGCGCCAGAAGAAGTATAAGCAGGTATAAAATTTTTGGGCTTAGGATTAGGGTCTCTTTATTTTCTTTTGGTTCTTGACTGAGGAGTTCTTTTTTTGGGTTTTACATTTTTGAACTGTAATTTATGATTTTTGAGTTTTGGTTGGTGATTATGGTTTTTTCTGTTTGCACATTTAGGGATTAGGGTTTCTTTATGTGTAGATTAGGGCTTCAATCTTTTAACTTTATGTTTCTTGACTAGAGATTAGGGTTACAATGTTTAAATTTTTGGTTCTTGATTGTCGATTTTTGGTAAGAGAAGTTTAGGGTTTTTTGTCTGGGTTTACCTTTTTTTGAAATGTAATTCTTGATTTGGTCCTTAATCAGGGATTTTTAGGGTTTTTTGTTTCAGTTTGTTGTTCAAATGGGTAGTATAATTGGATTTTCTTGTTGTTTTCATGTAATTGTGGTACCCTTAGTTTCATCATTTACCATCTGTTTGGTTGCTGAGAAAGCATATGAAAATTTTTTAATCTTGTGTAGCATGGAGCTTTTTCAGAAGTTTAAGATTGATAGTTAGTTGTTCTGTTCTCGTTCATGCTAATTATGTAAATTTGGTATTCTGAAATGAAGGTATTCTCCAACAACATGGGAAAGAAATCTGAGCCAGTTATAACAAAGTGCAAGGAGAGAGAAAATTGGACCAAGGTTTCATTCAAACCTGACTTGGCCAAGTTCAACATGACCCATCTTGAAGATGATGTTGTTGCCTTAATGAAAAAGCGTGTGGTTGACATAGCGGGATGCCTCGGTAAGACAGTGAAGGTTGAGCTAAATGGACAGCGAATCCCTGTGAAATCATTCAGTGACTATGTTAATCTCTATCTGCAATCTGCTGCCAAATCTAGGCCAGATTCTCTCCCGAGGTAGAACTCTAAGAACTTTCAAGCAAACCATTTGAAATTTCTCTTGTTTGTATGACTTGAGTTCCTTACTAGATTCAATTATTTGTACCAGGATTGCAGAAAAAGTAAATGAGAGGTGGGAGATTTGTGTGAGTCTGAGCGAAGGGCAGTTTCAACAGGTAATACTGAGAAAAGTTTGAACCAGAAATATATTTTGAATTAATTTAGCAGTGCAAGCTACTATTTCTTTTATGAAACTTGACATAATTTATGGGGATGAATGATTTGACCAGGTCAGCTTCGTAAATAGTATCGCCACGATCAAGGGTGGGACTCATGTTGATTACGTTACCAACCAGATTGCAAACTTTGTAATGAGTATTGTCAATAAGAAGAACAAGAATGCCAACATCAAAGCTCACACAGTGAAAAATCACTTGTGGGTTTTTGTCAATGCTCTTATTGACAACCCTGCTTTTGATTCTCAAACTAAAGAAACATTGACGATTCGCCAAAGTAGTTTTGGGTCTAAATGCGAGCTCTCACAAGAGTTCTTGAAGAAAGGTACATACCACTGTTTGATAATCAGTATTGTGGAATTCTAGCTATTGCAGGATCTTGTTCATTGTTATCATTAATCTTGTTGCAGTGTCCAAGTCTGGTGTGGTGGAAAGTCTACTCTCATGGGCAGATTATAAGCAGAACAAAGATCTCAAGAAAACTGATGGAACAAAAAGACAGAGGCTTACTGGGATTACCAAGCTAGAGGATGCTAATGATGCTGGAGGGAGGAACTCCGAGAAATGTACCTTGATTTTGACAGAAGGAGACTCAGCTAAGGCTCTTGCAGTAAGTAGTCATGCATATCTTTAGTAGTTCATTTCAGCCTTGAAGTTGGTTCTGCTTTTGGAAAATTTTAACAGAAGTGAATATACAGATGGCTGGAATTTCTGTTGTGGGCCGAAACCACTATGGCGTGTTCCCATTGAGAGGTAAATTGCTTAATGTGAGGGATGCTCAAAAGAAGCAGATTTTAGAGAACGCAGAAATTCAGAACATCAAGCAGATTCTCGGACTACAGCAAGGGAAGGAGTATGACAGTATCAAGTCATTAAGATATGGTCATTTGATGATAATGACTGATCAGGTTGGCCAAACAATTCCAGTTTTCCTGCTTTACTTGCGACTGTTATTGGCCTTTGCCAATAGAGTAATATGAATCCTTGGTTAACAGTAGTTTATTTCTTCTCCTACACAGGATCATGATGGCTCTCACATCAAAGGACTATTGATAAATTTCATTCATTCATTCTGGCCTTCACTGCTAAAAATTCCATCTTTCTTGGTTGAGTTCATAACACCAATTGTGAAGGTCAGTATCTTTTAGTTTGGTCAGTGTCAGGTTCAGTTTTATCTTGAATGGGTCTTCTTGTAGAAGGAACCATATGTCATTAATATGTATATAATGTACAGGCAACTCATAGAAATGGAAGGGTATTATCCTTTTATTCAATGCCAGAGTATGAATCATGGAAGGAAAGCTTGGGGGGAAATGCAAGTGGTTGGTCAATCAAGTACTATAAGGTTTGTCTCATTGAATTGTGAACAGAACCAATATGGTACTTGTTAACATATTTTGCCCTCTCATCTTCAACCATTAATTATCCTTTACACTAATGTTTGTTCTTTCCTCTTCTGAAACTCCACAGGGGTTGGGAACCAGCACTTCAAAGGAAGGGAAAGAGTACTTCAAGGATCTTGGGAAGCACAAAAAAGATTTCATGTGGGTTGATGAGAAGGACGGAGATGCAATTGAACTTGCTTTCAGTAAGAAGAAGATAGAAGAAAGGAAGAATTGGCTTCGGCAGTTTCAGGTTGGATTTGATTAGATAAATACAGAATTTTGAAATCAAAAGTTGTCATATTTAGAATTTTTCTTCTAACGAAGCTTCATTATCTTCTGGTTTCTCACAGCCTGGAACCTACCTTGATCAGAAGGAGAAACTCATAAAGTACAGTGACTTTGTCAACAAGGAGCTTATATTGTTTTCTATGGCAGATCTTCAGAGGTCTATTCCTTCAATGGTTGATGGCCTAAAACCAGGTCAAAGGAAGATTCTTTTTTGCTCTTTCAAGCGTAACTTCATCAAAGAAGCAAAAATTGCTCAGTTTTCTGGTTATGTCTCTGAGCATTCTGCTTACCATCATGGTGAGCAGAGTCTTGCCAGCACCATTATTGGCATGGCACAGGACTTTGTAGGCAGCAACAACATAAACCTTCTTCTACCAAATGGTCAATTTGGAACTCGCCATCAGGTGACTCAAACAAGTTCTGCTTCTTCTACCCCATGCATCATTTTAACTGTTATTCTTACCTTGTTATTTTTTCAACTTTGTTTTAGGGAGGAAAAGATCATGCAAGTGCAAGGTACATATACACTCGACTTTCTCCAATCACGCGGTTCCTGTTCCCAAAAGATGATGATGTCCTACTAGACTACTTAAATGAAGATGGACAATCTATTGAACCTACTTGGTATGTTTTTTCAGAAAAAAAAAAGGAAAGGAAATTAGTAGATGTTAATTAAAGAGGAGCTGTAGATGAACAGAATTATTTTGTTTTGTGATTCAGGTATGTCCCAACTATTCCAATGGTTCTAGTCAATGGAAGTGAAGGCATTGGGACCGGGTGGAGCTCTTCCATCCCAAATTATAACCCAAGAGATATTATTGCAAATGTGAGACGCTTGTTGAATGGTGAGATGATGGAGCCTATGGATCCATGGTACAGAGGATTCAGGGGAACTATTGAGAAAACGGACCCAACAAAGCAAGAATCAGTTGGCTACACTGTTAAAGGAATAATAGAAGAAGTTAATGAGACAACGCTCAGGATTTCAGAGTTGCCAGTCAGGAAATGGACTCAGGATTACAAGGAATTTCTGGAGTCCATTATGACAGGGAATGATAAAATCAAGGATCCTTTCATCAAGGTAAATGATGCATTTATGTTCAATTCTAGATATCATGAAAAGGTGCTTAAAAGAGGGTTCTTGTTCTCATAAGAAACTTTTTTTGGCTGCAGGATTACAAAGAGCACAATGATGACACAACAGTACACTTTGAAGTTATAATGTCTGAAGAGAACTTGCTCATGGCCAAACAGGAGGGTTTGCTGCAGAAATTCAAGCTCACCACTAAAATCTCCACAAGTAACATGCACCTGTTTGACTCAAATGGCACAATCAAGAAATATGAAACCCCTGAACAGAGTATGAAAAGTGACCTTGTGGTCAAGATCAAGTTAACCTATCGATATATTACAATCTCATTATATTTACACTTCTTTTTTTCCTTGTATAGTTCTGGAGGAGTTCTTTCATTTGAGACTTGAATTTTATGAGAAAAGAAAGGTAAGTTGGTGTGATCCATAATCATGGGGGTAATACAGAAGCTTTAAGTTTTTAATTTATTGGTGAGAAATAGATTTAATTATAAATAATTTCATGCAGAGAGTTCTATTGGACAATCTTGAACTGGAGCTGTTGAAACTGGAAAACAAAGTCCGGTTTATACTTGGGGTTGTGAGAGGAGAGATCATTGTCAGCAACAGAAAAAGAGCTGATCTTTTCCACGAGTTGCATCAGAAAGGTTTCACTCCCTTCCCAAAGAAATCCAAGTCTGTCGAAATTGCTGTTGCTGGGGCAACTGATGATACAGAAGAAGCTGAAGAAAACACGGATGCAGTCAGCAAAGGAGGAGTAAGGGCTACTGATTATGAGTACCTACTGTCAATGGCAATTGGAACCCTGACACTTGAGAAGGTTCAGGAGCTCTGTGCTGACAGGGATAAGCTAAACAAAGGAGTTGATGATTTGAAAAAGGCAACTCCAAAGGCTTTATGGATAACAGATCTTGATGCCCTTGAGAGGGAACTTGATGTATGAATGAAAACCTCACAGCTTCTTTTTTCGTGCTTATTTAGAATTTCGTTCTTGCTGGTTTCTTATCCAATTTTTGTACATTATGTAGGAGCAAGACAAAAATGACACCCGTGCAGAGGAGGCCAGGAAGGAGTTGAAAAGCAGGGTAATGAGTGAAGCTGGTATGAAGGTTTCTAGACAGGCACCAAAGAACCCCCGAAAGAACAATAAGAAGGCCAACAATGCTGAACCTGCTGCTGAAACCATGGATGTGTCAGCTAGCTCTGCAATGGAAATGGGTAAGGACCTGGAATAAGTATTATTTGTTGGAAAGCAG
This sequence comes from Vitis rotundifolia, assembly GCA_030254885.1. Taxonomy (NCBI): domain Eukaryota; kingdom Viridiplantae; phylum Streptophyta; class Magnoliopsida; order Vitales; family Vitaceae; genus Vitis; species Vitis rotundifolia. The sequence goes on from CM058163.1 coordinate 20,857,387, forward strand.
AGAGTCAGCTCTCTTCTTTGGAGTTGAGACATTTGATGTATACTAATCTTTGTATATGCTTCATCAGAGAGTGTTCCTGAGGTGGTGAAGCCAAAGGGCAGGGCAGCTCCAAGGAAGGCCCCAGCCAAAAAGGTTGGCTTCATCTTTTGGAGAAAAAAAAATACACCTTCTTTTCTTTACATAATGCATGGGAACTCTTCCTTTGAAGGGAGCTCTGTAGAACTCATTCTGTTTCAATTCCCTTTTTCAGAAGGAAATGCCCACTTCAGTTCTGAAGGATGAGGATGATGATGAAGTACTTGAGTTGAAGGAACGACTTGCTGCTTATAACCTTGAGTCTTCTCCTGATGGATCTGCAGGTAACTTCATCTTGCCAACTGTAATGGTATCTTCATATCATTATCCTGAGGATTAATTGGGCAGTATTTGAAAACCTAGGTTTTAAAGTTTCCCTGTATGTGGGAATGTCCCTTGGAATTGCCTGACATATGGAAACTTCTTTTCCTTTCTCACAGCTATGGAAGCTGAAGTTCCACAAGTGCCAGCAGCTAGGAAGAAAGAACCCAGCAGAAGGGCTGCAGCACAGAAAAAGCCCTTGGCCTCTTTCACAGAAATTTCTGATGATGATGAAGATGACGAAGATTTTGAGGTAGAAGAAGTATCTGCCTCGGACGCAAAAAAGAAGGGAGGCAGAAAACCAGCTGCAAATGCCAAGGCAGCAGCTGCAAAGCCTGCTGCAGCTGCAAAGAACAAGAGAGGAGCAGCCAACAAGCAGCAGCCCCAGCTACTGGGCCAGACACTGCTAACTGAAATCTTCAAACCGACAGAAACCTTGGGAATCTCTCCAGAGAAGAAGGTGAGGAAGATGAGGGAATCACCATTTAACAAGAAAAGTGGATCTGTGCTGGGCAGTACTGGGGAAGAAGACGAGACAGCTGAAACTGAAGAAAATTCGGGCTCTGCTTCTACTTCAAACAACAGCTCAGGAGGGGAGTCAAATGAAGTTGTGATGCCAGCAAGGACTAGACCACAGAGGGCAAACCGTGTGCAGACAAGGTACGTGCTGAGCGACTCTGAGAGTGACCAACCAACCGATGACTCAGATTTTGCTGGAGAAGATGACTAGATATATAGTAGAGCGGTTTGGTTGGTTTAAGTCTGGAGGGAAGGCTAATTGAAAACAGAAATTTGAATTGGGAATTTGGCTTGTTTCCCACTTGAGTTGTAATTGTAGTTGTTGATTATTGGAGCCCTAACTGAGTTTAGATCAATGTTTGTACTTTGATCCGAATTCTCCAAATTCACCTCTCACAATTTGTTGGCCGTATTTTATTTTTCTTAATAAAATAATTGTTTTTTTACTATGAAAAAGCTTCCTAACCTGTTTTTTATATTTCTAGTTGAAAAAATGACTCAAAACACCACCTTCAATATGTTATTAAAAAATCACATTATTTTCACAATAAATGCTTAATTCAAATATTATGAAACTTGTTTTTTAAGGTATAAAATAAACTTCAAAAAAATGTAACAAATAGTTTACACACAAAACCCAAATCTTCTTGCCATAGTTTATGTGTTGAGATATGTTTTTTTTTTTTTTTTCTTTTAATTGTAAATAAAGCAGAAGTTAATATTGTTTCTGTGGCTGTCATTCAACTTCTAAAACATGCTTCCCAAGTCGGCAAAAGCAAAGGCAGATCTCCCCATGGGAAGAAGAGTGTGTTTATCAGTAATTTTAAGTGTTTTAATATTTTTAAAATTTAAAAAGTAAAAATTTATAAGTAATAAAAATATTAAAAACGCATCAGAAAATTACTGTCAAAACTACACTTGAAGTCTTTTACTAAAATATATCCTCAAAAATTAATTCTAGAATTTGTGTTACTAACCCCACATTGAAAAAACTATTCTATTCTTGAAAAATAATTTTAGAATTTATATGGTATATTTTAACATTTAAAAAACTCACATAAAGAAGACCATTGGCCTCGAAAATCTTAAAATAATTATCACTTTCAAATTTAATAAAAGTTATTTTAAATAAGGTTAATTTCATTTAACTCGCGTAATTTCAACTGAATACACCTAATCATCATAGATTTGAAATTTCTTCAAATACCTCCATTATCCTTTTTTTTTTTTTTTTTTTTTTTATTCACCTACCCTAACTCAAAATACGAGAAACATATAAAACTTAAATATATTTAACCAGAACTTTAAGAAAGGTGAATGAAATTAACTCTTTTAAATATTATATATTATAACTCCCAAACAAGCCTCCCATGCGTTTGTGGGATTACGAGTACTTTCGGCGTTTAAAATACTCTTCTGAAATGTTGATCTCAAATAAAGGAGCTGATCACAAAAAATTTTAAATAATTGTTGAGGCTACCAAACCCAAGTCGTTTTCATTGAATAAATCAAAATGATCATCAAATTTGATCAAATAAGTCTTGAACCATATGTTTTCTCTACCCTCCTCTCCTTTCAAATACTTCAACTTAACGAAAGTCAAGTCAGTAGTTGTAGCCCTGGAGGAAGAATTGAAAGACGAGAGCCTAAAGAGAGGTTGAAGAGGGTTCCTGAATGAAAAAGACAACATCTAGGGCAAGTATTAGATGTCATAAACTCGTTTTACCGGGTGCAAGCGACATGAGTTTAGTAATTCCTTCAGTGGTTTAGGCAGGAAAGCAGATTAATCAAGCAAGTGTTCAAAGGTCCAACCTGGGTTTCTAGAAGCCGGGAATTCTCCGATGAAGAAAACTACAAATTGGATTTTGGGTCTCTCAATAGACTGACTCATACCAGGGTTAGATTCAACAAAGAACCATCCAACTGAACCAATCCCTCGTTTTAGTCAATGCCTAGTTTCACCAGAAATCATTGCTACATCTGGTTTATTCAAAAGATCGATGCTTTAGTCTACCAAGTAGGTTTGATTCAAACTTTTAAAGTCATCTACCAACAAATCCAGAAGAAACTATCAGGATTAGCAAATAATCAACCAACTGGAACAATTCCTTGTTCTAGTAGAAGAAACATAGTCTATTCTAGAGATCTGGTATATCTGGTCTATTCTAAAGATCAGGTTTCATTTCAAACTCTTTAAGTCATCCACCTATGAATACAGTGGTATCACATTTGTACACACCCACCATATGAAAAATCGACTCAGGAGTCAAAAAGTAATGCCTTCAATTTTTGAAAACTCAGACCTATAAATTTCTCTTTCAGATTGCTTCCATAAATGGAACTGTTTTGTAACATAAAGGGGTGGAACATTCTCTGTACAGACTATGTTAGCAGAGAAAGAACAGGGAAGGAAGGAAAAAAAAAAAAACCCTAAATTAAAAGATGCAACAAGATAACAAGACAACAGGAACTGAGAACCCACTAAAGCTACAACACTGGAATATAAAATTTTAACACTAAAAGATACAATTACCTGAGACTGTGCCAGTTACAAAAGGAAAATCCTTGCAGCAGCCACTCATATGGCAAGGTTCCGTTTTGTGGCTTCCATTTTCAATAATAGATCTTTTATATCCTCTTCCATTCTCATCTTCATATTGTAGTATTCCCGATGAGCCCTTTCTAGACTATGGAGTTCTTCAAGCTTTTGTTTGCGCATTTCCTCGGTCTCGACCAAACGCAATTTTGCAATTCGACTTGTGTACTCTTCTTCAATTTTTTCGTTCTTAGCTACTGCTATGCGTCTCAGGCCTTCAGCTTCTCTCCTTGCATCATCGGCACGTGATTGGAACATTTTAGCCTCTGCCTGTTTGATCCTCACAATGCTTTCTAATTCATCAAAAACAGGATCCTTTTGAGCATTTCTCTGCAACTCTGTGTCCATGGTCCGCTTATCATTCCGCTCGTAATCAAAGCTTGGAAGCAGACTGGATGCTCTTTCCAACTGAGGAGACTTTTCTGAGTAAGCAGAATTTCTCCATGTGGCCTCTTGGCTCGTCCCAGCAGTCCCATTGTGTGCTTGTACTTGGTTCTTGTTGGGTATTTCTTTTCCAGGAAAATTAGAAGCTGGAAGCTCCTTTCCAGAGAGAGGAGTGTTGACAAACTTTGCTGAGTCACTTTCTGCAATGGAAAAAATAAAGCATGTAAATAATGACTCGTAATTAAGGTTGCAATTTTAAACAAGCTGAATGTGAAAAATAAATGCTAGTTTCCACCACTTTTCTTCACAAGATGAATGAATAATTATGAACTACTGATGCCTTCCTTGCCTAGGGGAGAAAATGAGGTGGCTAAGGGCCTTGCTATGGAGGGGGTGAAGTTAGACACCGAGGAAAATTGGTGAAGGGTAGCATTAATCTAATAGATAAATATTAAACATACCTCACTTCACTATTCTCTAATAATGCAAGGTACCAGCGACGATGAGTCTAAAAGTAATCCATTTGATGTTCGAACAAACACTTAAGACAGATTTTTCATACTAAATGGTTCACCAGTTTCGAGCATAATCAAAATGATAAGAATCACTCACATAAGCAAGCAATACCAGTACACACGCAACTGTAAATGGACAGATTGAAGAATCAAAACAATAGTTTTATAGTTTTTCCAATCCACAAAGTAGCATATTTTGTCAAAATTACATTGGGACTTCAACACTAAAAACTTCTTCACCAGTTTGTGAAACCATGAAGTCCAGAATCTACATGATAAGAACCACCAGTACAAGCAACATATGTACTTTGAAGAATCTATATAATATGCAGCCGTAGCAGCACGTTTTGACAGGAGAGAATTTTTTATATTGCCTAAACTTGCTTGGAAATGTTGGCACATATAATATAGTCAGGAAGATATATACATCAAGATGGACATATCATTGCAATATGTCTCAGATATTGCTTAGTGTTGCTATAAATCATGCATGTATTGCAAATATGCATATACAGTGGTTAAATTAAAAGTGAGCGAATTACAAGTACAGAGTATTGATTTTTCTTTTTGAACAGGCAGAAGCAATAATGAATTATTCATTTCATCCATTTAGGCATAACAAATATCATCGGAGTAATGAGCTATTAATACGACATAAATGATAAATACACACCTAGCACGTTCTCCAGGTAGCAGCTTCACACAAAAAGAAGAAGAGGCATTTTTTTACGATATTTAAAGTGCAAAAGAAACAAGAATCTGTTTTGTTACTCTTGATATTTCTTTTACTCTAATTATTGAAGTAGTGAAATTTGTCTCAAAAAAAATTCTTAGCTTTACCATCTAAGGAGAACCAAACAGGACATTAGCTCCACATATCAAGATACATGGCACAGAGCAAAAACATGAAATTTGGGCATCAATAAATATTTAAATTTCAATAAAATGCTTCCAGAGAAGTGTTGTAGAAAATAGAAAGCTCACCTGTTAGGAAGCCCATGATATAATTATAGATCTCAGGGAGGTGGATTTGCGAGTTAAAAGCCAATCTTGCCAGCATCTGATCAGCAATATCATGCAATTTTCTCCCTCTCACATCCTCACTGGGGCGAAAAATCCGCTTGACATATTCAAGTTCCCTGGAAAGAGTTTCAGCACTCCAGTCTCTAGCAAAATTTTGGAAAACTTCCTTTACAAAGCCAAACATCTCAGAAGGATGATCACAAGCAAGACAATGAAACTGCATCTCAGCAGTACCTTGAGCCCCAGCTTCACCACGGCCATTTCTAATGAATGATTCTCGTAAGCCACAATCAGCATGGCACCAATGAAGACAAACATCACACCCAACCCAACTACATGTATTAGATGCCATGTCAAACTTTGAACATACAAGACACATACAGGCGCTGCAAAAACCTTTCTTTTGCACACAGATCTTGCACTCACATTCATCCACAGGTAAAGGGCTCCGACAATTCAGATTTCTGCATCTTAAGTTCAGAAAGATCTCACCTAACTCAGATGATGGAATACTACTATTTTGCTGAAGAAAATCTTCAAGACCAGTTTTCAAAGCTACCAAGATTTCCAAGTGAGCCCGGTGTGACTTTGATAACATCTCCAATGTAATGTCAGACCTGTTCCCTAGTGCTTTCTGAATTGCAGATAGCTGCATAATTTTATCTGCATTCAACATGATCTCACGAACGCTATCCTTCAGACAAGCTATGGATTGGGCTGTCATGTCATGAAATCTCCGAGCCATTACATGCATTGGTTCAGAAACTATCCTGGCGATGATTGTCTCAACGAAATCAGCTCCACCTATTGGAAGTTGCTCCTGATCCTTGAAGCTACCACTCCTATACAAACTACCACCATTTTTCTCTCTGAGCACCTCCTTATCTTTACTATATTCTTTTCCGGTTTCACGGGAGCCAATGCTCTGTGAGGGGGATCTAACATCATTGTGGTGCCATGGCTGTACCCCTGACAACTGTTTCTGGAAACTCAGCTGCCGATCAAGTCCAATGGGTAATTTAGAGCTTCCTTCAGCTTTAAGATGTTGTCCTTGCCTGGAGTTACCATTTCTAACACCTTCTGCTGCTTGAGAGTGATGAAGAGAGCCATTCCCATTCATCAACATTCTTGAGTACAAGGGAACTTCTTTGTGCTTGGGCTCATTTGAAGTCTGCCCCTGCCATGCTCCTTGTGAAATTTGATCAATTCCCTGAAATATTGGGCGACTGCCCACAGATTGCTCATAGTTGTCAAGTGAATTATGCGTTAACGAACAACTTGGATTGTGAACAAAATGCTGAGAACCTGAAAAGGACATTGATGCAGTAAATCCATCAGAATTGGTAAGAAATGTGTTAGATAATGACTGAACACTCCTCGTATAACTGGGGGAACCAGGAGCTGCTGGGATTGCATCATGGGAAGCAATAGGTAGCAAAACGTCTGGTAAGCTAAGAGAAAGATCAAGAGGCTCCAGTGAAAGCTTCTCATCTTTATGCTTATTAGCACCTGATTGGTCAGACCTCTCTGATTTCTTAACAGGGGAACTAGAGAACAACTCAAAGCCCCTAGTACTTGGCCCTTCCATATCAGCGTCACGACAGGTTAAAGGATCTCTCAATTCTCTTTCCATCCACACCCTTTCCTCTGTGGAGTCATCAACATCAGAAGGTGAAACAGCCACACTCTTGCCCTTATCCTTGAAACCAGCCGACAGAAGGGTCAAATTTACTTCAGGAACTCCGTTTTCTCCTGCAGCTTCCTTACTGGGTTCTGTCAAATCAATATCCCTCACTGCAACCTCAAGATCTATATCCTTGCGCGCCTTCCATTCCTTTTGATCCTCCTCCAATGGCAATATTTTCACTACGAATTCTTCCTTTCCTGCTTCCTCCTCCTTACCACTGCTATTCTCCCTGGAGCATTCTTCTTCCTTGTTGCCACCATTATTCTCACCCACCCCATCTTCAATTGCATCTCCACTCCCACTCATTCTATCATTGGAAACCTTCTCACAATCTGACATCTCATCAACTTCCTTCCCTGCATCTTTTTCTGTCTCATGGCTCGAAGGAGATCCAGCTTCTGTTTTTCCCTCAGAAGCAATTTCATTCTTCACCTCTGCTTCATTTTCCGACACTGCTTTCCCTTCAACCTCTACATTTGCATTGGCATCCTCCACGGGGTCTTCACTCTCATTCTCCTTATGATCCGAATCCAACCCACCACAAGGCAGTGCTTCGGGTTCGGGCTCCAACTCCCCTTCTTCCATTTCACTACTACTACCACTCTCAGCCTGCAACTCCTCCGCCTTCTTGACTTCAACGCTCTTGGACCGCTCACTTCCCGAGTCCTTCGACCAAGTCGGGGACTTCCCTCCCTTCAACCCCGTAGGGGACTTTATCTTCGACTGTTCACTCCCCGACTCCTTCGACCACGTGGGCGACTTCCCCTCTCTCACTCCCCTCGGCGACCTAATCCTCGATTGCTCACTCCCAGATTCTTTCGAACAATTTGGAGACTTCACATCCCTCCTCACATTCCCTCTACCCTCCAACTCACCTCTACTCCCTCTCCCTTCCTCAAATTCCTTACTCCCAAATCTCCGCCACGAAGAAACGCTTCCTTCTCGCCGCGATCGATCCCTTTCCGATCGAAACCCCTTCGGAAACTCCCTCCTCGCCCCACCAAAGCTCTCCGACCGGTGAATCCGATCTCTATCGCCTCCGTACCCACTCCGGGGCGATGAAACCAAATCCCTGGACCGTTCAAATCCCTTTCTCCGATCAAAGCCTTCGGAATCGTGATCCAACCGCTTCCGCACCGATCTCGAGCTCTCTCGATCCTCCTCCGCGGATCGATCGCGGTCGTACCGCGACGAAGACGACGATGACAGCAGCCCCTTCCTTACATTCTCCGACTTGAAGTAGAACGCCCGATGCGACGACGACGACCGGTTCGAATTCGAATTCGAATCGAGATCGTCACTGGACCTCATTCTCTTCATTCTCAACGCCAAAACAACGGTTCACACAAACAGTACAACAACAAAGACAGCACATCAAACGAAATTCAACCTCTCCAAACCCTCGAACCTCTCAAAACCCTAGATTCGAGCATCGAACGGCGAACGGCGAGAGACTCATAGAGAGAAACAATTACCAACCGCCAACCACAGAGCTAAGGCCGGAGAAAAAGGCAGAAACTTGCGCCGGATGTTTACCGGAGTTAGGGTTCCGGCGATGTCAACCGCCATTCAACAAAGAGGGCGAAGTTTGTTCATCTGTCAGTCAACGCAGTTTTAACCATAGATAATGAGAGAGAGACCTTTTTTAGAGAGAGAGAGAAGCTTGGATACGCTAGGTGCGTAAAGCGCACAGTAAGCCTTTTAAAGCACATGCGATGGCGAAGGGGTGCGTAGTACACCCACCTGCGCAGTACAGCCACAATGTCCAGGTGGCAAATGTGTGTGGCACAGCACTCACAACAATGCTATAATTGGAATTTTAATTAATAAAAAATTAAATTAATTATTATTTTTATTTTTATTTATTCTTATCTCAATCATAATACATTTTGTGCAATTATTTTCTTACCATATTTTTTCTAAAATAATTAAATGTATAAAGACAAAACACTTTAATTTTTGTATTCATCCAATGGATTTTTATGATTAATAGCATCCTAATGGATTTTATTATTAATTAAAATATCCCATTTTTTAAAAATTATTATCAATAAATAAAGTGGTAAAATATATTCTAAAAATTGGTATATTATTTAATGATAAAATAATAGAAAAAATATTATTATAAATAATGATGTGTTATTTAATTTTAAACTATTAATTATACCAATTAATATCTTATTTTTATCTTTTTAATAATGGCCAAATGGTAAAAAAAAAAAAAAAAAAATCTAGGTGTTATCTACTATATATTTTTCTTTTCATTTTTTTTTTTTTAATTATTCTTTTTTTCAAAATTTCCTTATTGGAACTCATAATTATTTAAATGAAAATTTAATAAAAAAAATATTTTAAAAAATAACAAATTAAGGTTAATAGAATTTTAATTGTATTTTTATTTTATATGTTTATTATGTAAAACATAATTAAATCGGTAGTTTAATATTGTAATAATTTGGAGGGATTTCATTGTCCACCTTATTGCAATTAATATTATAATTAAAAAGTGATAATAATATGCAAAAATAAATAAATGATTTTAATGACTTTATTTTTTAAGACTAAAAAGAATATTGAGACATATGAAAATGAATTTAGTCGGTGTTATAGAGAAAGAAAAAGATTGAGAGAAAATGACATAATTTTTTCATTAATAATCGATAAATATTTATATGTAAATAACATTTGAGTGTATCTATCTTGTAGTCTAATTCAAACTTACTAACATGTCCCATCAAGATGGAACTCTAACGAGAGATTCCAATCTTAGTCTTGAGAGAAAAAAAGTGAATTCAATGTATTCAACTTCGACTTTTATGGAGGGCGGTCTCCTCAAGAGAAGTCAGTCTCCCTAAGGTTTAGTCTTGAGTGATTCGACTTGATAGCTAATAGGTTAGGCAAAAACAATGAGATTTTCCTAAGCCATGGGATTTTCTTAAGCCATATTTCTAAAATTTATGACAAACTTGTGGAAATAAAAACCGATAAAAAAAGAGATGGGAACAAAAATTGGTAAAAAAAAGAGTATGATTAAGGGTCTTATTTGACATCAAAATGGATAATGTTTCACAAGTTAATGCAGTAGATGACATATGACACAAGGAGAAGCCAAGTCTTGAGAATGTTTATATACAAATAAGAGGAAGCTCGTTTACGGTCATAGTATTATTGCCATTGTTTATATACAAATAATGTTTACATTTATTTTTTATTCTAATTCAAACTCTATCATTTACTCTCATTCAAACTAATAATAATAATTTTTTATTTTAATATAAAGCAAACTAATAATAAATAAATACTAATATTTAAATTTAAAATAAACATTATAATATTTATGTTTAGAAATTTTATATAAGATAAAAAAAAAAAATAACTTAAAAAAAAACATGATAAATTTGAAATGAAACTTTGTTGTAAAAAAAGAAAAAGTGATTTTAAAAATATTTAAAAAATTATTACGATAGTTTTCCCAAAGTGCTTTGAGATATGACTAGAAAGTGGAGAATAAATTAAAAATGATTCCATGCTTTAAAAGTTTATAAAGAATAAATTAATTTTTTTATTGAATTTTATTTTTAAAATTAATAAAAAAATATATTTGTTATACCTAAAATCAATTATAGATTTGGAAAATTTTGTTAAGTTAAAAAAAATTACAAATTTAATTATAAAATTGATTTAATTTGAATGATTATGGACATACTAAAAATTGCCAAGATGAAAAATCAAATGCTTGAATTTACTAACCAGGCCTGTGATTCTCTGCGAAAGGACTGATCAGTCCCCGAGTTGGTGACGTGGCGAGAGACAATTGGTCCAATTGACAAGAGCAGAAAAGCACTGCGCACATGGGCCACAGCCTGCGAAACTTGTCGGCTTATCTCAACGAGGTTCTGTGATTGGCCAGTTGTGGCTGCTGACTCTTCCACGTGCACTCTTCTTATACGCCATGTCCTACTCTCTCATGTATGAAAATAAGCATACTCGCTACTAAACCAGCAAACACATGCTCCTTTTTTCTTTTCTTTTTTTTTTTTTTTTTAAATTTGTAGTAATAAAATTAAATTAATGATGAATTTTGTATGAAAAACAAGAATTTACCTTCAAATCTCATCTAAACTATATTACATTAAATTTCTATTAATAATCAATTTTTACATAACAATAAATGTGATTTTGTGGTAAAATAATTCTAATTGCAAATAGTTATTATAAGATTATACGATTAAGTGTCGGACAATATTACATTAAAAAAAAAATTATGATTATTTTTTATATAGTCGAATAATAATTTTGATTATAAGGTTATAAGATTTTGACTGAAAAAATTTAGTATAAATGAAATTAAAAATAATTAGCATAAATATTAAGATTGAGTTACTAAATTTGACCTTAAAACACAAATAAATACAAGTGTTTTTATTATATGATTATTTTTAATTAATTATGATTTTTTTATCCTAATTAATAATTTACATTACAATAAAAAAAAATAAAAAATAAAAACATCAATCCCTAAAAATAGAAAAAATAAAGTCCATGGGGGGGTGGTGGGGGAGGTGTGGTTTCCACAATGTTCTGTTCAACCCTTTGTTTATATATACAATTGGGACTCACTCCCAAGGGAAACAGGCTAAGGCCGTTTGACTCTTTTGATTTTTTTTTTGACCTTATATACATATGTACTGAGAGAGGGAGAGAGGGAGAGAGAGAGAGAGAGAGAGAGAATTTTAAGTAGCCTTTTTGACTCTTCTTCCATAACATCTCTATTTCTCTCTCAAATTATTTAATTTTCTAATAGGGCCAACACCACACCATTACCCACCGTCAAACGCTATAGGAAAATGGGGAATATGGCCAAACATATTCTCATCATACCCACCTGAAATCTCTCTACTCATTGGACCCCACCTTACTAGTCAATCACTTTGATTTCAATTTTTTTTTTTTTTTTTTCCTTCTCAAATTTACATATCCCTACCATTTTTAATGTGTCATTATCATAGGATTTTTCTATGGGTTTCATGATAAGGTCTTGTAACACCTTGGGTAACTCCCAAAAAACACAATGGCCAATCACAGTATGCCACATGTATAATTTAATCATATTATTTTATGTCACATTTCTATCATATTATTTTGTAACTTAATCTCAATTTTTTTTTTTTTCATATAGTTCAACCTCACTTGTTTATATTTTGGTTTTATATATTTGTATTTTTATCGAATGGTATAAACACCGTACACTTTGAATGGTCAAAATTACAAGTTTAATAGACACCAAATGACAACCCTATATTTCCTTTCTTCATAGGATTATATTGTTAATGTTATGATAAAATTTTTGAAAATAGTGACATGACGAGATTTGTTTTACTTTATTATCTTATTTTTGCATTATGATATATTTGAGCATTTCAATTTAATCACTTGTATGTATATGACTTGAATGTATTAAAAGTTGTACAAAAGATTTGAGTCATGTGTTCATTACAAATTAATAAGTTTGTTCATAATTGATTCATTAATTTAAGTCGTTAAAAGTTGAAATCTACTACTTTCTAATTAATTATATGACTTATGTTACTGATCAGGATGAGTTTTTTATGATAAGTGTACTAATATATATAATTACATATTAAATAAGATTTATAGAGAATCATGACTAATGGTTATCGGGTTATCACGACTTCTCCTAGTTACTATATTGTATGAGTTCTTGACTTTAAGAGAATACCACATTAATGATGAGGTCACTAGTTGTTTTGACTTACAAGTAAAATCTTAAAATGATCGCACATTTCATATGAATTGAGTGATAAATGGTTTAATCGAATAATAAAAATTATTTTTAATAAAAATACCATAATATATTATGAATTTAAGATAATACATCCTCTTAAGCAATCATATAGATTCATGATCATGTAATCTATGGTCATAAAATTTTTTTAATGAAATTTGATATATTTTTTTTTGAACAAAAGTATATTAGTTAATCATGATGTAGGATTTGCAACTTAGAGAATTTGAAAAGTAATCCTAAAAAGGTTTATATCTTATGGGTAGGATTTGACATTTTTGTTTTTTTATGATAACTTTTAACTTCTACTGTTACTAATGGAAGAACAAGGAGAAGCAGCCAACATGATGTGCATCTTTATACTATTTTTTGGTAATAATTCTATTAAAAATATATTTTAATGAAAGTATTTTCTTAAAAAGTGTTTTTAAGTATTTTATTTTATTTTTTAAAAAATAACTTATTAAGTGTTCTTTAAGGGATCCTATAAGTGATTTTTCAATTTTTTAAAAATACATTCTAAAATTTATCAAAAGTCTAATTTTCCTTTAAGAGCATTTTTTTTTTTTTATGCCAAGAGGGCTTTATGAAAGCACAATCAAAAGGACTCTTAATTCTTTTTTTTTTCAAAACATTTTTTATATTAAAAGTGTTTTCTTAAAACACTACGAAACAAACTCTTAATTTATATGAAAACAAAACTCTCTTGATTTTCCATTACCGACATGAATGAATTGTGAGCCCGTGTTTAAAAATTTTATTCATATATTTGAATTCCAAAGACTTCAAGTTTTTAAAAGCTCAAAAGAGATTGCATAATAATTACTAGATAGAAATATGTCTCAAACTTAGGTTTAAAGTTATTATTTATGGATTATTTTTTAGATACGATTATGTTTTGTACTACATTATGTTTAAAATTTAATCTTATTTTTTAAAAGTCAAAATTAGGGATGGCAATAGAATAATTTTTTTAAATACCCGTCATAAACTACAATTAAAGAAATGAATTTGAGATAAAAATTTAATAAGTGAGGATTGGATTTAAGGTTTCTTTTTTCCTTTTTTTTTAAACCCAGGTCACTCCTAGTTATTAACTTATTCCAACCATGCTATGCCCAAATTTTTTTTTTTTTATGTAATTAAAAAAAAATTAAAATATAAACTCTAGTATATGCTCTAGACAAGAAATTCTAATATCTACTTTGTCCTATTTAAATTTTTCCATGTAAGGATGAGAATAGACTTAAATCATAGGATCATGATTGAGATTGGGGCAATTAGTTCCGAACCCACCCGAATTCATCCCTAGTTAAAATTAGAATTAATTTTTAATTATGATTATTAAAATATATTATTCATAGATCATCTTTAGGCTTTAACAATATTTTAAAGTCACTCGTGTTAAATTGGACCATTTAACCATCAAATATTAGCTTATGGTTTTTAATATTAGGAAAATTCTAAGATGGGAATCAATGGAATATGACAAGAAAATATATTGCTCTGGAAATTTCCTGGAAAGCAAGAGGGGTCAAAATGGAAGCTTTGGATCAAAATCTCCAAGACTAATACTTGAAAAAATTATTATTGAAAATATAATAATAATTATGGTTTGTGATAGAAAAAATATGTGAGTTTATTTTCTGAAAATAGAAAAAAGAAAAAAGAAAAAGTTACCCAAAACATAAGTCCCAAATAACAGTACATTTAAAAAATATATTTTGAAAATATTTTCTAAGAAATAAGTCAGTTTGAGGAATTGATGATTTTTTATTTATTTATTGTTTTTATGTAAAATATTTATTATTTTTATCATATTCTAGTGGTAGAAATGGCCTCAGAATTAATGAAAAACTTGTAAAAACACCCCTATAAATTTGAGTAATTGCAAAAAGATCCTTGAAATTATAAGTAATTACACAAATACTCTCGACTTCATAAAGACTAATATCTTTTAGTTAAATTTTAAAATATATAAAATCATCCTTATTTTTTAATAAAAACATTTTTATAATATGATTTTCAAACATAAAATCAATGGCATATTAGAAGTAAAGAATGCACACAAACTATTTTAACTATTGAAAAAGCCTGCCTGAAACCCATCTGAGTCAAAGGAGAAAAAGCTAAAGCAGTTACCCAGAGAGGTCACACAGAAGAAGGTCCCAACACTTAAGGGCATGTTTGGTTTATTATTGAAAAATAGAAGTTAAAAAGAGACTTAAGTCAAAAGAGTAAGGGTCCCATACTAGAATAATCCATATTAATATAAAAGGACAATTAGAATTTATAATACTAAATTTTGTTACCAAAATTTTTTAGTAGACTTTTCTATATGAGATGTCATCATAGGGTTGATAGAGAAGATCCAACCAAGGCCTTGACTATTCATTGAAGAATGTTTGGTGTTCAAAAGCATTTATTAACAGGAAAAATATGATGGGTTCTCTTGCATTTAAAGCAAGGAAAATGGTGAGAAAATGACAGAGAATCTTGTTGCCTTTGGAACCTTCATGGAAAGAGAGATACAAAAAGGGGGTTTTATGTCAAAATTATGTCAAAATCAAAGCAAGTTTTATGAATTATTTTAACTTTCAAGACTTTTTTTTTGAAGCTTGGTTTGTCTTTGGTTCATGTTAATGACTTAAAATAACTTTTTCTAATTAAACTAATTTTTAATATTGTTTTAAAATATTAATTTATATATATATTTTTTTGAAATTATTAAATTAATAAATTTATCCATATACATATTATTTATTTTTTAAAAAAATTATTTATTTTAAGTTAATGGATGTTTGACAAACTAATTTAATAATTTAAAGTGACTTAATAATTTAAATTAAATATATTTGATAAAATAATTTAATGATATAATTTAAAGTAAAAAAATAAATTTAAGTGTAATTATTTATCATAAGAATAATAATGTGAAATTATTAATTTTGTATGAAAAACATAAAAGTGTTTCTTGACTTTTCAAAAAAACAAATTCAAACAGAGTATGGCAAAAAAAATTATTTCAAAATGATGAGATTGGAAATTTCCAAATTTGGAATGACTTCCTTGAGTGAAGACGAGCAACCCAAATAATCCATTCACAATCCACTTTAATTGAATTTAAAAAGGTTAATAAAATATTATGACTTAGAGTATGTTTGGTGTATATTTTAGGAAGAAATTTTAATATTTTTAATATTTAAAAATTTTTATTATTTAAGTATTAAAAATATTATAAACGTTTTTTCAAACGCAGTTTTAATATAATTTTTAAAACTAAAAAGAAAATGATTGAAATAAAAGTAATATTAAATTGACTTGAATGTCTAAAATTTTTTATTTTAAAAATAAGAAAAAGATAAATTTAATATTTTTAAAATTTAACTAAATGCAAATTTCTTTTGAAGTTGGATATATATATATATATATATATATATATATATATATATATATAAAGACATAACCATCCTTAAAAATATTTTTTTATTGTTTGAAATAGAAAAAAAAAAATTATTTAACTAAACTAAAAACAATTTTTTAAAAATTTGTTTTGAAAACATGACATTCTAAAATTAATTAAAAACATGGATCACATTTTGCCAACTTTTATATCATACATAAATGGGTAACACATTCCTGACAGATAAATTTTAAAAATTATTTTCACATTAAATTATCAAACAAAATTTTGTTCCTAAAATGAAAATTATTTTTTAAGAGCATTGTCAAGAAATAAGTTCTTGCTTTTGATTATTTTCAAAAAGTTTGGCATTTTTAATTTTATATAAAAATATTTTAGTTTAATTTTGTTAAAAAATTGACATAGCTTTTTCAAAAATTGTTCATATTCAATAGAAATGGTAAATATCCGGGTGTTTTGGAAAAACTATGCCAATTAACAAAATTAAACCAAAATATTTTTATAAAATAATAACCGATTATTTGATTTCATATATTATTTTTTTTTAAGAATAATTGTTTATGAACTACTTGCATATTAATAAATAAAAAATAAAAAATAAAAAATTAATAGAATAAATTTACAATATTAAATTTATGTTTTAAAAAATAAATTAAAATATTTCAAATAAAACAAAATTATATATATATATAATTTAAGTCAAGTTGAAACCATAATAACTATAATTTTATATGATAGCTATGATTTTAAAATCAAATTCAAAATCATAGTCACCAACTACAATTTAAGCCTTATTTATAAAAAAACTTATGACGTGGATGTTCAAATAATCGAAGAACACATTAGATTGGAATTATTTTGCTACTCAAACTTAGTTTATAGTTTTTTTAAAATGGATTATTTTTTATCAAAAACTCTCTTTTCCCATTCCATGGAGAAGAATCTCTCATTATATTTCATATTTTTGTTTTTTTTATTTGATCAATAAAAATGGACAATGGGAAGAGGCGGCTGATTGGGGCTTTATTTTGTTTATTTTTATTTTAGAGAGAGGGGGGTGGAGGGGAGGAGAGAAATCGTTATGCAGGTTCATTAGAAAAAGCAGGCAGACCCTAATAGCCCAAAGCATACCCATCTTATTTTCCCTACTCTCTCTAGGACTCTTATCCATTTCTAAAATCTAAAGGCAAATATTGCTTTCCCACTAGAGATATTTTCTGCCCTCTGGAGATATTTTCTTCTCTCTTTATCGTATCCATAACGTGGTCAAACACGACTACTCAACCTCCACTCTTCAAAGTTCAAACCATATCCATTAACAAACTCATTTTCCCCATAACTTTCACCATCTAAAATCCAACCACTTTTCTCCTGTTCTCCTTTTTCCTGTCCCATGGCTGCAGCTCTCCTAATTGGGAAGACCTTCCATACCAAGAACAGATCAATTCAGGAGCTCAGGGACAGACCCAACCCCAGAATTCCCACTTTCCTATGTTGCCAAAACCAAGGTGATATTGATGAATTGGAGTCAAAAACAGTTAAGGGGAAGGAGAACAGGCCATTGGTGTTGCGGGTTTTCGCAGGTGTTGCGAAGTTTGGAGAGGGGTTGAGGGAGAATTTGAGCCCAAAGCAGAAGGGCGACTGGAAGGACTTGGTGCTGATGAGCTTGTCTTTTGCTGTGTATGTGTATATGTCTCAGAGGATTGTCTGTGCCTACTGTGTATGGATGTCCATGGTCAAACAACCATGGTAGATAACATTGAATTGGGAAAAGCTACGAATATGGCCAAAGATCAGTTCTGATAATCTGATCTTGTTTCTATGTACACTATTTTTTTCTCTTTCTGGATTTTATGGGGTTTTAGATCTGGATTCTGTTATATGATTTCCATGTAAGAAAATATACAATGAATAAAATAGACTTGTGATCAAACAGTTTTTCCTTCCTCTTTCAGAACTGCATTTGAAACATTCAAATGCAGCCTCTGACCCTGAATCTTATAAACAATCACTCAGAATGCATTTAAATATCAGGAAAGAGTTAAGGTACCTGTTTCAGGTGCCGGAATGTTCTTGGTATCTGGAAACAATGCCCCTTCGGTAACGACAGTGATGTCACAAACAATTTCTTTTTGGAAGTCTTCACTGCAACCATAGAGCCCTTGGATTCCACTGCAGACATCCTTGCTGCTGAAAGCAGAAAATTGTTGTTTTTATGATCTCTTAGACTCCTGCGAGAAAAAGAAAAGAGAAAACACAGAAGCACTCCCAATATGCTAAGAAAAATTCAGGTTACAAAGTTTCACAAATTTTTAGAGCCCCAATCAAGTTCCCTGTTTTTCTTCACAAACAGTTCACCCCATCTTCTCAAACAAGCTCAAGGGTGTGTTTGGGCTGTCCATGTATATGACAAAATCATGAATAATTTGATTTCTACTTACGATGCTATCTCAAACCCTGACGATGATCCCTTAGAGAAACTTGAACAAGACTCCATTCCAAATGTTTACAGAAAGAGAATCAAAACTTGTTTTAGATGAGACAATGACGCAAAGGAAGAGAGAAAAAGAAGCATCAAGTTCCCCAGAAAGATAAAAGGTCATACAATTGGTGCAATTCACTCAAGTCGTTCACAAGCATTTCCAGGAATATTATAGAACAAGTTCACAAGTTATAGCTGAACATTGAAGACTGGGAGTCATCAACAACATTGAACAGTAATCTATTGACCACCAGCTTTGTAAGTAAATTTTCTTACAGATCAACTGGTTATTGCGGAGCTGAGATTAATCAGCTTTGTGTCTTTCCCGTTTGAAGAGGGAATAGAGTAATGACACCAGCCATTGCCAGAAGAGGATTAGCCTATTAGTTTTCTTGGGTTTGGGTTCAGGTGGTGGTCCAAAAATTCCTTTGTAGATCTCCTTTTGCTTCTGATAAACAGCCTTGTCATGTTCTGCAAGCAAACGTAACTCCCTTGCAATGGCTTTGTCTTCAGGTGAATATTTACGGGCCTTACTGAAGTCCTCACGGGCAGCATCTGTTTGCCCAAGTTCTGCTCTAGCTTTTCCTCGTCTAAATAATGCCTTGACATTGTTTTCATCCTCTGCCAATACCTAAGACCCCATCATCCAATTGAGTAAGTCATCTGACATCCTGTCCTCAGTTGATAAGAAAGAACAATAATGTGTGTGTGTGTGTGAGAGAGAGAGAGAGAGAGAGAGGCCATCATGGCTTCACCCATTGTCTTAGTTCCAATTTACAAACAACATTTTATGGATCAACAATAACTGCCCAGTTTCAACACTATTGTTGCAAAATGTAGTTTATTGGCATCTTCCTAACCTGGTAACAGTACCACAGCATGTGTTCATTGGTAGCTTCTACATGTTATGCTTAGTAGGAAGCTAACAAAAAGCACCGAGTGGAAGCTTTTTTTGGATTAGGGACATGTAAAGAGAAGAAACCTAAAGAACAAAGAAAGCATAAGATATTTTCAATGTATCAGGAAAGAGGAGTGCTTCATCTTGGTTTCCTTCTAAAACAATCCTCGGAAATTGTATTAAAGTGCAAAAGAAGTAGCAAAATGCCACAATAAAATAGATATGAAGAACACATGGTCTAGGGGCTCTATTGGGCAATGTTATGACTTATTAACTAACATATAAGGGTTGCACTATAATGGAATACAAACGACTAAATATTAATTTCAAGTTTTTCAAAAATTATAATTTATCATAAAGGAGCTGTTAAAGACTTTGATGAGTTTTCAAGGATTTATCTAGAAAGCAAGTTCTCCTTAAGATTTACAGCACGTAGTTAAGCCAAACTTCATTATTTTTCAGTACATTTTGCCCAACTGACCCAATAAGTAGGTTTAATCAATCTATCAAACAAAGGTTAGTTGATTCATGACTTCTAATTGTTTATTTTATAGACAACCCCAAGGATTTTCTTCTTCCACACTGTAGTTTCCAGAGATGATAAGAACAATCAAAAGCATATAAAATGGAAGACATGATTTGTCCACAAAGATTATACATACAATGCTGCATTGACCAATGGCTTCTTCGTAGCGCTTCAGCTTTATCAGGCATGCTGCCATGTTAAGGTGGCATGGATTCTTCACCGCCAAAGCCATGTCACGGTACTTCCCAAACAACTGGAACATGAAGTCATCTCCCATATATGCTATGGCCTAATTAAAAAAAGGGACTTTGTCAAAAGAGGAAGAAAATCTGCATAAACTCAAACACCAATATTGACTGAGGAACAAGTATGTAACCATTTCATACTGTTGCATAGCCTCCTCTAGTTTTTCCTCCTTGAAGTAAACATTTCCATCCATCTTTCTTCGGTCTGCTGCTCCAATTCTTTCCTCCACGGTCATGTCACCACGTGCTTTCCCCTGTAACATGTGTTGCTTGTAGGTTCATATATTGAATTCTATAATGAGCTCACATGCAACGAAGTTTAGGCAGGAAACAGCAATAAAGAAACTTTGGAAAATCATGAAGGAGAAACTTACCTCTTTAGTTTCATCAAAGCCAATAAGCTCAACTTCATACAAAATATCTGCCATAGGCGGAACATTTGGGAAAGAAAAACTTCCTTCTTTCCCATAGCCCAATTCCCAACCCACATGTAAAAGGGCACGTTCACCAGACTTCATGTTGGAGACACCAATAGCCAATCCTGTCATTTCTTTTTTCTCTGTTCCAAAAGAATAATTATGAATATTTCGTATCATGTTTAAAAGTAAATTGCACTGCATATGTTGGGCTCTCAAATGCATCAATTCAAACAAAAGACCAGTATTGGAGCATATAAGCATCATCAATTTCAGAGGGAATTTATCTATTCGATCTGGTTTGACCAGGGGAAATGGGCTCAGGCATAGTATTCCTATCTGAAACTGGGGTCCTACTTAATTCAGCTCATGGCAAATAGCTCCAGCACCCCTATTTGATCACATACAAACAAGGAACTTATGTTACTATCCTGCATTTTCTCCCAGCCTCAGTATGGACCTAGAAACCAAGCTTGAGGTTTTCTAAAATCTAAGTGTTGTTTGTTGATAGGCCAAATAAAAAATCTGACCTAGGGTTGTTTATTGACAGGCCAAACAAGTGTGTCTTCCATTGTATGGCTTCAAACTGACCTGAAACACAATGTTTACTTCATCTATAATTCTCTATCTAGTTAAAACTTGTTACCATAAAAATCAAATGTTTGCTTCACTCTATGCTCAAGATTGATTAAAAGGTGCTTCAAGGATTTAAAAATCCAAACCATGGATCGCTCAACACACAAACATAGAAAAAGAGAGAGGGAGAAGGGGAGGGAGGGCGAAATGAAGTGGGGGAGGAAGAAAGGGTGAGGGAGAGAAAGAGAGGTCCTAAGAGTGGAAACAGTAGTAAGAAGGGCTAGGGCCAGTAGATGAATCTTGCTGCTTTGCGATGGTTTTCTCCTAAGAGTGGAAACAGCAGTAAAAGCAGAGGCCAATAAATGAATCTTTGTTCCTTTGCATTTACTTTTATTTTACTTTAATTTTGCCACTGATAAAAGTATATCTGAATAGGAGCATACAAATTAAATAATTAAAATTGATTGCAATATGACGCTTTTTGTAAAGCTACCATATAAGCTGAACCACTCATATAATGAAACCCGGTCATTTTCCCTATAGCCAGCATGGTGAGAAATTTAGGTAAATGGATATAAACAGAGAGAAAGTAAATCCAGAGGAGCCAAATCCTAGATAAGGGGGCTTCACATGTTTAACAAGAACAGGCAAAGCGACAGCCACATTAATGGCGCTAAACAGACTTATTTTTCATCATCCCCCTAAAGACACCCAGTGTTTTGACTTGAAAAGTAGACAATACAAGGATCAAGGGGAAATTTCTCTTCAAGACCATGGACAATTTTTATTCTCTTACACAGAGCACCAATAGGATTTTCATAAATATGCTTCTCTTCTTTCTTTCAAATGTAACGATCTCAGATTTTAAAAAATGACAGAGACAAAGTGTTAAGGAGGAAAAAATACAGAATTAGAAAAAGTATCAAGGGAAAAGAAGAGAAAACTTTAAGTAATCCTATGAGAATTACCATCCAAAAGAGAGGGAAAAAAAATTCCTAAAACCAAGTAGTTGGATGAGGCTTTATCTTGAGCTGATTTGTAGCATACTCAGTAGCAATATGCTTGTTTTTATCTGAGAATTTAACCATGCAACTGCATTATCCATTTAAGTTCTTGATAATATCAGTTGCATTTTGACATTTCCAAGCTCCAGAGCTATTGAGCCTCTGCTTGAGCTTTTGCAATCCATATACAATAACTCCAAGAAAAGAAGACTACCACTAAATGATTGGTATGCCCTTATCACTCTCCATGTATGTTGGCACCTCAATTGAGTAACAGAATGGCACAACATAATAGTCCTTAAAACTTAGAGGAGAGGAAAAGGAAGCAAAATAGAAGGAAATCATCCATAACCAAGAGGGAATTTTTTTTTTTTCAAAAAAAAAAAGTAAAAGAAATGATCTATATAAAATGTAAAATAATAACAGAATTAATTAGGCACACACCTTTTCCTATGACCATTTCAACTGGACGTTGTTCATTCCATGTGTCTTCAAACTTGTGCTGGGTGCTTTCAGTCCATGCCCTGTAATGCACTACATGACAAATGCAATTAATTGCTCAGAGTCAGCAATTCTTAACAAGCCTACGAAGGGGCATTGAAGTTCATAGGTCCCTTTTAGAAACAAATAAATTAGCCTTTCTTCTTCTTGGAATTCAAATTTATCCAAATTAATTTTCTTATATAAATCTGAAGATGATGGATATTATCACTGTAAAATTCTAAAATCAGAATTACTCACTTCAAGGATGTCTACAAACAACATGACAAAACATGGAAAAGCATCTATAGAAAGCCTTTTAGCTCATAGCATGCTCTTCGATTCATTTTCTGAAACAAGTGTTTAATGTAATGGAATACGTTTCAACAAAAATATGTAATATAACAACAGGTCCAAAAAACTACTATTTAAAATGATGCAGATGCTTAAAAAATGATTTTTCAGACAAAAAAAATCCCTGTGAATTTACTTTAACACCAAAAATGATACATGTGTCTCTCTTCAAACTTCACCCCAAAAAAAAAAAAAAAAGTGATAGAAGAAACTTCCTTTTCAGAAAACATTTCCTCTGAATCTACACAAAACAGACATAATTTAGGAAACAAACACCAAGATAGCAAATCTATTAGTTGCCTTTGTTGGTAAACTTAAAATCAGCTTATGTAATGGAACTGTAATTAGTTCAGGTTCAACATTATAGAGAAACTTGACTTCTAAAAGAGGTCCTGAACTGCTAATCAATGAGAACAGAATTCATTCTTTAAATATGTTTCTAAACAAAAATACCTATCAAAAAAAGAAAAAAATTGTTTCTAAACAAAAATATGCATATATTTGAGATCAATGATTAAAAGCCTAAAATGGAAAAATGCAATGGCAGCTTCCATTTGAGATTTAGTTAAATGAGAGAAATTGATGTGTTAACTTCTCCTAGAGCTTCAAGAATTTTAAACCTTACTAAAGGGCCAAGTGTAATCACATGGGTCAATGTCCTTAAGTGGGATGCCTTAGTTGTTTGTTTAAAGCTTCTCACATGCCCTAGATAACTTGAATTCATTAAATTATAATGATTAAAGCTTCAGTAAGAATCTAAATGGGTGAAATGGTAAAACTACCACTCCATAGACATTCAATGCCAGATAGGAAACACCTGACATCATAAAAGGGCATTCTAGCCAGATCAAGTATGGTGTTGCATGGATCTTGTAGTAATAACTGTGCATCAGACATGGCTTTGGGGAATTTCTGGTTTTTGATGCAAAAATGAAACTAGAAATAAGATAAAAAACATCAATACCCACAGAAAACATGTCATAAGTACAGTACTACATGAACCTATGATACTTACAGAAACATGTTGAGTATTTGGATGGTTTCTGACCATGACCTTCCTTCATGATTTGCTTTGTGACTTTCTCATGAAGAACTTCCACTTCAGAATCAACTTTTGGAGGACCAGTACCATCTTGATGAGGTTCCCCATGCACAAATGCAGCATTTTCAGTAACTATTTCATTTTCATCGTCCTGATCTGTAAGGAATACAGGATATTGTTAGTTCTCATAATGTTGTAGAGACACAAGTCTCCACCACATATCATCAGGGGGAAGAACCAGATTATTTCTGTTCAGCAAGGTGCCTCCACCATAGGCAGAAGTAAAAGCAATACTTTTCTCTCTCCTCCCAATATGTAGGTTAAATTAAGATGAAAGCAAAGAACACAGTTTTGTAATGAACATATCTTACACTTGTATATGATGTTGCTCTAAATGCTAGGTCACCTTTCAGGTATTCATTATGTATTAATTTGATGTTTCTGAATGTGTCTTTACAGCCTGTTGATGATGTTTAAAACATGTGGATTTGTTTAATTCATTCAAACATCACAATGAGGGAAAATATTGATAAATTTTGGGGAGAATGGTAGCAGAAATGATGTGGAAACTGTTTATTTGACTATTGGCAGTATCTAAAAGTTACTAGTTCTAATTAAGGATTATTTTCAGACCCTAAATTTACCCCATGCTGGTTGTTGCGGGGCGGTCAGCACCCCGAGGTTTGGGTCCCCATGGAGAGTCCTAAGGGACCATGGAAGGTTCCTTGGTTATCAAAAAAACTATAATAAGCAGAGATAATTATTGGTTTAAATTATTTGGAATAAACAGCACAAAGAAAATAAAGGAAGATATACTAATAGCATGTCAATCAGAAATTTTCAGCCACCTCCTATATTTTCTTACTAAAAGAATCCACTTTTTATAGGTTATGAGCATTGTAAAAAATCATATTTAGTAAAATTTCAGTTGTAAATTGGCAGAAATCTAAACAATGTACATTGATTATAACAAGATTACAATTAGAGATCCAAGCTTGCTATCTGTGTCAGGATAACAACCTAAAAGCATAAATAAAGTGAGACATCAAACTCAAACAGGAACACTGATATAAATAAATTGTAGAACAATAGAATTTAAGGTGCGCATCCTTGTAACTAACCCATGGTTAAAGCTGCTAAGTTCAAAATTGATTCTCAATTCCCTTCTAAGAACATATAATTTATTATAATGGGCTGCAACCATATCTAATGGTCATTGATATCATTAGCAATAAGCACATCAAAGCCACCATACTCAACAAAAAACCAATGATGCACCATTAGAATCACCCTTTTATAGTTGTATATTTCATTTTACAGAGCATTTAACATTCAAAAAGCCAAATCCTATTTAAGTAGAAAGTCACAAACATCTGCACCTAAAGACTGAAAAAATGCACAATTTGCAAATCTTCTGGACCTTACGCAAAACAGGTCTTCCATTCCATCAATATAACTGATAAATATAAACCAAAAGTACATATTTGAATTCACACACACTACAGTTCAGAACAAAGCTAGAGTTGAAGTATCACCAAGTTTTTGACTTTGCAGCTCCTCCACATCCTCCATTCTTCAAATCAACAAACACGGTCTTGTTCACAGATTTCTCCACAAAAACCTAAAATTCAAGCAAACAAAAATCAGTCTTAGAATCGAATTAGAAAATGAAATATCGAAAATTGCCCCTACGTTAAGAGCAGAGATGATCAAACTGCTTGGCTGCGAGAAAATGTAGGAAAGCAAAAGAACTTCTAAATCTGAATCATAAAGCTTCAGTTATTTGCGACTTCAATCTCGATAAACCAGAACAACACAAAAAATTCGATTCAAGTTTTCAAGTTTTCAAAAGAGCAACGAAACTGGCACTGTTAACCAAATAAATAATACAGTCCAAAGCGGAGATAATTGAAGCCGTTTGATAGCCAAGAAAATGCAGGAAACAAAAGGAATCAAAGGCCACATCTCTTTCTCCATCTACAGAGACGTACAGGACTATCTTGGCTCAGTTGACTTCCACTCAACAGAAAAATCAAATTGAGTAAAAAGATTACAGTTCTAAAATTTTGACTTTTCTTCTGCTTTCCTCGGGTTTCTTGGAAAACAAACAGATTGTCAAAGAGAGCATGAACTTACTGTGAAATTGGATCTGGAACTTTCCAGAGCTCGTGAAATGGAAGGAGAAACCAGAGAGGGAAGTATTTATAGAGAGGGGAAACAGGGACAGACCTGAAAATTTATTTTTGTGGTATTTTTTTAAAAACAAAATCACAGAAAAATAAATTCAAGAAATAAAAAATAACTTAATTAATATGAATTATGAAGAAAAATTTTTAAGCACACCAACTTTTATATTAACCATAGATCATAAATACGATAGAAAATTTAATTTTATAAAATTGTGATTAAATTTAAAAGCCTGTTTGATCGTATGATTTAAAAATAATTTTTTGTTTTTGAAAATAAAAAATCGTTTTAAAAAATTTATAACACTATTTGATCATTGTTATTTGTAAACAATTTTTAAAAATAAAATAAAATAGAGAATAATTTTTAGAGAACACAAGTTTTTTTCATCAATTTTTAAAAATAAAAGAAAAATATAGGCTCATTTAGTCATATTTTTTAAAACTTGTTTTTAAGTTAAAGAATAAAAATAAATTTAAGAAAACATGGTAAAACAACCCATAATAAAAATTTTAAAAAATGATTTTTAAAAATAGATATTGCTCTATTTGAAACTAGTCCATATATAATTTTTTATTTTTTACCTTTCTAATATTTAAAAAAACAATCGAAATTTAAAATTTGTTTGATCTTGTGATATAAAAACAATTTTCTATTTTAGAAAATAGAAAATTATTTTTAAAATTTTTTCACATTATTTGGTCGTTCTGTAAATAATTTTTAAAAATAAAGTGAAATAAATGATAAATTTTTTTAAAAAATATGAGTTGTTTTCATAATTTTTTAAAAATAAAAATAAAATATGAACCTATTTAATCATATTTTTTTAAATTTATTTTTAAAAATTATTTTTAAGTTAAAGAATAAAAAATAGTTTTTAAATGGGAGTTTTAGAAAATACGGCGAAAGGCGCCATACGTTTGATTTTGTCAATAAATGAGTTTTTTCAGGAACAAATAAAAATGCTTTTAAAAATTAGGCTAAGCACTCGTTGTCTTGGTGTGACTTGCTGCTTACAAGTTACAACACTCTCATCAAAATTTTTACTTGGCCCAAAGTTTATATCCACTGAAATAAACCCAGAGGTCCAGGCCCAGGACCAGCCCATCCAACAACTTGGGTGGGTTGACCCAATCCAAATCAAACCCAAATCCAACTTTTTGAATGGAATCATGTTTAGTACTTTCTCTAGCTTTAATTGAATTCTTTTAACCGAATTTTAATTCAATTGGGGTTAGGTTAAGGTTTAATCAATTAGAATCTAAATTTAAATTTTTTATTATATTTATAATTTATATTATCATATACGATGATAATATTCATTTTATATCCTCTTTTATTTCTTTAAAGGAAAAATGTTAGGTCATAATTATACTATATATTATTTTATTTTATTATAAAAAATAAATAGATTTATTTACTTATTTTTATTATCACATTGAAATGTCATCTTATTATTGTTATTATACTAGCTAATCCAAGTGTAACTTAAGCTCAAACAAAATTTAGAAAAATCAAATCAAATTAGACTTGGATTGAGCATTCTTGGAATGGGTTATGATCAAAATTCTTCTTAGAGTGATTCTAGTGAAAGTATTTTCTCTAGAAATGTTTTTGAAGGTTGCAATTTCGATAGGTTTGTCAGGTTGATGACTAACCTGAACCCAACTTGAATTACTAAACAGTTAATATAGGTTCAATTCAATTCGAATTATAACTCGAAGGTACTCAATCGAAACCCAATTAAACATGATTTTTCGTAAACTTAAATTAAGTTCAGGTTGCTCAACTTATACCTGAATTGATCATGTTAGACTCGGATTTGTTGGATTTCATAATTCAAAATCCATTTTTTTCAAGTTATTATATGAAAATTTAAATATTAAATAGGACAAATTTTCAAAAATAGCAACAAAAGAATGAATATAAATTTATATACTTTCTAAGACAATGAAAAATATATGATATAATATAATTTGATATTTAAAAAAAATAAAAAATAAAAAGAAAATAAATATTATTATATAGGATAATATACATTATAAGTGTTATAAAAACATTAAATCAAGTTCGGGTTAGGCTGGTTGTTCGAAACGTTAACCCAAGCCCAACCCAAATTGAGTTCAAGTTCAAAAAACCTACCACCCTAATTTGAGTATTGAAAATGATTATTCAAACTCATCCAAAATGTTGGGGTTAGTCGGGTTGTCTAAGTTGCACCCGTATCCCATAAATATTATAAGTGATTTTTTAACTTTTTAAAAATACTTTCTAAATTTTGAAAAACATCTTATTTTTCTTTTAAAATATTTTTTTATGTTTTTTGTGTTAGAAATATTTTTCAAAACCACTCTCTAACAAACTCTTAATTTTGGTTGGTGTTGGTTTGACTAGCAACTCAACCCACTTGAATTATAACTTGAAGCACAGGGCATGGAGAAGAAAAGACTCATGAACATTACTAGAAACCAAAGGGATTGCATACATAAATTAATAATAAATCATGCTTTAATTTCTTTGTTTCGGGCGCTTAAAGCTTTACAAACTTCTCACATCTCAACGGTGGAAAGAAAACGTAGAAAAAGAAGAAAAAAAATTGTGAAATCAATATACAGCTCGAAGCAGAGGCACTCTTACACATTTACAGAAGCAGAAGCAGATTGGTTTCTCAGAAAAACCCTCTCCATTTGAAAAAGAATACAAAAATGAATGAATGAACAAATGAATAGGCGAAGGAATCAGAACCTGGATTGATAAGCAGTTCAGAAACTGCTGTTCCAACTGCAGAATGGTTTGCAGAAACAGCTATTAATGATACTTCATTCTGTGTGGTTTATTTATTTATTTTTTTGATAGGATTCATTCTGTGTGGTTTATGGAATCAACAACCAGCAACCTTGAGAAAATTGTCATATGGGCTTGATGCCGGTAGCCTGAAGAAGTAGGGGTGGTTGTGGTACTCAGCTGCACACAGCACTAAACCAGCCCCATTGGATGGTTGTTCTGAAATATCACTGGTATGTTCATCAAGGAAGGGATTTCCAGGCTGCAGTTTCAAATGGTTTCAAAATTATATCAATCAGTCTTGATAAGATAAACCATCATGGAGTCAGTTGAGCTCCACTGACCCGAGCCCAACCCAAAGTTTGGACAGGTTTGAGGAGGCATGTTTAATACTCGAGTTGGGATTCAGCCAAGGTTCAAGTAATTTTGAACTAATAAGAGTGAGAGCACATTGGGTTAGGGGTTGGATCGGGTTCAGGTTCATGTTGGGTGTTTTCCAACCAACCAAGTTACAACTCTACATGCAGGTTCTATGTTCATGTACTTGCATGTAGATATTCGATGAAAGAATCAGAGTTTTTTCTTGGGATTTTCACTTAACAAAATTTGAACAGTTTCCTGACAAATGTCTGGTGTTTTGGAAAAATACAAGACCAGGTTTTAGGACTTACCCGGTCATAATTGCTGGGGACTTGGTTCTGTTGGGCAATCATGAAAGTGGACATCTTCTGCTGCTTTTCCTTTAGAAGTTCCTCACAGTGGCTGGCCATTTCCTTGTAAGACATGTCATCAGGCGGACTAGAGACTGAGAACCTTCCAACTTGACTTGTCTCTACAACCTGCATGAGTTTCATTTCATCTTCTCAGCTAAAGTTACAGTTAAGATTGATTTAAAGAAATTTGGTGAATTTCAACATGTTTGCTAATATACTGTTTCTAGAAGTTGATCAGCACTCAGGAGGCTATGATTGACCAGAGCCAGCTGAGAATTAGGCCCTGTTTGACTTTCAAATGCCTCAGGTATAGCATCATCATCCATTGAAAGTAAAGGAGGCAACTGCACATTGAGAACGTCTCTTTAAAAAATAAATAAATAAATAAAAAGAAACTGAATGCAGGTTAATTACCTCATCAGGAGATTTTTTGTCCTCTGTACCAGATTGATAAATTTGCCCTGGTGCCTCTGTGAAGAACTGAGCTCCCATTGGACATACATCGACCGGCAAAAAATCATGAACCAGTTGCTCCCTTATGGCGGAAGACTCAGGCTGCAAAAAGATCTCAAAGTCAGCATTTTAATCCTTCTGGTGAATTAGCTTTCTGATTCTAATAAACTACAAGTGAATGATTCGAATAATAATCAGTGTGAGAGTGTGTTTGGGAGAGATTCTAAAAAGCGTTTCTAGTATTTTTAACACTTCAATGATAAAAATTTTCAAAGTATTAGAAATATTAAAAGCGCTTTCTAAAATCACTACCAAACGAGCTTTAAGAGTGCGTTTAGCAGTGATTCTAGAAAGTGTTTCTAGTCTTTTTAACACTTCAAATTTTTTATCTTTCAAGTATTAAAAATTGTAGAAACATTTTTTAAAATCACTGTCAAACACACTTTGAGTGTTACCTCTGATTTTCCCAGCATCTTCACTACCATGGAAGCAAAGGATTCTTTACTCTGATTTTCAGTTATTTCTATGGCAGAAAGTGACTTCAGAGCACCATCATCATCTTCTTTTGATCCATAAACATTTTTTGGATTTTCTACTCCAGGTTTAACAGCTTGCAACTTTCTATCATCAATCAACTGTAGAAATGGATCAACCTGGGGAATAAGTATAATAAAGGTTAAACTGAAGTAAACCTGATCTCTAAGGTCAAACTATTTTGTACCATATGGACCTCCTTTAGGGAATAGATTACATGAATTTGCACATTAAAAGCAGGAAAAGTAACCATTAATATTACCAAGCAGAAAGAGATAACAGAAACTTTCATGCTGTGGCTAGTCCAAATAAGGCACATACCGTTTTATCTGTAAGTGCAGCCTTAACACAAGGAACAAGAGGAAGTATATTATAGGCTTTTGATGAGAAAATAATCATAGAATTTGCCAAGGTGAAGAGAGATCTACGCCGAGATGGAGGCAGTGTTCCTGCAAAATTGAGAAAGGAGCATCAGTTGAAGAGACTATCCTACAAATGCTATCTACAATAACATTATCTATCAGGTCCAACCACAATGTGAGTTAATTAGAGTAACATTAACCCATCCATAAAAAGAAGAAAGGATCTTTCAGTTTGTTCATCCTACTTGAATAAAATATATTTATCAGGGTTTTCTCAAACAAGCAAACATGGCCCCTCAAGAGAAACCATAGGAAATATGGCCCCTTTGATGGAGTCCTGTTGTGGATCTTTCTAATGATGTTGGTTTCTTATTTACTTGGAAGTCTTGATTGGCCAACTAGGAAGTTGACAGGCTAGCCAATAAAGAAGCCATCTCCTCTGTTGAGTGTTTTGGGGACTTCGTCCCCTTCTTGAGATTTCACTGGATGTACTTCTGACTTTACCTTGAGGTAAATGTTTACGTTCTTTTCTTCATGCAGTTCTATTTGCCCAAAGGATTTCTTATACTTATCCTTATTTATGTGATACTTTTCTTGTTTCATATCAGAAGTAAAGAGGGATATATGTTGATATGGCCACAAAATCTCATAGATCCAAAAATAAGCGCCTATAAAACAACAATTACAAATTGGTTGTAGAGGACCTACCTCCTTTTCCAAGAGAAATGCACCTCAAGGAAAACGCAAGCTGAAAACTTCGAATTAGAGCCTCAAGACTGGAGTTCTACATGATACAATGAACTATAAGAAAATAAAACCAAATGAAAACAAAGAGCTCCTTGTTAACATACAGACAAATAAGAGTCTGTGGTAACTTTTATTCCACCAAGAATCCCAAAAGGATTAATGCTAATGATATAACTATGACTTAAAAGGAAAAAAAACCAGCAAGATGCCTTTATAAGTGAAGCAGCAAGGCAATAAAAACAGTAGCCAGATCGAAGTCTGGGAATAACATATACTACTAATAAGCCACGAGAATATCTCTAGTAAGTAAAAGGTAACAATTAACAAATTTAAGTGGTGCCTACAAGGAATTATAAGCAAAGTAACAAGAGAATAGAGCAGTAGTGGTATAAGAGTAAGCAAATAACTGAAGATCTAGAATGAAACATGGATAGAACATAACCAATAAGCAAATGAAAATATATCTACAAGATATAAATAACAATTAACAAAATTAAGTTGTAAAGAAAAGGCACTGGTTATGGACAGCTATATTGCAAATACAGAGCAAGCTAC
The DNA here is from genome assembly GCA_030254885.1 of Vitis rotundifolia. Taxonomy (NCBI): domain Eukaryota; kingdom Viridiplantae; phylum Streptophyta; class Magnoliopsida; order Vitales; family Vitaceae; genus Vitis; species Vitis rotundifolia. The sequence continues at coordinate 20,890,095 of CM058163.1, forward strand.
AATTGTTCGTTTCTACCACTGCACTTTGCTGCAAAAAAGAAAAGGGAATGGACTCCTTTTATTGTCCATGTGCCTGATGAAATTCAGGGTAGTCTACTGAATCAGGAAGAAAGTATAGTTATCAATCCAATCCAGTGTTCAGAGGATTATGACTGCTAATGCTTGTGCTGTCAAAGCAGATACACAATGCGTTTCACAAGATAGACTAGGGTAACCGGACTCAACTTGAGCAGCCTTCAATGCTTTCTAGATTAAAATCAACTAGGTTGATCCTTTTTTGACAATCTTTTTTTTTTTTTTTCCTTCTTTTTTTAATAGCAAGAAAGGGTTTGTTAGATGAATAAAAAGGGATGCCCCATGTACACGAGGAGTACACAAAGAGTGCTCAAATTGGACTAACACATCAACGCCAAACCTTAGTAAGGACTCAAATAGTCAATGAAACCTGACAAAGACATAGGATTCACATGAAGAAGACTTCTTTGACCACAAGAAAAAGAGAACCAAAAATCAAATAAATAAAATAAGACTCCTTTAATGCTTAAATTGACTGCTTGAGTGTAACAATCCGCTTCCAACTGTATAGATATTGTCTACTCTAGGTTCAAAAGGCCTTCACGGCTTTAAAATGAGTCTATAAGGTTAAAAGGAACTCTTACATAAATAGTTTCAAAAACTTTTTCTCCTATTGGATGTGGAATATCACAATCACCGGCCCCATGCAAACACAATATCCTCATTGTGTCCCATAAGATTATAGAACCAAACAAACATACACCTTGTGGGGCCAAACAAACTCCCACACTAGGGAGAAGGGTGCTCAATTGAGATTCCCCACATCACACATCATTGTGGAACCTAACTCTCTCCCCATCTCCCACTACCAAGGTAGTCTTAGCTTAGAACTTCTCCCAACCACTCCTCATTGTTTTTCCATAAACCCACCTAAAACTCGTCTCTACTAATGTCCATATTGAACACTAACCCTTCCTTGACTTATTCAACCTTGAATCAATTGCTTCATTTGCTATGAAAAATACATTCAAAATTTGCCAAGAGCCACATTGATGAAATGAAACATTTAATCCAAGTAATCCACTTTAAGCCAAATCCCATCTCACCATCATTGATAGAAGAAAGTTTCAATTCACATGGTTTCCATAATATCTCACATCGGATAAGGAAAAAAGTTCCTAACAACATATATGTAATTGGTTTTTCTTAACCATGTAGATGCATTTTAAAGTAGTGAGGGTCTATTGGACCTAAACTGGACATATCTACATAAGAGAATAGAAATAAATGATATCAGAGCCGATCCCTAATCTCAATGTATATCTTTGTTTGTCTAACCTCACAAGGTGTTTTTGTCTATGAGTGATCTTGCAATCCCAATGGATACAATAAGGACGTTGTGTCTATACATCCCACATCGGATAAGAGAAAAAGTTTCTAATACTAAATATGTACTAGATTGATGGATTTGAACTTCTTAAGATTTTTGTAATGCCTTAAGAACAAATATTGAAAAAAATAAAATTATATAGCAATTAGGTTTCTATCAAAGGAGCCAAACTCATAATTCCTTGAAAAGGCTTATCACCTCATTTTTAATTATGTCCCAATAGCATTGCCAATATGCCATGGTGGAACCATCAAACCTAAGGTCCTTATCAATTCCTACTTTTTTTTTCATAAGACATCTTCAGCCTCTCCACATATAGCCTTCATCGATATAATAGTATTATGCTGGCAATTTTGTTTCATTTCTTGTTGAAGACGCATCATACTTCCAAAGGTCTTATTAGTTTCATTCAATTTTAAGCTGCTTCAAAGTTGATAATTCTTGAAGTATATATTTATTTGGTGTCATCGATATTTAAATAATGACCATGAAAGATTACTCGGTGTTAATTTTGAAGAAAAAAACAAACACAAACATGGGGTAGGACATTTGGACTTCCAAATGTAGTATTCAAATGTTCAATAGGGTGTTCAAATGTTGAGTAAGGAAACATTCAAACAATTAAAAAAGAGTTCAAACATTCCTCTTCAAGCATTCAAACTTTGGACAAATTTTTCACTACTTTTTACTCCATTTTTCATATTTTTAGGGGCATTTTTGTAAAATTAATGTTAGAATAGTTTTCCAAATGCATGTTTTAGGTTTTTGGTACAAATACTTAATTTTCTTAAGTTGAATAGAATACACAAGTGTATAGCCTTGATAACTCCAACTTTCACCCTTGATTCTCTAGTCTCAACATAGAGTTGAGGTTTCTACAAAGGAACACGAGGTGTTGTGTCGAGGATGTGAAGAAATACTATATGTGCTAACCAATATAAGACCCTGGGGAGTAGGTGTATCTGGATCAAGCAAATTAGGGCCTAGAAATAAAAAATTTCTATAAAATATAATGATAAATAGTCATCTTTGTAGATGATAGCCCAATCTTATTCTTAGCTTAAAGGATATCTAGAACCCATTGAGAACAAACTTATCAATCCATTAAGTGAGAGAAGGTTGATTCTTACAATTACTAGCTTAACATTAGTAGGCAAATTGGGATAAAAAAAAATCCATAAAATACAATGATAGATATAATAAGGTTAAGTGTATAGGTATGATTGAAGGGAATAAAGTAGATAAAGAGGTGCACGAAAGCTTATATAAGAAATGTTCCATTAAACTCCAACTATGATAACATGACTATTCAAACCGTGTTAAAGAGAAGAGGCTTCTCAAACATTCCTTGTTAGAGATCCATTGATTGCTCATGGAAATTGTAAATCTATCAAACCATACAAGAGCTATTCAAGGATGGGGACAAGTATAAGCCCAACCTTAGAGAATTGTCTTGTTAGAAACACATTGATCTATAAACAACCTCCTTATAAACCAAATACCACTCGATGCATTATTTATAGCCCAACTCAAACCATAAGTCTTAACCAAGGATGAAAATATTGGTTTTCATAGATATATTGGTAACCTGATTTTATAGATATATCGGTAGATATTTTGACACAAAATATCAATGAGATAAAAATTGATCAAAACTCATGAAAATATTGAGAAAAAATCTAAAAAGGGATTTAAAACTAAAATAGACATTTTGAACTTGTTTTGTTGAAAAAATTGATATATATATTAGGAAATATTGGTGGAATAAAAATTGATAAAAAAAAACTTATGGAAATATTGGGAAAAACTCAAAAAATGATAGAAAAATTAATAATACACATATTGAAATTATTTTAATTTTAACAAAGAAATTAATATATATTGAAGGATATAAAAAAATAATGATATATATGAATATTTTTATTTAAAAATGTTGATAACTTTATTTAGAAATTTACATTTGTCTTGCATTTAATTATTATATAAAAAACATGATAAGATAATTAAAATTAACTTATTTATAATAATTTTATTTTAATTAATTTATAATATATAAGATATAAAAGATAGTATATGCATGCATATATAATTTTATGTGCCATTATAGCATCAAAGCTCATTTGGTCTAGTGGTAAAAGGCAACATGTCTCATGTGTATTAACTTTGTTGATTGGTTGGGTTCTTGTTGAAGGCTGGTGAATGCTTGTCTTTTTTGTTTCTTGTCTTTTGGTGACTCATGTATACTCCTTGTATGCTTCGGGTTGCATTTTAAGCACCCTTTTTTTAATATATCTTCTGTGGGTTTATCTATAAAATAAAATAAAAAACATGTCTCATGTGTAAGGTCTCAGGTTTAAATCTCTACACATGCATGTTTGGATTATTTTACTATTTAGCTTTAAAAATGCAATCCCATCCCAATCCCACATCATCAATGGAAGAGAAACTAATGTGGTATTTATTGGTGACTACCACAACGAGATTGAGATGAGATCGGGCCGAGGAATAATGTTGCCCAAAAGCCTTAAAAGGCTCGGCCCACTTGCACCCTTGAATTTTGGAGGAAGGAATGATGCAACATGCTGATGTGGCTTGAAAAATCGCTAACATATCAACAAGATTTCACCGAAAAATCGACGAAAATAATGGGAAAAAATAGAAAATCTCATGAGATTTCGGTGACAAAGGAATAATGGTGCCCAGAAGCCTTAAAAGGCTTAGCCCACTTATGCACTTGAATTTTGGAGGAGGAATGACACGGCAATACCACCTAAACACTAAATCCTAGCAACTAGTCATCCCTAAACACTAAATCCTAGCAATACCACCTACGTTTATGCCTTATGTTTTTGGTTCTTGTATTAACATTCCAATTTCTTTCCAAATGGTTGTATCTAAGATTTTTCTTTTCCTTTTTTTTTTTTTTTTTTTTTTTTTTTTGTGTGTGTGTGTGTGTGTGTGTATGCTTCCAGTGTTGCTCATAATTTCAATTGTTCTAATGAATACTACACAAAATATCTAACAACTTGATCCCTTCAAAAGAATAGGTCCACGAAGATACAAAACTACAATAGCATGCCATGAATATGAAAATTATAACAAATAAATAGGTAACCATGTCTTATACTGAATGATCTATTTCACAAAATTAAACGGTATTGATTAAAAGAAAAAAAAAAGGTAAAATAATGTGTTTATGCTTGTAGATGACTAAAATAAAAAAATAACAAAGGAAAAATAAATGTCTTTATGCTTGTGGATGAGATTGATCATCATTGAGTCTAAATAATAAATTAATTTATTGAATAATCTACATAAGTCCTATCTGGTATAGCTTTTAATTATGTTTTTAATAGTAAGAGATAGAAGCATAAGTAATTATAGCTACTATGCAATTGATTTTAGGCTTCAGGACTATCTTTTAAAAATGATTTTATTAAAAAAAAATTATTTTGACATTTTTTAAATGTAATTAAATAAAAATATGCTTCTTGGATCACATTTGAGGAAAAATAGGGGGGTCTCCCTGCTTTTCCAAAATGTAGATAAATCACATAGGGAAGGTGAGGTCAACATATAAGAGTTTTATGTAGACATCCTTAATAGTTATGTTTACTTTTAAATGTTGCTTTTAGTGTTCTAAGAAGATCTCTAAAACATGGCTATGATAGGAGCCCAATAACCAACCTACTTTTTGAAAATGGCATCCCAAAAGTAAAGAAGAAGTAATTTTCCATCATTTTAAAGAAGATAAGAAATTATTTTCAAATGAAGTACCAATATAAGTAGGTGCAGAAAAATAATGATAATTGAGGATTTTCTAACAAGATGTCCACAATCCAAATTTCCCACACACCAAATAAAAAAGGGAAAGAAAAGAAAAGAAAAGTTCATCTTTATTTAATGAAGAAAAAAGTAGCATTCATGATGAAGTCAGTATGCCCAATATAACTACAATACCTTGGTTCGTGCAAATAACAACACCAAACTAAAGGTGTGAGATATTGCTTCATAGTTTTCAGGCATATTTAGAGGAGAGATGGACTGTGCCCAAATTGATGAAAGCAAGAGAATGATCTGGTGAGTGCTCAACCTAAGGGAAATTGCCTCCTGTTGTTTAATAAGTAGAAAAACAGTCATGCCTGATTCTTATAAAAAATGAATTAAAAAAATGTAATGACAGATGGCAATGAAGCAATAATTCTAATCATTAACAATCTACACAAAGAATGATTAAGTGGAAGGAATTCGAATACATACCGGTTCCTTATCTGAGTTACTCATAGTTTCATCTGTAGTTATAGGTGAAGAATTCTTTTTCACACTATAAGTTCGACTGTAAGTTGATTTCAGTCTGCTTAGCATGGAATTACTGTTGGTCTTTGAATCCTCAGTAGCAACAAATTTGACCTTTTTATCTTGAGAAGTATTCTCTTGTGAAGAAGATTGCTCCCTTCCTAACTTATCAAAAAGGGCAGCTGAAGAAGAGAAGACAGATACATTTCTAGAGAGTGTCCTGTGAAAATCAGTGGCTTTTTTTCTGTTGGGATTATCAGAGTGGGGACGAGGGGAAACAGAAGAGGGGATGAGAACGACAGAAAATATACGGTGTGCACCCACCCTGGTTTCATGATCTGCACACACCATAGCTACAAGCAATTGATGGAATAATGCCTCAGGGAAAGCCTACAGAATATTAAGCTTTTCAGATGCAAGCCTGAAAAATTTGTGCCAATGTAATTAAATATCAAACAATAACTGAAAGAGGTAATTCTGCACTTACCTTGTTCCGGTATGACAAATTTGGTATGGATGCTATAATCTGAGCAGTACGGTAAACAGCACAAACCATGGTTCTAGCCATAACTGTAATGTTTGAGATGTTTTCTAACATCACAGCCATCATGTCAAGAGCAGGACCTGCATCTCCTACCTGTGTTTCAAAGGCATCAACTCTAGAGGCATTCAAACAAGTTTTTAACACCCAAAAGTATTAAGCATTAATTTGACTCAAAAAAAGCATGAAGAAGCAAGGCGCTACCTTATGGGACAACTGCACAAGGCACTCATCTACTGCTGTTTGAAATTTTCTGTTCCATTCAATTATTTCTGCCCCAAGGTTCGAATCATCCAGTGAACAGTGTATGCTTTTCCTTAGGTGTCTCATCATGTCACTGAATGCACCAATTATCGCCATGGATCCCTGAACCTTTGCTCTTCGAGCAAGGCAGGTGGCAACATCAATGATGTCTAGCTGCATCTTTGGTTTCCTAAGGACGTTCTTGTGATCCAGATGCTTGATTAAGATGGACAACAACAAGTGTGTATTCTGACCTGCACATTGAAAGATTCAATTCCATGAGTCCCATGGAAATGCCAATGGAAATTGGAGAAATAACTTCCACCAGAAAAAACTGTTCAGCCACAGAAATAAGTAATAAGAAAGTAACATAAAGAGAACCACATACCATAATCCTCTATTAATAACTGCATTTCCAACAAGACAGGCAGAGCAAGACCATGTTCAGGTGACCACATGTCACTGTTATCAAAATAGCGAAACAAAGATTCCAAGACACGCCGTACAGTTGTAGCTTCTTTAGCTAACCTGGCCATGTTATGCAAACAAACCCTAGACCAAAATTGGGGGTTCTTGGCATCTTCGCTGTTATCAGAAAAAAGTATATATTAGACATGACTTACTCAATTGCAGTAGACAGTATAACTACAATCATTAGATATTGGGAGAAGATGAATTACGCAGTCACATTAATTTGGCCTTTCTCATTCACAACCCTCCTCCAAGAAGCAGCCATTGTTATGGCATCTGGTGAAGAAGACATATGGCCTTCAACTTGATCCACTTGCGAAAGCCCTTGCTTATTATCACTAGCTTCATCTGCATTTTCCTTAAAACCTCCATAATTTTCCAAGACAACTCCAACAACCTGATTTATGAAATTCAGAATGCTGCCATAGGTTATGACACACAAGATCTTGATATGAAGAAAAAAAGATGAAGATGAATGTAATGATGTTGATGATGATGATTGTAATAATAATAATAATGAATTTTTCTTAGAACATCCAAAATTTTCCTCAATGACTAAATAACCCAATTTACAAAATAGGGAGAGGATACAAAACATAGGATCTTGCCATTGAAAAGATGATGATGATGATGGAGATGAATAATAACAAGAATTACAATGACAATAACAATAATATACAACCTTCCATCAACTGTTTCCCAGATTAACTTCCAACAAAAGAAGAGGTAAATATGAAGAATTTATAATGGAGAAACAGATCAAATAAAAATCAGTAGAGTTGAATTGTTGCATTCCCTAGCAAGAGCTAGCCTCCACGCTGCTTTTTAAATCTAAAAAAAATTCTTTGAGGTTAGAATGTAAAAAGGAAAATCAAGTAGATGATAGTTCACCAAAAATTTCCTTTAAATTAAGACTTTAGGTGCATATTCCAGTATGGGTAACAGTATAATTTTCCAACCAAAGAATATAGGATGAGAAAGGTAACAAGTTTTATGTACTAGCCCTATTAAAATATGACCATTTGAATATGGCAAAACTTGGTAAGAATAAGACATAAGCATTATAAAAAGTGCCAAATAAAACAGGAGTGCAACCCAAATACACTGGAAATATACAGTGAGCAAGTGCCACAATGCAAACAAAGCAAAAGGCCCAGGAAAGAAAAACAGTGGCGATACACTCTAGGCCCTAACTCAAATCCTCGAAGGAATAAAACATAAATAAATTATCCCAAGTTAACTCACATTATCAAATTCTGCTGAAATATGAGAAAATTCCCCCATGAACCAAACCTGTGCATGAAAGTGTATAAACTAGTTAGTTGAAATCCACATGAGGTCAAATCTGTCATGTAGGAAAAGGTGATATGAAGAAAATGATATATTATAAAGTAAAAAACATCAATGCATAAAAGATGAACGGTAAAGAATAGATGTCTCATAAAACACTAAAAAATAAATAAAAAACTCAGAAACCAGAAATAAAATCATTTGAGCAAGCATTGTGATCCTTGCATATGGGTGGGGGTTGGAGTGTATGATATACATAGGCCCAAATTATATAAGCTTAAGCTTTTAGGAAAATTGGTTGTCTAACAAAGGGCTTAAGGATTCCACATAGTTTTTATATGTCATTATTTTTCTGATTAGAAGCAATTGATCCTCTCTTACTAAAAGGTTTTGCCTGTTTCAAGATCAAAAGAAATGATCAAATTTTGTATCTTAATTTCTTTTTCAATTTCTTTGCATTCTCTCATGTACTAAAACTGGATCCATCACCCGATCTTCTCCTTCCAGTCACGTTTTCTGATAGCTACAATTACTCAAATATGCTAAATCCCCAAGAAGTAGGATCTTGATGGCCCTTTACATTGTAGTACAAAAGAAAAAGATACACTGTTAACATAAATAATAACAACAAAAAATAGCACAAAGAACTAGAGGAATCAATGACATGAAAGTTAAATTTAAAATAAAGTGAGTATTATAGAGTATAATCTTGTAAATGTTCTCTTATTTGCTCCAAATAGACACTGATGATTGATGTGGGAGCAGACCGTGCTTTTCTCTATGACTTAAGAATTTAAAATGGATATTTTAAATGAACTATGGAATGATTTGAGGCCGGATCACAGGAAAAGAACTTCACATATGTCCAATCAGAGAATTAAAAAAAATAAAAAATGAAAAAACAAAAGTTGAAACACAAGTTAGAGCCTCTCCAGGGGTGGGGATGCAAACTCTTGTAGAAATCTATTTTGATATATACTTTAAGAAAAAAGGTATGACACATTGAAAGAAGAATAAAGGTACTACACAGTAACATAAACAAATAAGCATGTGAATATTCATAAACCAATTTCAGTAAAACTAAAAACTTACAGTATCAAACAGTATACTAAGATGTAACTACATCAGCATGACGGTGTGTTACCATTGAAGAAAGGGCTTGAAGCCCAGCAGAATGTAATTGTTGTACCCTCTCATCATCACCCATTTCTTGAGCAACAAGACAAAGTTTTGGAATTAAGCCATCTAAGTTGAACATATACGTACTATCCCCCTGCACAACCAAATAATGTCATGTGAGGTTAACAAACAGTTCCATATATAAGCAGCAAAAACGAAAAAAATAAAATAAAAAAGACAAAGAACTAATCAACACTCCCACCTGATTATTTACAAAATCAAAAAGAGCCTGGCAACCTATGATGCGCAGTTCATCTTGCCGTGTTTGGTCCAGCAAAATGTGTATGATGCTAAGCAAGCTACCCGCAAACAATGGCCTGATATGCATCATTATTAGTCATTGTGTAAATAGATCGGATGCCCAGAATAAGAAAGTAATGATCATAACTTGTATTGATGTTATACAACTTGTCAAATGAATGAAGATAAATTATTTCTGTATCAAAATGTTATGCAACTTGTCATCTAGAAATCTCTTTTGGTAATAAAAAATCTACTAAAGACACCAAGGCAGCATGAACAAAGTTCAGATAGTATACAATTATGCCCAAGATCCCAAAGAGAAGAAAGCACCTAATATTCAACTCAATGAGAATCCAACTCAATATAAAAATAAAAGAATGATATTTTACACCACAGAACAAATTTTTTTCAAAAGCATTCAGTGAGAGAACATCTCCTCATCTTGAATAGAACACAGATAATGAGAAAACAAACGGCCTATAATCTTTCTGTCAATTCTCCCCAAAGACTAAAAGAAACTTTCTAGGATCTTGGTGATATAAATTGATAAAAAATAATAAGACAAAGAGGACAAAATGAAAAAATTTGAGTTAGCCTTTTTTTTTTTTTCTTTTTTTTGATGAGTAAAGCAAGATGATGTCATAAACAAGAAACGCCAGCAGGGCACCTCCAAGTACCCCAAGGGAAGTAGAGAGTACACATTGGACGCTTAAAGACGCTTCCCAAAGAATAGAGGGGGAACAAAAAAAACATCCCCCTCGATAAGAGCTCAACTAGTCAACAAAATCTACAATAGAAGGAGGACCAAAACCTAAAAACAACTTAAACCAAGCCCATAGATTACAAAGAAAACAGTGTTTCAGCCCTTATAAAGAATGGTCCTCATTTTCAAATGATCTACTATCTCTTTCCTTCCAAATTGTCCAGCATAAGCACAAAGGGGTAGCCGACCATGCCTTTTTCCACTTTTTACTCACAAAAGAGTCGTGTCATTCTAATAGTGTCTCTTTGACTATTGAGGGAAGCCCCCAAGACACACCAAATAAGAAGAACAATAAATGTCATAAAATCCTTGTCTTGACACAGTGGATAAAGATGTAATCAATGGACTCTTCTTCTAAATGACAAAGGAAACATCTATTTGTCAAAGATCACCCTCTCCTCTTTAAATAATCAAAGGTTAAAATCCTTTCCTAAGTAGCCTCCGAAGCAAAAAAGCCCACCTTTGACGGCACAAAAGAGTTCCAAATAACACCTATTAAAAAAGAAATTTTACTTTCTGACTCCAAAGCCAAGTAAAGGGCTTTAACAGAAAACTTACCATTCTTTGACCCTATCCAAATCATCTTATCTTCCTCTTCTCTACACACCATCCTCCCTTGCAATCTCAAAAGAAAACACTCCATTAATTCTACCTCTCAATCATTTAGGAGCCTAGTGAAGCAAGAGGCCCAATAACCCCCTTCATTTGATATGTTCCAAACGTCCGCCACCCAAGCCTCCTTTGAAGCAGTAATAGCAAATAGAGAAGTGAAGGTAGCACACAACAGTTCATCACCACACCACTAGTCCCTCCCAAAATCTCACTCTTCCCCTATTACCAACTAAAAAAGCAATTCCGCTAGCCAAAAAATTTCAATCCTTTCTAATGGCTTTTCATAACCTTATCCCATATCTTTCTCTCACTTCCTGGGAGCGCCATAATCCTTCTTCTATCTCATACTTTTGATTTATAACTTGCTTCCATAAAGCCCTCTACCCTCAGCATAACACCAACTCCATTTACAAAAAAAGGCTTTGTTAAGAGTCATGAGATTCCTAAAGCCACCTTTATTTTTGTCTAAACAAAAAATAGTTCACCTTCCTAAATGTGGTTTCTGGTTAAGGGTCCCTCCTCTTCATAGGAAATCCCTTTGAATTTACTCTAATCTCACCTTGATTGTTTTTTTTTTTTTTTTTTTTTTGATAAATAAAGAGATTGTATTAAAAAACCACCAAAGCAATGGCTTAAATTTACAAGAAAGAAAAATGCCCCTCACACCCTAGCTGAACGCCAAGGCCTGAGGAGCAGCCCAACCCACACCCTTAACGGGTTGCCACCCAACCAACAAAATCAACTAAGGTCAAGAGACCATCTTTTATAGACAACTTTGTCTTCGACCAAAGAAAATAAACAAAAGAATACTTAAGCCTTTGAATTGATAGCTCTTCTTCTTCAAAAGTAACTTTGTTCCTTGCCTTCCAAACCTTCCAAAAGAGGCACAAAGGACTTGCTCTCCGAATACCCTTCCTCTTCTTACCCACAAAAGTCCCATTCCACCCCGAAAGCATCTCCTTAACAGTGGCTGGCAGCACCCACTGCACCCTGAACATAGAGAAAAGCAACACCCAAAGAATACTTGTCTTTTCACAATGGAGTAGAATGTGATCTATTAATTCTTCGTGCCTTTGACAAAGGTAACATCTGTTCGCTAGAGCCCATCCTCTCTTTTGAAGCTGATCCAAGGTAAGAGCCTTCCCCCAATTGCTTCCCACCCAAAAAAACTCACTCTAGGCTGCACCGAGACTTTCCAAATAGCCGATGAAAGGAAGGAGAACAAAGACATGAAATATATAAGTCTACTAGATAAAGTGCTTTGAATCAGGATAAGCCTCCCAAAGTTAGCCTTTTCATTTTATACCAAATATTTATTTTTAGCATAGGTTAACGGATGTTTATTTAGGTCTTTGTAAGGTAGGTCAAGGAAGATTTTCTCAATTTTCATGTCTTTGTCAAATTCAACTTTCAAATTTAGCCCTTGAGTATTATATTTTCCTTTTATGGAAAAAAAAAATCATCAAATAAGTGGACATTTCAAAGATAAAATTAAAGTAAAAACAAATTACTTAATATGGGATCCTTATATGCTCCATCTTATTATCTTAATCTCAGAGAAGTACACATTATTAAATTTTATTTCTTACTTTGCTTATTTTTGTTCATAAGAGTTTTGAGTATTTTAGAAGCTTGATTTTTGAGAAGGTGAATTACAAGCTCCATTCTCATGGAAATCATTGAAACTTTATCATTGACTTTTATTATTACCTTGCTTATTTTTATTTATAACAGTTCAAGTATTGGAAGTTTGATTATTGAAATGATATCCATAAGACTTGCATTCTCATTATGTTAATCTCAAATACAAATAATTGAATTTTATTCTAGCCTCACTTATTTTTCATTGCTTCATAAAATTTTGAGTATTACAAAAGTTTGATTATAAACAATGTTCATTAAATTTTGAAGTTTGAACTTGCTTTATTTAACTTAATGTGATCCCAAATTTGAGTGGATATTAAAGTTGAATAAAACTACTGAGATTGTGCTAACTATTGAAGAAAGGCTTCGAATAGAAGTTTCACAAAGGGAATGCATGTCATGAGCATGGACATCACCATAAGCAAGAAGCATCCTGCTATACCATATAATAAGCTAACAGTTCACAAATTACTTGTATTTCAGTATAACAACTTATAAATTCATGATTTTAGACACTTGTTAAACTTAAATACTTGAATATATATTGTTCGTGTAGATTTCATTGACTGTATATCAGGTATTTCTAATGTGGATGTCATTCATTTTTCCTTTCTTTGTAGTTTGGCTATGTATACCTCATGTATACTTTAATTGTGTCCCCATTTTGTTAGGCCTTTCTAATAATTCCTTTATTTGCCAATAAAATGTTACTTTTTTGTTAAGTTCATCAAAATTCTAGTATTCAATGTTAGCATGTGTATGACATTAAAAACGTCATATTTTTTGCTCTTACAATATTTTTCTTTTATAGCTGATGGGTTTTATTTTGGGTTCATGGTTGGAGCAAAACCAAGAACCTCTCAAATATCAACCCCAACCCTTACCACTTGAGCTAAGTGAGCTTTACTTATATATATATATATATATATATATATATATATATATATGAGAAACAACAACTTTACTAGCAATATATGTGTTTGTATGTGATAATTTTTTATTTTTTATTTTTTATTTTTTATTTTTATTTCTCACTATACAAGAAAAAATCATGATATGTAGACACAATATGAAAAAACAATGTAAAAACAATATATCATATGCTTTACAAGCTGACAAATATGACTTTTAATATGGATTTTCTTATTTCTCCAAACCCTTAGAATCAATTAATTTCAATGATATCCCATAAAGAGTATTCCTTTATCATTTAGCATCTAAAAGAGGAACTCAATGACTTCCACTCACGTGGATCCTCAAATTCTTCTAATGCCATATTCATCAATAAGGACCACCTCATTGGTAAGAAGCTCATATGTGAGCTGAAAGAGAAAGGGATTTGGGTTTAGGGAAATTTTTTTTAAGAATATAGACCTCTCAAGAAAGTGGCTATGGAAGTTCCTGAGGAAAAAGAGTCATGCATCTTGAGCATCTATGGGTGATGTCGGGCAACCCTAAGATGGGTGCCTACAATTAGGTGGGTTAGAGTTTTTATTTTTTAAGGTTTAAGGAAAGGAACAAGGGATAAAGTATATGGTAGTGAAATAATGTAAAATAAAAACATAGAAAAATAAGATAAAGAGAAAAAAGGATAGAAACTTTACAATCGCACTAAGACCTTCTAGAAGTCTCACCTAAAAGAAAATCAATGGAATCTCACCATTAAAAATTGGAAAGTATGCAAGAAAACATAATATTATTAATCATCAATCGATCCAAATTCTACTAGGATTCTAATAACCTATTATGATTCTAATTATAATTCTCCTATAACCTAATTAAATGCTCCTAATTTTATTCCAATAAATACTACTCCTAATTGAATTCCAATTATGATTTTCCACAATCATTTGAAATCTTGAACAATGTCTTCTACCATTTTTTCTTCGTCAACTCTTTATCACGATAAGATAGGTTCTCAAGATCTCTTAAAGTTCTTCAATTTCATGCAAGACAAGTACCAAACTTCGAACGACTTTCCAATTTTGTAAACCAAGTTGATAGTTCTCAAAATAATTACGTGTCATCAACAAACTTGTAGTAAGTTGTATTCCAACATAAGAGGAAGTTGATTAGGTAATTCTATAGGCCACAAATCAGAAAAATCATCAAGGATATTACGTACTTATATTAGATATTCTTTATCTTTCTCTTTAAATCCATCCACTTCTTCAGTTAGTAAAGCAAAAATTATTTTAGTTTTCATGCTCTCATTTTCAAATTGATACATAGAAAAGCACATTTTTTGGTTGTTCCTCTTTTGGCTTCTTAACTGGCGAAACTTATTTCATTGGATGAAGGATCTTCATACGCCCATTTTGTATGAAAATATATGTATTTTCATAGCCATCATGTTAAACCCTTCTATTAAAAAGAGGTATTTCAGGCAAAACATGTCTCACCTTTATTGGTAAAACCTCACACCATATAGACTCTTCAAAGTCCTACCAATAAAAAATAGGACCAAGTAACGAAAACTTACTGAAATTGAGGTATCATTAACCCATGCTACTCGAAATGGATTTGGATGTTTCTTTATTTTAAGATTTAGCTTTGTAAGAGCTTTCTTGGCAAGAGGTATGTGTATAGAAAATGCTAGTATGTCACCAATCTTCTTCTCCTTTCACCTTTAGGACAACTAACAAAAGTTGCACTACAAGACTATGGCCTTTCGTCACACCATCATAGTAATCACATTTTTCACTAAGTTCATCTTCATTGTGGGTCTTTTCTTCCTTTGGATAATTCTCTAATTTAGATTTTGGTTCTTCAACACAAAAAGTGTAAAGCATTGCTTTGGCACACTACAACATAATGACCATGCCCAGTACATTCAAAGCATAAAAGAATCATGCCTACCTTTTTATCTCTAATACTCATTGAAGTTTTACCCTTATCAGTGTCTCTATTAGGCACATTCGAATCTTTTTGATTGCTACCTTCACTATTCACATGGTTAGAAGTTTGGAAATTTGTTGTACTCAATAGTTTGTTTACTGTCTAGTTAGAGAAAGTGCCCTCAATTTGTGAACTTGTACATTTGGAAGCCTAAAACTTGAGCCCTTTTTCTATTTTAAGGGCTAGTTGATAAACATCATCTACTGTATAAGTATGTGTAGCTATCATCTCAAGTTGAATTTTCATTTGAAGGCTAACTTTATAGTAGGCAACAAGTTGGGACTCACTTTCCCACATTTAATTCCAAATGCTCAACTTATGGAATTTTTCTATATATTCTTCAGTTGACTTAGTACCTTGTTTAAGAGAAAACAATTTTGTGTACATGAGTTGTTCATAGTTAGTTGGGAGAAAGTGTTCCTTCATCTTCAACTCCATCTTATCTCATGTGTCTATAGGTTGTTGTCCGGTTCTATAAAGTCGATTCTCAATATTATGTTACCATATACGTGTTGCTCTTTTTAACTTTGCCTTCATAAAATGAACTTTTCTATTTTTGGGTATGGCATACCAATCAAAGTAATCTTCCATCAATATAATCCAATCAAGGAAAGTTGTTATATCTAATTTTCCATAAAATTTAGCAACTTCAAGGCGTACCTTTTATCTCACATCATCATCTAGCTCAAACATTTTGCTTATTCTTTGACTTCCTATAATAAAATTGTCTTGTTCTTCGCATAGTCTATGAGGCAATTGTCCAAATGATTGGCTTGCAATCTCATCTTTAGCCAATCGTTTTTCTTGACTCTTTTCTAATAACTTTATGATCTCATCAAGTTTGCTATTTAGTTGTATTATAGCATCTTAATGGGATTATTGTGTGGTAAAAATTTCCTCTAAGCATATTGTAGTGGCATCTTGATTGTTAGAAGTATTTTTTGAACTCATGCTTACATAATTTGCTCTGCTCTTCAATTGCATACACCTTCAAAACAAGAACTTTTATCTTTTATATCAAAACTAATGTAGGACAACCCTAGGATGGTTGCCTACAATCAAATAGGTGGGTTAGGGTTTTTATTTTTTAGGGTTTAAGGAGAAGAATAAGGAATAAAGTTTATAGCAATGAAATAAAATAAAATAAAAATATAGAGAAAAAATATAAGCAGAAGAAGGGATAAAAACCTTAGAGTCACACTAGGGCCTTCTAAGAATCTCACTTAGAAGAAAATTAATGGAGTCTTACCATTAAAAATATCAAAATATGCAAGAAAACATAATACTATTAATTATCAATCAATTAATACTTTGATTTGCATCAATTAGCCTTATTTATAAGCTTCTCTAAGAAATCCAAATTCTACTAGGATTCTAATAACCTATTATGATTCTAGTTATAATTCTCCTATAAACTATTTAGCTACTCCTAATTTTACTCCAATAAATACTAATCCTAATTTAATTCCAGCTAATACTAATGCCCATCCTCATCAGCATGTTTTCTTATTTGTGAAGCGCTACTAAGCTAAGGATTGGTGCTGGAACCAATCGTAATATGGATGGAAACCAAAAAAATTCTACTTAGTTCCAAGAGATAAAAGCCCGAGTACAATAAATCATCATAGGATTTTTCCTTTGGGAGTTTTAGTAAAGAGTTCTTGTCATTTTTATCCCTAAAATTTAATTTTAGAATATCACACAAAGACAAAGAAAGAAAAAGATAAGGACACAGATGTCCTTGAAACAGCATCCCATTTTCTTTTCTTTCTTGCATATATTTCAGGAAATCAGAAAAATGAAACACCCTAAATAATGGCATTAACGTGAAGTCAAATTCAATAAATAGAAAAAAGAACTCACATTTGCTCCTTACAAGAAATCAATAACTTCCTGTAGATACACATGACAACTTTTACATGATGAAAGCGTTCAGTTCTCAATTCCTTGTAACATCTTTGCTCAAGATAAGTTGTGATCTGATAACAAGATATGTACCTTCCATTAATAAATCAGCAGCAGAGCAGAGAGATAAACATTAAAAATAAAATATAGTTTCAGAAAAAAAAAAAAAAGAAAAAAAAAAAGGAAATGATGTAGTTTGTTTACTATGAAACAGCAATGATGATTTATAAGAATGAAACTAGGTAATTGGTCATCAGCAAAAGACTGATATTGAACAAATCTAAAACATTATCAGTTTCCTACACAATGTCTTTCAAATCTTCCCTCTTTTAGGCACCATCCACTCCATACAAAGAATTTGCATAGATATCTGATAGCCCACAGCAATATATTTCTTGTCTTTTCTTTTTTCTTTTTTTTTTCTTTTGTTGAAGTTTTTAGTTCCAAAAAAACTGTAGTTTGTAGGATGAGAGACCAGAGGTTTGAAGTGGAGAGAAAGGCTTTCCGGGTGAAGTTTGAAGGCTTCAATGGAGGAACGTGGATTTCAATTACAGAACGAAGCCCAGGATTTGTTGTGTCCTTGGGTTTTGGAGAGGAGGAGATGGATTGGCTGTTGGAGCACTTGAAGAAAGCTGTGGAATTGGAGGCTTCTAGGGGTTTTATTCGGAAGATAAGGGGCAAGAATAGGACTCATTTGATGGAGATTTGTTTCAATAACAGAGGGAGATTTATGAAAATTACAGAAATCGTTGAAAGGAGAAGATCATTAGTTCTAATTGTTCCTGAGGGTGTTAAAGGTAATGGATGGGATACCCTTAGGAAGGCGATTTCTTCAGTCCAAGACTTGTCTGTTCAAGCTGTAAGAGCCACGAAGGAAGTGTTTAAAGAGTCTTTGATGTATAAAGGTCTGTACAAAGAAGGGCGGACCTATGCAGGTGTGGTTGCAGAGAAGGGACCTAGGAATGGAGTTATGATGCCGATTGGTAAATGGGCAAGAGCCGTAATCTGTGAAAGTAAAGTGAAAGTTTTAGATTGGTGCGAAGTAGGAAAAGCTACAGCGAGGATGATGGGCATGAATGGTGTGGTGTCTGTAACCCCTTTTTCTGATTACAAGGGCTGTTTTTTCGTGGATTCTGTAAAGAGAGCCAACTGGTTTCAAAATCAAGGGAGCGTAACAGTGAGGGGAGAGGTAGTTGCTCTGAGGAGATGGGCGCCAAAAGAGAACTCTGTTGTTTTTGGAAAGTTTAGAAGGGGATGGTTAGAACTCAGAGGCCTTCCCTTTCATCTGTGGGACGAGGTTCAGCTGAGATTCATTTTGCAGAAGTGGGGAAAGGTCACGAAGGTGGCTCGGGAGTCTCTAAAGCTCGTAGATTTGACGAAGGTGAAGCTGTGGGTGGAGATGCTTCCAAACGTAGTGTTACCAGCGCTGCTAGAGGTGGAAGATGGAGACTGTTCTTTTACGGTGGCAGTTACAGTCACCCGAGAAGCTGCAGGAGACGATCTTCTCAGGCCGGAGTCAACCCGCAGCAAGGACGAGCTGATGTCAGAGGAAGGTTGCGTCTTTCAGAAGCCAAAAGTCGTTGAAGAGCTACGAGCTACTGCTAGGGACAATGAGTGCCATAGCTGGAGGCCTCGTCATCGTTCCCGTTCTCGCTCTTCAGATTCAAATTTGGCGTCTAAAATGGAGAAAGGAAGGGAAGGGAGAGCTTTGGGCCCAACGTCGGGAATTGATATCAGGCCAACAAAACCAGACGCCTTTTTTAAGGCCCGTTTGAATAAGGCCCAGGCTGGAGAGAAGTGGTGTGGGCCTCCCGCGGGGCTAGCCCAAGAAAAAGGAATAGACTTTTTTAATGGTGGCCCAACGGAGTCTTCGTCCTCGAAGCACCAGAGATCAGGACCTTCTGCAAATAAGGAAGAGCCGAGTGCCCTTCTCCAACAGTCGCCAAAGATGAAAGGATCCCCAGTCTTCGCAAGGCGAAAGGCGAGAAGCTGGCCGCCGAGCCTAAAGGTGTCGCCGTCTTCCCCAAAGCGTAACCTAGAAGGGGATGGTTCTTCGGAAGTAAATCGAGCCTATCTGAGGGGAAGACCAGTCCCCAATAAGGAAGTTATCCTTCCTGCTCCAGAATCCTTCCAAGTTTTCACCGGGGAGACAAAGGGAGATGAAGGGAGTTCGCGTTGCTGCTGGAACAAGGTGCGCCATCCTTTCTCGGCCCTTTCTGAGCAGGGTCTTTCTTTGGTTGGGGCTTTTGAACCTTCTCCTCTTCCCGTCTCCCCTGTTTCTTCAGTTCTTCCTTCTCGATGTCAGCCTTTTCTGTCGATTCCGGTGGAGTCAAGCTTTGCTTCCCACCATGGCCATGTCTTGAATTCTCCTGTGATTGAGCTCAGTCGTCATGTTGGAATGTCCTGTCCTGAAGGTGTGGCGGTTCTTGTAGAAACCTCTAATCAAAATTCCAAAGACTGCCCTTTCTCTAAGGAAACACTTAGTAGCCCAGAGAAGCTTTATGTCTCAGACAAGGTTGCGTTCCCAGAGCCAGAATCTCCCACCATCCCGTTGGAAGGCTTTCAGGTTGAGGGCCTCACGCCTAGGAAAATGGTCAAGGTGCAGTCGGTTTTGGATAGTCTAAGGATTAGAGTTGTCAAAGATAATGGAAAAGGTGTGCAAGCTGAGAGTATGTGTACTCCATTTGCGGATAAGGTTTATTCCAGAAGGAAAAGGAAAAATGGTTCTGGTACCCGAGGACAAGATTAGGTTCGCTGCTGGTTGTGTTGGGCTGTTTTTGTTTACATGAAGATTTTAAGTTGGAACACGAGAGGATTAGGTTCCAAAAAGAAAAGGAGGACAGTCAGAAGGTTTTTAAGTTCTCAAAGTCCAGATGTGGTGATGCTTCAGGAAACGAAGAGAGAAATTTGGGACAGGAGGTTTGTGAGCAGTGTCTGGAAAGGTAGAAGTATGGAGTGGGCTGCCCTTCCTGCTTGTGGGGCTTCAGGGGGGATTGTGATTTTGTGGGACTCAAATAAGTTTAAGTGTACAGAGAAGGTGTTAGGATCTTTCTCTGTAACTGTGAAGTTGGATTCTAGTGAAGAAGGGTCTTTTTGGTTAACTTCAGTGTATGGCCCGAATAAGGTTTTGTGGAGGAAGGACTTTTGGTTGGAGCTTCAGGACCTTTACGGTTTGACATTCCCAAGGTGGTGTGTAGGAGGGGACTTTAATGTTATCAGGAGGATATCTGAGAAGATGGGTGATTCTAGGTTAACTCTCAATATGAGGTGTTTTGACGAGTTTATAAGGGAGAGTGGCTTACTGGACCCCCCTCTAAGGAATGCGGCTTTTACTTGGTCAAACATGCAAGTTGCTCCTATTTGCAAGAGATTGGATAGGTTCTTGTTTTCCGCTGAGTGGGATTCTTTCTTCTCTCAGAGTTTTCAAGAGGCGCTTCCTAGATGGACCTCAGATCATAGCCCAATTTGTTTGGAAACCAATTCCTTAAAATGGGGTCCGACCCCTTTTAGGTTTGAGAATATGTGGTTGCTCCATCCTGAGTTTAAGGAGAAGTTTAGGGATTGGTGGCAAGAGTGTTTGGTTGAAGGTTGGGAAGGCCACAAGTTCATGAGGAAATTAAAGATTGTTAAATCAAAGTTGAAAGAATGGAATAAAGTGGCCTTTGGAGATTTAAGAGAGAGGAAAAACCTCATCCTCTCAGACTTAGGAAGAATTGATCTAATTGAACAGGAAGGGAATTTGAATTCTGATTTGGTATCAGAAAGGAACTCAAGAAGAAGGGAGCTGGAGGATGTGCTATTAAAGGAAGAGGTTCAATGGAGACAAAAATCTAGGGTCAAATGGATTAAAGAAGGGGATTGCAACTCTAAGTTCTTTCATAGGATGGCCACTGGAAGGAGAAGTAGAAAATTCATTAAGTCTCTGATTTCTGAGAGGGGGGAGACTTTAAGCAACATTGAGGTAATCTCAGAGGAGATTGTAAATTTCTTTGGGAAACTTTATTCCAAACCTGAAGGTGACTCATGGAGGATTGAAGGTGTGGATTGGGTCCCTATTCAAGAAGAGAGTGCAGTGTGGCTGGATAGGCCTTTTTCAGAAGAGGAGGTCCGAATGGCAGTGTTTCATTTGAATAAGGAAAAAGCCCCTGGTCCTGATGGTTTTACTATTGCAGTTTATCAAGAGTGTTGGGATGTGATAAAAGAGGATCTTATGAGGGTGTTTAGTGAGTTCCACACCAATGAGGTAATAAATCAAAGTACAAATGCAACTTTCATTGCTATGGTGCCCAAGAAAAGCCAAACTCTTAAAATCTCAGATTATAGACCTATTAGCTTGGTTACAAGTTTATATAAGATAATAGCTAAGGTCTTATCAGGGCGTTTACGCAAAGTTCTTCATGAAACAATTTCTGGCTTTCAAGGAGCCTTTGTTGAGGGGAGACACATCTTGGATGCTGTCTTGATAGCCAATGAAGTGGTGGATGAGAAAAGAAGGTCAGGGGAGGAAGGTGTAGTCTTCAAAATTGATTTTGAAAAGGCCTAT
The DNA here is from genome assembly GCA_030254885.1 of Vitis rotundifolia. Lineage (NCBI taxonomy): Eukaryota > Viridiplantae > Streptophyta > Magnoliopsida > Vitales > Vitaceae > Vitis > Vitis rotundifolia. Next base: position 20,912,128 of record CM058163.1, read on the forward strand.
GATCATGTGGATTGGGGCTTCTTGGATCATGTGCTTCAAAGAAAAGGATTCAGCCAGAAATGGAGATCTTGGATAAGGGGTTGCTTGTCATCATCAGGTTTTGCAATCTTAGTTAATGGGAATGCAAAGGGTTGGGTGAAGGCCTCTAGAAGTCTGAGACAAGGTGACCCCCTTTCTCCTTTTCTTTTTACTTTTGTGGCAGATGTGCTAAGTAGGTTGATGATCAGAGCAGAGGAAACTGGACTAACTGAGGGGTTCTTGGTGGGGAGGGATAGGACTAGAGTGTCTATGCTACAGTTTGCAGATGACACCATCTTTTTCTCTAATGCCTCTTTGGAACATCTTCAAAATCTCAAGATTATTCTTTTGGTTTTTGGACAAGTTTCTGGTTTAAAAATCAACTTAGAAAAAAGCTCCATTTCAGGTATTAACATTGGGCTGGAGTTGTTGTCTAATTTGGCCTTGGTTTTTGATTGCAGAGTGTCAGAATGGCCTTTGACTTATCTAGGCCTTCCATTGGGAGGGAACCCTAAGACAATAGGTTTTTGGGATCCGGTGGTTGAGAGAATTTCGAGGAGATTGGATGGTTGGAAAAAGACCTTTTTGTCTTTGGGAGGGAGGATAACTTTAATTCAGTCTTGTCTATCTCACATCCCTAGTTACTTTCTATCCCTCTTTAAAATCCCAGCTTCAATTGCCTCAAAAATTGAAAAGATGCAAAGGGATTTCCTTTGGTCCGGGGCGGGGGAAGGGAAGAAAGATCATCTCATCAGATGGGATGTTGTTAGTAGGCCAAAGGAGTTGGGAGGTTTGGGCTTTGGGAAGACTTCTATGAGAAATATAGCCCTATTAGGGAAATGACTTTGGAGGTTCCCTAGAGAAAGGAATGGTCTTTGGCATAAGGTTATTGCAAGTATATATGGGACACATCCCAATGGATGGGACGCCAACATGGTGGTTAGATGGTCTCACAGATGTCCTTGGAAGGCTATTGCTCAAGTTTTCCAGGATTTTTCCCCGTTTGTTCGCCTAGTGGTGGGCAATGGGGAGAGAATTCGTTTTTGGGAAGACCTCTGGAGGGGAAACCAAACTTTGTGTTCTCAATTTGCTGATCTCTATAGAGTCACTTCTGTGAAAAACCTCTCTGTTTCAGATGTACTTGGCAACTCCTATCCACTGTCTTGGAATTTTAATTTCCGTCGCAATCTAACTGATTCAGAAATTGAGCTCCTTCAGAGCTTCATGCTCTCCCTTAGTTCAGTGCGTCTCTCTCCTTCTTCGGCAGATTCAAGAGTGTGGTCTTTGTCTTCGTCAGGCTTGTTTTCAGTGAGATCTTTTTTCTTGGCCTTGTCAAAAGTCTCTAATCCTATCTTGTTCCTCCCAGCCAAGTTTTTGTGGAGTTCAAAAGCCCCCTCAAAGGTTAAGGCCCTCGCTTGGGTAGTAGCACATGGGAAGGTAAACACCAATGACAAGTTGCAATTGAGAAGACCCTACAAATCCCTTTGTCCTCAATGGTGCATTCTTTGCAAAGGAAATGGGGAGTCGATTGACCACCTTTTTCTTCATTGTCCAGTTACCATTGGACTCTGGCACAAGTTGTTTAATCTAGCAGGGTTGGTTTGGGTCCCTCCAAGGAGTTTTGTGGACATGTTGGTAATTGCTTTTAAAGGATTGGGGAACTCTTTAAGAGGAAAGACACTTTGGCAAATTGCGTGTCTTACTTTGGTTTGGATGGTGTGGCAAGAGAGAAACAACAGGATCTTTGAGGAAAAAGGGAGAACGGAAGAGATTTTATGAGATTTGATTTTGTTCTACTCCTCTCTTTGGGCTTCTTGTACTAAAGCTTTTAGAGGAGTTCCTCTAAGTGTTTTACAGCTCAACTGGACTGCGGTGTGCGCGTCTTAAGTTTGAGCTGTGGGGGTTTCTCTTTGTTTTCTGTTTCCTATTGTTGGGTGTTTCTTCTTTTGTTCAGTTTGTGTAGGAAGGACCTCTCATCCTTCCCTTGGTTCCTTTTGTATTTCTCATTTTTCTTGTATCTTTTCTTCTATCAATATACTTTTCTTCGTTTCTGATCAAAAAAAAAAAAAAAAAAACTGTAGTTTGCATCCTATCTTCAACTGCCACTGGGCTTGCAGATAAAAACCAACAGGAATGAAATGGATTATGGATTTATAATTTCAAAACAAAACTAATTGGCAAAAGAAATATCAGGATGACAAACTAATTCTTGAAAATAATTCTTAAGCATGATCAAGAAAATCCATCTCAAATATCAAATGTCTTAAGTTAAATTTGAATATGAATAATTTGTATTCTAATTTTGCCTCATGGATGTTCTAGGGGGTTCATAACTTTCTAGATTTTCAAAGGCAGACAGACTCCTCCACATCAATCAATGTGTATTTGGCACATTGGTATAGATGTTGGTCAAAGAAAGAAAGACATAGATGGTGGTGTTTCAACCAATGTGTACCTGGCACTATGCATCTATTAACACAGGAGGAGCTCCAGAATTCATTTTTATTCCTAGTCGAATCATTTCACATTGGTGATCATGTAAAGATGATCACTAGCCCAAATAAGGATTTAAAGAATTCATACACGTTAACATGCATGCCAAAGTTGGAAGGAACTAAAATGTGTCATTAAAGAACATAAAGAGGTAGCCAAGTTATTTAAGATAAAATTAATGCATCTCCCTCAACTTTTGAAGTTTATTAATTAGAATGGGAAGTTGAAAAATATTAACTTTCTGAATTTGGAAGTATCAGGAGCAATAATTGTCATGCAACAATTTTAACCAAGTGCTAACTAGCAAGAAGGTACATCTACAGAAACCAAATAAATTGTACTGGTTACTTATACAAACAAATGCATAAACAAGAATGAGCCATAAATATAAGACCACATATAAAGATTAATCACTGGAATGCCAGCAAAATAAAATGGAGACATTGTTTTGAAGCTTCAGACACAGAAATGATTGATTAAAGTACCTTTGGGATACGGAGAGGATTTCTCGAAGCATATTCACAGAGTTTACCTATTTTTCTATCGTTTGGCTCTTCTTCCTGCCAAAATAGAAAAAAGTGTCAGGAATAAAACAACTAAATATGTTATATAAAAAATAAACTTTCATTCCATAGAACAAAAGACAAAAATAGTATTTTTGGAGATCTCTTAGAAAACCGAAATTGAATCTTGATTTCAAATGTAGAAACTATAAAGCATGAAGCGCTTGCTATACATGAAATAAAATAACAAATCACAAGCCACAAATCTCAATTGGCTAAAAGCCGAGCTTTTGGGCAAGGATGACAAAAATCTATTTCCAAGGAGCAAAGATAGAACAAAATTATCGGAAAGTATAATGAGAAGTTTGATCATCATTCTCTTGTTAATTTAAGAACCCATTTTTCTTATTACTGTAGACATACACCAAAATTTGATAAAAACAAATAATGGCCCATTCCAAATTATGTCAAGCCTTCAATTCTAAATCAAACCAAAGAAACAAACATTTTTAATCAGCTTTAAACAACAAAAAAACAGATTCAAATTCCAACAAACAGTAACGACAAAGCACTTTTTCCCTTTCAATTACAGCCAAAAATCATCATTACCCTTCAAATTCAAACAAAACCAAAGAAACAACCATTTCAATTAGTTTTAAAAATCAAATTATCCCTTCAAAATCCGTTTCATCTAACTAATATGCCAAGACATTTTCATCATCATTCTCTTGTTAAATACAACAAACCATCATTCTACCACTCTACATTTACTCTAAATTCAACAAAACGTGTATTCCAATTTGAAACGAACATTAAATCTCCAATTTCAAATCAAACCAAAGAAGCAAACATTTTCAATTAGCTCCAACGACCATCATTGACGCATTAATTTCAATGTAATGATTCGTAAAATCTAATTAACCGCAATTAAACTAAAGAAACAAACAAATGAAGGATAAAACAAACTCGAGATCGAGGAAAAATCTCGGCCAGCAACTTCTTGTAGCGCTTGACGGGCTGCCTCGACCTTGACCTCATGGAAGGGCAAAAGAAACAGAGGCTGCCGCACACCGGCATCACTTTCCGAGAAATTATGCCCATTTTTAGATCCCAAAATTCACAAATCAACTCCTCCACACGATACAAAAGGTTGAAAGAAAAAAAAATTAACTACAATTTTATTTGTGAAAATTCAGACAATGCGGGTGATTCTTGAAGAAATTGTGATCGGAGGGGGCGTGATCGGAGGGTGGAGATCGGTTGAGGAGGTGAGCAGCGAGATCACCGGATCTCCGACGACCTCCACCGGAAAGGAGGAAGATGAAGAAGAATAAAATGTGAAATGGTTTTTTTTTTTTTCTTTTTTTTTCTTTTTTCCTTTTTTTATTCTTCTTCTCTCCTGCCTTTTTATAACAAATTTTGATATTATTAGTGAGCCATTTTTTGTAATTTCAAACGGCTATATTTGGCTTTGTGGGGCCATGATGAAATTACCCTTTCACCCTTTTCATAATTTTGATTCTTTGAATATATATATACACGTTTAGGAAATATATGATTCATCATTTATCATAAGATTATGTCATTAAACTTCCAACTCGACCATTTCCCTTTTTGGAAAATATTATTAATTATAAAATTTTGAAATTTAAAATTATTTGTATATTTTATGGGCGTGAGAAAAAAATAAATGTATATGGACAAGAAAATAAAATTACGAATGTATATTAAAAAATTGATCCACTAAATTTGATTTTTTTTAAAATATTAAAAATTAGTATATTCTCAATATTGAAAAAAAAATGATTTTTTTCAATTCATTTCCTTAAAAATTATGGGTATTACCCAATCGATCTATTCCATGGCCATATTAGTAGTCATAATAAATGATATTTGGATTTAGTACGAAATTATGAATGTTATTCGAAAAATTGTTGTGCGAAACTAAAAAAAAAAAAAAGTGGTGCTAGAGGCATTACCCATTAATTGTATTTATATCTTAAATTAAAAACTCATTTGACAATGATTTTAAGAAACGTTTTTAATATTTCTAACACTTAAAAATTTTTATTATTCAAGTGTTAAAAATGTTAGAAATACTTTATAAAATCACTTCTAAGCGTACTCTAAAGGTAGGGTGGTAGGTGACTTCTATATTATAAAATAGTTTGATAAAATTTTTGTAAAGATTAAGAGGTGTTTGATAAAATTTAATATTTATTCTAATGATTTAAGTTAATTTTAAGTTAAATTCTACTTAAGTTATAAATTTAAAACTTATTACTTAATTCTTATTTTAAGTATTAAAATTAACTTAAAACTTATTTTAAATAATCAAATTAATATATTTATCTTTGTAATTTACAATTAAGACAAATAAGATAAAATAACAAAGGTCATGAAGTAGTACAAGATATTATGGAGATAATGAAGACAAATAGGGATAAAAAGGTAAAATGAAGATATGGATTTAAAAATAAGTTAATTATTTATATTTATTATTTACCATTGTTTTTTACTTTTAATTATATCATTAAGTTATTTTATCGAACATATTTAATTAATTTAATGACTTAAATTAAGTTATTAAATCACTTTAAATTATTAAATTGGTTTATAAAACAATTCTAAAAGCTTACGGAGATTTTAGAAGGAAAAAATGGTGGGGTGATAGTTCAATAATTTTAATTAATTGTAGTACAAAGTTAAAGAATATATTTTTTATTGAATATTTTATTTTCAACCTATATTTATTCCTTGAAAAAATTAAAGGAAAATTTGAAGCAAAGAAAATAAGAAGGAAAAATGAAAAAAGAAAAAGAAAAAATGGAGTAAAAAAATAGATTTAAAATTAATATTAATAGATTTCTATGATAAACCAAATACAAGAAAATCATTCTTTTTTTTTTCTTTTCTTTTTTAGGTATTTTTCAAGAATCAAATATAGTGTGTATTATGATATTTAATGTGACAATATTTCAATCCATAATAGGGTTGATATAATATCAAAATGAATTAAAATGATAGAAAAATAGGTGACAATTTAACATTTTCCACACAAACTTCTACATGGCTGATCCACCAGCATTCAGTCCTTCACCTTCTCCTTCAAACAAGGGACCAATTGTAACCACTTGTTCAACCCTGGCCCAAAAAAAAAAAAAAAAAAAATTCAAAACAAAACAACCCAAAATTAATGAATTTTCAAAGAAGAACAAAAATGGAGATCTCCATGATCACCAAAAATTTCATCTTGGGCTGAGAAAGAGAAAGAAAAGGAGAGAAAAAGAGAAAATGAAGAAGAAGAAGAAGAAGAAGAAGAATGGACAATGCAAATGTTGGTCTCAAAGACTTGATTGCCCACAAAGCTAGAGCCATGTAGACATTTAGTGATGGGCTCATGCCCTTCTAGGGGCTTTTCAACAGCCAAGGATTGTTGCAGAAACCCTTGTAAGTTACTCTGTTTCCCAACAAGAAAATTTTCCCATTTTCCATACCAGAATAGGACAATGTATCTCTCAATGTATCCCATTTTCAATCAATGTGGACCTATGTTCTTAAACATTTTGGTCTCTACTAATGATATCTTAGAAATTCAATTTCAAGTTGTGGGTATGCATAAGAACTTCATCAATAAATCTAAGGACAACCCCCTTTCTGCAATTGTTGAGACCCTTTGAAGTAGTTGCAAACTTCTGCAATTGTATACTCCAAAAGCTGCATTATGTTGGTACATTATGGCTCTGCAGAGCTGATGCATTTGAAGCATGCCAGTCAGGAGCCAGCAAGCAACCATATAAAAGAATTTAGCGGTATTATACTTGATCACTTCATCATGACTATAATAGAGCATGATATACATCATAGGTCCAGATTCTAGCGACTTAAACTTTTATGCTATGTTTGGTCTTTTACAATAATAGAACGCTTCATCATAATTCTAATAGAGCGTGATATAGATCGTGGGTTAAAATTTTAGTAACTTAAACTTTTACATTATGTTAGGTTTCAGGAAAGTACTAAAGAAAGAAAAAAATATCAAGGAAGATTATTTTCTCATGTTTGGTATTAATACGCAAAACATGAAAGAAAATAGAATATAATTAAAATGAATTAGAAACTTATACATTTTCAAATTATTTAATCTTTATATGAAAGAAGTAAAATAAGTGAAATGAGTTTGAATTAACATATAAAAATAATTTATTAGCTTTAAATCTATTTTTCATTTTCCTTTACTTTTCTTCTCTATTTTCTTTTCCTCACATTTTCCCTCAAATTTTAAAAAAACCAAATGTAGCCTTAGGGATGTAACTTAGAGTTTGTTTAGTAGTGATTCTAAGAAGCGCTTTTAATATTTATAATACTTGAAGAATTTTATCATGTAAGTGTTAAAAATGTTAGAAATGTTTTTTAAAATCACTCTCAAACGCACTCTTCATATGGTAGCAGAGTTTTGATTATCCATATGGAGCTGTACAGAAGGGGATTGATATACTTTAGGGTAGGTGTCATATCAGGATGTGTTGGAGCGTAATATATATTATGGACCAAATCTTAACAACTCAAACTCTGGGAAAAGTTTTTACTCAACAAACTCCATAACAAAGAAGAATCACACTTCATATTCAACAACATAACACTTCAAAAAAGTGCTATAGCGTCTTGATTGACATAACACTTGGGGTACCCCCTCGCTCTTTGATTGACATCTTTTATATATTCTTGTTTGCCTATTGAAACAAGTATAACACTTCATTGCAACTCCAAAACAAAGAAAGAAGCATATTTCATGACAATCCCTAGGTAAACAATATTACGGTAATGGAATTAATTTAGCATTAGGGACCCCAGAAGAGGAAGGCCATCACTATTGCCCGATTATCCCCCATACTTCATCCCACTCCCCCAAACTTATTGCCTCTAGAGGTACTAGTATGTGAAGAGCTTCAAGAAAAGACTCATGGATATTGTCGTTTGTGATTTGTTTTGTGGGAGTTGTTTCATGATCCACAGTTTCTTAAGCATCTATATGAAGCAGCTGCTTTCATCCTCTTTTCTTAACTTCAGTTTCTTGACTTACTAGTTCTCTTCCTCTGCTATGTGTTTGAGCTTTATGGTGAAGATACACAGGTCTAAAGGTGGACAATAGGCTTATTAGTTATTCCAAGTTAACACATGGATATTCTATTGCACTGGCATTATCTGTAGATATGCAAAACTACCTGTATTTCAATACTTAATCCTCTTGCCCAACTGCATTAACAATTGACTAGCAAACAACACCATTGATACATCTCCTCCATGCATTCTATATGCTGTTCTGCTGGCCTCTTCACATAAAACTCCATTAAAGAGTTCTTCTATATGAATGCATTGCACATACTGTTATCCTATTGAGGGAAAGTTCTCATTGTGATCCAGGTTTTTGCAGGTAGGGATAATTACTGGCAACATAACGTTTCCCCATACAGGTACCCGTGCAAACATACTTCAATGATTGGATTATATCATTGAATTCAGTATGATTTTCCATATGTTTGCATTAGATCTAGAAACAGATACCTGTGTGCTATTCCAGTGGCCAACTAGGGAAGCTATAGTTACCTAATCTGGGATGTTCTCAACGTTCTTGCTAGCTTGTCTTCTGACTCCATTGTTCCATTTCCATTGTTCCATTACTTGGAGGTTTGCAGCCATGGATTCACCTTCTCCCTCACAGGCACTGCCTCTCCTCTGCTAGTGCACCAAATCACTGACCTCAAGATAAGCAAATCACACATTGGATAACTAGTAGTTGCAGCTAGAATACACTTTGATTTGGTATCGTCTCTTCTCATCTCCATTGGTTTTGTTATATTTTAGCCTAACTAAAATCTCAGCATCCAGGATTCTAAGGGTATCTAACTCTTGACTGCTTCCTTGATAATGCAAACAGTGTTCACCGCCTAGGTATCTCTCATTTCATGAGCTGGGTCAACCATGAAAACCCAGAAGGAAAACCTATGAAAGGCTCCCACATGGTGGTCTTGGTTGCTTTGTTGGCCATAAGCTGCAGCTGCTAGCCTATTGCAGGGAACAGCCCCATGATGAGTGCGTTCATGGCAGGAATTGCCTTGCCTAGAGAGGGCAAGCTGTCAAAGATGATGATCAGAAAGGTTAACTACTTCTTCAACAGCATATTTTATCCATTTTTTTCTTATTTGGGTGGGCTTGGGGTCAATTTTTAGAAGTTCCATCCTGGCAGCCATGGGACATGAGCAAGATTGTTCTTCATTTTTGAGATTGCAACAATGGGAAAAGACATTGGAACCCATCAGGCTCATGCGAAGATTCAATCACCCAGATTAGATGCTCTCGGTTTACTTCTCACTGTCAAGCGTCTTGGCACTTTCTGCCCTGGAGGTCAGCCTCTCTATTCCCTTCCTTCAACTGTAATGGCAAATACTCCTACCAAATCATGAAACTTGAAGGCAACTAGACTGGCTTGTACTAAGAACTTTCATAACAGGATTGATAGTTGTCCTACAATTTTCTACCATGAATTTGAAGGCTCAACGCTTTTGAACTTGCAATGCATTCTAATTTTCCAGAAACTAAAACCCATAAACATGACTAGTAAGCACATGTATTGAGCATGTGTATATATATAAGGATAGGAGAGGAGCAAGACCTGACATTTGCAGAGCTTGTACTTTTAATCTTTGAGCAGCACCTGCAAGCATAAAACCCATTTCACCATTCAAACCACTATAATCTTACCGCATTGTGTTCTTAAACCAAATGCAGAATGAAATCACATCGACTTCAACCAGTACTAGATTGACAATCTTCTTCACTGTGGTCTACACCCCATCAGTAATAGGGTACATCATTGGAAGTGCAAGGAAACACTCACCAAATCAACGGATGGCACTGCAATGGCTTAAGCCTGCAAATGAGTCTTGAATGTTGCTAAGTGTTCAAGGCCCTCAACACCTGCCTTCAATCATTAACTTCATTGTGATATCCCAGGGGAGACATGATCCTGCAATCATAGTTTATGTGACTGACATGATCAAGCTCACAGAAAAAATAGAGTCCACCCTGATACACAATGAAGGAGGGATATGGTGATTGTGACCAACAAGGCAGTGGTAGAGATGGGAGATCAAATCACTACAGCAATCAAAACTTATGAAAAGGAGAACAGTAAAAGTTGTACTACCATTCAGTGAATGCTTGCACTCTCAGCATTCAGTCCTATGCACCAGGATATTTTGCAGGTTTGCAGAGACTTGCTTGTTTCCCTTGTTGTACTGCCATTCCATTAGTACCAGGTTGCAGATGGAAAAATGATTGAAGCCGAGTCCAAGATCTGATATGTGAACAGAAAGGTATGTGCACATATGTATGTATCACAGAAGTTTGGGAAAGACTCCAAAATTCTACTCAATGCTTCCACTGAGGCACTGTCTGATACATCCAAAGCAGTCTTGAATTCCTAGTTTGTTATGATGATCATTTTGTCTTCTAAAAGGTGCTTCAGTGTGCCCCATGCTCCATTAGGATACTGGTTGATTGGGGTCTTGGATTGACCACCAAAATAGTGAGATCAACCATATTCTAAATGTGGCAGTTATTTTTCATCAGAGGCAAAGATGATAGGGAAGCACTAGCCTATGCCAGCCACATGGCCCAACATCCTGGAGTGAAACTCGCAGTTATTAGATTCCTATAGGATACTAATGCCAAAACCAAATCGACAAGACTTGGCACCAGTACCGGTAAGGTTAGCCTGCCTGAGCAAGAAGAGATGAAGCTTGATGATGAGTTCTTTGCAAGTTCTATGAGAGACTAGTAGGACACATAGCTCATATGGAAGAGTATCTTGCAAATTCAGCTGAGACCATGTCAGCTCTGCAGTCATTAAAAGAACAATATAGACTCATCGTTGTTGATCAAGGGGTGAGTGTGAATACCGTATTGACAGCTAGGATGAATGTTTGGATGCGGTGTCCAGAACTAGGTCCCATTGGTGACTTTCTATTGGGATCTGATTCAGTAGTTTCAGCCTCCATTATGATCACCCACACAGTCCTAAAGGAGAATTAGCTGATCTCACTGATGACTTTTCAGTCATGTAAATGTAAATCCCTGTTAGTAAGGTAGCTGAAAACTTCAGGATCCAATTATAGCAAGGTAATTTGGAAATTGCCAAAACAATAGCTATAGAATGGGAAAACACAGAAGAAACTAGTGAACATTGATAAAAGAAAATTATTGAAAATGAGTGAAAAGCAATTTATAATATATTGTTATATGCATTTCCCATAATCATTCTGCCTTCGCTTTCCCCCTAGTTGCAGATATGTTTAGTTTATTGTTCTCCACTCATTTACAGATCTAGCTACCAGTTGTCAACTTGTTTCTCAAACATCTTCAGCATATCTGTTACGTGGCTTGCAAGGAACATGAGATTTGTGTTCTTTCCATGTTAATGTGAAAGCAATCATTGGCAATGTAAGGTTCAGTTTCGCATGGTATCTTACTGAGATGTGGGACTAACTAGTTTAGTCTGTCATCTTGATATACATATATTTTGCCAATTAGTTTTATTTTGAAGTTACATATCCATAATCCCTTTCATTCCTGTTGTTTTTTTTTAACACACTGCAGTGGTAGTTGAGGGTGGGACAGAAACTGTAGTTTTTAACTAACTACTAAGAACTTCATAAAAGGAAAAAGATATTTGTTATGGGCTCTCAGATATCTTGTCAAATTATTTATATCAGTTTCATGCAGATAGTCAATTACCTAATTTTCATTAATATTTATCTCTCTGTTCTGCTGCTGATATATTAATGGAAGCTACATATCTTATTATCATCACAACTTATCTTGAGCAAAGGTGTTGTAAGGAATTGAACAATGAATGCTCTCACCATGTAAAAGTCATCATGTGTATCTACAGGAAGTTGCTGAGTTATATTAAAGAGCCAATGTAAGTTTTTTTCCCACATCAAATTTGACTTCACATTAATGCCATTATTTAGGATGTTCCCTTTTTCTGATTTCCTGAAAGATATGTAACAGACAAAAGAAAATGGGGTGTTGAGTTTTAAGGGCATCCTCTGTTAGCTTGTCTTGTTTTGTATTAGAATGATATTCTAAAATCAAATTTTAGGAGATGATTAGATCCAAAGAACAATATTCATTGATGTCCTAGGGGATTCATGATTTTGAAAGGCAGACAAAGGTGAAGTCAGAGAGAGAGAGAGAAATGGTGTTTCAATCAATGTGTATGTGGCACTATGCGTCTACCAACAGAGGAGATCCAGAGTTCTCTTTGTTTCCGCTTGAATCATTTGACAAAAGTACTTGCAAAAATTAACTTCAGGACAGATCATGTAAAGTTGATCACTATCCCAGGCTTTAAAGAATTCATAAATGTTATAGCATGCATGCCAGTGTTCAAAGGAGCTAAAATGTGTCATCAGAGAACATGAAGAGGAAGCCAATTCATGAATGGGTATCCTTCAACTTTCATTACACAAAAAACAGCAACAGACCACAAAGGATCTTTTAAAATTTAATACTTAGGCATGGGAAGTTGAAGGATATCAACCATCAATGGCAATAACTGTCATGCAACAATTTCAACCAAGTGCTAACGAGTAAGGAGGTATATCTACAGAAACCAAATAAATTCTAGTAGGTACTGATACAAATAAATGTGTGGACAAAGAATAAGAAAAAAATATGAGGATGCATATAAAGATTCAATCACTAGAATACCTGCAAAATAAATGGACCCATTGTTTTGAAGCTTCAAACACTAAGTGTATAGTTTACCAATTTTTCCATCATTCAGTTCTCCAACCAGCCAAAATGGAAAAAGTGCCAGGAACAAAACAGATAAAGAGTATTCTATAAGAGAAAAGCTTTGTTCCTTAGAACCAAAAAAACAGTAATTTTGGAGATCTATCAAATGAAAATGAATGTTGATTTAAAACATGTTAGAGTGCACAATATACATTGTAGGCCCAAATTCCACAAGTTTAAGCTTTTAGGAAAATTGGTTGTCTAACATGACATTAAACCACATTTGGTGGGACCATGGGAGGTCATATGTTTGAACCTCACCGCAAATTCATTTTCCCACTTTATTAAGCCCAAAGAAGGCTGTTTGTGGTTTGTTTATCTGCAAGTCTATGTATGCCTATGGTCTCTCTAGGTGCGGGTATGGGGTCGCTCATGGGGAAGGGTGTTGAAGTGCATGATATACATTGTGTGCTCAAATCCTACAAGCTTAAGTTTTTAGAAAAATTGGTTATCTAACAAAATGTATAAACTATAACACACGATTCTATCTGTAAAATATAATCACAAATTACAAGATAGAACTTTCAATTTGTTGAATGCCCAACTTCTGGGGCAAGATGACAAAATTCCAATTCCAAGGAATAAAGATAGAACAAAATTATTGCAAAGAATCAAGTGACATTCTAAATTTAGAAACAAACACATGTGATTAATATTAATTAAATATGCACCTCCCTAAATAGAAGTATATTAAGAAATTAAAGGGTAAAAATTAAAACCAAAATAGAATAAATATATCCTAGACTATAAAAATATAGGCATCTTTCATCCTTCTAGGAAACCAAAATAAAAATGAGACATAGAAGGCTCCATTTGGATCATGGAAATTTGAGGAAAAGGATGACGAGAAGAAAATAAGGAGGAAAAAAATGAAGAAAAAAAGAGTCAAGGAAAATAAAATATAATTTTAACATCAAAAAATATTTCTAACATCCTTCTTCAATTTTATTCCTTTCTATATAAAGAATAAAAAAATTGAAAAAAGTGTACAAGTTTTTACATATCTTCTATTTTCCTCTATATTTTCCAGTAAACCAAATAAAGAATTTCAGATTCCTTCTAATATGATTTTCCTTTCCAATCAACAGAGAGGAAATGGTTTTATGGGTTGACTTGTATCCAACCTAACCTTTCCTTTCCTTTTATATTTTCCTTGCTACTTTCCTTTCCTGTCAAAGTGACCCTGTTTGTTTCATGGGGAACTGAAAATGAAAATCTTTTATCCTTGATCTTGCCAATCCAGATTTCATCAATTGAGGGAATCAAATATCATTTTTAATTATGTGTCTTGATTCTAATAATAGACCATGACATTAGTTTTCTAGTACTGAGTCTTTTCTGTTTCTACTTTTTTTCTTTGCTTTCTCCCATCCATTGGAGATTTCATGACTCATTCTAAACTTCCATTCTGTCCTCAAAATAAGGAAGCAATAGCCACCACTCATTCACCTCCAATGGTCAAAACCAAGAAAGAAAGCCCCAAATCATGTAGCAGAAAGAAGAAAACAAAAACAAGAAAAACAATTAGTTGAATAAACAGTGACAATAATCAATCTCCAAAGAGAGGGGGAGAGATACAAGGAGAAATTCCATCTCAATTATGCATCTCTGTGTTGAATGAGAGAGACAGAGAGAGAATGGAGGCTCTAACTGACAAGATCAATGCCCAAAACAAAAGTTGTGCAATCCAGATGTCCCTAAAGGCTGCTAAATTTTCAGCCATAATCCTAGCTTTCTTTGGCGTCGTGTTTGCATGCAATTTCCTATACACCCTCTTAAAGCTTGTGCACCTGCCCCGCATCATCTCAGAACTCGCAGTAATTCTCTCTCTCATGGTCTGCATGCATGCAAATTTTCTGACATGTAGAAATGTTTACCTTGACAGTATGAATAATATAGGCTTGGTTTAGTCTGAAACAGTATCCTACATCAACCTATTTTATCACTTTATATGATAAACAATTTCAACACAACCACCAAGTGTACTCTGTTGAATGGACATACTTCTTACACCTCTAGGATGCAAGTCCTTTTGATAGTTAGTCTTCTTCACATGTTTGATCTCTTTCAGTTGTTTGCAGGTAGGAATGATTATTGCCAACATTTCTCAATCATCATTGAACTTTGAAATGCCTTCTGCAGTGGACTCACTTGTTGGTTTTGGAATGACGCTGTACATGTTTGTGTTAGGCCTAGAATTAGATCCTAATGTACTTATTAAAAAACCGGAGCGTGAGGCTACAGTGGCGTATGGGGGAATGATCTCCACATTCATCCTAGCCTACATCGTGACTCCATATCTGCATTATTCTCAGGTTCCAAGCACGGGGTTCAACCTCGCTCTCTCCATCACCCTCTCAGGCACTGCCTCTCCCTTACTCTCCCGGATAGTCACTGATCTCAAGATTGGCAAGTCAGACATTGGGCATCTTGTATCTGCAGCTGGAATACACACTGACATGGTATCCACTCTTATCATTTCAGTGGGATTTATGATTCTTGACGCTGATAAAAGTCTCAGCATCCGTGATTCACGCCGCATCCTTTTTACTTCTTGTACCCTGGTGATCCAAACAGTGTTTGCAGCCGCGGTTTCTCCAGTTTTCTTTGCCTGGGTGAACCATGAGAACCCGGAAGGAAAACCAGTAAAAGGCTCACACTTAGTCGTAACCATCGGCTTCGTGGTAGTCATTTGCGTCTCATCAGCAGCCATATCAGGGTACAGTCCGATGATGAGTGCATATGTTACAGGTCTTGTTCTACCTAGGGAGGGAAGATTATCAAAGCTAATGATTAACAAGATTAACCACTTCTTAACCAAAATAATTTTTCCAATTTATGGCCTTTGGGTGTTCTGGGTAGCCAGTTTCCATGAGTTCCAACTCGGAAAATTAGGGACATGGGGAAGGTTGTTTTTGCTTATGGTGATAACAATGCTCGGAAAAGTCATTGGAACAATTGCCTGTGGGCTGATGTTAGGGTTTCAATTGCCAGAATCTGTCGCAATTGGATTGCTTCTCACTGTCAAGGGCCATTTTCATATGTTGTTAGCTGCTGCTGCCATTCAAGTAAGTCATGTATTCTTGATCCTTGCCTGTTCTATTGCTCTAAATGAAAATTTCAGTAACAAGGATGACATGCCAACAAGCATCAAACTGAGTCTTAGACCAGTCATTACATGAAATTAAGACAAAAGGAGCATCGCTAAATAACAATTTGCTAAGTTTCCAAATATGAAATAGGTCATTGTAATCGAGTAACTCAATGGTTTTCCTTTTCCTTTTAATAGAGTAGTAGATGACATTGAGATTGAAAGCGAATTTTAGATAATTAATTAGTTTTACCTATAATATTTTATGTAATTATCAAAATCCCATTGGGCTTGTTCAGCAAAATTTCTTGACAATACAATCCATGTAACCTTAACAATTTATGTCTAGGAAAAGCAATGTTACATCACTATCATTGCTCTTGTCCAATCTGATCACAGTGCTGTCAAAACAAATTGCAGAAGGAAATCATAACAGCTTCAACGGGCCTGGTGATGATCCTCACTTCCATACTCACCATCATCCACACTCCAAAGGTCATTGAGCACATCATCAAGCGGGCCAGAAAACACACACCAAGACATCGAAAGACACTGCAGTGGCTTGAACCATCAACCGAGCTCCGAATCATGATCTGCCTCCGCGGCCCCCAGAATGTGTCTTCCACGATCAGACTCATTGAGATGCCCCAAGGCACACCGAATCTTGGTCTTGCAGTATACGTAACTGACATGATCGAACTCACAGAGCAGGTAGCAGCCACGGCCGTGAATGGAGAAGGAATGAACACCTTGACAGTAATGAACAAGTCAGTAAAGCAGATGAGGGAGCAGATCACAGGTGAGATTGAGGCTTATATGGCGGAGAATGGAGAGGGTGTGACAATAAGGAGGATGATGGCCTTGTCCATGCTGACCAGAATGCATCAGGATATTTGTGTTTTGGCTAAGGATTTGATGGTTTCACTGATCATTTTGCCCTTTCATAAGAATTGGCGGGAGGATGGAAAGTTTGATGGAAGTGGCCTTTCTGGATTCCGAAATGTGAATCGTAAGGTAATTATCAACACGACCACTTCAGAACTTATATTATGCTTAGGTAAATATTAGTTGACTTGAGATGCATTATTAGCCTATTAACTAATAGCTTAACCTTTTAAGTTGATTGGCAGTTCAACACTAGAAACAATAAAGAAGAAAAACAAAATAATGAAATTTGACAGATTTCTTCAGTTTGTAGAATTATGATGTGTCAGGTGTAAACAGGTTCTCCGGCATGCCCCATGCTCTGTGGGAATATTGGTGGACAGGGGGCTTGGGTCAACAAAACGAATGTCAAGATCATTTGTATCGCTAAATATTGCGGTCATTTTCATGGGTGGGAAAGATGATCGGGAGGCATTATCCTACTCCAGTTGTGTGGCACGGCACCCAGGAGTAAGGCTCACTGTCATCAGACTCTTGTTGGACACCAATGCAAACAACTCCAGTACAAGTACTGGGAAAAAATGGTTCAAGCATACTGAGCAGGAAGAGGAGATGAAGTTGGATGATGAGTACTTCACTGAATTTTATGATAAACATGTTGCAGGAGGGAAAGTTGCTTACACTGAAAGACATCTGATAAATTCAGTAGCAGCATTATCCACACTCCAGTCATTAGACAAGCAGTATGCGCTGATCATTGTGGGGCGAGGTGGGGGAGTGAACTCGACATTAACAGTAGGTATGAGTGACTGGAAGGAGTGTCCTGAACTGGGTCCTATTGGGGATATTCTTTCTGCATCTGATTCACCTGTCACTGCATCTATTTTGATCATCCAACAGCACAGTATTAAAGGAGAAATAGATGGCCTAGATGACGATTTTTCAATAATGTAAATTTCAACACTAGTAAGATAGCTGATTCTTCAGAATGTAAAAAGCAGAAAAACACATGACGATTGTGTAAACTCGAAGTTGGTATATAGGTTCCTAGGAAAAGGATTTAGAAGCAAAGTAGCAGACTCTGATACTGGCAATGGATGAAAGATGAATTACGTGCAATCCATAAAATATGCAAATAGGCATTCAGTTTTTGTTTCCTCCTCTTCCCTGGATGTTTTCCTAGCATTTCCAGTTCTGTTCCCCAATCATTTCCCAACCTATAAATCACATGGAAGATTCATCATATCATCAAACAGTCAGAATAAGGGAATTATAATTAATGCAATGGTGACAACTAGAAAAGAGAAGCATTTGTGGGCAAGAATCATAAAGGAAATAATGAATTCATTCAATACCAGGCTGCATACATAGACAAAAAATTACATACTCAAAACAAGAGGTGCACGATCACAGATTTTCAGAGGAGGATATCAATTTATCAAGACAAACCAAACAGGAGGCACTAACCATATAATTCAATTTTCAGAGAAAAATATAAACAACCAGTGCTACCATAAACCACCTTACACGGTTTCCATATTCATAGTCTGGGAAAGTAGTTGGCAAACCAACCTCTGCTTCCTTCATGTTCTACTGAACACCAACCACGATTTGAACAGAGTGTCAAGACGAGCACAGCTTTCTCAAAGACTTCACCATGCCATCCAACCAAAACAACTGAAAAAATAAGGGAAAAAAGCACAATTTTAGGGCTTATGTTCTCAACTACAGAAACAAGAAGCTAGAGTGTACGGTTTCTTCTCAGCACATTTGCAAATTTTATTTATTTGAAATATGAATTGGCTCATGTTTTAGTACTCCAGGCTTCAAATCACCACCTGTGAAACTGAAAACTTCCACCCTTGACATAGCAATTCTACTTCTAGCATTTTAGTCACCCTAGTTTTAGGGGGAATTTGTAACAATTGACAAAGACGTATAACAAAAAAAAAAAAAAACTCATCTCAGGAAGAACCACACTGTCTTTACAAATTCTAAAAGGAACCAAAATTTGCCTAAAACTAAAACCCAAAAAAAAGACACGCAAAACCCAACTAATGTTGGATGTTTCCTCTCCACTGAACAACTGGGTTTTTTCTTCCCAGGATTTCCTATAAGAAACCAAAGAAAAAATAGCAAACCCAGCTAACGTTGGAAGTTTTCTCTCCAATGAACATTTGGGTTTGTTCTTCCCAGGATTTCCAATAAGAAACCAAAGAACAGTACATACAAATACAGACAATCTCCTCAACTGAAGCAAAAACATAAAAAACCCTAAAAATAAACAAGGAAAGAAGACAAATAGAGGGAAATGTGATCTCTACTGAACAACTGCTGAATTTGCTTCAGACAGCAGTTCAAATTCTTGATAAATAAAATTCCACTAAACACAACTGCAAAACAACAACCCAACTGCAATTACAATGCTTGCGATTTAAATTACAAGTAGAACAAAATCAAAAGCAGACTTCACGTTCAAAAAGGTTTTGGCAAATAGTAGAAGTAGCCTTATTTTGAAAGTTAAATTCTCTTACGTTTTAAAGTAAAAAAATCTCCTTTCCATGTTCTTTCCATGGCCATGACTATGAATACAAATATGGAGAGTTTTAGGAAGAGAAAGTTGTAGAGATAGAGAGATTACTTCGTCGTGACTTCGGCACGACTGAATTGCTCTAGGCGATGAAGGGCGTTCATGGCTGTTTTTTCTTGGGTTACTTGGACAGGTGGAGAAAATACTCACCTAGTTATAAAAATGACTCTCTTACTAATTGGTTAAAGTTTGGCTACTTTGGACTTACGGGCCAAAACAACCCTCTCATGGAAAAAAGAAAAATTAAATTTAACCAATTTGTCAAACTTATATCACCAAGTGAGGAGTCGTATCATTAAAATATATATATATATATATATATATATATATATATATATATATATATATTTTAATTTAAGTTGAAGTCTCAATTATCAACTAAGACTTTAATTAAAAAATTAAAATTTAATTATCAATTACGATTTTATTTTCTACCTCAAATCTCAGTTAGTTGAAGTCTCAATTATCAATTAAGGTGGTGTTTGTTTTTTTGGCTTTTTACTTGAAGCAATTTAGTTTCAAAATTTAGGTTATTTGTTTTTCTACTTTTTTTCATAACTTATTATAAACTTTTTATTAAATAGAAAAAGTCAAAATATGTAGTTTTTTCTAAATAGAAAAAATAATATATTAGTTTTTTTACTTTTTAATACTTAATAAAAATAAAATACTACGAAAACAAACAACATAATATTTAATACTATTAAGCATTAAAGTTCTATTTAGAATTAAGTAAAAAAACAAACACCACCTAAAACTTCAATTAAAAAATGAAATATTAATTACCAATTATGGTTTTATTTTTTTTATCTGAACCTCAATTGTTAATTAAGGTCTCAACTAAAAAAAGAAGTATCAATTGTAATTGAGGCTTCATATTTTAACTAAAAATAGAGACTTCATTTTTTAACTTACAATAAAGGCTTTATTTTTGTGGAAGGATGATGTGGCAATGTCGCGATAAGAAATAAGTCACATTGAATATAAGTTTTAAAAGAAGGCTAAAAGGTATATTTTGTGATTGAATGGGCCATTTTGACCCAAAATTTGCTACTTTTGAGTTCGAACAAGTTTCATCATATGTTTTATTTCACCTTTAAATTAATTTTTGAGTGATTATAATTATTTTCACTCATTTTTTTGAGAGCCCAACATTGTGGCTCATGCAATGGTTTGAAATTCACTTTCATTTATTTCTCCAACTCATTCATTTTGAATATAATATTGAGAAGTTCAATGCCATAACTCTTTTTATCTACATTCTTTTAAATAAATTTCCTCCATATTTTTCAAGTAAGTCATTCAATGGTATATTTTATTTAGTTTGGTTGAGTATAGACTTACAAATGTCATTCTGTATTTGGTTAATAATACAAAAGAATAAAAGTTCGTTTGACAATAATTTTATGAAGCGTTTTTAGCCTAAAAAGTTTTTTTTTTCTTAAAAAAAAAAAAATTAAATGTTTGACAAAATTTAAGATACTTTAAAAATCTAAAAGAAATTATTCTCTTAAAAATACTCTAAAATAAAATACTTTTACTAAAAACACTTCAAGTAGAAATGCTGTCAAAAGTACTTTAAATTATCCCATCATTTAGATTATATTTGGTTTATGAAAATTTTGAAAGAAAATACAAGAGAAATAAAATAAATAGGAAAAATAGAAAGTAAAGAAGATAAATAATAGATTTAAAGGCAATAAAATATAAGTTTTTAATTAATTTAAATTATATTTTAATTTATTTCATATTTTTTAAAACAATTTTTTTCTTTACTTAGTATTTTCAAAAAACCAAATATAGAATAAACAAACCAAACATAACCTTAATATATTTTATGCTGAGTGATAAAATATATTTATTAACTTTTTTATATTATATTTATTTGATAATCTTTTGCATATATATTTTTTCATGAATTTATTATTAGTATTAATTTTCTTCATTTTTAAAAAAATTATATTACTCGTTTTAAAAAAAAAGGATTAAAAATTAAAAATTATAGTTTGAAAATTAAAAGAATTTAAAATATTTATAAAATACAAAGTAAAATAATACTAATATATGTATCATCTAATGTAATATTTAATGTATAAAAAATAATTTTATATATTTAAAGTTAGAATATAATAATTTTTGTTTACAAATTTTATATTTTTGTTTACATATTTTATATTTTTTAATCAAAAATATTATTAACAAAAATAAGATACTTACTAAATAATAAATCGTGAATTTTTTTTCAAATAATATTAAATGTAAGAGAAAACTTTAAATTTGTTAATCATGAATGTTATTAACAAAAAATAAAAAAATATTTATTAAATAATAAATTGTAAATCAAATAAAACTAAATATGAGCATTATTCTATAGTTTTTTTAATGAAAAAATATTGGGATAAAATATTATATTCTTTTAAAATAAATACCAAACATGGAAGTATAATAAGTTTTCTATTTCTTTTTCTTTTTTTTTTTTCAAAAAAACTTTTTATACTAACCAAATACGAGTATATATATATATAATATATATATATCCAAATATCAGTTTTTTTATAAAAATATAATTTATTTTGTAAAATTTAAATGTGAAAAGTGCCTTAAAATATTTTAAATTTATTCTACATAATCAACATGTTTTTGGGAGCAAATTTGCTCTAAAAAAATCAAGTTGTTTTCAAAACAAATTATCAAAAGAATAGTTTCGGTTTAAAAATTGTGAATTTTATTATTATTTAAAATAGAAACTTGTTTCTTATAATAGTTCAAATATGTACTAATCCTTTATAATACATCGATGTTAAATCATAAATAAAGCTTTTAGAATAATTAAACTATTAAAGTTTGTTTGATAATGTGATTTAAAAACAAAATTATATTTTTAAAAACATAAAAATGCTTTTAAAAGTTGATAACATTATTTGATTGTTGTTAAATAAGTAAAAGTTGTTTCCACCCATTTTTAAAAATAAAAAGAAAACAAAAAGAAATTTTAAAAATCATAAAAGTAAAAAATAAAAATAAAAATTAAGCTCACGCTTTTCTTCTTCTTTTTTGATCTATGACCTAATACCGATATCAAAAATCTTCAAAAATTATGTTATTTTAAACTGCACATGTGATTTTTATTTCATTTCTCTAAACTTTTCATTAAACAAATAAGTTCAAAATCACGTTATACTTGATATATAAAAATTATTAATTTTTTAAAATAATTTGCAACTAAAAAACCAATTTATTATTACTAAAAAGTCATAAAATTCATAATATTATAAAGTTATTAGCCAAAATTCATTTTTAATGATTTGACTAGTTTGTTATTTGCATATTATTTTTTTTCTTTACTAGGCAAATAAATTCTAAATTTAGTAAGACTTAATGTGCCGAATTCATTAATAAGTTTAATAATTTTTAAAAATAATTTAAAAGTTAAATAATCATCCAATTAATGCCATAAATTTATCAACAAAATTTGGTATGTAATGACTTTATTGGTTTTCTTCCACGCAAAACCATGTTTTTTTTTCACTATGTAGATAAACTCCAAATTAGGCAAGTCTTGATGTGTTCGTTTCAATGAGTTTAACAATTTTTAAAAATAATTTAAAACTCAAATAGTGATTCAATTAAAAATTCACAAAAAAAATTTAATCCATAATGATTATATTTTTATTTTCTACACATGATTATATTTTTTATAAATCTTTTTTAGTAATTCGAACTTCAAATTATATAAAGATTTATATTGAATTTATGAATGGGTTTAATAATTTTTAAAAATAATTTAAAATTCGATCAAATACTAAACAATGTTTTTGTTTTTAAATTTAAAAATAATTTTTAAAAACAAACATAAGAAAACATGATACAAGGACCCTTAATATCAAGTTGGCTTAATACTTTAGTTAATAATCATGGTAAATATTTTCTTATCAAAATCATCTACACTAGTGACATACAAGCACACATGACCATTTATAATTCAAATACCTAACACATAATTATTTGTATTACAATTTAATTTTAAATCAAATTTTTTTAAAGATATTTCCCATTTGAGATAAGAAAAAACAAAACAAAAAAACAAAAAGGGTTGTTGATAATTATATGGCATAATTTAAATTCCCTTAAATTCCGTACAATTATATTCACATGACTAATTAATTAGGTTACTTTATTCTTGTTTTTTTTAAAAAAAATACTAAAAAAAGAAAGAAAAAAAAAAAAAGGGTTTATTTGACAGAACAGTTTTTTACTCTCCACCAAAAAAAACAAAAGAAAAAAAAAAAAAAAAAAAAAAAAGACAAGAAACACATTTTGTAATCAGAAAAAATACTAAAAAAAGAAATAAAGAAAAAAAAAAAAAAGGGTTTATTTGACAAAACAGTTTTTTACTCTCCACAAAAAAAAGAAAAAAAAAAGAAATATATTTTGTAACCAGAAATTATTTCCTATTTTACGTTATTAACAACATAAAGTAAAATATTTTCAGATAATATCTTTTAGTTGTTTTATATTGTTTTTATTTGTTTTGTATGATTATTTTATAAAATAATTATATAAATATATAAAATGATTAAAAATAAAATATTGAATATAATTATTTTTAAAAATATTTAAAATAGATTAAAAATATTTTAGCTTCTTAAATAGACTTTGGTTTTATAAAATATCATAAAACGAAATTTCAAAACTGTTTTTAAAATAGTTATCAAGGCATAATTTTTTCATATTTGGTTTATCATATAAAATAAGAAATAAATCAAATATAATTAAAATTAGTTAAAAATATAAATGTATTTTAAACTATTTAATATTTATATATAAAAGCTAAATTAGTTTGAAAAAACATATATAAATAATTTATTAGTTTTATTTTTAAAGATTTGATTTCCCCTTTTTTTTCTAATTTTATAAGAATGTAAGTTCTCGATTATACCCTTCAATTGATGACGTGGCAAAGCCCCATTGGCCGTTCACACCAATCTCCCTCACCTGCATCCAAACACCCTCCTCAAATCCCCAACCCACCTCTCTATTCTTACCATCTTAGGGTACCGAAAGAAAGAGAAACCCAAAAGAGAAGAGAGAGAGAGATGGCTGAAAACATTTTTTATGTTTTATTAAAACATAAAACCCAATTTTCCCTCCCCTAATAGTTTCAATTCAAAAACAAAAAACAAAAATACAAAAGCAAAAAAAACACTTTCATTTAAAAAAAAAAAAAAAAAAACACTTTCAACTGTGAAGTCTCATTGTTTAGTTTCCAATCTTCATGGCCTTTCACGTCGCCTGCCCAATTACATGGTACTAATTACTAAAAACGCTTTTGCTTTCGTTTCCGTGTTTCTGTTTTTTCGAATTTCAGGGATTGTGGTTTGGGTTTTCTCTGCAGCAAGCGCATCTGCTATTGTACCCTAGGGTATCCCCACCAGCTGCAGAGCCCGAGGGCTAGGGCTCAGTTCGAGGAGGAGGTGGCTAGGGTTGAGGCGCTGCTGAAGGATCCGTGGCTGATTAGGGTTCCGGAGCGGTCGACGGTGCAGGTCGCCGTTCCCAAGGTTGCGGCACCGCCAGCGCCGGCGGTGGTGGCGGTGGTGGGAGATGGAGTCGGAGGGGAGGGCGAGGAGATGCTGTTGTCGGCGCAGACAAAGCGCGCCGCAATGCAGCGGAAGGCGGCGGCCGTGTCGATGGTGGCGGAGGATTATGCTAGGCGGTTCGAGTCCGGTGATCTGGTGGTGCGGTTCATGCATTTGTTTAGTTTAATTTTTTCTTTATTTACTGAATTTTATTTATTTTTAAGTTAATTCTGTATTTATCGTGTTGAATTTTGTTGTTTTTTATTTTTTGAAAATTCTTGTATTGATTATTTGGAGGATTTTGATTTTAATTTAAAAGTGATATATGTTTATTTACTGAAATTTTTTTGTTTTTTTTTGGTTTTTGAAAATTGTTAGTATTGATTATTTGGAGGATTTTAGCTTAAAATTGAGGGACTTTTTCGCTTAAATTCAGTGATTTTGGAAGTGGGCTTATTGCATTTTTGTTGAATTATTATTTTTATTTTTTTCAAATTTGCAGAGTTGAATTTCATTTCATAATTTTGTGTCTAATGTTGAATTTCCATGGCCGTTCATTCTGGCATTATCGAGATGGTGTTTGACTTGTATACTTCCTGCCTTTGAGTTGATATCTTGTTTTTCCCAGATTGACTTATATATATATATATATGTATATTTTTATTTTTATGAGTGCTTAAGGTGAAGAATTCCTGAATTTTTTTTTTTTAAAAGCTTTTTTTCTATATATTTATTGAAATTTGATTGTAAAATTTGAAAGTGTTGATAAAGAAGATTTTGGGGCTATTTCCATCCTGTTAGATTTTTCTTTTAATGCTGTTTTGCTTGATAGTTGGAAATGAGGCACTTGTCATTCATTTTTCACTTTCTTTACTAATTGATTTCCAATTATAATTTTCTTGAGGCACTTTCAGTTCATTTTTCACTTTCTTCAGTGATGGATTTTCAGCTGTAATACACAGATACAGACACACATAGATCCCACCTTTGTTTATTTATTTATTTTAATCTTTGTGCTTATCCATCTCCTGTAAGTCCTTTGATGGCTTCATTTTTTTTTTATTTGCTTCACTTATTTATTTATTTATTATTTAGGTGATTGTTTGGTATGTGTTGTATGGTTCGCGTAAAATCGCTTGTTCTCCATAATAAAGGGAATGGAATTATCCAATATCTTTTTGGAAGTTTCTAGTGCTTCATTTGATCACAAATTGGTTTACAGTCAGGATTATCTGTTTTTGGAGTCCAAAAGGAAGAACAATCAATGGGCCCTGAATGCCTGTCTCCTTTGTGAAGTTCAGCTCCCTGGGCTAGATCTAATGCACCAAACAGCTGTTATTACAGTCTCTCCTTCTGATGAATCCCAAATAGGCCTCTCTTTAGACTCGTTGAATCTCCGGAAAAAGCCTGTAATTTCCTCTTTACTTACACCTGTAAGGCTTGGGGGGGTGAAAACTGTATATATCTATGGTCTTTATCATGACAATAGATCTATTGTCGTTTCTACATCGGCAGTCAATGCTCATTTTCTCTGTTTATTTTTTCCTGGAGCATTGATTAGACTTGTTTTGACTTTTTATTTGCACTGGAATTTTTTTAGATTATACAATCTTCCTCTTTCTTTCCCCCTCTCAGAGTGCTTCCAGAGCTATTTGGGTTTTTGAACTGGTGAGAATGAGGGAACATTCTGCAAGATGTCCACTTTCTTTTGTTAGTCATCAAAAAATTATTTTTGTTAAGAAATATATTATTTATTTTTATTATGTTCTTATATATGGGAACTAATTACCAAGCATGCAATGTTTATTGTATATCTATTGCTGAACTTTTAAAAGCTAGTGGTACTAAAAACAAAATAAGAGGCTTTACATATTAGGTAATTTGTCATTAATTTACTTTCTCAGTACATTAGTTGCACTTGTAATTTGCCACCATATGGTCTTGATAGAAATTTTTAGTTTTCTTTGTAATGTTTTGTTGTGGATTAGGAGGTGCATAGATGGGGGTTTCTTAACATGTTAAATCTTATAGATTGGTTGGGGCCTTCGCGAAGGGGCTTTTATTTTTTATGCCCCTTCCCTTTTTTTAATGCTTTTCTTCTTGTTGTCCTTTGTATACACCTTATGTACTTTTTAAAGCTTTTGTTAGGTGCTATTAATGTATTTTGTTGTTTGCCTATAAAAAAATGGTGATTTTGAAATCTCTTCTTTCCCTCTAAATTTTTATAATTTGAAAACAAGTGAATTCCTGATTTAACTTTTTTGTTCTGCATCGTGTACTTTTCCTTTGGGGTAAAATAGAACTCATTTTCTAACATATTGGCTGCCCTCCATAGCTTCCCCCAGATTGGGACCCTGTACCTCCACCTAGTGGTGAGGGAGGAGATACCTCTAGATGTGAGTATGCAGTAGTCATAATTTGTACTTAATATAAATGCACATGTGCAACCTTGTGAGATATCCGTAGGGTTGACTCTAGATTGATACTGGAACTTAAACCTTGAATTGTCCCTTTTTGTATAACCTTGAATTGCCCCTTTTTATGTTTATTTAGAGGCGATGTGTTCATTTGTTGCTTGGATGGTAAGCATAAACTTAATTTCCACACACAGGACACCTCGAAAGATATTGTTGGTGAAGAGCAGAGTCAATCCAACATGAATGTAATGTGTCGAATATGCTTTTTTGGTGAAATGGAAGGGAGCGAGAGGGCAAGGAAGATGCTTCCATGCAACAGTTGTGGCAAGAAGTATCACCGGAGCTGCTTGAAATCTTGGTCTCAGAATAGAGGTATGAACCACAGTCCTAAAGTTTTGCCAGGCTGTGAATTTTTCTTGTTCTGATGTGGGGCATGATTGCAGATCTATTTCATTGGAGTTCATGGACTTGCCCCTCTTGTCGAATTTGTGAGGTAATTATTCTGTTGTTCTCAGCTACTATCCACATGCTGCTGTTTCTTCCAGTTCTGTTATGAGCAGAACCAAAGTTTTCATTTTTATGGTTGACAGTTAGAAACTATATTCTGCATTGTATTAGAATCTCAGTTTCATGACTTATTGGATCATACATATTCCCTGTTATCACTTTTTAAATACCTCTTATGTTTCTATATTTATATGAATCTGCAAGTATGTTTTTAGATATTGCTGCTTTTTGCAATTCGAGATAAAGCACACTGCTGAACTGGAAAAAGAGGCCCAATGCTGCAAGGATATAGCATCTACATGAGTAATACTATCTATCAAGCTTTAAATTTTACACAAACCAGAGTGGTATGGATGACATGGATGTATGTTTGCAGCATAACTATGCAATGAAAGAAAGCACATTTTGTAACACAACATAAAACTACCTTGCTCTTTGGTGTTAAATGGTTAGAAACAACATCCTCATTGAATAAATGTGAATGCTAGTAATAATAATGATCGGAATTTGGAGTGGATGAGAGAATATGTGATCAAATACAAATTAGGGATGTATGCATTCAGGATTTGGAGGCTGATTAGTTGGTGGTTATATTTATATCAGAAACAACTGAGCCATTGAAATGAATTCAAAGGGATGAGACTTGGAAATTTTGGTTAAAATGATTTAATTATTTAATGATTATGGTTTTAGTGGACCTAGCGGAGGTGATATAAGGAAAATGTTTTTGGAAGCAGGTTAGTTTGGAAAAATATGTAGATAAGGGGGTTGGGGGTGTAGTGTTAGCCCCTTGACACAATACATGTGGCAGCACCTTGGCTCCTTTTCTGTTTGATATGTTCTGTTTACATGCCTTATTAGTCCATTTTGTATTTGTACTAAAGATCCAAAATGTTGTCATTTTTTTCCGCTGAGTTTGTTGGAGACTCGGAGTATGGTTACGATTCATTACTCTTATAATTTTTGCAACTTTGTTTATTTCCTCAGTTATGCCGAAGAACTGGAGATCCAAATAAGTTTATGTTCTGCAGGAGATGTGATGATGCTTACCATTGTTACTGCCAGCAACCTCCACACAAGGTGGGGTTTTTATTCCTTATCTCTGGGTTTGCATAACATGCTTAAAATTGTTCATTATATGTTTATTTCTGGATACTGCAGAATGTCAGTAGTGGACCCTATTTGTGCCCCAAACATACAAGGTGTCATAGCTGTGGATCCAATGTTCCAGGGAATGGCCTAAGTGTGAGGTATTGACAGCTGTGACTGATATAATTTCTTTGCATATAAAAGCTAATCTTCAATCTTCAACACGGTACATTGACGATTAGATGATTTTTATTTGGTTTTGACATTTTGTTATTCGTGAATCTCTTGCATTTTAGTTGTTAGTGTTGGGGACATGAGAAATTTAAGAGCATGTTTGGGCTCTGTTTAGGAAGTGTTTTCAAAAACAGTTCTGAAAATTAGTTTTTGAAAATTGTTCTGTAGGCCCCATTTGGGAACTGTTTTCAAGAACGGTTTTCTATTTTCTAGAACTAAAGAATTGGAATACATGTTTGGCAATCAGAAACTATTTTCTAATTTCTGTTTTCTGTTCTTAGAAAAAAGAAAACAAGGTGTTTACAGAGAACATTTTTAGTTGTTTTCAGTTGTTTTTACTTGTTTTTTGAGAGCTATTTTAAAAAATAATTATACAAACATATATAATGATTAAAAATAAAGCTGTGGGCATAAAAATTATTTTTAAAGCATATTTAAAAATATTAAAAACAAGTTAAAAACATTTTAGATTTCCAAACAGACTTTTGTTTTACAAAATATTAGAGAACAGTTTTCAAAAACTGTTCTTAAAAACTATTTTTCAGAACCGTTTTAAAAAACAGTTACCAAACAAGCCCTTCATATTTTGTAGAACAAAAGTTTGTTTGAGAACTAAAATGTTTTTAACATGTTTTCTATGTTTTTAAATATATTTTAAAAATTACTTTTATATGTAGTGCATTATTTTTAATCATTCTCCATTTTTGTATAATTAACTTCTTAAACAATAATAAAAAAAAGTGAAAATAATTGAAAACAATTAGAGAATGTTTTCTGCAAACACAAAACTGTTTTTGGTTTTTTGGTTATTAGATGTGTTTTCCTATTTTTTTGTTCTAGAGAACATAAAATTGTTTTAAAAACCAGTTACCAAACATGACCTTGATAACTATTTTCTTTAAAACAAAAGCAAAGTTTTGAAAGACATTTTCTAGGCGTGCGTTGAGGCGCGGTCTAAGGCAAGGCGTTCTGAAAATGCTTGATGGCATTGGAAAAAAAGCACAACACACAAAAGGCGCACACATTTTGGCCTGAAGTGCGTGTTGTGTACGCCTTTGACGCCTCCCTCAGTGAAGCGGAAGCTTTTTCATTTGAAGAAAAAACCCTATTAAACCCCAAGAACCCACTGAAGAGCAAATGAAAAACGATTTTGAGAGAGAAACCTAACCCTAGCTCTCCTTACCTTCAACGAACTGAATATCAAAGAAGAGACGACGAAAATTGCTGCTCCTTTCTCATTTTGAGTGTCTGATGAAATCTTCTTGCTACCTTGTACATTCGGCGACGACGCGGTGTGAAGACAACTGTTGCTTCATCTTTTTCTCTCTCAATCCCTCATTCTCTTCTCAACCTCACTTTTCCTCATCTCCCATTCTCTCTCTTCTCTCAGTTTTGATTTCACGACCCAGTTTTTTATTTTTTTTATGCTCTTCTCTCACTTTTATTCTCACTTGCAAAGTTAAAAAGTTTTGCACTTTGATTTCACAATCCGCTCACTATTCTAACAACTCCATTCCTAAGTTAAAGTATAGAACTAGTATGGTTTTTTTTTTATTCTAATTGTTTCATGTTTTCCATTTATACTATTTTATTTTTATATATTTTTATATATTTATTAATTATAAAATGAGGGTCTCAAAAGGCTTACGCCTTTGCCTCACGAACACAAGAACGCCTCGCCTTATGCTTTCGCCTTTCAAAACTTTGGTTCTAAAAATTTGTTTAGGAAGTACAATTACTTTATGAAGTTCAAGAGGTCACATAAAGCAGCCAAACTATAATTTAAAAATCTCAAACAGTAAATTGAGATATGGAAACCAAATAAGCAACAAGTGGCAAAGCAAGGATCCCATGGATCTACATGGTGCCAAAAACACAATAGATGAGAGTGTTCTGGCAACATTTTCAAAAACAAAATCTTATTTAGGAACTCAAATATGAAAATAGTTTTCTCAACTTATTCTCCATAAAGGCACTATAAACTTATGTACAATGCAGAAATTCCTCTAAGTATTCTCCATTTTTTCAAAATTTTCTCAAAAAAATGTACAAAAACAATTGAAAAATCTCAAACTTGTTCAAAAATAGCCTTTTTTTAAAACAAATTATGAAAAACTGTTTTTAATTAAAAATTTGTCACACTTGTTTTTCAAGTTAGAAAACAGTTCTTTTGTTCAAAGTTTTGAAAGGCGAAAGCATAAGGCGAGGCGTTCTTGTGTTCGTGAGGTAAGGCGAGGCGTAAGTCTCGAAATGTTGAGGTGTAAGCCTTTTGAGACCCTCATTTTATAATTAATAAATATTTTAAAATATATAAAAAATAAAAATAAAATAGCATAAATGGAAAATATGAAACAATTAGAATCATAAAAAAATCATACTAGTTCTATACTTTAACTTGGGAATGGAGTTGTCAGAATGGTGGGTGGGTTGTGAAATCAAAGTGCAAAACTTTTAACTTTGCAAGTGAGAATAAAAGTGAGAGAAGCATAAAAAATCAAAAACTGGGTCGTGAATCAAAACTGAGAGAAGAGAGAGAATGGGAGATGAGGAAAAGTGAGGTTGAGAAGAGAATGAGGGATTGAGAGAGAGAAAACCAACCTGTGGAGAATCTGGAGATGAAGCAGCAGTTGTCTTCACACTGCGTTATCGCCGAATGTATAAGGCAACAAGAAGATTTCGTTAGATACTCAAAGTGAGAAAAGAGCATCAATTTTCGTCATCTCTTCTCCGATATTCAGCTCGTCGAAGGTAGGGAGAGCTAGGGTTAGGTTTTTCTCTCAAAATCGTTTTTTATTTGCTCTTTAGTGGGTTCTTGGGGTTTAATAGGGTTTTTTCTTTAAATGAAAAAGCTCCCACTTCACCGAGGGAGGCGTCAAAGGTGTACGCAGTGTATGCCTCAAAAGCGCCTCAAGCCAAAATGTGTGCGCCTTTCGTGTGTTGTACTTTTTTTTCCAACTCCTCCGGGCTTTTTCAGAACACCTTGCTTCAGAGTGAGCCTCAACACGTGCCTAGAAAATGCCTTTCAAAACTTTGGTCAGAACTGTCCATAGTCAGTTTTAGCAATTGTTACTTTATGTGGATGGGAGCATATATATTATGTTGATCATTTTTCTTCTGACAATATAACCAAATCTTTTGTATTATTTGTGTGCCATGTTGTATTTCACACTGGCAATAGCTTGATGCCACTTATTGTTGATCCACTTTGATTTTCCAAATGTTTATCCCTACCCTGCTTTTGGATATTGATGCCTATCTTTTATGTCTGAAGTATTTCATTCCCGCTTGTATAATTTTCATTTTTACTTTCAACACATCTTAAAAATCATTTTCTTAAATGTTTTACCATCCTTCTTTAGACTTCTACTATTGAGAGTAATAACTATGGCATTGTATTTATCTGTTTGTAGTCTTATTGTTTGGAAAAAATGAGGCACCAAATTTTTGTCCTTTATTCTGTACCTTCTCAGACTGGGTTATTTTTTTGTTTGCTAGTCGGTAGTAGATTCATGTTTGCAACTAAACTTACAGGTGGTTCCTAGGATACACTTGCTGTGATGCCTGTGGAAGATTGTTTGTGAAGGGGAACTACTGTCCTGTTTGTTTGAAGGTATTATTATTTAATATGTGATCTTAAATTATGTTAGTAAAGCTCATTATTATTTAAATTAATCTGCATGATGGATGTTATCTTCAAATTTTTCATCCATAAGTGGAGACGGTGCTCTGATTAGTAATGTTTTTGTAGTATATGTGCATAAATTTGCAATCTGTTACTTCTCTCTCTCTCTCTCTCTCTCTCTCTCCCTCTCTCTCTCTCTCTCTCCCCCTTCTCTCTCTTTGTCTCTCCTCTCTCCTCTCTTTTCTCTTCTTTCTTTTAGCCCCCTCCTCTGTCTCTCCCTATTTCTTTCCCCCACCCAACCCTGCCTTCCCCTGCCCCCCTGGTTCGTGTGTCTGCCTTGCGATCAATCCTAATATATTCAAATCCAATTTTGTAGGTTTATAGAGATTCTGAATCAACACCTATGGTCTGCTGTGATGTTTGCCAGCGCTGGGTGCACTGCCAATGTGATGGCATCAGGTTAATTCCTGCCCTTGTTCTTAAACACAACTATAGAAATCAATTAAATCTTTTTTTTTTTTGATAAGTTATAGAGATCAATTAAATCTTATTACCTTTTGTTGAATTGCAGCTTCCTGAAAGGTTATTATGGAAGGAAATTTCTATTTTATTGTCATGATTTGCAATGATAAATTTGTATGAAATGGAGGTTTTGTTTTAAATTGTTAATTGCTTTGTATTATTTTCCATGCATCTGGGAATTCTTCCCGTTTCTCCTTGGTACTTATCAAGTGTGTTCCATATTGCTTCATCATAGCTAATGCTTTTTCCAAGAAGTAGCTGCTTATTGAGCTTTATGAGAGGCAAACTAATTTGGAGCTTTCAGATATAACAATACTTACTCCTGGTAGATATGTCTTGCAGTGATGAAAAATATCTCCAATTTCAAGTAGATGGAAATCTCCAGTACAAATGTGCCACATGCCGTGGAGAGTGCTACCAGGTTGTTACAAACTGATTGTTCTTCAGGAAGAGAGAGATCTTTTTTGCAATTAGTTGCTGACATGATTTTTTCCTACTTTTCAATTGTCAGGTTAAGGATCTTGAAGATGCCGTTCAAGAGCTTTGGAGGCGGAGAGATAAAGCTGACCGAGATCTAATTGCAAGCTTGAGGGCTAAAGCACGACTGCCAACGGAAGATGAAATATTTTCTATTTCCCCTTACTCGGATGATGAAGAAAATGGCCCTGTCTCATTAAAGAGTGAATTTGGGCGTTCCTTAAAGTTATCTCTCAAAGGGTCTGTTGACAAATCACCAAAGAAGACCAAGGAATATGGGAAACAATCTTCAAACAAAAAGAATGTTAAGAAAAAAGGACATCAGACACCTTTAATCAGCAAAAAGGAATCACATCAGAGTTTTGAAGGCCATGATGATGCCCAACCATTCGAATACAGCTTGGGTGATGACAAGAATGAGCAGCCCAATAGAAGTGATGGACGGGGTGTGTTTTCTTCTCCTGTTGCTGGAAGTTTGAGCCATACAGAAGGGATTTGTTCTATCAATCAGCCAGGAGTCTTGAAACACAAGTTTGTTGATGAAATTGCGGTGAATAATGAAGATAGAACATCCAGAGTGATACAAATAAAAAGCAATAAGCCTCATGGTTCGGATGTTGGAGAGGATACTGGAAAACAAGCAAGCAAATCCAAAACCATGAAGGGAACGAAGTTAGTTATTCATCTAGGTGCACGGAATAGAAATGTAACCAATTCTCCAAG
Source organism: Vitis rotundifolia (assembly GCA_030254885.1). Lineage (NCBI taxonomy): Eukaryota > Viridiplantae > Streptophyta > Magnoliopsida > Vitales > Vitaceae > Vitis > Vitis rotundifolia. The sequence goes on from CM058163.1 coordinate 20,946,739, forward strand.
GTCTGATGCTTCAAGCTGTCAAAGAGAACAGGATTTGACGACCTCCAATGGTAAGTTATCTGTGTAATATTTAAGTATTCTTTTCCTTTTTCCCATTCCTTAACAATGGTGATATTGATGAGTTTATGTAAATATGGTTTATCTCTAACTTTTTGGCTTTGTAATTTTTTTTAAGCTCTTGCCATGATAGGAATTTAGAGAGCGCCCCCCACCACCACCACCACCCCCACCCCCACCCCCCACCCCCACCCCCCTTCTCTTCTCTCTCTCGTCATTTTGGTGCTTGTTTATGTTGGAGCATTCCATACAATATCTTGGCATAAGCCTATATTGTCCATCAGATGGTGTTCTTACAGTTAGTTACTCCTCGTGCGTTGTTAACTGTTTTGTGACATTCTTTTTCCTCTTTGTTCTCTTCTATGGATAATCAGGCCTCATGAAAGACAAGTGTAAAAAGAAACAGAGAACTCTTGAGGAATTTAAATTTATACTCGCATTTTTCCCATATTGAAATCACTGTGCTTGTGCACTACACTACCTCACAGAATAAGATATTCGTATGAAATTTGATAAAACTGTGAATATATGCCACATATTTGGAATGTTCAATGTAGCTGTGTAAGAGGGAGTCTCATCATTTGTGAGGCACTCATTTGACAGTTATTTTACCTAAAATACCTTCCATTGTTTTTTTTATCAGTTACAAAAGATCACATATAAATCGGAATTAGATAGATATACATGTAATTTACTGATAGATCCTATTTTCAAGTTGAACATCTAGTCATCTATCGATTGGCATATGAGATGATTTAGACGTCCAGAGTGTGTTTTAAGCTGTTGAATTTAAAGTATATTGTTAATGCATACAACGAAGCTGTTTTCCTCGTATCGATTGAGCTTGGCCTCACATGATCTGCCATGCTAGGTTTTACTTCATAGTCGTGAGTCCATATTATCTGTAGAATTTTTTTTTGACTAATAATACCTCCTGCCTTTTATCACAAGGTAATGCTTTAGCCTGGTATAAAAATTAATCACATAAGCCTTTGATAAATGATCCTAATGTTCATATTTGCTGGTTGCTGTGCTTTGGTCTTCCAAGTTCAGTTGCTCTCATTTTTAATTCATTCCTGTTTTTCCTATTTCCTCTGTTTCTTCACAGGCAAACTGAATGTCCCCATTAACTTAGGGATTAGATTTTCAATTTTAGATTGTTCATTTGTTGGCTTCTCCAGCAGTCTTTTATATCCTTTTCTTTAATATATATATATGCTCTAGCAGTAAGTCACATATTCCATGTTTCTTGCCATCATGCTCTCCTTGGGATGACTTAGGTGGTTATTGTATACTAGCAGGCAGTGAAGATACGAGCCAGCAGAGGATGGGTGATAAACATGATCGCATTGCTAAATTTGGTGATAGTAAAGGTATTGACAATTGATTAACGTTCAATTAATTACTTGGCAGAAATTGGTTACTTTCACTTCTCATTCTTTGCTGTATGGCATTTATAAATATAAACTGTTTTCTAGCCTTTTGTTTTAAATGAAATTTCCCTACCAACTTTTATATTTTTAGAAACATTGTTTGATTTTTGCCCCCTCACCTTGCAGGAGATAAAATTGACTACTCAGGGCAAGCAAAAGGTTCAAAGCATGGAGGAAGAGAAGGCAATTTGATAAAGCTTGGAAAAGTTAGAACAGAACCTTCTGAAATGAACCCCAAATTTGGGAGAGGGAATAAGGATGATGGAGTTGAAGCCGTTCCCCCAGAGAATGCACGAGTTCTGTTGGGCAAACGAAGCATTGAAGGAAGCACAAATGTGCCTGGGGCTGTAACTGAAGTTTCAAGAGGTGAAAAGGTATTTTCAAGGAAGCATCCAGAAAGCAGGCTTAATATCTATGGTGAAGGCAATGATGATAACAGTAGCACACCGTCTGTTTCACATTCTCTGCCCAAAGATTCCAAACCCTTGCTAAAGCTTAAATTCAAGAATCCTTCTTTTGAAAATCAGAGTTCCTGGGGTCATCCTGGTGAGGATGAAAAGAGTGCTGTGAAGGGCCAAAGATCGAAAAGGAAGAGACCATCACCCTTTATGGAGAAAACATCATTTAAAGAAGATGAAGATGGCTCACAGTTCCATCAAGATGATTCAATGGATCAAATCATGGATGCTAATTGGATATTGAAAAAGCTGGGCAAAGATGCAATTGGAAAGAGAGTTGAAGTTCATCAGTCATCTGATAATTCCTGGTGAGTTTTTTCTTTGCAAAAATCATGATATAATAAAAAATATAGAACACCTAGGCCACTAAGAGAAGTGTGCCAACCATACATGGGATCAGCCATTTGCTGCAAGTCTTGCCTTGCCAAATTCTGGTTTGAAGCAGAAACATGATGCATATGAGTGTTATGGTTTTGTATGTATCTATTGTTAACTTGTTGAATCCTTTTAATATCTTTTCCTCCAGGCATAAGGGAATGGTAATCGACTTCATTGAGGGCACATCAACATTAATAGTTAAGTTCGATGATGGAAGAGCCAAGTCCCTGGAGCTTGGGAAACAAGCAATTCGCTTTATTTCACAAAAGCAAAAACGATCAAAAACATGAAGGCTGGACTCAATATGTACAGACCATTATTCCATCAGGAGACTAACTTAAATTCTACAGACGACGAGGCAGTTCTCTCCAGCTGGAGGCCCCAGTTAATCCAAGTTTCATTTTTGGTTTGCTTGAATTGCTGCCAATTCCTCATTGAAGCATCATAGCTTGTTGGGTCTGTTCAGTTGTATCAACAAGGCATCCTGTCCATACTTGAAAGGCAGGCAAAAACCCCCCTCTTTTTTTGTTGGTTTTGTTCTCTCCTTTCCTTATCATTGCCTCTCTGCAAATTTGGAACTCCATATTTAGGCATAAACTCTGGCTAAATAGGAATGAACAGGCTCATCACCCTCTCTCCCTGTAGGATGCCCCAAGGTTTTAGTTCATTTTGTTTGGGTACTGTATGCATAAAAACCCATTGTATTAGCATTTTATTTCAGCGTAAAAGAAGGTTGAATTCATCAAAGGCTCTGAATCTCCCACCCTAATCCCTCTTCTTTCATGGTTTGGTCTTTGTTTGGTTGCCCAGAAAGCCAAGAAGTTGCATTTTCCTTTTAAAGTTTCTTGGCAACTATTGCTTAACGAAAAGGAAACGTGTACCCACAACTTGCAAGAAAGAAACATTTAAAACGTTGTGTTTCTGTGTTGTTGTTGGTTGTTTGATTATACAGGAGGAGGAGGCAAGTCTAGTAAGAGCCAAAACCCAACACAGTCGTCTGAGTTCAAGTCATCTTGAATGGCAAGGAAATGGAGTCCTCCGCAGGCCTTCTTTGCTGCTTCCCAAGCCTCAGCTTCACTTGTGGTTACAGGGGTTTTCTTGTAGGTGGCGTAGATATACCGTGTTGAAATTCCAACAGATAGGATCAGGCAAGCCCGGGCCGTGTCTGCTTCAATGGAACAAACTTCCAGTCCGTTCATCCAAGCTGCAGGAGCACATAGGTGAAGTTTTTATTTTGACCCCCAAAGTGCAATCAATAATATCAAAATCCACAAAAACAAACTTGAAATGAGACAGCAAGCCCAGAAATCAGAACTACCCTGCAATACGCATGTTGAATACAAACTTAAAAATACGGAGATAAGCAATTGGAAGAAAGGGCAGTGGTTGGATGGACTTCCTTTAAGGGAGGAAAGCAATTGAACAAAAGTAGGGGTTTCTTCAAAGTCTGAGACTGATGGAATGTGATCATGGAACAAGAGAGCTATTAGGTACATGATAGATATGGATGGCCGTGTTAAGAATTCCAGACCAGACCAGTTGATCAATCTGCTGCAACACCCACCAAAGCAAGAGCCTTGGGCATTTTGTGTATGTTAGAAATGGTTGATTTCCTTGATGGGTTCCAGGGTCTAAGGCTGCCCTCTTCTGCAAACGCCTGTAAGATGCTGGAGGACATGTTTTTGAGCCCGTTTGGAAGTAATTTAAGAGGAGTTAAAAGCACTTCCTAATGCTTTGAAACGTTTTTTTACAAAAATTAGGTGTTTGATAAATTTTTGAAAATCACTTCTTAAAAATCTAGAGAATGACATAACGTGATTGCTAAACAATTATTTTGGTAGAGGATTGTCTTAAAAATCATTTTTTATTATATATACATTAGCAAAAACACTATTAAAGTTATTTTAAAAAAAATTTATATTCAAACACTAACTAATAATTCTCTTTCAAAGTGTTTCTAATAGAAGTGTTGCTAACAAAATTGCTACAGATAAAAGCGCTTTAATCAGAATCACTTCCAAAGAGGCTCTTCATGGTGTACAACAGGAAAAAGCAATGACGATGAACTACTACCAAACTGTAGGCTTTCATAATGTTGAGGAGGAACAAAAAAATAGTAAGGTTGAGTCATAAAATGCACCTATATATACTTAAAAACGATAATTTCCCTAATTGCCTATGGTTTAAGGTTTAGGATTCAACATTATAGGGTTTAGGGCAGTGTCTCAAAATAGTAACTCGAATCCAATGAAGATTGATAAATGGGTTTTTCACTATCTCTTTTGAAAATTAAGAGTATGTTTAGCAGTGCTTTTAGAAAATACTTTTAGCATACAAAATTTTTTTGAAGAAAAATCAGATGTTTGGAAAAAATTGAAAAATCACTTGTAGTGCCTCTTCAAAAGAAGATTCTCCCAAAAACACTTCTAGATAAAACACTTCCACTTAAAGCACTTTGAGTGCGTTTGGTTTTCAAATATTAGAAAGGCTAGAAACACTTCCTAAAATTATTATCAAACGTACTCTTCAAATAGTAACACTACTAAACACATTTTAAATCTAGTTGTCTTGAGGAAAACATAATTGAAGTTTCACTCAAACTTGTAGATAGTAAAAAACACAACATACATTTCAGGATAAAATTTGTAACTCATAAACTGTGCCTACATAGACTGCTTTTGTTTTTATTTTCAAAGAAAACGGGAATCCAGTTTGAACACATGTTTGGATAGTGTTTTTGTTTATTTTTATTTTTTGAAAAACCGAGTTCAGAAAAAGTGAAAACATAAAAATTTTCTTAAGAAATGTTTATTATTTTTTTACATTAATAAAACTCACAATCAAACAAGAATTTACAGATTCCATTTTGTAAAAACATTATTTGCTTTTCTTAATCAAACTTATTTTCAACAAAAGAAAAATAAGAAATAAAAACTGTTTCAGAAAATAAAAATAGAAAATGAAAATTGGAAAAGTTTTCCAAACCAAAAGCAACCTTAAATTTTTACTCTCAATTTTGAATGTTGGTTACACCAAACAGAATTTTGATTCACGTGAAAGAACAGATTGCTAAATTCTCCAGCAGTACAAGTGAAGTTATCATGAAATTTCAGATAAGGAATCATACCTGCTAATGGCTTAGCACGTGAAGATGCAACTGCTAGTCCTGGAATCAATGTATTGGCATCAACTTCAATCCCTAACAGATCCAAATCTAGACTTGCGCCAAAGACTAATCTTGTCTCTAAGGATGAGACCTCCTCCTGTACAGCTGGGGATAGGAAACAAGATCAATATATGCTAGAAGGGGATATTGCAGAAGGCATTTATAATGTTGGTTTTTTACTTAAATTTGCAGTAAAGGGTAGGTTTTGGGGTTAGGGACCCGAAATAGTAAAAGAAATGACTTGTCCCCTGTCTTGTGCATTGCTCATATGATTTTTGCATAGACAGGCTTGCCCAAAAAGTTTGTATATCAGTTAATATCATCAGAGGGAGAAGTTACTATCTATATACCTGAAAAAGGTAACTGAACAAAAGCCCATTTCTCCCCAAACAGATTCTCTGGAAGTTGCATTGGGAAAGGGTTGTCTAAAGTCAAAAGCGGCTTGGATCCTTGTTGAAAGCCAGGATGGCGTGTATATACAGTCTCATAGCGCTCTTCAAGCCATAGAATTAATGATAGGCACTGAACAAAGTATCAAGATGAACATAAGATAATAACACAAGGTACAGTGGTACCCAACTAGAAATCCAAAAAAAAATTCATTGTTATTATGTGCAAGAAACACCGGATAATCCCCTCTTGCCTACTAGGATACAAGATCATGTTACTTGTAAGTCATGTTTCTGGTCTTCACAATTTGAACCTTTGATGCACATAGAACACCCTTGTAGTGTTTGGCCGAGTATGATCAATCTTTGAAGATGTTTTTAATACCTAGTAAATCAGAACGTGCTACACTACATCAGAAAATCCCCTCCTTTTCTTGCTTGCTCTTGTCCTTCCTATTTTCCACACAACCAAACAACAGAAACTGATTTCTTTTTCTCTATCTTCTTAATTTCTCGCACCGATTCAAGATCAAAAAGAGCATTGTTGGAATTATGTTTCCCTTCATACATAATATAAACACAATTGATGGGTTTGGCACTGAATGATGTTGTCACTCCTCATCCAAATTCTTTACATAGAAATCACAGTTAAATAAAACTAGATTTCATCATAGAAAATATTGAAAAAAAAGAAAAAAAATGGAAAAAGAATCAAAAGAGGCTCACCCTTTTACTTGGAATAGGCTTTATCCCGAGCTCTTTACATGCTTTTGTCACAATTGTCAGCATCTGTGACCTACAAACCAGTAAATAAACAAATCACCTCAGAGACAATAACACAAACACCCAGAAGACACCAAAATTACCATCAAAATTCACCTGAAAAATCGAATTTTCTCGGGTAAGGGAACATCCAATTCGTCACTAATCGACTCAATAGCATTCTTCAACGTAACACTATTGATCACATTGTTGGGAAAATACTTCGTATACTGCAGAGAAAGCGAGCTATCGCATACAACAAGTTCCCAAATCTTCTTCCCCCTAATATCAAGAATTGGCCTAGAGCAAAAATCCAACTCCCACTCTGAAATGCTCTCGGGATCCGTCTCCCGGTCAAGATAGTTCATTTCTGCAGTTGGGTCATCCTCCTCATCATCAACCTCCGCCTCTTTTGGCACCGAGACTGAGCTTTCCGACACCGAACTATGGCGAAAATGGAGCAATTTGGGGTGGGTTTTCGCGGGGTTTGTGGGGAATTTGAGCTGGGTTTTGGTGGGGTTTGTGAGAGAGTTGAATCTGTAGATGGGCTTGTGAGATTGGAGTGTTGGGGTTGTGATTTTTGTAGGGTTTAAGCTGAGACCAGCCATGGATGGTTCAGCACAAGTTTTGTGTAACTGATAAGAGTGATAAATATGGAAAGTTTTGGTAGTTATTTCTCCGCCACAAATTTCAGTTGGTAGTAATGGGCCGGACTTTTGGGTTGGGCTTGTCAGGCCCATCAATCGTATGTGTTTGTGCTCTTCGGAGGCTAGGGTGCATTTGGTTGGAAGAATAAAGTATGAGAATGAGAATGAGAAATTATTATATTTTAAATTATTTATTAAAAATTATAATAAAAAATTAAAAAAAATTATCATCAAAATTGAAATATATTTTTATAGGGATTTTGATTCTTTTCTATTATAATTTATCTTTAGGAAAATGATAAATGCATTCATCTAAACTCTCTTTAAATCCACCTTATTTACACATCCACTTAAAAAAAATTCTCAAAATACCATTTTCATTATTCTCTCTCTAAACCCAATATTTTCCTCTTATAATTAGGAAGAAGGTAGATATTATTTAAAAGTGATAAATGGTGAAAAACTGTAATTTCAATTGAGAAAAAAAAAAATAGAATTTGTTATGTCCAATCTTAAAAGATCGGACATAGCTAAGATGTCTAATTCTTCAATGTAAGACACTTAGCTAACCTTCTAGCGTTGGACATTTCTACCATATTTGACTTTAAGGGTGTTCAAATGTATACAATATCATAAAACTCCAAACAATATTCATGACTCCTTCTCTTAACCAAAAAATACGAAAAAAAAAAAGGTATAAAAATAATTTTTTGTGGACTTGCAACATCATTTGATATAATTATTTGATTATCCATGAGTAAGAAACACTACTCTTTTATTAAATTTGATTAGGGTAATGGAGAAATTAGAAGGGAGAGAATGGAAGAAGAATGATAGGAAAATTTTGTGCTTAGGGGTACTTTAGGGATTTCATCAAGGGAGATTTATGTCTTAAAAAAATTCATTAAGAAGATGGATGCAAAGAGAGTTTAGTAAGTACATTTATAAACCCCCTTATTTTTATTCCCATTTTTAATTTTATTTTTATTTACCAAATATACCATTCAAATATTGAAGTGTTTTAAGTCTCAACTTTGAGTATATAGAAATTTATTAAATTCAAAATTTTTTTTGAAACAGAATTTTCAAGAAAATGTATTGAAAAATGTGTCTAAAAGTTATATTATATATTTAATTAAAAATTTTAGAAAATATATTATGTTAAATAAAAATATTTTTTTTTTCAATTAAAAATTTTGATTAAATAAAAATCCACTCAAGACACTTGGGGAAAAAAGATTATTCAATTTTAAAAAATATAAATAAATCATATTGAAAATTTTGAGACTAAATTTTAAAAATTTTATATTTAAAAAAATTATATTTAATCATGAAATAGTGTATCTTCCCTCCATTTTTTTAGGGAAAAAAACAATTTATTATTATTATTATTTTAAGTTTTCAAATAAATTTTTTATTATTAAGAATAATTTTTGAACTAATTATTTTTTAAAAGTAATAAATAAAAATAAAAATATAGATTTAAATATATAATTTAAATAAAATAATTGTCTCCTTGCAGAACCTCACCCAGAAGCTGGTGGAGGCGAAGGCGGCAAGGAACACCCTTTTCCGTGTAAACCCTAATCACCATTCTCTGAATTTCTTTTTACTCTTTCCATATGTTTGGTTTCCTAGAAAACGCAGGAAAGTAAAAGAGGCGTCGAGAAAGTTTTTGCTCCTATTTATTTATCTCTATTTGCTTTTGCTTACTCTTAAGAAAAGAAAAGCAAAAAGGAAAGTGGATTCAGCTGAGCCTGTTGGTTGCATTTTCTCAGCAACCAGACAGGAGATTTGTTTTTATTGGTACTTCAACCTTTTGAATTGATATTCTTAAGATTGGTTGGTTTTGTTTCGTGTTTTCTTTTTGGGTTTCTGTGCGTGTTGGGATTGAATTTTTCACATACTGTGATTCGACTGGCGTTTTTCCTGCAAATTTGGGTTTGTTTGTTTTTGTCCAAACTGTTTGGGTAATTATTCTCGGACTATGTTTACTTTCTCTCCGTTTCTAGCACTGGAAATATTTTCCCCAGAGAAGAACAAAACTAAATTTGTTAGTTGTCAGTGCTTCAACCTTTTGAAGCGATGCTCTTAGCATTGGTTCATTTCATTTCATGTTCTCTTTTGGATTTGAGTGCGTGGTAAGATTAAAGCTCCTGCATTTTGTGATTGGACTGGTGATTTTCCCTGGTTGGGCTGTGTTTGCTTTGATCCAAACTGTTTGGGAAAAAGTCTTTCCAGAAAAGATTTATTTTCTATTTCTTGCTATGGAAATATTTCATCAGAAAAGAAAGCAAGGGAAAAAGAGACAAGAAGAGAATATTATCAACTATAGATGCGCAAAAGTTGTAGAACTTAAATTACATTTGGAACAAGTTCTTGCTTTTTATCACGTTGGTTTAGGATCAAATTGGTTAAATAGTTAATGAATCAAGCCCTTTTTCTTAAGTTTTATTAAACACCTTTTTGAAACAAAGGAGTCTTCCTGTTTCATCTATCTTGGATGAATATTTTGTTGTATTTTGGGTTAAGATGCAACTTAAGTTAGCCTAGCCTACTCTAATCCATTTGTTAACCTGCCCATAGATTAGCCCCACCCTGCCCTCAGATTTGAGTTGCTTAATACATGCTCGGGTTAGGTTGGGTTAATTGGGTTTCCAGGTTAGCATAAGATAATTATATTTATCATATCACTTCTGTGCTTTTTCATAAAAATAACTACCATTTCTAGTGATGTCCCTTAGAGGTTGCTTTAGGGAATAATGCCCAAGGAAGTAGAATTGAAACAATATGTTTCAATTCATAGCCATGTATAAATTGGGAAGAATAAAATCTTCATAGCAAGAGCAAATTAGCATATTGGAAATAACTATAATAAGATAAATAGTTATTAGTTCGAACTAATTAGAGTTAGATTTCTTATATTAACTACACTTGTTACAATCAGTAAACATTATATTTAGAATTTAAAAATTAGTATTATTTGTTAGACAATGATCGCAATGTAATCACACCGCTTACCTCCAACATTTGATCATTGACTCTCTGTCTGAAAGTATCAGTCAATTCCTGCATTTGGATTGGATGTGTCTTTAGAGACCTGGTATTTATTCATTTCATATGAAAATTTTTTGTCAAAATATTTTTCCATCAAACCAAATGGAGTCTTTCTTTTATATTTAATTTTTATTCTTTTGTTAATAGAAGTGATCAAACAGAAGACCAACTTGTTTAAATACAACAGAGTTACGGGGCAATTATGCTGCAATTACTGAAGGATAAAGTACTGAATTGTTATCATTTCATGTTTTTTGTATATTGAGGGTAGTTACATGTGTGATGGGCTGCTCAATTATTTATTTCTTACTTGATGTTCCAGCACCAAAGTTTTAGTGATGTTCTTTTGATAGGACAAAATCTAGTGAAGTTCTCTTGATAGGACAAAATCTTAGTAAATTAATGGGAGTTTTCATGATTTTTAAAATAATGCCCCAATTGCTATATGGGGTAGGAACTTTATATTTGGGCCAAACATTGGTCAACTTAGAAGAGGAAGTATGATCTCAGGATCATCCAATAAGGTCAAAGAGTCTTTCTTGGTAGCTTTCATAGAGTGTGTATGGTGGTTAGTATGAAAATAATTGGACACACTGCAGTTGACCTATTTACTAATATTTGTAATGCTATTATTGGATTAAATGAACAAGGCTCATTAAAAAAGAAAGTGTTTTAATATGTAAGGGTCTAATTTTTTTCCATGTTTTTCTAGTGCTTCGTACCATTTTTTTTCCAATCAATACCAGCATCTGAATTCTGAATTGATACCTCTGTATTTTCAGAATCTTGATATAATGGTGAACTTTCGCCATTTTATTCTTGCTTGTAGACATCAAGGCAATTACCTTGTTTGTCTATGTTCTCATGTATATTGTAGTTTCATTTAATGGATAGGTACCTAAGAGAGCAGGCTATGATCTGATTTCAAGGATGATGAAGTCTGCTGGATATACTTTGATTGCTTCCTTTAATCCTATTCATTCTATTATCCTAAAAAACCATCGCAGATTGTCATTAAATATATTAAACGGGAATTCAGCTCAATCAAAGAACTCAACTGCCTATATTCGGAAGCATCAACTACATACAAAAGTTGTGATGGTTGCCGGGCAGTATCTTCCTCCTTGGTTCAGGTTGGTTGTTTAAGATGCCAATTTACATTGCTCAATAAATAATTTTAAATGATTCTGTGGACCTGAATTGTGTTTTCTTGATCGTCAGTGTTGCTCCAATGATGGATTGGACAAATAATCATTATAGGACTCTTGCCCGGCTGATATCTAAACATGCATGGCTCTACACAGAGATGATTGCTGCAGAAACAATTGTTTATCAGGAAAAGAATTTGGTAAGTTACTAAATGATTTTTATTTGGTTGGATCCATAAAGAACATGAATCTGGTTGACAACTTAAGTATTTAAAGATAAAAAAATCAAAGAATGAATGTAGAAAGTAGGATGCATTTTTTACATTTCTCAAGTTCAAGAAAATTTTTAAGCATTTAAGAACCAAAAAAATTGTAATTTTAATGTTTTAATAAATCATTTTATTCCATTTCCTTATGAAATGCAGGAATTATTGAATCCCTTGCTGTAATAAATGCTAAAATCCTACATTCTCAATAGAATAAAATTCTACAAATTTAAGCAATAGTGATTTTGTTCGTCCTAATATGTGGTAGGAGAAGGGGTTTTATTTATTCTTTTTTGGTGATAGGCAAACAAGAATATAAAAGTGGTAGGACAAGTTTGAACCTGTAATACAATATTATGGGGGAGACTAGAGGAGCATATATACTATAGAGATCAATTTGAAAATCAACAATATATTGAGAAATTTGGAGAAAAGAAAATATCTCCCATAAATTCTATTGTTTTTGAAATCTGTTGGTTTTAAGGAAGAAAATTTTGATATTGATACATGCACAACATGAGACCAAATGAAATTGAGGAGGAGATTTCAATCTACCATAATACAATTAAATATGGGTTGGCTTAATGGCCTTTTTGTCTTGTGTTGGTGGGTCATGAATTGGTTGCTCTTATGATATCAAGTGGTTTTGTTGTATGTTATTTACAAATGACATGGTATTGGAAAATAACTACTGCTCTCACAAGCAAAAATTTGGGTGAGGCCTTTTTACTCTGTTGAGATGAGATCCAACCTAACTATATTTAGGAGTTATGGCAAGCTTTTCCTTTTGATTCCAGCCTGTGAGTCACCTTTAACTGCAGCCAATCCATTCTTATTCCTTCCATAAACCTCATTCTATCTTCCCCACCACAAGCCATTAAAATGAACCCCTAGCCCTATGTTGTTTGATTGTAGGTAGCATTATTCATTACCTTAAGGATTGTCTGGCATGACTAAGGCATATGTAAAGAGGTGGCTGAGTAGAATGTTGCGCATAACTCATATAGCCAAGGAGATGAAGTGAACACAAGGTTTTTTTGTTGCTTTGTGATCATTCAATCCCAATTAGTGAAATGGAAAATTTAAACGGAACTGCAGGAAAACTGCCTCTCCTCTGTGGAGTTAATGTTGTGGAAGCAGGAAGTGATAATAATGTACTTGAGATTGTTTGTTTTGAAAGAATGTAATGGGAGGATTTTGACGGTTCTGAAATCTGGAAGACCTTTTCTAAGTATGCATTTGCTTCTTCTAGGGCTCTTTTGGAGATGTGAGTGTATTCTGTTTAGATTTTACCAGTAGATTGTGGAGGGACTAGGCCGATTGTGAGTCTATTGCTTTTCCTTTTTCCTTTCCCGTGGTGTGCCTTGTGTACTCTCTCTGCATATGATGTGTGCCCCCTCTTTGGACAGGCACCTATTTCATAATTTGTCTATCACCAAAAGGAAATGGAGAATGGCATGCCTTGAAGAGATTTGAATATAAAACCTGAAATTGGTGAATTGGACATTCCTTTTGATGAGCCTTATATTTGATTAGAAAGGTTGATTCAGGTGTTTCGGCATTCAACATTTTTTCAACGTCATGGCCAAACCAGAGAGTATTCTGATTTACTGTTGATTGTACCTTCTTGAGGGATGTAGGAGGTTAGAGTAAAGCTAATTAGAAGTGGAAATATGGGTTTCAGATAATCAACCTTTAACTTAATAATTGGAGTTGAGAGTCTGGAACAGTAGAGCAGAAATTGTGCTGCTGCCCCAAGTATTCAGTAAGATAATTTGGCTGATGAACCTTTTCTTTTTTGATAATTAATGTGGCTGGTGAACATCGCGATTCTTTCATTTTTCTTTTAAAATAACGACTTCATTACAGTCACTGGTCTCTGCCTTTGGCCAGTAATAATTTCCCCCCTTCTTTTTTGTTTGAATTTTTATTTGTATTCTTAGTAAGTTTCAATTGAAGGACAGGGTTTATTTTATTCTGCCATCATATTAACAGCTGATAAAGTGTCACTTTGTTAAACATGGTTGTCTCATCCAATCACTGTCCACATTGTTTTAATTTTTTCCTATATCTCAGTTATGTCTTTCACTCATTTAAACATTATTATTCCACATTTATATTTGTTTGGATGTGTTATTGTTTACATCTTTCTCTACAGCAGATCTGAAAGACTGAGTTTATAAGAGTAAAATTTGCATAGTATCTGTCACATTAAAGTCATCACTATGCTTAGAGTAGTTTGTTTTGTTAAAAAGGTACTAGGCTCTTGTTGAAGTGTCTCTGATTATTTCCCAGGGCTGCATACTGCATATATTTAGGGCATACACATAATACCATTGAGTGCTATATCGTTGCTATTTGTAATAACTTTCCAGCTTTTAAACTGATATGCTTAGTTGCATTTGCAAATTCTAATAGGTTTTAAGCATGTTTCAGCTCTTCATGAATATGTCAGTTAGTCCATGATACAAATTTGGCTACTTACTAGGAGGTGATTTTCGCATGTAGGATCTGGTGTTATGATATTTGCAATTATCTCTGAATGAACCTACATATTTATTCGGTCAGATGTATGATTCTTTTTTAGAATCTGAGAACCAAGTTTTGGTTTTGTATCTAGAAATCAATGCCTTTGTTCAATCTAATGGTGTTTGTGTTTTGTTTTCTTTTCCTGTTATTAAGGATTATTCTCTCATTTACGAGATTTGGTGCATCTGATGGTATTTGAAAACCACTGATCTTATGTTATTTTGTTGGGATTGCTCAGGACAGATTCTTGGAATTTTCTCCAGACCAACATCCTATTGTCCTTCAAATTGGTGGGAACAATTTGGATAACATAGCCAAAGCCACTGAACTTGCTAATGCTTATTGCTACGATGAGATAAATCTTAAGTTCGTAAAATTTTTTTCTACCATCTCCTGGTTTTCTTTATCATTTTTTTTTTCAAAGAACTGACCTTATATTCTATCTATCAGTTGTGGATGCCCTAGTCCGAAGGTAGCCGGACATGGGTGCTTTGGTGTGCGTCTTATGCTTGATCCAAAGGTTTGAAATTTGTGCTTACTAAATTGTTAACTGCAACTAGTCTTGCTAGTGTTTTCATTGTCAATGTGCTCTGATATAGACATACGGTGTTTATAAGGGAAGTTTGTTGCCGAGGCCATGTCAGTAATTGCTGCCAACTCAGATGTTCCTGTCAGTGTTAAATGCCGAATTGGTGTTGATGATCATGATTCTTATAATGAGCTCTGTAAGGTCCTTCTGTTAACATTCTTATTAAATTTAAGTTAAGAGCAATGGATTCTGTTTACAACTTTACTTAAGAGGTTGATATTTAATGCTTGAGAAAATTTATATAAAAAGCTTCTGGTGGTAAATTAGCAGGGATCAAGGTTTGTTTGTTTGTTTGGTTTTTTTTTTATTTTCTAATTATTATTCTTTTGTTTCTCTAACCTTTGCTTTGGTTCATCATGTATCTGTTTTGCACCTCCTGATAAATTTTAGGGTCACACTGGTTGATACCATGAAATGGAATTCTTACAAGAAAAAAGAAAAAGGGAGAGGGAGGCATCACCACAATTGTAGTAAAAAATTGAAGTGACATAATGTCATGAAAACTATGAATGATGTGAAATGGCATAAAATAGTTAGTTAACCTATAAGTAAAAAAATTACTTTTTGTTCTGATAAGCATGAATATTCAGGTTCTGGTTTGAGTGCAGCTTCCTTAAGCAAAAATGTCAAAACTTGGCTGCCTAATCTACCCTCTTGGACCCAAGAAAATGGACCTGCACATGAAATGACATTTAAAAGAAAATTATTCTTACTGTTACTTATATAAACTGGAAGAAATATATCTAAAAAGGTGAAGAATGTTTGGATTGCAGATCTGATATCCTTCTTAAGAAAGAGAATGCACTAGGGTGTTGGAACCAGTGTTTGAAAAAGGGAAAGTGTAAGTGAAGTATTAGAAGTTTTGGGTGCTTAGAAGCTTATGTCCTCATGATACCACATTTTCTAAATAAAAAATGATTTAAATGGAGAAAAAAATAAAGATATATTTATTTATTTATTTATTTTATATGATGAGCCATACACAAGTACATGACCATACATTAATGATCCAAACCATTGCATGAGGATAAAAGAATAAAAAATATTGAGAATACCAATGAACTTTCATTTAATTTCATAGTTCCAAGACCAACCATTGTATAGTGGAGGAGTATAGTTTGTCTTTGATCAAGTTTTGTTTTTTTGGGAAGGACATCTCATCGTTCTTATGAACTTTATAATTATCAATATATATTTCATTTTTGATAAAAAAGAAAAATCCACTGGGAAAAATATTTTCTGGTGATTTCATTTCCGATATCTAGTTAGAAACAAATTGATGAATGTTGAAACTAGAGAGGAAAGCTTAAGACTATATAAATAAGCTATATAAAGGAAGTATCAAGTAGAAGAAAGCATGGAGGTCTACTCCATTGTGCTCATTTTGGACTATTTTGGAAGGAGAGAAATTGTTGAACATGTGGAACAAATAGATCAAACACCCAAAACTTCTTTTATGTGTGCTTTTTGGATTGGGTTAGAATGCATATGGATGAGGTGTCAAT
This sequence comes from Vitis rotundifolia, assembly GCA_030254885.1. NCBI lineage: Eukaryota > Viridiplantae > Streptophyta > Magnoliopsida > Vitales > Vitaceae > Vitis > Vitis rotundifolia. Next base: position 20,963,123 of record CM058163.1, read on the forward strand.
GTTTATATTAGACTTAGTTTTTTTTTTTTTTTTTTTTTTTTTTTTTTTGATAAGTAAAGAAAGTATATTAATCAAAAAGAGGGAACACCGAAAAACTGGTGCCCTCCACGTATACAGGGAGTATACACACCATCTTCCTTAACTAGGAGCCCAACCAATCTAGAAAACTTACAATAGAAGACGGATTTGCTCCTAAGGAAGCCCTTACCCAACACCAAAGACTACGTACAAAAGAATATTTCAACCTTTGCAGCGATAGCTCTACATTGCCAAAAGCTAGACTATTCCTCTCCTTCCAAACTGACCAAAAAATACATAAGGGAGCCATTTGCCAAGCCCTCTTGCGCCTTTTCCCCACAAACCCTCCATTCCAACCAATAAGGGTCTCCTTCACTGAACACGGAAGAATCCACGCCACCCCGAAGAGGGAAAAAAGGAGGTTCCACAATACCCGCGTCTAAACACAATGTAGAAGGAGGTGATCCACCGTTTCAGCTTCAGAGAGGCAAAGGAAGCACCTGTTTGCCAAGGAGTACCCTCTCCTTTGGAGTTGCTCCAAAGTTAATACTTTACCCCAGGAAGCCTCCCAAGCAAAGAAAGCTACCTTAGGAGGAACTCTTACCCTCCAAATACTTTTGCTAGGGAACGAAGAAGAACCCCCCCGCTCCAAAATGGAATAGAGAGACTTAACCGAGAAAGCACCATTTTTTGAAGCTGTCCAGATCACTTTATCTTCCTCATCCCTTTGAACCCGACAAGCATGGATCTTCTGTAACAGATGCTCCACCAATTCAATCTCCCAATCATTAAACGCCCTTGTGAAAAGAGGGGTCCAGCCATCCCCATTCCTAACAGGGTTCCAAACCTCCGAAACCCAAGCATTCTTGGTCAAGGAAATTGAGAAGAGAGAAGGGAAGGACTCACTAAGAGGTCCATCTTCACACCACTTATCCTTCCAGAATTTCACTCTTTTCCCATTACCCACTTGGTAGTCTAACTTGCCATCCAGAAGCCGCCCTTTCTTTCTTATTGCTTTCCAAAGCCCAACACCGTTTCTCCCAATTGCATCCCGGGTGCGCCACCCTCCCTCCTCTTCGCCATATTTAAGCATAATTACTCGCCTCCACAGCACCTCTCTCTTATTAGCAAACCTCCAATTCCACTTGCACAGGAGGGCACTATTCATCAATGCTAAGTTTCTCACACCTAACCCGCCTTTGTATTTACCCAAGCACACCACGTTCCATCTTACAAGATGAGGCTTTTGGATGAGGTCTCCCCCACCCCACAGGAAATCCCTTTGGATCTTCTCCAGTCTCAATCTCACTTTTCTTGGCAAGTGGAAAAGAGACATAAAGTAAATAGGCATGCTTGAGAGGGTGCTTCTGATTAGGGTGAGTCTCCCCCCTTTAGATATATACTGCCTTTTCCACATAGCAAGTCTTCTGCGAAATCTCTCTTCCACCCCATCCCACACCGCCAAGGAGTTGAAAGGTGCCCCTAGAGGCAACCCCAAATAGCAAGAAGGGAGCCTACCCACTTTACAACCCAACTCCATAGCCAGTCCCTCTATATCATGAACCCTTCCCACCGAGATCAGGTCACTCTTCTCTAAGTTGATCTTCAACCCTGAACACGCTTCAAACCACATGAGAAGCCAGCTTAGATAGGTCATCTGATCTGCAGACTCCTCACAAAAAACCAGCGTGTCGTCCGCAAATAACAGATGAGAGATTTGCAACCCCAATCCACTCCTACCTCCCACCTTCCATCCCGATAAGAAGCCCCCACTAATAGCCCTTCCCACCATACAACTGAACACTTCCATGGCTATCACAAACAAGTAAGGAGAGAGCGGATCTCCCTGTCTCAACCTCCTCGAGCTTTGAAAAAAGCCAGTAGGCGAGCCATTGATTAGAACAGAGAATTTAACAGTGGAGATACACCACTCAATCTACTTCAGCCATCTCTCCCTAAAACCCATCTTTTTCAGAACTGCCAACAAAAATTTCCAACAAACATGATCATAGGTCTTCTCTATATCCAACTTACATAGCACTCCCCCCTCTTCATCTTTCAACCTTGAATCCACAACCTCATTTGCAATCAATACTGCATCCAGAATCTGTCTTCCCTCCACAAAAGCATTTTGAGACTCCGAAATCACTTTCCCCATCACCTTTTTAATTCTATTTGCCAAAACCTTGGCCAACAACTTGTAGAGGCTGCCTACAAGGCTGATTGGTCTGAAATCCTTTAGATCTTCTGCACCCCCCTTCTTTGGAACTAAGACCAAGAACGTAGCATTCAACGATTTGACAAATCTTCCCCTCTCATGGAATTCCATGAAGAATCCCATCATCTCCATCTTCACTACGTCCCAGCAGAACATCCAAAAGGCCATGGTAAAGCCGTCCGGGCCGGGGGCTTTATCCTTGCCCAGATTTGACAGTGCTGCATACACCTCTCCTTCCAAAAAAGGAGTCTCTAGCCCCTCCGCCTCGTAGCTAGCTAACCTCCTGAGAGACAGCCCCTCAACACTAGGCCTCCACCCCCCTTCTTCAGTATACAGAGCCTTAAACGCCCCCACCACACTACTTTTCAATTCATTCTCCTCTGTGTGCCAACATCCATTCACTTTCAACTTGGACGGCCAATTCCTTCTGAAGTGGAAATTCGCCATCCTGTGAAAGAATCTGGTGTTGTTGTCCCCCTCCTTCAACCACAACTCTCTAGACTTTTGCCTCCAAGAAATTTCTTCCCTCAACACCCAAGACTTGTAGGCCTCCTGGGCCTCCTTCCTTGCTTCACAGTCCTCCAAACTCAGGGGAGAATGTTTCTCCACTTCATCCCAGTGTTCCACCTGTCCTAGAGCTTCCCTCTTCTTGGACTCAATTAAACCAAAAACTTCTTTGTTCCAGCTCTTTAAGATATCTTTCAGGGCTCTTAATTTTGCATCCAACACAAAGCTGAAAGACCCAGTGAAAGATAAACTCCCCCACCACCTCTTCATCTGATCCATGAACCCCTTCTCTTCCAGCCACATGTTCTCAAATCTGAACGGTGAAGGGTCCCTCTTCAAACCTCCCCCTTCTAATAGGATGGGAAAATGGTCAGAGACTGGTCTGACAAGGACCCCTTGCACTGCCCCATTAAACAATCTATCCCAGTCATCTGTCACTAAGAGTCTATTCAGTCTAGACTGCGACTGATTATTTAACCCCCCTCGCCAAGTAAACGGACCCCCCTGTAAAGGGTAGTCCCTTAGCTCCAGATCCTCCACCACCTCTGTAAACCTCCTCATTGAAGCAGAGAGGCTTCTCCCCCTGCTACGCTCTTCTGGGTATCTGATCGCATTGAAATCACCTCCCACACACCAGGGGTCACTCCATAAACCTTTTATAGACCCGAGCTCCTCCCAGAAAACCTCTCTATCGCTACTGTTCACGGGTCCATAAACTCCAATAAACACCCACCTCAGCCCATCCTCACAGTTCTTAAATCGACATGAGACTGTAAACATCCCGTCTTCCACCTCCAACAATTGAATCAGTCTATTGTCCCAAAACACCAGGACACCCCCAGCTGCCCCCCTAGAATTGATTGCCCTCCATTCTAAAAATCTTCCCACCCCAAGGCTTCGGACTATTCCCATACTCATTTCCTTAATTTTCGTTTCCTGCAGGCACACCACATCCGCTTTGTTGGATTTTATAACCGACTTAATGACTTGTCTCTTTTCCTTATCGTTTGCCCCTCTTACATTCCAAGACAATATCCTTATCTTCATTTGCATCCTGAACCAGAAGCCCCTCCATCCGAGCCCACTTTGGTGGACACTTTAGCCTTCTTGTAGCTTACTGTCCACTCTAATTTCTTTAATTCCCTACTGGATTTAGACACCGAAGTCTTGGATTTTCTATACTCCCCGTCCTTGCTCTTATATTCAATTCTCCCCTTCATTCTCCTCAAAAGGAACACAATTTCCTCCTCAAATCCTTCTGTCGGCATGCCCAGACAACGGTTGAATTTCGCAAGGCAACTGGAGCTCCATCCTTCCTCTTCCTCCCCCTCTTTCATTTGATGGGTTATCCTCTCCGCTGAAGGATTCTCCACGCCCAAATCGTAAGGGACTAACGCTAGCTCGGATCCACTCGCTCCACCATTTACTGTCCGCGGGGGGGATATCCAACCTTCACGGGCCGACAAAGCTTCCGAAACCTCGTCTCGCAGTGGCGCCACACTCCAATCTCCTTCCGCTGCCCCATACGACTCACTGGGAGTCCCTTCCTTCCCCAACACAGTGATGGGCCCCAAGAAAGGAGTAGAAGGAAAAGAAGTCCCAAGCCCCCAGGGAAGGAGAGAGAGATTATGAAGAGAGGGGTACCTGGAAGCTTCAACCAGAAGCGCGTCATCAGTTAGCTTTAGACGGCCACGATCCGAACCCACAGCGTCGAAAATTCCCACTGCCATGAGCTCCTCCTCCCACCTCTCGTAATCCCGACCCTTCTCCGCAGGAGCCCTAGAATGAACAGGCTCCCTTAAAAGATCTGGATGGGCCTCGGGACCCAGAGGCCCAAAGGGAGCTTTTAACTCCTTTTCCCCACCCGTGCCCTTTGGATTAAGGGAGGGATGGCCCTCAGCCCAGCCCAAACCTCCCTTAAATACCGGCCCAATCTCCTTTTGCACACACTTGGGCCCAACAGTGTGGATAAGGGAGGGATGGCCCTCGGCCCAGCCCAGACCCCCTTTTAAAACTAGCTCATTATCCTCTTTTAAAGCACCCCAGGCAGCAGACTTGGGCCCAGGCCCACACACCGACCAGTCCTCTGCTGGAGCAGCAGCCGTCCTACCACAATCGCTGTCAACCTGTCTTTGCCCACTGTCGCACGCCAACTGCACCGCTGAACCTCTGTTTTGAAATTCAAATGGGTGCTCCCGTACTTTTGCTCCCGCGCGTGTAACTCCCTCACCTTCATCCCTGACCTTGCGCCCCTTCTCCAACTGCAACCAGGGACTCGTCTCAGCCTTCAACACCCTCGGTGAAGCTTCCCACCACAGACTGAGCTCCGAGCAACAATTTCCAGCCTCCACCTGCACCGACCCTGGCCAATTCTTCCCCGAGACTTTAACTAAAATCCGAGCCCACTACAACTGAGAGAAGAAAGCAGTCTCCTCGTCCACAGCTACAAACCCCCCACAACACTCTCCGATTCTCTTAAAGACTTCTCTACTCCAAAGGTGAAGAGGAAGTCCTACAACCCTCACCCAAATTTCCTTAGAATGGCTCTCAGTCCTAGTACACCCCACTTCCGGCCCCCACCTTTGCAATTGAAAATCTCTATTCTTGAACCTTCTGCTCCCTCTTAAAAACACCCTATCAGCTTCCCATTTGTTTTGAAATTCGAATAGCACAAGGGCCCCACCCAACCTGGATATTCTTAACTCCCCCTTAAGCAACCAACTTTCCAACGCCCACCTCCACAAGGAATGTAATAGGGGAATGGACTCAGAACTGCCCCCAAAACATCCCACCAGACAACGTTCAAGCTGCTCCTCTCTGCACAGCAGATTCCGGTTCCCTAGGAGCACCCTTAAAGGGTTCCCTGAAGCTCCTATTTTCCTTTTTGCTACCTCTACAAAAGAACCTGGCTCATTCTCCAATCCTTTGACACTGCTCCCCACCTGCACAGCAGTAGGAGCAAACTGAAAGCTATTCCGCATAGCTGGAGTGGAGATCCCAAGAGCCCTTAGCTTCTTGGCCAACAGAAACCAGCCCCCTATTAAACCCTTTCCTTCGGGGAAAACTAGACAGAACTTCTTAGCCTCCTCATCTCTAACTGAGCAAAGTAAGAACCTACCAGCCCCATTAGAACGGCATTCCAACCTGAACTTTCTTCCTCCTTCTTCCCAAACTTTTAGACGCCTAGAGTTTGATTCGCCTCTGCACCATGCTTCCACACCTTCCAGCAATAGACTTAAGCTCTTTGCGCCAAATCTTATCCAAGAGGAGAATCCTTTGCTTCTTTCCATAATAGTTCCTCTCACCTTACCTCTACCCACTTCAATGGTGATTTCGAAAGTCTTAGACTCTACAGCAAACCAACACTTACCGCCTTTAGGCGCTCCCCTTGGCTCCTCTTCCTCCTCCGGTAGGGAGTTGTCTTTTCTTTCTCTTTTTTTGTTCTTTGCCAAGCCGTTTGTATATGTGTACATCAGTGCGCCCTTTTGCTAGGCTCTGTTAATATATGTTTTTTGTTTGCCTATAAAAAACAAATGAAATTATCAACTAAAAATATAAAGAACTAAAAGAGGTGGAATAATGTAGTCTTTGAAATTTTAATTTCATGTGTAGAACCTGTATATCATAATGCATAACTCTTCTGATGGAGCTGAGCCCAAGTTTAAGTTTTGAGGAGTCCCTTTTAGCATCTTCTCCTGATATAACCTTGAAGGAGAGGCTTCAAATGCCTTCTAAAGCAGATAGGAACAAGTGGATTTCAATAATTTTAAAAGGGAAGTTACCTCCTCAACCTTGGACCCTTGGAGTATAGGAGGATCAATTATCTTAATTCAAAACAGGCAAGCATTGTTTCAGAGTGTGCATGCTGAACTATGTTACACCCCTTTTGAAGGAAGACAAGGAAAAGGAAAAAATAGAAAGAGAACTCAAAAAAAAGGACCATATAGCATGTACATGTGTTAGCTGGGTTATATATATATATATATTTTATCATGTCTTCTGAAAAAAAAAAAGAACATTTTTATTGTCCTTTTGAAATGATGAATATTATCATGTTATGGTGCATGGCCCCTCTCTAGTTGGGTTCCATGCTTTTGTGCTAGCTAAGTCAAAGACCTATCAAGGACAGCTTTGTTGTTAAAAATATTAAGGGAAAGGATTGTAACTATGGTTATATTAATTGCTCTGTTCTTACCTAGATCTGATTAGCCAAAACTTCTTATGTCAAATACCAAAAAGTTGCTTGGGATTATCCTAATTATGGAAGCCTTTTACCTTTGTGTGTGTGTTTTCCTTTTCAGGTGATTTTATTTATAAGGTTTCCTCACAATCACCAACGAGACATTTCATCATACATTCACGTAAGGCACTGCTCAATGGCATCAGCCCAGCTGACAACCGAAAAATCCCACCCCTAAAGTATGCATTGCTTGGTTATTTTACTGATTGAGTAGGAATAGTTTCAATTTAACTTAAACCACTCCAGAAAAACAAAGAGATAGTTGTCCAGTTAAGCAAGTGGCTCTGATGGTGTCAACTTAACTCTTGCCTATCATTCATAAAAAATATTTGGATTCATTGTTCTGACATTTGAAGATCATTAATAACCTGTCATTAACCATTTTATGTACAATTGATGGCATCTATCTTATTAAATGCAGATATGAGTATTATTTTGGTCTCTTGCGTGACTTTCCAGATTTAAGATTTACAATAAATGGAGGCATAAATTGCGTTGATGAGGTGAGCTTTTTCAAACTGTAACTTGCTTGCTACCACACTCGGAATAGCACAAGGAGCACTCACGTTTAATCTAATATGCTATAATGAAGAAATACAATACTTGTTAACCAAATGATGTGGGTTTACAATGCTGAATTTTATCTTGATTGTTTTGTATGTCTGCATTTATATTTACTGTTCCTCAATCATAATTTTGTAAGATGTTTTGATTTTGTATGATTGTTTTTTCTTTCATCTTTGATAAAAAATAGGATTTTGTTAAAAATTGAAAAACAAATACAATCAAGAATTTTTATCTCCTCTTTTCCTTTTTTTTTTTTTTTTTTTTTTTTTTTTGTGGGGCTTTTTGACATGTAAAACCTCTTGGAACTTAGTTGATCTGAGATGATTTTCTAAACCAGATGTGGGGATGATGTTTCAATTTTTCTCTTCTAAAGTTATGGTTTAGTGGTTTGGATGAGCGGATTTTGGTTCTTATATTTTCCTTTTGTCTAGAGTAGGTAGCTATAGATTTGGGTGTCGAATTGATATGTGACTAAAGCTGCTTCTTCTGCTTTGTCATTCTCAAGATCATTGTGATTAGATCTGCAAACATAAATCAGATGCCTGATCAAGCTTAACCTGAGTTGAGTTTGAAAGGCTGAACTCAGAAGCATGGTGAGGGCTTGTTGAAAGTCAACATGAGCCTCAACCTGAGTTGAGTTTGAGGAGGCAGAAGCATCATGAGCTTAGCTGAAGTGGGCTTAGTGAGGCTCGACTTGAGCCAAGCCTGACCAACATCTAAATTGGCCAAGTTGAGCTTGAAGAGCCTACTGCTTGGCTGGCTCAGCTTGGCTCATTCACAGCCTTGGCTGTTTTCTGTGTCAGTCTTAGCTTTCAACATGATTTAGGAGCTCTTCCTGAACAAGATTCAACATGTTAGGTGTTGTTCCCATTTAGAAAACCATTTGAGGTATTTTCCTTGTGTAATTTTTTCCCATGTAGTTTTACAAATTGATTCTGATATTTCTTTTTTTGCCAATGTTTATGGATGTCTTAACTGATAGGTCAATTCAGCACTAAGGCAAGGAGCTCATGGGGTAATGGTTGGACGTGCTGCTTACCATAAGTATGGACAATACTCAATTTATAGAAGTTATTTCTTGGTTTTCTTATTTTCTGAAAACATTATTGCTCAAATGACTGGTTTTGTATGAAAGAATTTTCTTTCATTATGCCTGTGTGTGGAATATGAACTTCCCTTTTTGATTTAGTGGTTGAATCAATCTGCACTTAGTGTCGTATATGTTCTATTATGTAGGGTAAGTTTTATTTTATATTTTCAATAGCGTATTCATTTTTTGGGAAAATCACACTAGTCTTTCAAGCCTTTTAACAATTACAGAAACTTGAGATTTCTACAGTCACTCACTGGTTTATTAGTGCTGTCATAGACTCTTGCTTAGTTAGTTGGTCATCAAATCCAGCAAAAAGAAATGTTGATATCAGTTAATTTTTTCTTTTAAAATTAAATTGCATTGAGATAAAAGACTAGGAGTACTAAGAGTGAAAAGAGCACACATCTACAAAGTTTGGAAAAGAAGTCCTTTTAGAAAAAAGCAAATATAATTCCTGCTGGAGAAAGTTCTAAATGCCATATGGCTTTGCTCAGAATGTATATGAATTCCTTGCCCTCAAAGGTTCTATGGTCCTATCCATTGACAAGCCTCTAAGCGCATAATGAGGAATTGGTATCCAAATGATCTTTGCCTTAGCATCTTTGGTCTTGATCTGGTACATTAAATGATCTATTATTATATCTACCAGCTTGTTAATGGGTAATGTTCATGGGACTAAATTTTGGTTTGATGTTTGGTGTGGGGAGATTAGTTGTAAGGATTGCTTCTTGACTTTCTACATCTTAGAAATCAAGATGTTGGTAGCTGATTATTGGTATTTGGAGGATGGTTTTGGTGATTGGAATTTGAAATTTATTGGGAGCTTTTGGTTTGGGAAATGGAGGAGGTAGGAAGCCTTTTTTGGCTTGCATTTTTCAATAGATGATCAAGGTAGAGAGGGAGAGAGAGAGAGACAGAGTTTTGGTTGGAGGACCTAAAAGAAGGGGGTTATGTTCTTGGCTATCTTGTAGGTCTAATATTTTCTTTTTGACTTCAAAAATCTCACCTTAGCAATTGAGGACCTTGAAAGATTCATGTCCTCTCTCACTCATGTGACCTTGTCTCCATTTGTCCTAGATGCAAAAGCGTGGTCATTGTCTTTTTCAAATTATTCTCATAAAATCATTCTTTGTGGCTTTGTCCAATATATTAGATTCAATTACTTTCTCTTTGACTAAATTTTCATGGAAATCTAAAGTTCTATCTAAGGTTAAAGTCTTTGCTCGGCTAGTGGCATACAAGAAGGTAAATATTGTTGGGGTGCAACAATACCTACTCTTAAGCCTAGGGATGGGTTATGTGAATGATGATGGTCAAATACCATTAAAAGATTAGTCTACCATCATTGGATACCAATTGATTTTCAAATGGAATGTTCAAAGTTTGATTCAAAAAATATTAATGACATGCTATAGTTGAAAAGACCATCAAATCCCTTACTCCTGATTGGTGCATCTTATGTATGGGAAGTGGAGAGACGATTGACTATTTCTTTTTACATTGTTTGATAACTTTAGGGTTATGACACATTCTATTTGGAGAAGCCAAGATGGATTGGGTTTCGCTTAGGAGTATATGCGATATGATGATCATTTCATGTAAGGGTTTAGGGAGTTCCATTAGAGGCAAGACCCTTTGGCAAATCGCTTGTCTTACATTGGTTTAGATTGTGTGGTAAGAGAGAAATGCTAGAATCTTTGAGGATAAGTGAAGGGACCTTTGGGATGCTGTGGGATCTACGTCACTTCTAGTTCTCTTTTTGGGCCTTCTATTCTAATTTTTTTAAAGACATTCCTCTCAATGTTATTCAACTCAATTGACATTTAGTGTGTAGATAAAAAGAGTTTGGACGATAATGAGAGGAGCTTAGTTCAGGTTTGAGGAGATGATATCCATGCATATTGTATGTGTCTAAACTATTTTGTATAGGTTTCCTTGTATAGTGGAGGAGTTCGGTTATAATTGATTGGTTTTTTTGTAATTGTGGGGAGGATTCTTGATCCTTCTCATATACTTTTTATCTATTGATATATCCTTTGTTTTTGATAAAAATTATATGTTCTTTTTCATGTTGGTTGATTCGGGCTCTTGTAAACCATGCAAGGTTGGTTTTGCTGGATAGGATGTTTGGGAAAAGATTGCCATCTTAGAACAGTTGACGCAGAGCGGTTACACCTAAAGAGGAGTTAGCAAATCTTATTATTCTCTGTTGTACAGTGGTGCTTTGGGACATAATATCCGCTATTTTGGCATATATTTTGTCCTGTTTTTTCTCATTCATGGTAGCATTGTGGAAAGAAAAGTAAGGTTGTTTGGAGGTCTCTTCCAAGTTGTATATTTTGGTGTATCTTGAAGGAAAGAAATTAGAAAGTGGAGCGGCTAGTATTCCAACTGAATGACATTTTAGAGGTGATGGTTTTCTTAGTCTTTGTATTCTCTTGGGGAATCCCGTCCAAGGCTTCTGACTTTTTGGTTTTCCTTGTACTCTTCGTTTTCTTCTCAAGGTGCTCATTTTCCTTGTATATATATTGTGTGCTATCATTTGGCCCACTTTATGACATTTTGATATATTAACTACTTCTTTATCTTGGGATCTCGTTTTCCAATGCAAGTTAACTGATGTGGAGATTGTGGATATTAAAAGACTAATGACCTTACTTTCCTATGTTCATTTGACTCCTCCTACTCCAGATGCAAAAGCTTGGGTACTGTCCTCTTCGGGAGTTTTCTCAATAAAATCGGTTTTTTCAACCTTACTCAATGTCTCAAATTTTTTTCATTTTTACCTAGGTAATGTCTTGTGAAAATCAAAGGTCCCTTCTAGGGTTAGGGCCTTTGCCTGGTTAGTGGCACATAAGAAAGTGAATACCAATGACATACTACAATTGAGGAGACCTTTCAAAATCCTTAACCCTTATTGGTGCATCCTATGTAGGAGTAGAGAGACGATTGATCATCTTTTTTTGTATTGTCTGATTACTTTGGGATTGTGGCATAAGATATTGTCACAGGTTGGGATGGCGTGAATTCAACTAAACAGTATTTGTGATATGATGGTGATTTCTTTCAAGTGTTTTGGGAATTCTATTAGAGGCACGACTTTTTGGAGGATCACGTGTTTCTCTTTGTTGTGGATTGTGTGGAGAGAAAGGAACGCTAAGATTTTCGAGGACACTTGGAAGATGCCTGAGATGATGTGAGATTTGCTTCATTTCTATGTTTCTTTTTGGGCTTATTGTACAGACATTTTTAAACCTTATCCTTTGAGTGTAATTCGGCTTAGTTGTCTTTTGATATGTACACCTTAGGGTTGGGTCTACAGGGTTAGGAGTTGTTATACTTGTGTAGGCCTTTTGTACTTTTTGTATAGCCATTCTTGGTTAGTGAAGGTTTACTCAGTTCTTTTGATCAAGTTTGTACATCATGAGGAGGATTTCTCATCCTCCTCATGTTTCTATTCTCAATTAATAAATGTGTTTGTTTTTGGTTAAATATATATATATTAGCTACTCTATAAGAAAAAAAGTCAATGATAAATTCTTGAGGTTCCTAGCAACTGCACAATGGACGGAGATGATCACTTACTTTGCTTATGCAACCTTGATAGGTGAGAATCAAACCCTAGTAACAAGATGATCAACTGTCAGGAATTAATTTCTCATTGTTGTCCATATATAGAACTCCACCTTAGGGGTAGAATGAAAAGTGATCAAGGAGGGATCCTGTGTGTTTTAACTCATGACCTCCCACCAAACCAGACTTGGATACCATGTTGGACAACCAATTTTCCTAAAAGCTTAAGTTGTTATGACTGGGGCTATATATCATACTTTGCACCAACTTTAAAGTTTTATTTTCCTCTTGAAGAGAAAAGACTTGCTTTTGAACTTTTTAGTTGTTTTTTCCTTAGATATTTTGTTTCGCCCTTGCTATTAAGCCCTCTTTCTTTGTTTATTCCCATTGGTTGATGGTTGAAGACTTGACTGAAATTATTGTTCATTTTCAACAGCCCTTGGTATACTCTGGGCCATGTTGATTCTGCAGTTTATGGTGCACCAATCAGTGACCTCTCACGCCGTCAGGTTCATTAGCAAACTTGGCTCTTTAATGCTTTTATTTGTTTCAACTTCTGTCCATTTGAACTCTTATCTTGTTATTCCAAGTTTTTCTATAGGTCCTTGAACAGTATCAGGTATATGGGGATTCTGTTTTGGAAAAATATGGACCTCATAGACCAAGTGTTCGGGAAGTGGTTAAGGTAGAGATTCAATGACCTTATTCTCTTTGCTTTTAATTGAGTGCCATTCATTTATGTTACACACACAGCCAAATATCTTTCTCAATTTTTAACCTGTTTAGCAAGATCATCCTTCTGGCCTTTCTTTAGTGTGGGTAAGTTGACCTGACAAATATAAGTTGCATTACCCAGTATTGATTTGTATTTGAGCTACTGTTGTTGTTCCTTCTGCTGCATGAATTCCTAGTAGAGGTTCTTTCCTCATGTGGTTAGATATTTGCATCTCCTAATTAAGGGAAGTGGGATTATTGCTTATGTATCATGCATAGGTTGCCTCATTTCATGCATGTTTTTGGTGGTCATCATTCAGGCACCTTGAAGAACCTCATTAATAAGTCCATGCACCAAAAGTTTAGCCCCTAAGATGTGTAAAAGTCAATGAGTCATTGATCTGAATCTGATTATTCATGAGGGAGCTCAACCATGCTTATGAAAGTTGGGTCCAATCTATGAGGACATCTTGTGCTTGAATTGAGCCTATACACACACATATATATAAGGTGATCACACACTTGACTGGCACTTTGAAATTTCAGAAATTTAGGGAGTGTTTTAATTTATTTTATTTGTTCGATATTTGTGGCATGACTGGCTATTAGAGGTGAGCAGACTTACTTAAATGTTTTGTTTTGGTTTATGTTAAACATGGTTTAATTGTTTTGTTTATTTTAACATTATGCCTTCTATGTCTTCTATATGTTGCCTTGTGCAAACTTGGAATTTGTTCTCAGCTTGGAGCAGTGCTTGTGAACATGCATTTTATTTGTTTGTGTTTTATTTTATTTTATTTTATTTATGCAGTGTGACCCTCACTTTTTTAGAACTTGTTCTCAGCAAGGATCTGATATTTGTGTAGGTTGGACTATTCATATTAGAACCCAATTTCATGATCAATGGATATTTGTTACCTTATGGAAATATGTTCAACTTTAAGCTTGGTCAATTTATTTTTTTATGATTCCATTTTTTATTACCTTTTCAGTTTGTTTGCGGCATAGAATTAAATGTATCAAGTCAATGTTCAAAGAAATTTAGCAATTATCAAGTGGAGTAATTTTCTTTTACCATAAAGCCCTGATGCTATCATAATGCCTTTCTCCTTGTCTGTTGCAGCCTTTACTTCATTTTTTCTATTCAGAGCCTGGAAATGGTCTATGGAAGCGCAAAGCTGATGCTGCTTTCTTCCATTGTAAGGTGTGTCAATTATTATAGTGCCATGTGTTATCAAGTCTTTAGAAGATTGGTTCTGCATGTCCTACTTTAATCTTGAGGAAGTTATCAATACAAATCTAAAGAAGTTTTGGCCATCTAACAAAACCTGTCAGACTGTTTGGTTTTCTGTGTATAGAAGATTGTTGGTACTTCTTATATTTTTTATTTTCTACTCTGATTTGGGAAACTGCATGAGTGTTTCTTTACAATAAAATTCAGAATGACTCTCATAAAATGAAGTGAGCGAAACCCATATCGTTCATTAGTGTTGTTTTTGGCTAAAGAGCATGATATTTATTGTGGGCCCATATCTTACAAGTTTAAGCTTTTAGGAAAATTGGTTATCCAACATGATATCAGAGTCTTGTTTAATGGGGGGTTATATGTTTGAGCCTCATTGCATAATATTTATTTCCCCAATTTATTAAGTTGGCATGTAAGCCCAAATGATGCTGATTGTGGTTATTTGCCTATGAGCTTGTCTCCAGGTGTGGGTATGATGGCGTATGTGAGGGAGGGTGTTAAGAGTATGATATATATTGTGGGCCCAAGTCTTACAAGTTTAAACTTTTAGGAAAATTGGTAGTTCAACATTTATTATTATCATTTTTTTGGGTAAGAAATGGGAATTCTTTGAATAGGAGAGGAAGATAAAAAGGAGGATGAGATATGCATGCAACAAGTAGAAACAACAGTGAAATGAAATGTGGTGAAGATGCAACAATGCTACATAAGTTTGTTGGAAGGGAGAGAATTTTTAATTTCTTGTTGGATTGAATGTTAAATATTTTTTGAATATTTTTTGATAGGCAGGATTAAATGTTGATTGTGGTCAAGTTAGAGTGTAGGTTCTTGGAAAAGGAAAACTTCCATCCCTCAGCGAAGTGCTCTCAATTGTAAGCGCAGAAGCTAGTAGGAGAATAATCATGTTAGAAGCCCCACTGAGTAATGGATTGACTCTTGTGTAATCAAGCTGAATACCAATCAGCCAACATCAATACATGCCATTTTGGATAAAATCACGTTACGTCCCTCCTGTAATCTCTAATAACCCCCCAATGCCCAGTTGACCAGGGTCTGCACAACCAGTAAATTCAGCCAACGCTACCAAAGGGAAGAGGAGACCAAGGACACTTAATATCCTTTTTCCTTTGGTTAATCAAGCAAACATCTTTTGAATCCAATGATGTGAGAACATAATTTTCGCTAAATTGTTTTTGGGCTCCAAAGCTGGCTTTGAGAATCCTTGAGTTTTGCTTTCACTATAGCAACTGATCCAGCAAGTGGTCTACCGTCTATAGAACTATGTCATTCCTATGGAAATCGTCAAAATACATCATTAGTATACTAGCAATATTCTTACAGGTCACCACAGATTCTAGCCCAGAAAAGACTTCTACTGCTACTCACAAGCTAAGGGACAATACTTATTTAAAAGTTTCTTAAGAAACAGTACAGGCTTCCTGCCTCAACACAGGAAAAAAAAAAAAAATGCAATCAAAATGTAAAAATAGATTAATGCAAGTCTCATATGCCAGGATGCAACAGTTCCAGCCCCATTCCCCAGAGAAAAATAGAGGCAAACTGACATTCATTATAGGAGAAAACTCCATGATCTGCACCAATGGGTATTCACCATCTCTCCCCTGAAGTTGATCTGTCCGTGTCTCTGTTGCCTAGAATTCTTCTTTCCATGCCTCCTTGAAAGGCTCTTCTGTTGTCTCCAGGCCTTATCCTCACATCTCCTTTGCCAGGTGTTTGGGGCCTCAACCTGATCTCCTTATTTCTCAAGTTGACAAGAGAATCAGACTGAGAAGGCAGTCTTTCAGAAACGATAGCTCCTCTGAATGCTCCTGAACCTGGCTTTTCAAAGACTTTCCGACCAAAACGAACTTTGTCATCTAAATCACAGATGAGCTGCTCCAAGTTCCTTTCTTTGGAAAGTATTAAATCCTGTAAACTGATTTGATCTTCACCAGACCCTTGCATTGATTGCCTTTTTTCTGATTCTTTTTGAAGTTCCCTCTTTAGATCCCATATTTCTTCTCTTAAATTTTTTTCCTCCTCGGTTTCAGGCCTTTCAACACCTCGATGTTCCAATTCCTTATCCATCTTCCTCCAGTCCTTACCACGCTCTTCAAGTAAAACTTCTCGGGGCTTGGCATCTCCAAAAGGGTTCACCTTTGGCTGTGGCTTCACAGCTCCATCAGAGCCATGTGCTATGGGATCTTCAGACTGGCTAGATTGTGTACTTGAAGGCCTGGTCAGATAAGAACTCATCAGCCAACTTGTCTTCTTATACTCGATTTCTGAATCCAACTTCTTCCAATCCAGCCCCTTTTCAGCCAAAATTTCCTCTCTTGGCCTTGCATGACCAAATGGGTTTGGCCTGTTGGATCCTATCAGGTCATTGCTTATCACCTCTCCGCTTGGTGGATTCAAAATCAGTCGGGGTTGCTCATGACTGTCCTCACAAAAATCTTTTCTGGTCCAATGATCTGGTTCCGGGAGAGAATCACGAAACCCTAGACTGAAGGTTGAAGATCTAGCAGGAAGTGGCTTTTTCCCAATTGCCCAATTATCAACCTCATCAGCCCTAGACCCACGTCCACTAGTACCACCACCAAGCCGATTGTACCGAGCATGTCGACCAGAATCAACTGAAGGTGAAGGGAAGTACTTCTTTGTTGTTGCCCAATTATCAACCTGATCAGCTCTTGAAGGTTGATTGAAATCCAAAGCCCTAAGAGATTGAACCCTACAATCACCATCCAATCCACCATACGATTCCCGATTACCACCCCAAGAGCGGTTGATATCACCATCTTGATCTCTCATCTGACCTTGAGGAG
Source organism: Vitis rotundifolia (assembly GCA_030254885.1). Lineage (NCBI taxonomy): Eukaryota > Viridiplantae > Streptophyta > Magnoliopsida > Vitales > Vitaceae > Vitis > Vitis rotundifolia. The sequence continues at coordinate 20,980,127 of CM058163.1, forward strand.
CACCTGATCGCCAATACGATTGGAATCCACCACCAAGCTGACTGTGCTGCATTTCCTCGATGGACCTCTGCTTTGGTCCAGTTGGAAGCTGGAGCATCTTGTCCTGCATCAAACCCATGGACTCCATTGATGGATCTTGCTGCATATAATCACCCATTCTAAACTCGAACAGGGACATTTTCTTGGGCTTCATTTTGTTGGCTCCCTTCTGGCTTGGGAAGCTCTCAGACTCAGCAGCAGTGTTGGCTGCTGCTGTCTCTGTCGCTGCTGCTGCTTGTTCCTGCTCTTCAGCTTCGGCTCTCTCTGCTTCTGCAGCCCAAGCACCAATTCCTCCCCAGGGTTTCGACATCTTTGCCCAAACCAAAGATCTGAAAATGCAATGAAACAAAAATGAAGAAAGCAATCTAAATGCTCTCAAAATTTTTTGCTTTCCCTTTTGTGTTTTTTGGAAACAACGGAGATAGGACTGCTTTAAATGGAGCCAGAGGCTTGAGTACAGCGCAGAAGAGAGGGTTACAGTTGTAACTGCAGTCTGTGGGAACTTTGCCAGAAAGGAACGGGGGTTGGTGGACCCAACGACTCTTCTTGTTCTGAACGTTTGTAGGCTTTTAGACATGTCAATGAGTTATTGCATTTGTGCTTTTTGAAATTGTTTTTATGCATGTGTTAGCAAAGAAACAATAAAATTCTTTCCTTTTCAAATTGGGGGTAGTATAATAAAAATATTTGCATATTAAACTCACATTAAACTTGGAAATCTTCGCCCCCTTGCCCATTCCAGTAAATGAATGAATAAATACCTTCCAACTAGTCATTTGAGCAACCTGCCATAATTTTTATATTAGGATATATCTGCGTCCATCATTAATAACACTTGAAATTTGATAAAATAAATAGGCGGGGTGGGCTATCTCGCGGGGGAAGAAAGGCTCGGCATTGGGCCACCAACATGTTATAAGATGCTCTACTAAGTTCAATAAACTGTCCAGAGCTTTATGCACAAGAATAACAGGAAACAAAGAAGAGTGGGCTTTTAAATGCAAAGCAGTGAGATAGGGAGGTATTTGAGGATAGGAGCATACACCTTTACAAAGGGCATAATTGTTTGGTGAAACTACAATGTAAGATTATTATGGGAAATATTCACCTCAAATGAAGTAATCTCATGAAGTGTTATTATTGAAAAGGTGTTCTCCACATTATGCACTAGCAGTTCCATAAGTTTTGAAATAACTAGTTGTAGTGGGAATAGAACTAGAAGAAGTGATTGAAGTGGAACATAAGAGACCATGAATTGGAGAAAGCAAAAACTTGAGGGAAATTTGAAGAACTCTCTTCATTCTTCATCTTCTGCATGACATGGTTTACTTGAAAGAGGTGTGATAGAAAAATCTTTATGGGTGGAATCCTCTAGGTAAAATCTGTAAGAAATAGTCCTGAGATCCTTTATATTTATGGATGGTGGAGGTTATGTCGGGGAGGAGAATAGTTTTTTCTCTTTGATCATTTCTTTTATTTTTGTTAAGCTACCTACTTGATCTAAGAGATTAAGAGGTTAGAAAGTCGAAAATGCATACAAAGTTAATACCTTCACATGTGACTCCATGCTTGTGGAAAGATAAATTAGCAGTTACATATTTTAGATATATAAATGGGGGAATAAACAGGAGAGACTCAAAGCTCAAATTCATTGTTAAGCTATCAATTTTCCGAAAAGCTTAAAATATTAGGAAATGGTTCCACAATGTGTACTGAACTAACTCCTTCCTTTACATGACATGGAAAGACGAATAGGCAATTATGAACTACTGATAAGTAGACGATGGAATAAACTGTAGGAGAGACTTGAACTCTAGACCTCTAGTTAACTAGTGCTTTGATTCAATGTTAAGCTATCTAAGAGCTTATCTATTAGAAAATGGGCCTACAATATATAATAGACTAATAATCTTATTAGTAGCATGGTTAGTCTTTGTGATAAAGGTTTTCTTCTTTTTCCCTTTTTTGTTCAGTGAATTCTTGTATATTTCATGGGTCCTTTTGGATGCACTCTCTTTTGGATTTGTTGAATACAATTGCTTGGTTCTTAGTAAAGAACATCTACCCATTCTTCATCCTTTTTACTTCGAAGAGCAATTGTTTTGTTGGATTGCAAAGTCCTACTATTATTCTACATACCTTTTCAGCTCTTGTTGTTGAGAACTCTCTAGGTGATCAAACTATCTTAATTGTTTATTTCAAGTGTTCTATTCCACAATAAATTGGTTTTGGTTGCCATTGCTACTCAAAATCCTTGGAAAGCTGCATTTTCTTAAAAATTTATCACTTCCTTTTAGGTTGTTCCTATAGTTGTTTAGAATTTATGACATGATTTAGTATGATAATGCTAGACATTTTCTATGTAAAACATTATGTATCACTGTTGTGTATCTTATCTTAACTAGAACTTGTGTATGAATATGACGCGTGATTTGATGCACGATATGACTATACAACGATACATGCACCATTGACTATTTTTAATCATTTATAAGCAAAATTGAATTTGAAAAAATCTCCATTATAATTTAAAGTTGAATTTGAAAAAATCTCCATTAAAAAATTATATTACTTATGTAGAAAATATATTTAAGGTTAGAAATTGATGATAAAAGGGAGGGAGAGGTGAAATGATACTACATGAAAAGGCTATACATTTGTTGTCAAAGGCACAAATAATGTTTGAAACTCAAGTAAATTTATTCTTGTAATGGATATTGCAAAGTTGTTATCAGCTGATTTGGATCAACTAAGATATTGGAGGTGGTTAGTTGTAGCTTTAAGGTTGTGTCAGGCCTAACAATAAACCTACAAAAAAGTAAGCTCATTAGATTGAAAATATCTCTTTCACGATGCAGGCCACTTCCCAAAGTGGTTGATCACTGAGTTCCACATTATTCTGGATTTAAATGATTGTCCTGTGATAACCACAAATAAGATGGCAGGAACTCACCCACCTTAAACCCAAAGACGGAAGAGCCTCTACCCCTGCCACTGCTCCTATAGGATTAAGCTTGCCCTTATTTGGATCAAACTTTGACCCAAAGGCAGCTTTAAAGCACAGGTGACCCAAAGGCAGCTTTAAAGCACAGGAGTGAGCACCTGAGGTACAGCAGATGCTCTCTACTGCATAAAGTAATGGGTTGCCAGCAAATAGCAATGCAAAATATCAAACCTTTGGTGGCTGGTGCTACCTTCTTCCCATCTGGAAGCCCTAAAATAAACTCCCTTGCACTGTTTTCAGGATCAAAGCACCCAGAGACTTCCATCACCAACACAATACGAGAAGTGGGAAAGTGAGACATGGGAACCATTGAAGAAGCGTGATGGTGCACCATTCACTAGGACTGAGCATCTAATTATAAAATGCTCCGTATATGTGTACTGCTTATTGTATAAGCAAAAGATTGGGGGCAAATGTGAACAGGTGGTCATGTTGATAATGGTTAATGCACTAATCATATGCATGTGATTGCTTGTGCCTTTTTTTTTTTTCCTTGTCTGTGTTTGTTCTTTCTGAACCCAGAAATGGGATAGAATCAGAATGATCTTTTAAGGAGAATGTGGTGGATAAAAGTCTGGAGGAACAAGATAGCGTATTCAAGAAAATTTTGTGCTCTTTGCCCCTTACCTTAAAGGCAAAATTTTTACTACATAGTGACTTTTATCTTCCCCTCTGTTCTTCCCACAAATTTTTGCCTATTCCTTATTAACATGTTTTGTTTGCGTTCATTTTTTATATCTTGTAGACAATCAAGTCCTTTCTTGAGGAGACTCTTGTAGCAATACCCGACTCTGTCTTGGATGCACCTGTTGCTAAGGCGCCATCTGGTCGTGAAGATCTTTTTGCTAATTTGAGCGATTTGCTGCCTCTTCCATATGAAACAAGAGAACAAGAACAAGAGGTACTGTATGCTTAATTTGAAGATATATTTTAAATTGGTTGCTAACAAGCATCTCTCATTTTATCTCAAGTTAATGAACAATTTCTCCTATTTCTTGGTATATGGCCACATTGGTCTCTGTATGACAAACAATGTATTCAAATACTTAAGTGGATGTTCTAATTTATTTCTTTGGTGCCCTCACTCTATGCAAATATTGGATGGGTGAGTACACTAACGATCAGAACTGCCAGGCCCTTGTACACTAACGATCAGAACTGCCAGGCCCTTGTGCTTGGGTTTGAAAGCATCGTATAGACCTCCTTTCATGTCAGGAAATATTACTGGCACATTCCATTTCTTTTGGAACATTACTGACCTGCTTGTGAAATTTGTGTGCCAAATTCTGTTGGTTTTAACATTGGAAATTTATCATCGGTATCGGTTCTTAGATTTAGCAGATGGTTGTAAGCTATTCAACAGCCATGTTGAGAATTTTTTATCCAATCCAGCTTTAATGGAATTTCTAAAGAAGTTCCATTTTCAGACAGGTTGTAAGGAAGAATTAGATTGATCCAGGCCCACTTTTTGCAGAAAAAAACAGCCTAATTCTTTTCATCCATGGTAGTTACAATTTAATTATAATGAGTGTGGACTATTGAAATAGAGATTAGTCGATGTCGGTCAGTCGCTAGCCATTTCAACTTCTGTTAAGTGATGGATGTTGTGCAGAAGGTAGATTACTAATGATGCCGTATCCACCCAAGGTAAGTGATTCTTAGGAAACCCTCAAAGAGATCTGTAATACTGTGTCAAATATTTTGGTAGTTTTTCTATATTTGCCCTCAAGCATATTTTGAATATTTTAGAACTGTTCTTATGTAGACTTGTAGAATTTAAGCAAGGATGATGGTTTACTCTCTGATAAATATAAACCCTAAAACCTGAACTTCCAAATACCATGAGGCCTTGTAATGATCCTGAATGCCATTTTGGGTTAGGATTCAAGGTGGAGATCACATATTCTCAGAAGTTCAGAAGTGTTTTTTATACAAAAGTGAGTGCGTTTGGTAGTGGTTTTTACTCGAATTGGGTTTGTTTGATGGTAAGTCTACGAAGTGCTTTTTTGGAAAAAATTAGGTGTTTGACAAATTTTATGAAACACTTTTAAAGTGTGTTTGAGAGTGCTTTTAGAAAGCGTTTTTAATATTTTTAACGCTTGAATGATAAAAATTTTCAAGTATTAGAAATATTAAAAGCACTTCTTAGAATCACTATCAAAAGGACTTTAAAAAAATATGAAAATTTGCTTGTAGTGTTGAAAAATTATTGTAAGTGATTTTTGGAAAAACACTTTCAATAAAAATATTTCTAGTAGAAGTGGAGTCAAACGTATTTGAAGTATTTTCGGTAATTTTCTTTTTCTTTTTAAAATCACTTATTTAGTGTTTCTCTTGAGAACATCATAAGAGAATTTTCATATTTTTGAAAGTATTTATTAAATTTTGTCAAATATTTAATTTTTTTATAAAAATATTTTTTAGCCTAAAAGTGCTTTCTAGAATCACTATGGTTAACAAAGTTTTAAGCAAATATTTTAAAAATTATAAAGAATTATTTGAAGTGATTTTTGGATTAGTATTTGTTAGTTTATATATATATATATATATATATATATATATATATATATATATATATATATATAATTTATTTATTTCATACATCTTAGTTTTAAAAATACTTTAAAAATGTTTATATCAAACACTCTTCTATGAAAAAGTGTTACAAGTTAGAAAGCTATTTTTATAAGTATCACCAAGCGTGGTTCAAGATCATATTGTTCTGTTTTGTTCACTTGAGATAATAAGGAATGATTTTCCTTTTCCATTTCCATTTTTTTACCTTGTGTTTCAATTCCATCCAAGGCATGGAACCGTGATGAGTATCACTCAGAGAAAGAATATCCTGAGCCTTAGGTAGCGTTTGGATCCACTTCATATTTTTTATTTTTAAAAATAATTTTTTTTATACAAAATATAAGAACTTTTATAGAAAGAAAGCTTAAAGTTACTTTGTGCTCTTAATTTTTTTTTTAAATTAAAATAAAAATTTGAGAAATTTAAAAATTTTCACTTACATTAAAAATTTTTAAAAATGTTTCAATGAAAAAATATCAAATTTTTATTGTTTGATTTTAATGAAAAAATAAAAAATAAAAAAGAAAAAGAATTTTATCCATTTGATATAATGAAAGGAAGAAACAAGACTATTTATTATCCAATTCAAATTTATTTTCTTTCATCTTTTGTCATCGCATCTACTAAGAATAATTCCATCCAACCAAAGGAAGGGATACGCTTTGTGGTTAGAATCAAGGACAAACTTGTCTGGATCAGTTTTCTCACCTCCCAAACACCCCCTCATTTTCCCACCACTAGTTTCTCACATGGATAAAGCACAACACATGGCAATCACACATTGGCCAACACACACCTTGGGATAAGATAATGAATCCATGAATCCTCCATTGGCCAATTGGCCCTCCCTTCTTTTCAAAACTTCCACATTCCTCACAATTTAACAACTTCAAACATCAACCAAAAAAACCAATCTGTCCAAGCTCAAAAAAACAGTTGGCACCAAGAGCTCAGAAACAATGGCTTCAGTCACCATGACATCCTCCTTCCTTGGTGGTGCGTGCTTGGCCGACCGCTCTCCCGCGGCAGCCGCCAGGCGGAGGCTGGTGGTGGTCAACTCGGCCAGGGCGGCAGCCGCCGAGGGGGAGAAGGTGAAGCTGAATTATGATGCCAAGAAGGAGGCCAACAATGGGAGGAGGGAACTGGTGTTTGCTGCTGCAGCTGCTGCTGTTTGCTCTGTTGCAGGCATTGCCATGGCGGGTGAGCCAAAACCCGGGACACCGGAGGCCAAGAAGATCTATGCTCCGATCTGTGTCACCATGCCGACAGCAAAGATCTGCCACAAGTGAGGATCATGTGTTTGTTTGTGGTTTTTCTTGATTGGTTGGAGTTGAACATCCTATTGTAGTATGTACTTGGAACCTTAAATTGTGAAGACCTTGTTTCATCTATTTTTCTAGCTTCTTTATCAGATCATTTGTAATTATATATCCTAAATTTAATTCTAGAAAAAGACTTAAAAAAGAAGAAAGAAAAAAAGAAGAAGCCATGTAAATGAAAATGTAGAATTATTTGCAGGTAACATTTTTATAGGATGCTAGTGCGTCCAAGTTCAATGACCCCCCCTTCAAGTAAAAGCCAAGAAATCCTATAAAGTGATGGAGAGAGTGAGAAAATCCCAGTTATTTTCCTGGAAAATGTGATGTGGGTTGGGATGGAAAACCTTGGAATTGTGCTTAAATCCTCCATGTGAAGCTATTTGGGAAAATTAATGAATTTGGTTGGGATTAATTGAAAGGAGGAAATTGTTGTATATGCATCAAATAAATTTCTGTAGGATGTGTGTGATTTGAATTATTTGATGGGTTAATTTTATGATTTTGTTTCTAATTATGGAGGTTAATTTTAGGAGTAATTTTGAAAGGGCTTAGACATGAAATGTGCAATGATTTGTAAAGATATTTCAATCTTTTCACTAATGGGTAAATAAAATTAATTAATTTTATAATATATATAATAATAATTATATTATTAAAAATATATCATTAATTAAAAAATTTTTTGAGAGAAAATCGTCTCTTCAAGAGACGATTTCTCCCAAATGATTTAGTTTTTTTTTTTTGGAGGAAATTGTCTATTCAACTTCTCCCAACTTTTATTTTATTTTTTATTTTTAGAGAAAATTGTCACGATTTCTCCCCTTTTTTTTTTTTTCTTTTAGTGTATAATTTTTTTTTTAAAATGAATTTTAGAAATCGTATATTCACAAGACGATTTTTTTATATATAAATCATTTTTCAAAAAGATGATTTCAAAATAAAATAACATTCTCTTTCTTACTTAGCAAAAACTACGATAGATTTGAAATTATTTTTTTAAATTGTTGTACTCTTATCAAAAATCTTAGGTCAATTGACATCAAATAAGCATTCACTTCCGTTATTATCAAAGAAAATATTATGGATGTTGGCCCACCAAGACCTAATTTATTTTTATATGAATTAATTCTATAAACTCCACTATTTTTAGAATCATAAAATTTATTTATATTTATTAAAATTCGAGAAAATCTAAAAAGGTTATTAAAAACTAAAGAAAATAACAAAAATACATTCCTGAATGGAAATATGGCAGCAGATGATTTATTAAAACTGGATTTTATCAACCAAAGGACAAAATCTAGAAACTGAGGTTATTATAATGGAAAAAAATTTGAAAACCCGATTCAAAACGCGTAAATTCACACAAAGATTAAAGAAACGCATCAAGAGGAGGGAAGTGTGCACCAAGGTGGCCACGTAAGGGTGGGGCCTGGGGGTATGACTCAGACTGCATTGCTGGTGCTGGTGGTTGCATGAGGAGACCTCTGCAGATTGCCGGTATGACTGGAAGGAAACTGATCATTCTGATTTCAGAGTCCATGCTCACTGGGCTTTGGCGTACAACTTTATCAGCAAAGGCACTCCCAACGCAACTCTGGTTTCTCAGAATCCCTACTTGAATCATCAACAGAAGCTTATGGTGGAGCAGTGAGATCCAGTTCCAGATCAGACTCCATGTGCTGCTGCCATTCTCCAATTCTTTGCTTCACAACTTAGCATCTGGAGATATAATGCAAGAGACTCTAACTTGAGAACCTCGCATCACACCTGGTGTTTTCACTCTTGCTGGGTTGATTGTCTCAACATTTCCTGTGCTATCAGCCAACTTGCCATTTTAAATAGAACCTTGTATTACACTTTCTGCATTCTCCGTTTTGCTTTCCTCATGAGATCATGCATATCAGTTTCAGGAAAACCAAGTGCCTGTGCAACATCTTTTGGTCTTTCCAAGGGCAAGACATTGTTATTCTCAATTCCTGTGATCTCTGCATTAGATCTCCTTAATCCCATGGTCTGCACAACAGAGTGGGGGCAGTGAAGAGTTTGTCCATTATGGAATTGAATCTTCTCTCCGCTTCTCTAGCCACTGTTTCCAGCATTGTGTCAAATGCGTGCTTGGGAGTGGCTTGGGAATCCATGCTCCTTCTAGGAACCTGATGTGAGAAGCTGAGAAGTAGAGAGCTTCAACTGTGGGTGCCTTTTGAACTAGAGGCCCAGTTGCCACTGGATGCTTTTGTCCTGTGCTTCGGTTGTAGATGGCTTTAGAATCAGAGGTCTATATTTGATGCCTGGACGCTGCTTTTCGATTCTTTCTTCTTTACTGGAACTGTCATGTAGTAGAGTCTGGATGCTTATCAGAGAAAACCCTCCAAGCATGTTCTGCGCTCTCCATAATAACTCTGGTTGGTTTTATCGACATCAGCTTGTACCAGAATTAGAAGCCCTGGATACTGGGATCCATCAAAAAGCACATTTTTTTCAAGTTCTGCTGTTGCTTATGTAGTGATTAGAATCCAGATTCAAAATGTAGGTCCCATTGTAAGAGGAGCTGACATTCGGACTTAAACATCAACCAGTGAGACCCTTCTTTTTGCTTATCTGACCGTAAGCAAATATTGTGCAATTATAGCCCTCAAGGACTTCATTTACTAGTGGAGACGCAGCCTGATCATGCAAGTGCAGGGCGTATACTGCAATAAGCAGAAGCAAAGGCAGCTCGGAGTCAACAACTTGCAGTTGCAATTTCTACTACAAAACAGGGGAAGCTTTTTTCATGTCCACTTCTGACATGTCGGGATCCCGCTGCTTGAGTTGATAGAACCATAGAGACAGTTGCTGCCAAGGTTAAGGCTGATCGCATGGCCAGTGTCCTTGTCACACTCTTACGACATCCCATGAGCAGCAATCACTACCTTCTTCAGATTTCCAAGCTGCAACTTTTGGATAAGCAGGAGAATCACCAGAAGCATGCTGATAAATCAGAAAGCTATGCTTCAACTCAAGCAATACAAAGATCTGATTATCATCACATAATGGCTGCTGTAGAATTTTTGGAAAAGAACTTGTGAGTGGTGAGGTTTCTTAGCCAGAATTCATCTTTTGCAAGGTGTTGGCTTAATTTGATTCAAGCTCTCCCTTCCAAGTTTTGACTGGCTGACCCTGTGCTTAGAGAATTGGATTCCATTTGCATTATTTTCTCTTTCACATCCTGAACTGATTGCTCCAATCTGTGTGGGCGTAAATCTGAATAGAATTCTGTTTGGGCTGATCTTGAGGATAAGGACCTGGGTCAGGAGGAATATATGCCTCAACAATTAGCTTTTCCCTCTCAGAACCAGCATCTTCCATACTGACATCATTCGTTGAAGTTGTAGAGGACTTCTTATTCCCTTGAAGAGCATGGGTGTTTCCTTTCAGCGTTCTGGGGAGCCTAATTCGAAAAAGGGGCCCTGGATGCAAGTTTTCAGTCCCAGCTGGATTTATGAATTGAACTTGATAGTCCGAAAAACTCTCTCAAATGGTCTGTGTCAAGGAAAGTGGGCATTAGGATTTGAAGAGACTAGGGAAGCCTGAGTGCAGACTCTGCGTGTTGTGTTGCCAGCATCAATGGAATAGTGGACTTCAGCAGCTTCAATGAAATATCATATGGATTCCAGGAGGTCTTTATTCTGGTCCATGTGCAGGAGCGGTATCAGTCACATCTTCTACTTTAGGAGTAGGGCCAGAATGATGAGATGGCTCATTCTATCCTGTTGTCCAAACTCCACTTTGAAGTTTTTCTAGTTTCAGTAAATCCAGAATTCCTTCTGGCAGCTCCAGTTCTTCAGTAGCAGTGAGAGGCCTGGAAGTGCTTATAGTTTCTCTCAAGTTATTAACTACCATTTCAACTTTCAATGATAGACGTTGAGGTGCTCCTCAATTATAACCACTGTAAGGCCTGAGTTGCGTATCACCAAATTTCCTTCCATGAATGGTGACTGCAGAATTAGGGATGACTGCGATGACTGTGATGATTGGGATCATCAACTGCATTTTCCACCGTTATCAAGTCTTGGATAGGTCCCACAGATGAATTCGGGACCTGCAAATTTACTCCAGCTGAATCTGAGTAGCATAATCCACCAGCATAGTGCCAGTCAGTCCGCCTTCATTTAGTATGGCCTTAAAAAGAGAAGTTTTACCAGCACCCTCCAGAATTTCTTCCATTAACTGGTGGCGAAAATTTTCAATGTGCTTTAGGAGAGAAGCCATGATATCTACTGCATAGGTGCATTATCAGGAAGATCAGTGGTTCAATGACTTTGTGATCTTTACCAACAAACAATTGTCCCAGAGAGACCCTCACCCTTGCATATACCAACAAAGTGTTCTGTAGGTTCCCAAAACCTTCCACGTTTGCATCGGAACCCATGGCGATTGAGGATGGGAAACTCAAATCCTGCAACTTTCTCAAAAGACTGGTTCACTACAATGAAGGGCATTGTTCTGGAACCACCATAACCACCTCCAGAATGCAGACTCAGTGAATGATTAACATCAGCTTCACTGTGCTCAACATCATGATGCTCATCTCCACTTCCAGCTGCAACTTCTCCTCTATTGCTAATGTCTTCAGGCAGGATTGGAGCTGAAATCAGACCTTCAGAATTACCAGATTGCACTTTTGGCTCCAAAATGGGATCAGAAATTGGCTCAATGACAGGTGGAGTGAAAGTGAACTCCATTGGATGGCAGCCTGCTTGTCAATTGTATCACTGCTTATGTTTCTCGACCCAATGGAATCGTCCATAGAGTAATGAATCTCAAAGACTGCATGCTTGACATTCAGACCAAGCACCTCACAGAATGAATCAAGAGTCTTCAGGTTTTGCTTTAGGGCTGTTGAATTGTGATCGTGTAAGGAAGTATTGTCAATTTTGTGCTCGATGAACAGCTGGATTGCAAAACAAACAATTTTAACCAGATCAGAAGAATTCTCTATTGCCAACATTCTTGCTGTTATGAAAATGGTAAGCTTGAGAATAGAGGATGGGCAGATCCTGGAGCATCACTTGCAGAACTGGGAGGACCTTCTGTTGAGAAGTGGTATGCTTGATGGGGTCTGAGCAGTAGCACAAGCTTGCTTGGCTTCTTCTGCTGATTGTGCATCACTTGGGCCCATCTGGTGAGAATCATATTGATCGAACTGCGCCTAAGTCCCCTTAAGAACTGAACTTCAGGAGCCTGCAACTGATTTGAAAACATCGAGGGAAATGACATTGTGGAAATTGCCTGAGGAGAAGGCTGCTGTGGAGCATGGGAGGTCCTGATTGATGCTTCATTATATCCTTGCCAATACATTGACATGGCGTGAAATGGCACACTAGCAATTTGAGCGGTCTGTGGTTGGCCCAATGGTATCACTGGCATTCCAGATTGGTATGAAGGTAATGCACAGGGATAAGCTCCATGGATCAAAGCAGGGGTATCCTGGTATCGACTTGACTCTGTCAAAGCTCCACTACCAACTAAAATTGGTGCCAGAGAACTCGAACGCCCACCAGAGCAATATGACTGAATGATAGCAGGAACATCATGAATCTGATCTTCTTTTTGAACAGGCGGTATTGACTTAACTTGCAAATCTTGAGGTTCACCTTGAGAGGTCATCTCTTTTTGTTAGATGACAATAAGGGCATCATTCATCAGCTGAAGCAATGGGGTCTTTGCAGACACCTTATGGTAAGAATAAGCTACCTTCCAAGTCAAATAATTCTGATTGCCAAAGAAAATTGGAAGAAGAGTATAAAAATCTGCAGAAATCAGTGATCTCATGACTCTCAAGGTTCTCAGCCAGATAACTGTACTCCGCATTCTCTGTGAGGTCTTCATTGTTCACTGGTAATTCATAGGTAGGATCTGTAGAAGCAGAGTCACTGAACCTCGCAGATGAGAAATCAAGAACTTCATCAGTTGGTAAGGCAGGAATTGAGTCCTCGCCTATGTAATCAGTTTCAGATGGAAGCAAATGAGCCTCCTGTGAACATGAAACAATCTCAACTGTGTCTGGGCGAGGCACATAAAATATGGGTTTATCTTTAGCTTCAAGTCCAACAGTGACAAAGGTGTTTTTAGTCCAAACCCTGGATAAATGTAGCCGTCTCTGTGAACTAAGCCTGTAGGAAAGGAGCTGGAGAGCTTGATGCCCACTGAACTCAACTAATGGAGCTCGATTAATAACAGGAGAAGATCCTTGATAAGCTTCTGTTTCTGATTCTGCTAAAGCATTCAGAGGAGAGCTGAAGTCCCACACCCATAAATGGCCAGTATTAGATCAGCAACAGGTAAGAACTCCACTTGATGCATAATATAAATCACTGTATTTGAACCCAGGAGACCCAGCAAGCATTCCTTAAAGAGATGGGTTCCTGTCTGAGTATCCACAACATTGAAGGGTTCATCAAACGGATATCAGCATTTTGGTGATATGAGTAGCGAAATTTGACTGATCTATATACTTTTCAAACCATGTAGGTTCTTTGCTCTGTAGTTATTATGCTTTGTTCTTGAAAGAGTACATTCTTATAAGTATCTTGATTAGTTCTTAATTCCTCAGTAGATTTTTCATTGACGATTTGACTCTGTGGAATTTGACAGTATTTACAGGTTTCTGCATTGGCATTTTTTCTTCAATTTGTGTTCCTCTTGTTGCTCCTTTTCCCAATTCCGGCATTAATAGTTGCATTTCCAAACTCAACTTATAATATGGCCTCAAACTCAAAATATATGGAAGGGTCCTGCCCCTTCAAAAGGATTTCCTTTTACAGGCTTGAACATCATTCTTTTACTCCTTTGCCCCATTATGTTGATTCTGGTGAAGCAAGGCAAAGGCAATTCTACATTTCAAACTTCAGTGAGATATTATGTCATTGTTTCAGATAGAATGGACCCTCTTTTCTTGCGAACTCATGCAAAGCTTTAACTTCATTCAAGAACTGAATTACCTTTACAAATCATTTCAAGAAGCATTATATCTGAAAATCATGATGTTTCACACTCACTGGATCCATAGAATGATGTTTTGCTGTTTTAACTAATTAAAGGTTATGGCATTGCTGTTTCAGGTTAGTTTGATCTTCAGAAGCTTTCGAGTTGACAGTAATGAAAACCTTCTTTTTTGTAATACCCGGTGCCCCTTATATTTGATCAGTTAGTGCCATTCACAAGACACAACTCTTATTCTACTTGATTTTTCCTGTATAGTCTATATAAAAAGGAAACTTTCCCAACATTTTCACGGAGATCATTCATAAAAGTATCATCCATAAGTGGGCCTTGTTCTTCTTTGATTAGTTGCAGATTGAATAGTCTACTTATGTAATGCTGCTGCTGAGAGGAAGTGCCAATGTTGGGAAAATCATTCAAGGAAGGCAGAGTTCGTCATGATAATGCTTTTCACATTTCCTTGTATTTGGAGGACTTTTATTGAATCTAGTAAGAAGCCGTATTAAAAACACTGCAGAGGGCTTCTTTTGTCCTATAAAGATGCTGATGCTGATGATCGCTTGCAATTCCAAGGACTTAGAAGGAACTGGTAAATAAAGACATTCCAAAGTTGGTGTCCCTTCCAAAGAGGCTTCAACATGTTACCGCACTGAAAACTCTCACAATTTGTGACTGCTCTGGTTTGGCAACTTCACCAAACTGGATAGGTAGTCTCATATCTCTAGCACAGCTTCAAATTTCTGACTGCCCCAAATTGAAATCACTGCCGGGAGAGATGCATTTACTCAGCACTCTACAGCAACTCGAAATAAACAATTGCCCACTCTTATTGAAAAGATGCCAAAAGGAAACAGGTTGAAGATTGGCTAAGATTTCTCATGTTCCAGAAATCATATTGGTGGGGCAACGGATGACTAATTTGTAAAACACACTTGCTTTCTCTGATTCAAGCTTGTCATCTACAATATATTTCAGGTTTGCATCACCAACCTTTAATTTATGTCTTCAAGTCAAGCATCAATGCTTTGATGATATCATGCTTGCAGTCCTTAATTGGTAATTGAATATTGCCAAACTGGTTATATTAATTTGAGTTTGATTAAGTATGTTATTGCAGATTTAATCAGCATGATAGCAATGGTAAAGAGATAATAATGAGGATTGGCTGATTATTGTCGAATGCTCCAGGGGGGTTTATGTTGACAGGCAAAGGATGACAAATGCATCTGGAAAAAGTCAACTCAGTTTCATCACTCCTGGACCTGTGCTGTCTTCTATCTCTGTGAAACAGCCATTGCATGTCTTTGAAATTCAGGTTGTATGGTCCTTCCTTTCTTTCTACCTTTGATCTCTCAATCTTTTATCGCTTTCCGGTCTATTTATTAAAATCTGATACTTCTACTGCAACTCTGATTTGCTGATTTGCACATGCAGTTAAATAGCAAGAGTCAAGTGAGGTGAGGTGCACGTATTATGCCATGGGTGGAAGAGTTTGGTCAACCTCCTGTCTGTAAGTTTCTCAAGCTTTGGAAAGCAGATGCTTCAGAGTAGACAGACAATGGTGTCCTATTTTCCTCCTTTAATTTGTTTTAATGTTTGATTTTTTGAAAATAATTAAAGAAATAAAAAATGGTTAAGAAAAATGATTTTCTCATTTTACCATAAAAATATAAAAAAAATAAAGTACAATAAAAATTAGTTAAAAGTTTATATATTTTAAAATTATTTAGTCTTTACATAAAAAAGTTAAATAAGTGAAACGAATTTGAAATATAATATAAAAATAATTTCTTTATTTTAAATCTTTTTTTTTTTTTTTTTCGTTTTTTCATTTCTTATATTTTCTTTTTTATCAAATTTCTCTCAAATATTTTGGGATCCAAATATAACTGATCCAAACATAACCTTGTAGATGAATAAAAAAGCCAAAAAAAAAAAAAAATTAAAGAGGAAGATAAGATGAAAAAAAAAAGAAGGAAAGTTAAATAATCTATTTGATAACTATTTTCGAAAACAGTTATGAAAAACAATTTTTGAAAACTGTTTTTATAATGTTTTTTATAACAAAAGTCTATATCGAAACTTAAAATATTTGTAAAATTTTAAAAATAATTTTATGTGTAGCATTTTATTTTTTATCATTTCAAATGTTTGAATAATTATTTTTTAAAATGATAAAAATAATAAAAAATAATTAAAGGATATTATTTGAAAATAAACTGTTTTCTATTCTTAAGAATAAAAATTTTAAAATAATTTTTGATTGTCAAACCAATTTTTTTGAAATTATTTTGTTATGGAGAACAGAAACAGTGCATAAGGTTTGATTGTCACCTCCATTTCTCCTTTTTTTTCAATTTTTTTTTCTCACTATTTTTTTATTAAAAAAGAAAAATGGAAATGAGGGCGGTCATGACATGCCATAGTGCCGTGCCCTATTTTATAACCTTCCAACTAGACATGGAGTAAAAGGGGCCAAATATCACAACGTATAATATTAAGGCATGAACCAGACAATTTGTTTGAAGAAATAAAAGGCAAACGTTCTTGTTTTGCTTAAGGCAAACTGAACATCACAAAACCAAGTCATCTGTTATCCAAAGTGGAAAACAAGTTGCTCTAGTTCAGAACGTAGAGATTTCCTGATCGTCTACCCAACAAAATAATTTGGCCTCGGCTAAGGTCTAGAATAACATAATAGTCAGAAGTAAAAATAGCTGTATAGTGATGTTGCTGAGTGAGGGCACTAACAGAAACCACATTCAAATGGAATTCGGGAACAAACAGAACATTTTCCAGAGTAAGATGCTCAGACAAACGAACAGACCCTATTCCAGCTGCAGAAACTGTCTGTCCATTTGCTACAGTAACTACAGGATTGACGGACAAATCCAAGTATTGAAAGGAGGATGGAGAGCTACAAACATGGTGCGTGGCACCAGTATCCAAAATCCAGACACGGGATGAAATGGAAGAGGAACCAGACACAGGAGCACAAAAAATTATGCCCCCAAAGTTGAAGCCGGAAGGTTCACTTGGCAGCAGATCCAAAGTGCCGAAGGGCCCCCAGCCTAAATATGAGTTCTTCTCTTTCAAAGCAGACAGGACCGCACATAAAATTTTCTTGATGTCTTTCGCAGACGCCCCATAAGTAATAACCTGCTAACAAAAATCACATTGCTTAAAACTCCTAATCACCATATTTAGAGGATATCCATCTATTCACAGTTTTACGTTATTCTAGATAAGGCATGAAATTAAATCAAATTTGAATACCTGAAAGCATCAGCATGCAATCATTTGTTGATTTTAATTAATGCTATAAGAAAATATTAAGATATAAAACAATTTTGTTAATTTTACCTGCAATTGATTGCCTTTTTTAGTGACAAAAGCGCCTGGGTGGGGTTTAACATCATCCCACTTGCCGTCCTCAAGGACTTGAAGACCCAGTCCGTCTAAGTCTTGAAGAGGAGTTGTAAAAGCATCCTGGACCGTATCTGCTAGGAAGCCTAATCTCTTTCCCTTGGCTATTTTCAGTGCGGTATGCCTATCAATGCCAAAGAAATTGAAATAATTAGATTTTCACTTACTTCTTTTGTCTCCATTTTACAGAGAGAAAAGATAAAAAAAATAATAATGTAACTGAAGTGTATTTAGTAGTAATTTTAAAAAATAATTTTAATATTTATAATAGTTAAAAAAATTTATCTTTTTAGTATTAAAAAAATTAAAAATAATTTTTAAAATTACAGTTAAATACACTCTAATTATATATCTATTTGTAGAATAGAAAAGTCTTATACCATAATAATAATAATAATAATAATAATAATAATAATTCAGCCCCTGACGTTAATCGGTTGACAAAAGCCACTACCCAATTCATAGTAAAGGAGAAGATACAGTGTGTCGGTGATAAAATATAATTCAAGTTTTATCAATTATAGCAAAACAATATTATAAAATACAGATTATTACGTATAAAGTGATGACTCCTTAGCACAAAAAGTCATGGAAGATATTTCTCCAAATCGAGAAAGGTACCTACATTTTATCTGCAGTGGACATTATCCTAATCCTGTCGTAAACTGAGGTTATCTTCCTTCCGCCAGTCAAGAACATCATCGCACGGTAGTAAGGCAAGGTGATCGCAAGGTAGTAAGCGATTGCGAAGAACACCTCAAGTCTGTTGAAGTAAGACTGCTTGATCGCAAGGTAGTAAGCGATGGCGAAGAACACCTCAGGTCTGTTGAAGCAGCCTATCCCAAGGTAGTAAGTGGCGAAGAACACCTCAGGTCTGTTGAAGTAAGACTGCTTAACGGGCTTAACGGGCAGAAGCCGACGAAAATAATCCTGAGAACCAAAATCACATCGCTTAAAATTCATAATCAAAGGACCCATCCACACTATATTTAGATAATATCGATCTATTTACAGTTTTACATTATTCTAGATAAGGCGTGAAATTAAATAGTGATGGCACCCAGAAGCTAAGTAAAAGAAGCCTTCATCAACCCCACCATCCAAAACACCCAATACACGGTTCAAGGTACCCATTTCTTCACCCACTTTAGTTATTCCAATCGACTATTTTTCCTCTTCGTATCTCTAGTTTGGTACTGTAATTACATTTTTTTTTTTTTTTCAATACTTCCAAATGAACCTGGCGATGGGTTTTTGGCTATAGCTTCCCTAAAATCCCCAGCCCATAAAAGCAGTAGATTAAGGAAAGAACCCCTTCACCACTGAATTTGGCAACAAATTCCATGGAAGAGCCTCCAAATTTGCTCCTCTCAGATCTAGCAAATTGAGTTTGATTTTAGAGGGTTAAAAAGATAACACGTTTTCAGACCTAGCAACATCAGGCTGAGAAGGGGAGACACAAGAACAAGGAAAACACCCTTTTGAAAACACGGAGAACAACCACCTCTTTTTTTCCCAGAAAAACAGGGAAAACACCTTGAAATTGTTCTCAGAAAATGGGGTTTTGAGAACATGGACAACCAAAACATCATTTCTTACTAAACATGTTTTTAATGTTTTTCTGTTCTAGAAAACAAAAAACAGTTCTCAAGAACACTTTCCAAACAGGCCCTAAGATTCCATTCTAAATATAAAAACACTGAATCGTGTTCTTAAAATTTTTCTGATTTTGACAAAATTGTGATATGGGTATACTTTAATACCAAGCAAGACACCAGCTCCACCGCCCAAAACCACGAAGATAAATTGGGTTCTTGAATCAATTATCAACATGCAAAGATTCGACCAACATAAAAACTTTACACATGAAATTCTTCAGAAATTGATCAACTAAGATTCAAAATCAAAAGCATACCTGTAACATGGAAACTTGATCACGATCAGCACCGACCACAACTGGTTCATCCTGAAACTCCATTCCACCAATCAAGCCAAAATGGGAAGAATGAAAGACAGTGTATCAGAGGAAGAAGAAGAAAGGAGCGGCGGAATTAGGGCAAATGGGAAAGAATGAAGTTCGTACGGAGTTTTTTTTTGACATTTTACTAGTAGTTGAAGGATAATTTTGTAAATTTATATTCGGAATGGGCGGGCGGGTTGGAACAAAATCCATACCCGTCCGAAACCCAATTATCTATGCCCGTTTTTTATATTTCACACCCGTCCCGCAAAAATCCACCCGCGACCCACTCAATGGGTTATGTTACAGTACCAAAAATCACTTTTCGGTAGCATATCCACCTTTGTAGGCTAATAGGATTAAGACACATGACATGCAATGTAAATAAAAAATTAAAGAAAACCAATTCTTTAGTTTACCCAATCTCACCAACCGGTTGCCGGGAATTAATCCCATGCAGCACACATTGTTAACATCTATTACAATTACCGATTATAAAATCATGTTTAATGTAATTATTTCCTTTTGAGAATTTTTCTATGAAGCACAAAAATAAAGAAAAATTTGGAAAAAGTAATTACAATTTATTTATTTTTGTAATATAAAGTGATAAATCCAAGACTAATGATAAAAATTAAATTTAAAATATTTTTAATTTGGTGATATAATTTATAAATTAAGGAAAATTAAATTAAATTTATTTTAACTTAAAATTATTTTTTGAAAAAATTGGATGAATAGTTGAAGTGCGAAAAATAATATAATTGGTTTATGAAGTGAAAAAAATGGGAAAAAAGAAATAAATTTTTAAAAATATATATGAATTTAAAATTAAATTAGTTGTGTACTAATTATTAATTGAGAAATATATGAATAAATTATTTTTTAGCATTTAAATTAAATTACACAAAAAATTGATTGAAATATTGAAAATACGAAAAAGGTATAATTAGTAACAATATGGAAATCTAAACCCCTCGTTGATTTTTTTAGTACATTTTGATTTTGAATTTTTTGAGGATCCATTTAATACGAACTTATTTAAACAATATGCAAGTTATATCAAGTCACAATTTAAAAAAAAAAAAAAAAAATCAAAGAAGTGAAGAGTAGAGAGGGCATATCTTGCTAATTTGTTAGTATTTTTGAATTTGATTTTTTCAAGCATTGAACACCTCATAAGTGTAATGAACCAACTTAAACAATATCATAGTCATATGAAGTCCTAAAATTTTTTTAAAGTTCAAAAAAATGGAGAATAAGAAGGATAAAAAAAAAAGTGAGGAACACTCACATTTTTTGTACCTTTACTAATTTATTTGTATTTTTGGATTTTTATTTGGTTTCAGTTTGGTATTGAGAAGAATTCTGCACCATCACAAGAACTTTTGCTCATTTTCGTTTCAAAGATTTTTGAGGAAGATAGATGCAGTCTGTGTGGAAAATTATTGGTCTTATTGAGAATATGCTTGAGCATGGCTGACAGCATGACTCGGGTTTTGGCAATATCCTTTTCTAAACAAAGGTTCTTAAAGGTAAAAAAAGAATTGATTATATTTTTAGAAAGGATCTGATTGTAGATAAAGACTTAAACCTGTGCAGATTTCATTTTACTAATGAACCGATTATGTAAAACCTGACATTGAATTATTCCTTGAGGCCTCTTGCTTGCATCCCCTTTCTTACGCTCTTGGATAGCTGCCATCTTGGATTACAGGAAGAACCAGATGGATGCCGTCTGACTGGTCATTTTGATTGTCATTGCCTCAACAGTCATATTTATTGCTATATACCCTCAAAATTTTCATCTACTTCTAACCATCCAGTTAACAACTCAGGTCTTTTGATGGTTATTTTCTAGTATAATTCTCATTGTTTTTTCTTTCTTTTCTTTTTCCTGTTCAGGTCTATATAAATGGAAACTTTCCCAACATTTTCATGGAGATCATTCATAAAATAATCATCCGTAAGTGGACCTTGTTCTCCTGTGATCAGCAGCTGACTGAATATTCTACCTATGTAATGGTGCTGCTGAGAGGAATGCCAATGTTGGGAAAGTCTTGTAAGGAAGCCATAGTTCATCATGATAATGATTTTTATATTTCCTCTTGTTGATTCTTTGTTCGAAACTCAAGAGTGTTGGGTCGGGCCGCTTGGAATCATTTACTCTCAAATAAATGAAGTATAGAGCCTTTATATAGGAGTAAGCCTGTTTCTGAAGTGTAAAAGCAGGCTCGTGGACCGACCCGGCCCATACTTACTATAACAGGCTGGGCCAGTATGACTGGGTCGTCCTTCATTACACCCATCAGGTCTGCTCAAGCTACAGCCCAATGGCTACCTTTTTTTTTTTTTGCCTTTTTTTTTGTTTTTCCTTTTTCTTTATATTATTATTCCCAATTGTGACACATACAAAAGTCATACATACATTATTATATATATATTTATTTTATTTTATTTTATTTATTACAAATTTAAATATTAAAAGATGGAATAGAATTTTAGGTAGTAGTACTTTGAAGCCAACTGCCATGCCATTACTTGGTAAAATCATTTAAAAAATAATAATAATTAGTTAAAAATAATAATAATAATAAGAATCACTTGCTTTTATGCCCACAAGAACAGCTCCCAAATGGGCCTCAAAATCCTCAGCCCTCATGGACTGGACTTGGTGGTAAGCCCACCAACTCATTTTTACAGGCAAGCTGTTAGCAACTTTAGCAATGATGAAAATATCAAATATCATATATCAATAGTTGGATTTCATACCACACTAGCATCCATGTAAAAATGAAAAAAAAAAAAAAAGACAGAAATTGTTATATGCTATGTTTGACTCCCGAAGAATTTGAGAGAAAATGTAAAGGAAGAAAAATAGAAAGAAAATATAGAAGGAAAGAAAAAGTGAAATATAAATTATTTTTATACCTTTTTTTTCATTTCCTTTAAAAATATATAAATTTTTAAATAATTTTAATTATATTTGATTTTTTCTTTTTAAATTTTCCATAATGAAACAAATATGATAAAACCATTTTTTTCAACATTTTTTTTTTCTTCACTTGCATTTTCGGGAAACAAACATAGCTATAATGTATAAATTAAATTAATTTATACACTATTGATCAAGCACATAATATAATACATGTGATAGGTAACTACCAAATAATAATGTGGAGATAAAAGTTCATTTTATTGAATTTTAATATTTGAAAACATGTCATATTTAGGATGATCGAAGGTCTGAAGAGTCCAAGACAAATGCGGGTGTTGCCTCAAGAAGGTCCAATGAATGGGTTGGTCTCAACAAGGTACGAGCTGGTTGGGATAAGATCGGATTAAAAAAATATTAATTTGAAAATATTAAAGTTGATACAATTGGAAGATGCGAGTAACCATATTCATTGGCTAGTTTTTAAATTATATTATTTATTTTAACCCATAAAAAAAATATAAAAATAGATATGGAGAAATTTTATTCTTCCTTTTTTTTTAATTATATTCAATTAATATATTTATAATCATTTTTATTTAATTTTTAAAATATTTATGAATATTTAAACTTGAATTTGGGGTTCTCACAATGAAAAGTCATCACCATACATTAGTTTGTGGAGGTTGGCTTCAAGTATAAGCTAAGAAATCCAAGAAAGTGATGTAAAAGGTAGAGGTCGTAATTTATATTAGTGGGTCGTGTTCATATCATATCAAAATTTGGGTATTTGGGTATTTTGCTACATAAATCAACCCAAATTCAACATGAATAATAATCATGTAAAAAAAAAACTTAAATATCATCCTTATGCTATTTTGTTTCAAATTCTTTTATAATTGGATAATTTCATATTTTCAATTAAAACTTTATGTCAAATGTTTTTTAAAAAGGTTTTGAAAAATGGGTTGAACAAGTTACTAGAGGTTCCAAGCCTTAAGCCAAAGTATTTGGACACTTCATAGTACAATCGATTAAGGGTCCAAGGAATTGGTTGGGCTCAATCGGTTAATTAGTGTTTTTATACTCTCTTTCTTCCAATAGCTTAGTGTTGGTGACAAAGACTTTGCCTTTCCTAATTGAGGTATCGTCTTTCTTGGTCAAGGTCCAGTCGAGGCCTTAAACCCTAACAATCACCTATTAGTGCAATTAATGCACAATGACTAGTGAATCAATCGATTCGGTACTTGATCGATCAACTTGCCTAACGGTTAGTTTAGGCTTCTAAACCTTATAAAAAAAAGCTCAAACTTTATTGTTTTTAAGTGTAAAAGTTTAAAATCTTCTTTTAACATTATTTGAGCCTTGGGGTTGTGTTTTTTAATGTACCTTATTTAAACTTACATATCATTAGTGCACCTCAATTCTAATTTCTATTTGTATCAATTTAAGCTTAAATTTGCACTAGGATTGTGTGAGATTATCTTTCCTATCATTTCTTATAAACCTTTATAAGAGGAGATCAAGTGTGGGGTATTACTTGAAGTAAATCTAAGTTTGAGGTATTACTTAATGTTGCTAAGTGTCCATTAGAGTCGATTAATCCAATTGTAATACTTAGAAGGTTGAGTTGGAAGTTTCAGATTAGTGGAACGTCAAGCTTTGGGATTGAAGCTATAATAGAGTGGACGTGGACTAAGTTACACCAAACCATTATAAAAAAATTTTGTTTGCATTCTCTCTTCCTTAATATCTTTAATTTATATGCAATCATTTTTTCATAATATATAATTATCTCTTACATTCACATAATTTAAATTTGTCAAGAAAAGATCATCAAATATTCAAATCCCCACCCCCCCTTAAGGCAATTATCTTAGATTGATCTAGCTAAAATCTTAACACAACAAATATGCCATATTTTGAGGTATGACCATAAAAAATGCCATCAATTATCAATAATAGACATAAAACATACCATAAAAGAAACTTGATTAACAAGATTACAATTTTTTAACATATACTCAATGATAGATAAAGAGTCTTTGTTGATGCTCACAATCGATTTTTGAACTAGGCAACCTTTGTCTTCATTTGTGATACAAAGTAAGTCTAAAAAATTTGATGGATCTATTAAGAAGTTTCACAACCTACAATATGAGTCAAAACCCCTTCACTCATCAAGGAAGTAAGTCATGAAATCTGTAATAAATCTTATTATTCCTAATCAAACAAATGTGTGATTGATCTCATCACTTACTTCATTATCTAGTACGAGACATTTCATTTAAGATGGCTTTGACCCAAAAAAAGATGTTGAAGCTTGTGAGCATGAGCTGTAGTAAAAACTTGTTGGTACTAGAAAATAAAATTAATGTTATTAAGTCTAACAAAAATTATGTGACTAAAGGGAAATAGGAATGAATTTTGCCAAAGATGAAAAGAAACTCCTATGGCAAATGATGAATGAGTTTCCATTGTTAGAGATGAACACTTTGATACCATCTTAAGAAACAAATTCTAAAAGACAATGAATTATGAAGAAACAAATTTTATTCGTTAAATGTAACTCAAGTTTCAACAACCATTTAACAAAAAAACCATCAAATCAAATAACATTTAGAAATGGGCAAGGTTAATAAACTAATTAAAATAAGCTTATGATTTGACTAAAGGGAATAGGGATGAAGAAGAAACTCCCATAACGAATAATGAATGATTTTCCATTTTGGAGATGAACACTTTGATACCATCTTAAAAAGCAAATTCTAAAAGGAAATGGATTATGAAGTAACAAATTTTTCGCTAAATGCAACTCAAGTTCCAACAATCACCTAATAAGAAACATCAGATCGAATTACGTTTCTAAACGGCCATGATTAACAAACTAATTAAAAAAATGTTTATGATTTGACTAAAAACAAGTGGGATAAATTTTGCAAAACATGAAGAAGGAACTTTGATAACAAACGAATGATGATGGATTTCCCATTGTTGGAGACAAACAATTTGATACCACCTTAAGAAACAAATTATAAAACATAATTAATTATGAAAAGATAAATTTTACTTCATCGATACAACACAGTATTAATGCAACTCAAATTTCATCAACCATTTAATAAATAACATCGGATGAAATAACATTTAGACCCGTGCATGGTTAATAAATTAAAACAAGTTTATGATTTTATAGTTAACTAATATATTCATTTCTCTAACACTAATTTTGTTGTACAACCCAAAGTTGTACAAAATAAAATTGCCTATTAACAGTTTTGTAACATGATATTATTGTATGATTAGTGATTATTGCATAGCTTGAACTATGAAAATATTTCATTTGCTTGTAATAAAATTATTCACTTAGCATTATGTTAGTTTATGAGTTATAGTAATTTCCAATTGTTTTACCTTATGATAATATGAAATATTATCAAATTTATGGTCTGAATTGTTGTCTTATATATTCTTATAAAAAATAATTATTTTACTTATAGCCTAAAGCAATAATTTTTTTTATAGAAATTATGTGAAATTTCATTTTTGAGAATTTAATGATTGAAATTGTTAATTTAATAATCGAATCACAAGAAACTAACCATTTTGCCCCTTA
This sequence comes from Vitis rotundifolia, assembly GCA_030254885.1. Lineage (NCBI taxonomy): Eukaryota > Viridiplantae > Streptophyta > Magnoliopsida > Vitales > Vitaceae > Vitis > Vitis rotundifolia. The sequence goes on from CM058163.1 coordinate 21,005,990, forward strand.
AAAATGGTTTCTTAAAAAAAAAGGAAATATAGAGAAATAAGAACAAAATTAAGACTAATTAATTGATAAATAATACTTTAAATTTTTTAATGAATCTTCTCATTTTTTTAAAATGATTTAAAATTAAAAAAAATGATTAATTAATTATAAATTCAATAAAAATTTCATAATACTTTGTCTATTTGCATGTAATAAAAAACTTAACTTATTTATATCTTAAAAAATAAAATTATTTATTTTTAAATTTATTTAAAATAAAATAATATTAAAAATTATTAATTTGAAATTAATATTATTTATTTTTAATAAAATAAATCAATTATGCATGTTAATATCTATGTTTTTATAATATTTATAAAAAATATATAATTTATGATTTTATTATAATATCACTATTCATGTTTTGTTAAAAGTTATTTATTTTTAATTAAATTCAATTAACTTTAGATTACAATTTAAAAAAAAAAATAAAAATAAAAAGTACTTTCAAAAGTAACTTATTTAAATAAACTTTAGGTTTTTTATTTAAAAAAAAAAACAGTTTTAAAAGCAATTTGCAAAGGAATCAAAATAACTTCAATTAAATCAAATTAATAATTTCTTTCTAAGCTTTGCAGATTAAAGTTATAAGTTCTGATACATACTACTCTCTTCTTTCTTCCTGTGCATAGTGGATATTTTTGTTGGGCGTTTTGAGAGATGGCTGAACAAATCCCCTTCAGCATTGCTGAGAGCCTTCGGATGAAGACGGGTTTAACTGCTTTTCAAGAAATTGCATCGATGTATGGCTTCGGAAATGAGCTGAGGAAGCTAGAGAGAAGCCTGCCCATAATCAAAGCCGTACTTGGTAACGCTGAGGAGCGGCAGTTGAAAGAACCTGAAGTAGTAGATTGGGTGAGGAAGTTCAAGGATGCTGTTTATGATGCTGATGATTTGTTGGATGAGTTTACAACACAAAACGGGCGAAGGACGGCTGATATTCAGGGACGAATTGGGAAACAGATAAGTTACTTCTTTTCGTCTTCTAATCAACTTTTATTTCGTTTTAAGATTTTGTGTGGAATGAAGCATATTGCGAAAAGGCTGGATGATATTGAAAAATATATAGACGAGTTGAATCTTATTCAAGGAGTCACGACTCTCCCGCTGGAAGAAAATAGGCAGAGAGAGTCCCACAATGTTTGGTTGATATCCGAAGTGTTTGGAAGAGATCAACAAATGGAAGCAATAGTGGAATTGTTGATGCAATCGAGCGGGGAAGAAAATCTTTCCACTGTGGCCATTGTAGGAATGGGGGGTTTAGGCAAGACCACCCTTGCTCAATTGGTATACAACCATGAGAGGGTGGTCAAATATTTTGATCTCAGGATGTGGGTGTGTGTCTCTAGGGATTTTGAAGTGAAAATACTCGTTAGAAATATCATAAGATCTGCAACGGGTGTACATGTACAAAACTTGGAGTTGGATCAATTGAAAATTCAACTTCACAAAGAGTTAAATCAGAAGCGGTACTTGTTGGTACTGGATGACGTTTGGAACGAGAACCCTGAAAAATGGGATGAACTTAGAACTTTGTTGTCGATTGGTGCTAATGGGAGTAAAATTGTAGTGACCACTAGAAGCCGAAGAGTTGCATCGATCGCGGGAATTCAACATTACTTGACACCTCTCACACAAAGTGAATCTTGGGCTTTGTTTGAAAAAGCAGCGTTTAGACATGAAGAGACAGTAATTAATCCAAACCTTTTACCAATCGGTAGAGAAATCATGAGGATGTGTCATGGAATTCCTCTTTTCATTGAGATTCTAGGAGCAATGCTGCGCTATAAAACCGAAGCAACTGAATGGTCATCCATTGCAAGCAATGAACATCTAATATCACTAGGAGATGGAGGTGATGTGCGCCCGTTTCTTATGATTAGCTATGATAGTTTACCCAAGCAATTGAAACAGTGTTTTAGTTATTGTTCATTATTTCCAATTAATTATGAGTTTGAAAAAAATTTGTTGGTGAAATTATGGATGGCACAAGGATACATTCATCCTTTACATGAAAATGACAACTTAGAGGATATTGGTGATCAATATTTCGAGGCTTTGCTGTCAAGGTCACTCTTTCAGGAGGTTCAATTAAGAGATTCCAAAGGTGATGTATTAAGTTGTAAAATGCATGACTTGATCCATGATCTTGCACAATGGGTTGGAAGGTCTGAGGTTTGCATTTTAACAAATGATGTGATGAGAATTTCGGAAGGAGTTCATCATGTGTCGTTATTTCTGCTCTCTGACCCTGATTCTAAAGACGATGCAATAGGAAATACAATTATTTCAAGTTGCTGGGCCTTGCGTGTGTTGCACCTGAATGCATTAATAGATAAGAAGGTGCCGGAGTCCATAGTCAAATTGATTCAGCTGAGATATCTTGATCTTTCCGACAATGACTTTGAAGTACTTCCTGGTGCTATTACAATGTTGCAGAATTTGCAGACACTGAGACTTTTAAGGTGTGGAAAACTTAAAGAATTGCCAGGAGATATAGAAAAGTTGTTGAATCTGAGGCATCTTGAGATTCAGGGATGTGAACGTCTGACTCACATGCCATCTGGGTCGGGACAATTGAGTATGCTTCGAAGCCTACCATTGTTCGTAGTTGGGAATGACAGTGTTTCCCATGGTATGCTAAGTGAGTTGAAAAGGCTTGACCATCTAAGAGGAGAGCTTAGGATTGCGAATCTAAAAAGGTTGAAGGGGCATATGGCATTGGAGTTGATGGAAGCAAATTTGAAGGGAAAAGCATACCTTCAGTCCCTGGAATTAGAGTGGCAGGACCAGTGGCACCTCAATGCTGAGGAAGTAATGGAAGGCCTCCAGCCACACGAAAATCTCAAGGAGCTCAACATTAAAAGGTATGGAGGTGAAAGGTTCCCTAGTTGGATGATGAATGATGGCTTGGGTTCATTGCTTCCAAGGCTAATTAGAATTGAAATGAGGAATTGTGAGCAATGCAAAGTTCTGCCACCATTGGGTCTACTCCCTCATCTCAAGTACCTGGAGCTTGTGGATCTATCTGCCCTGGAGTACATGCAGGAGTCCTCACCAGAAATGTCATTCTTCCCGGCTCTTGAAATACTCAGACTCTATAAGCTGCGTAATGTGAAGGGATGGTTGAAGGATGTCACAGCAGAACAAGATCTTTCATTTCTTCATCTTTCTGAATTAATCGTCAGCTGTTGCCATAACTTGATATCATTGCCACTGCATTCATCTCCTTTTCTTTCTCAATTTGATATGAATCATTGCGATAACTTCACATCCTTGCTACTGCCTTCCTCTTCTTCTCTTTCTTAACTAGATATCAAAGATTGCCCCAACTTGACATCATTACAATTGCCTTCATCTTCCTGTACGTCTTCCTAAGTTGCATAGCAGTGGCCACCGTTACTTGAAATCCTTGGCACTTCCGTCATCTCCTTATCTTTCTGAGTTATATATCACTGATTGTGCTAGCTTGACATCCTTAGAACTAAATCCATCTCCTTATCTTTCTAAATTGCATATCTGTGATTGCCCTAACTTGACAATCTCAGAATTGCCTTCATTTCCTCGTCTTGAAGAAGTGCACCTGAGTTATGTCAGTGAGGAGTTAGTGCAGCAGTTGATGTGTACATCTTCTTCATTGAAGTCTTTGAAAATACAATGGGTAGTGAATTTGATATCTCTGTCTGAGGATGAACTGCAACACCTTACTTCTCTCCAACATTTGGTCATTTATGGTTGTCACAGTCTAATGTCTCTGTCTCAAGTGACTCAACATCTCATTGCCCTTGAGAAGTTAGAGATTCTACACTGCAGAGGGCTTCTTTTATCAGATAAAGGGGATGATGCTGATGATGACTTGCAATTCCAAGAACTTAGAAGCTTGCGTGAACTGGTAATTAAAGATGTTCCAAAGTTGGTGTCCCTTCCAAAGTGGCTTAAACATGTTACCACGCTGAAAACTCTCACGATTTGTGACTGTTCTGGTTTGGCAACTTTGCGGAACTGGATAGGCAGCCTCATATCACTCACACAGCTTCAAATTTCTGGCTTCCCCAAATTGAAATCACTGCCAGAAGAGATGTGTTTACTCAGCACTCTACAGAAACTCAAAATTTGTGACTGTTCTGGTTTGGCAACTTTGCCAGACTGGATAGGCAGCCTCATGTCACTTACACAGCTTCAAATTTCTGGCTGCCCCAAATTGAAATCACTGCCAGAAGAGATGCATTTACGCAGCACTCTACAGCAACTCAAGATCAACAATTGCCCACTCCTATCAAAACGATGCCAAAAGGAAACAGGTGAAGATTGACCGAAGATTTATCACATTCCAGAAATTTTATTGGATGGGAAACGGATGACTAGTTCATAAAGCACGCTTGCTCTCTTTCTCTCTCTCTCTCTCTTATTCAAACCTGCCATCCACAATATATTTCAGGTTTGCATCGCTAACCTTTAATTTATATCTTCAAAGCAAACATTAATGCTTTGATAATATTGTCATTACAGTTGTTAGTTGGTAATTCAATATTGCCAAACTAGTTATGTTTGTTTTAGTTTGCCTTCAAGTGTCTGGGGCAAAATTTGACATAGGTAAGTATTTTATTGCAGATATATTCAGATTTATAGCAATGGTAAGGAGAAAATGATGAGGGTGGGCTGAATATTGCTGAATGTCATGAGGTTTATGTTCACAAGCTAAGGATGAGTAATGCATGTGGAAAAAGTTAACTCCGTTATATGTCTTTGAAATTCAGGTCCAATAATCCTTCCTCTCTTTCTACTTTTGATCTCTCAGTCTTTTACTGCTTTCCAGTCTATTGGTTAAAGACTCATACTTCTACTGTAGCTCTGAATTCCTGATTTGCATATGCAGTTGAATAGAAACTGTCAAGAATTTAGTCAACTCCTTTTCCACAAGTTTCTCAGGATTTGGAATGCAGATGCCTTGGAGTACATGGACAAAAGTGGAGTGGGATTTGATACAGCTTCATATTCATTTCTATAAAGGATTGAAATCATTGGCATAAGGGATTCACCCCTTCAGCACCCAGCAGACACTCACTCCATTTTCTTGTGTCCAAACTTATCAGAAAGATGTTAAGAGGAAACGAGTAAAGATTGGCCTAAGATTGCTCATATCCCAAAAATTCTTATGGACCATCCCATAAGAGGCTGCTAATTGAAGGCCATCTACTCTATTTAATGAACTGTGCCATCTGCAATATCAGGTTTGCAATCTCTTTTCCCATTGTTGATGGTTTTAGGGTTTATTATTCTAGAATTGATTTGTGAAGGATGTTATACTCTCCTAAAAAAAGTTTGTGTTAGCCCAAGGGTTCTCCTAATCAGGTTTTGATGATAACAAACCATGGCTAAGTTACTAATTAGTTTGAATTATAAAGAATTTCAAGTGATAATTTGAAAATTTATCAAAGGACCTAATGGATGCAAGATCAAGACTTTTGGAAGACCTTTAATCATAGGAAACTCATGTAAGATAAATACATGGGTGCACTTCGGATTTATATATCATTTCATGCATCTTTGAAAAACTCGGTTTATGGTTTAAAGTTACATTTCCATTAAAATCTGAGATCTATCAAATGTAACTTAGGCAAGACATTTCAAAATTGGCATATAATTTTACCTAAAGACCTTGCCTAAGTGTTAGAAGCAAAAAGACAAAAAAAAAATATAGGTTTTTGGGCCAAAAATGATGAATCGGTTGAGGCACTTGCCAACCGGTTCAACCGGCCAGGGTATCGGTCGACCGGTTCCCTCTTCCCGGTCGAGGTTCGATCGAGAAGTGTAAAAAATACTCTCTCTCTTCCAGTAGTCATTCCTTCCTGGTTGAGGTATCTGTCTTCCCAGTCGAGGGTAACAGTCACCTGCTAAGCATTAAATGCTCCAACAGCTAGTGAACCAGTCGACCCCCAAGTCGACCGGTTGAGACTGCTTTTTGGTTTTCTTGGCTCCCGAGGTTAGAAACCTATAAATAGAGAGCTTCACTTCATTTATGAGCGAGAGAACACATGCATTTACTTGTTTACCTACTTGTTCTTGCCTTAAAAGCTCTCATTTCTTTTCTTGGTGCATTAAATCTCCATTTGCATATCCTTTAGTGCACCTTTGTGATTCATCCTAGCCTTGAGTTGTATTTGAGCCTTTGTTGAGCTAGGTTGAGAGATTCATACTTGTTAATTGAGTGTTAAAACCTTCAAGTGAGTTGAAACTTGAAGAGATTGTGTAAGAGCTCATTGGAACCGAAATCCAAGTGTAAAAGTGATTAGAAGCTTAGTTGAAGTTTCAAGTTAGTGGAACCTTCGCTCGGTTAGGAGTTTGAGGAGAGTGGACATAAGCAAAGAAGTGTCGAACCACTATAAAATCTGAGTTTGATTTCTCTAACTCTATCTCTTTATATTTGCTTCTCTTGTGCTTAAATTTGTTGTGTTTAAAAAGAATTTTTTTTTAAAAAAACCCAATTCACCCTCCTCTTGGGTGTTTTTCTCATTTAAGATTAGCCTTTATTTTCTCAATTGGTATCAGAGTTAGGCCTCTTGTTTAAGACTTAATCGTCTAAGAGGAAATGGCTAATCTATCAAGCTCATCTCACATTGAAAGTTTTGCAACCAATAGACCTCCATTTTTTACGGGAACCAATTATCCCTATTGGAAAACTAAAATAACTTGGTTTTAACAATCAATCGATTTAGACGTATGGGACATCATTGAAGATGACCCAACTTTTCTTTCAAAACTAGTTGATGGAGTCATGGTTCCAAAACCCAAGCAAGAATGGGATGAGCGTGATAGAAGAAATTTTCAATTAAATGCTAAGACCATTTATACTTTGCAATGCTCTATAGATAGAAATGAATATAATAGAATATGTCAATACAAATCGGCTAAAGAAATTTGGAGATTGTTTGAAATAACTCATGAAGGAACAAATCAAGTGAAAGAGTCAAAAATCAATTTACTTGTTCATAGTTGATTGTGTTCCTCTTGTTGCTCCTTTTCCCAATTCCGGCATTAATAATTGCATTTCCAAACTCAACTTATAATATGGCCTCAAGCTCAAAATATATTTAAGGGTCCTGCCCCTTCAAAAGGATTTCCTTTTACAGGCTTGAACATCATTCTTTTACTCCTTTGCCCCATCATGTTGATTCTGGTGAAGCAAGGCAAAGGCAATTCTGCATTTCAAACTTCAGTGAGATATTATGTCATTGTTTCAGATAGAATGGACCCTCTTTTCTTGCGAACTCATGCAAAGCTTTAACTTCATTCAAGAACTGAATTACCTTTACAAATCATTTCAAGAAGCATTATATCTCAAAATCATCAATGTTTCACACTCACTGGATCCATAGGATGATGTTTTACTGCTTTAACTAATTAAAGGTTATGGCATTGCTGTTTCAGGTTAGTTTGATCTTAAGAACCTTTCGAGTCGACAGTAATGAAAACCTTCTTTTTTGTAATACCCGATGCCCCTTATATTTGATCAGGTAGTGCCATTCACAAGACACAACTCTTATTCTACTTGATTTTTCCTGTATAGTCTATATAAAAAGGAAACTTTCCCAACATTTTCACAGAGATCATTCATAAAAGTATCATCCATAAGTGGGCCTTGTTCTTCTTTGATTAGTTGCAGATTGAATAATCTACTTATGTAATGCTGCTGCTGAGAGGAAGTGCCAATGTTGGGAAAATCATTCAAGGAAGACAGAGTTCATCATGATAATGCTTTTCACATTTCCTTGTAATTGGAGGACTTTTATTGAATCTAGTAAGAAGCTGTATTAAAAACACTGCAGAGGGCTTCTTTCGTCCTATAAAGATGCTGATGCTGATGATGGCTTGCAATTCCAAGGACTTAGAAGGAACTGGTAATTAAAGACATTCCAAAGTTGGTGTCCCTTCCAAAGAGGCTTCAACATGTTACCGCACTGAAAACTCTTACAATTTGTGACTGTTCTGGTTTGGCAACTTTACCAAACTGGATTGGTAGTCTCATATCTCTGGCACAGCTTCAAATTTCTGACTGCCCCAAATTGAGATCACTGCCAGAAGAGATGCATTTACTCAGCACTCTACAGCAACTCGAAATAAACAATAGCCCACACTTACTGAAAAGATGCCAAACGAAACAGGTGAAGATTGGCCTAAGATTTCTCATGTTCCAGAAATCATATTGGAGGGGCAACGGATGACTAATTCATAAAACACACTTGCTTTCTCTCTGATTCAAGCTTGTCATCTACAATATATTTCATGTTTGCATCACCAACCTTTAATTTATGTCTTCAAGTCAAGCATTAATGCTTTGATGATATCATGCTTGCAGTTGTTAATTGGTAATTAAATATTGCCAAACTGGTTATATTTTGATTAAGTATTTTATTGCAGATTTAATCAGCATTATAGCAATGGTAAAGAGATAATAATGAAGATTGGCTGATTATTGCTGAATGCTCCAGGGGGGTTTATGTTGACAGGCAAAGGATGAGAAATGCATCTGGAAAAAGTCAACTCAGTTTCATCGTACTCCTGGACCTGTGCTGTCTTCTATTTCTGCGAAACATCCATTGTATGTCTTTGAAATTCAGGTTGTATGGTCCTTCCTTTCTTTCTACCTTTGATCTCTCAATCTTTTATCGCTCTCCTGTCTATTTATTAAAATCTGATACTTCTACTGCAACTCTGATTTGCTGATTTGCACATGCAGTTAAATAGCAAGAGTCAAGTGAGGTGAGGTGCACGTATTATCCAATGGGTGTAAGAGTTTGGTCAACTTCCTGTCTGCAAGTTTCTCAAGCTTTGGAATGCAGATGCTTCAGAGTAGACAGACAAAAGTGGTGAAGATTTTCAGTTTATACAGTTTCATATTCATTTATATCAAGGATTGAAATCATTGGCAGAAGGGAGTCACCCCATTAGGAGAAGACACTCCATTTTCTTGTGTCCAAACTTAAGAGAAAGATGCTAGAAGGAAAAAAAGTAATGATTGATCTAAGATTTCTTGTCATGCTTTCGATTGTTAAGTTTGAAGTTGTAACAATAGCACTTTGATTGATGCATTAGTTTTAAAGTTGAGATTGATGATTACAAATTTTGTTTTACTATTCAAAACAGGAATTTGGTAATTAGTAACTTCCAGTAACAAGATGAATGTTTTGGTCAACTTACACTTTGAACCTTCGGGTTTGAGGTGTGAAATAACTGACACGTCTTTAGAGTGGGTCTTGGGGCATGACATTGCTCTTGTCCCAAAAGTTTCATAATTCTCAAATGCATTAGCACATTCATAAAAAGAATGCTCTCTTTCCTTATTTCTTTTTCATTCCATTTTCATGACAGTTTTATGCATGTCTTAAGGAAGCTTATTTGGTTTGGTTTTAGTAGTATTGAGAAGAATGCTGCACTATCTGAAGAGCTTTTGCTCATTTTAGTTGCAAAGATTTTTGAGGAAGATAGATATATAGAGTCTGGAAAATATTGGTCTTATTGAGAATGTGCTTGAGCAAGGCTAACAGCATGACTTGAGTTTTGGCAATGTCCATTTTCTAAACAAAGGTATTTAAATGTAAAAAGAAAAGAGATTGGCCCAAGATTGCCCACACCCCTTGCCTAGAAATAGATTGCTTACTTGTATAGGCTCGAATGCTCATTCTTTCATTCCATTGCTGCATCATGGCCCATAACTCTACATGTTTGTTGCGCACACCATGGCCAATTGAATCATCCGTCAGTGGACCTTGTTCTCCTGTGATTAGCAGCTGACTGAAAGGTTGTTATGACATGCCATGGATTACAATGGCCTTGGTGTCCTATTTTCCTCCTTTAATTTGTTTTAGGTTATGTTTGATTTCTGAAAAATAATTAAAAAAATGAAAAATTGTTAAGAAAAATTATTTTCTCATAGTTGGTTTTATCATGAAAATGGGATTCCGGAGGGGTCGATAAGAAAGGGCCGAAAAGAAGGAAAAGGGAGTGAAGACTCGGATGCAGAGCGTGAGCAGGTCTCCAGATGATGAGTCATAATAATCATTTGAAATCAATTCAATTGAATGTCATTACTAATGTAACACATGCTAATCAAATGATAACAATCATGAAGCAACTATAAAAGGATGAATGCTCTTGAAAGAAAGAAAGATAAAACTACTCCATCCTTATTTTTCTATCTATTAACCCTCTTTCTCATCTGTGGTTGATTTGATTGTCATAGAGGGATTGGCTTAAATGGTTTATCGCTTTTCTAATACTCTTTGTGTGGATTCATTCATCAAAGAGTCTTAAAACTTGTAGTCTTTACACTTGGATTATATTTTCTCTTAGAAGACTTATTGCCTCATATTCTGTCAGGTATGCATGTTCACATTGTACATTTTTGTCTGTAGCGAATTTTGACTGATTTATGCGCTTTTCAAACCTTTTAGGTTGTTTGCTTTGAAGTTGATATGCTTTAGAAAAGAGTGCATTCTTACAAGTATCTTGATTAGTTTAGATTTTTCATTGATGATTTGATTGTGTGGATTTTGACAGTATTTACAGGCTTCTGCATTAACATTTTTTCTTCAATTTGTGTTCCTCTTGCTGCTTAGGTTATGGTATTTCTGTTTCAGGTTAGTTTGATCTTAAGAAGCTTTGGAGTCGGACAGTAATGAAAACCTTCTTTTCTGTAATATCTGTTGCCCCTTATATTTGATCAGGTAGCGCCATTCGCAAGACACAACTCTTATTCTACTTGATTTTTCCTGTATAGTCTATATAAAAAGGAAACTTTCGCAACATTTTCTCAGAGATCATTCATAAAAGTATCATCCATAAGTGGATCTTGTTCTTTTGTGATTAGCTGCAGATTGAATAGTCTACCTATGTAATGCTGCTGCTGAGAGGAAGTGCCAATGTCGGCAAAATCATTCAAGGAAGGCAGAGTCCATCATGATAATACTTTTCACATTTCCCTGTATTTGGAGGACTTTTGTTGAATCTAATAAGTTGTATGAGTATGCTAGAGAGATGAAACAACCTCATCCGGCTGAAGCGTGACAAGGATTGTGGAGAAAACCAAGGCCCTTCCCAAGAAGACCCATGTCATCACAGCTCTCCAAAAGTTGAACAGCTTAGGTGTCCTTCATTTGTCTCCTTTCCGGAGTGAGTTTACCTTTGAACTTGCAATCACTTCACTAACATCCTGTTGCGAAAGCTTATCCTATAATCCAGTCTGAGTTTCAGCTCCTAAAATCTCAATATTGCTTGGGTGCAGGTGCCATTTACAGAGGTCATGATGCTGCACAATTCTCTCCTTGCCAATATCATGTTGCCAAAAGAAGAGGACAAGGTCAACCCAACCTAGCCTACCCTCCTGAAGTTCTTTTACATGGCTGATTCATGTTTGACCCACAGAGTGGATGAATCCAGTTTGAACCCAGGCATTCTCTTATTTATTCTCCTGGTATGTTATACCAGAAAAGGGTAGAACCTACTGTAATGGAGTTTAGAATGTCCCAGTTGTTGATGTAGACAAAGGAGGAATAGGATGCACGGTAGATGGAGCCAGGGAAGCAAAGTCATGGGTGCAACGCTGATATTTAGATGTCATCAAACTGGATGGATGGTATTGTTCAGTTTGATCCAAACTTTACACTCTGACTATATACAGATGCTCTTGGCTTATGTTTCCACTTTTGAATGATTCACTGAAACAGGAGATCTAGTCGGCCTTTATTCCAGAATTATACCAAGGGGTGGACAGAAGTGTACTCAGGCAGTACATTCGATGCTGCAAAGATGTCTCCTGTCCTGCTCAGCTCTCTGTTCGAATCCAGGTCACATTTTCTCATAATGTAAGATTATGCATTGCATTCAACTAGAACTACTTCTCAGTCTAATGATGCTTGCTTACAGTGTTAAGTAAATTTCAGTTCGATTTTGAACCGTAGCATTGCCTCCTTAGAACTCTCAAGCTAGTTTTAAAGTACTATTCTTAGATTCTTCTGTGATTTCCTACCAATGCAGGTTAAAATGAAAGGTCATGCTGACTGCTTAATCAACATAGAAGAGAGCATTTCTAGAGGGTTGATGGAGTAGAATGAAGCTCAAGAACTGAGGCCCTGAAAATTTTTAGAGCTTCAGAAACGGGCTATCACCCAAAGAACAACACTGCATTTTTTGAATGTTGTGTCCAGATGAGAGGCCTTTGTTTCAGATTTGGGGCTTGAGATGAGTTTTCTGGTACATGGGAGATCAACTTCTTTTGTTTGTTGAATTTGTTAATGTAAATAGAATCAAGATTTTCATAGATTAGTTGTTCAAGGCATGCCCAAGAAGTAATTGATGTTCTTAATAGTTAAAAAGAGGTTTTGACATTTACAAAAGCTGCCCAAGTGGGATTTAATCCTTCTAGTGGAATCTAATTCTTTATTATGCTTATTTTCTAAGCTCGTGGTTCGTGGTTCGGTTATCAATTTAACCCAAAAAGCTTAAATTATTAAGAGATATATCAATGCACTTATAGTTAGGTTAAGGTATTAATCGATACACATTTTAGAGTGATTCCAATAAAAATAATTTCATATAAAAAAATAAAACTTGAAATATATAGAGCCCGTTTTGAGAAATTTTTAAAAATTCATAATACTGTTTGGTTATTATTACCTATTTCTAGTTTTTAAAAACAAAGTAAAATAAAAACAACTTTTAGATAATAAGTAAAAATTGTTTTCATCGGTTTTTAAAAATTATAAAAAAACACACACTATTATTTTTTTCTACATAAAATTTTTATTTTTTTTATTTTTTTTTCACTAAGCAAATTAAACAAACTTAATTTGTTGGATTTGTTAACAAGTCTATTAATTTTTAAAAATAATTAAAACTTAAATGATAAATTCATTAATATTAGAATTTTCTGAACAAAAATTGATTTAAAACAACTCTATTACTTATCTTTTATATAAAATTATTATTTTTCAATTTTTTTAGTAGGCAAATAAATTCTAAATTATATAAGACTTAATATATTTCAAAAATAAATCTAATCATTTAAAAAAATAAGAGAGAAAGACCGATCTAATTAATTATAAATTAAATCAAAACATTGTAAAATATTATGTTCAAAATTGAGTATTAAATGTATACATATATAATAAAAAACTTGACTCATCTGTAAGTTAAAAAAGTAAAACTTTATTTATTATTCATGTTAAACTATTTATTTTTAATTTATTTTTCATTATAAAATTATTTTCATTTTCAATAAGACTTCAATTAAATTCAATTAATTAACATTATATAAATTGAATTTAAAATATTTTTATAAAATCAAAACAATTTTTTTAAAAAAATAATTAATTTATCCAAATAAGCCCTTTTGTTTTTATTTTTAAAATCCTTTTATTAAAACAACTCATCAAATATCCTTATTTTTATCAAATATTTAAAAGTTTTTTTTTTTTTTTTTGTTCTTTAGCTTAAAAATAATTTCTAAAAACAAGCATAAGAAGTCACGGTAAAAAAAAATTAAAAAATTAAAGTAACTATTTAACTTATATTAAAAATAAATATTAAAATTATTTTTATCTTATAGCAATTTTTGTTTCATTAGAATAAAAAAATTATTTCACAATTAAAAAAATTATTTTATTTTAAAAAAATACTTAACTTGAATTTGATTTCATATTATTATAAATTAAATTTATAAATTTTTTACAAAATAAAAGTAAGATGTTATTTTTAAAAATAATACAAACTCTTTCATCCAAACAAATTTTCAAAATTTTATTTTAAAAAACTATTTTTTAAACATCTTACTAACACTCTTGTTTTTAAAATTTTTTTAAAATTATCTTTTATTTTTTAAAAACAGACTTTTAAAAATGGATTTTAAAAAGCACCGCGAAACGGTCCATAATTTTTCTAAATTTGTTCTTTTACATTTTGAAACAAAAAGGGTAAAAATAGATTATCAAATATTATTTTCAAAACTAATTTAAAATTTTTTAATTGAAAAAGAAAAGACCAAACATACCCAAACTATTTCATTTCGAAAAAGGAAAATTTTAAGGAAATTCTAATTTTTTATTCATTCAAATAAATTTAGCCTAAAATCAAGATTTTTAATATTTAAAATTACGATTCTACCCTCACAGCTTTTAATAGCTTCGGCACCTTCCTTGAGAGCTAAACGACAATGGAAGCAGAAGCGGAGAGCAAAACCAGTGGCAGGTTGGAGCTCTGCAACCAACTGGAGCATAGCCGAGGGTAGTCTCGTAAATTCTATCACCGTCGAGTCCTCTCTATCTCCGATCGATGATTCGCCGCCGAAATCTCCCCTCATTCTGAATCCTCCCTCAGCCGATTCCGGCCCCTGCGAGATCAAGAGTGAGTCCTCCAAATCCCTCTCCTCTGTTTGTTTTCATGGAAAATTGTTTATATTTCTCGAGCCGGATTTTTCTCTTTTTTCGTTTTATTCAGTTCGGAATTTTGTTGATGCTCGGTGATCCTTTGTTTGTTTCCGTGGAAAGTTATTTCTCTCTGTCGGGAAACAAACAGAGTTTGAATTTTTATTTTATTTTTATTTTTAAAGTTTGTCTAATTCAGAAATTTGTGTAGGACTTTGTATCGATGAATGTTGAATTTTCCCTTAGCTTGGTTTCTGAGAAAAGCAGATCACGGCTTATGTTTCTTAAAATGAGAAACTAAAAATCTAGGATTCAGAATTTTTAATTTATTTTCGCTTCCCTATGTGTTTTCTTTGTTCTTTGTTTGTTTCCGTGGAAAGTTAATTCCCTTTGTCGAGAACAGAGTTTGAATTTTCAGAACTTTGTGAACGAGTTTGTGTCGATTAATGTTGAATTTTACCATCAGTTTGGTTTTTGAGAAACGGAAAATCACGGTTTATGTTTCCTCAAGTGAGAAACTAAAAATCTAGGATTAAGAATTTGAATTTTTTTCTTTTTTTTTTTTTTTTTTTTTTTTCATATATGTAACATGTATATGTATTGTTTCTGAAGAAACAAACAGAGTTAGAAATCTTTTATTTTCCCATTTGTTTGCTTCAGAAATTTGTATGGTAATGGTGATTCTTTCTCCTCTCTTTATTTCCATGTTTTGCTTTTCTCGAGAAACAAAATAGCACGGATTCTTATGTGTGAGTTTGATTTTTAATAAGAAGTTTACAAAACTAATTATTATGTGGAAAAGAATAAAGATTTCAAGATCCATATTTAATAAAAAATTTGTCTATAAACTTTAGGTGGAGTATTTTTTTTCTTTTAAATGGAAGAATGTGGTTAAATATTGGTTTGTGAATTGCCTAAATTGATGTCTCAAAATAATGGGTAAAAGTACATTACAAATATAACAAAGATATAGAAAGCAATGGGCAAAATTACGGAAATAGACAAAATTATATTATTTTGCAAAATGTTTGAGTTGGTGGAGGTCTTTTGTATTTATTGGGAAGGAAAAAAGATCAAGAGCCATAGTTAATGAATGCTATGTGCATAAGCTTAGGCTTCCTATGGTTATGGTTTTGACTTGGGGATCATGGTACTCCAGGGGTTGTAAATACTAAGTTAATGAAGGTGATAGAGAATTGCTTAAGATGGTTTGTATGAGTGTAATGGGGATTCATGATTGTGCGTTCAAGGTGCTCAAGGATGAGGCAGATCAAGAAGAACTTCGGTGGAGGCAATAAGAGTATATACATATAACAGTTTTTGTGTAAGGGAGGATGTGATCCTATATAAAGCTAAATGGTGGACTAGGATTCGTGTAGTGTGCCTGAAATAGTTGGAATATAGGCCCTCATTGTCATCCTTTAGATTGCTTGATTTTATAGGTGTGAGTGAAGGGGGGGAATTGATTGAACTGAATTGAACTAGCAAGTGCTGTATCATGACATGTTTATAAGAGCTGATCTTCTTTTATGAGTATTTTTTTTTTGGAATGGTTTTTAGTGTAAATAGACAATCATCCATTTACCATGATGGGCTTTGTTGATTGGCTTAGCTCTAAGTAAGGAGAGGGAGCTTGCTTTTGTTTTCCTCTCTTCCTTTTGCTTGCCTTGTGGTGCCTATTGTGTGTGTGTGCGTGTGTGTGTGTGTGTGTGTGTGTGCCTTTTGCCTACAAATAAAATAAAGTAAAGACTTGTATATAAGGGGTGTTGCACTGTCTATGATACCAATATTCAATAAAAAGTACTCCTTCTGTGGTTTTCTTCTTCAAGGGAGAATAGAACTCCAAGGTAGGGTATGTTTGAACATCATGTGGAAATTGAATTTGATTATACTAAGGCATTTTTTGAAATTACTAATTGAGTGAAAAAGATTGAAGATTTCAAGATATATAATAAATGAGTTATTCATGTGTAAGCTTTTTGGTTCAAGCATATTTCTAGATTTTGGCAGAATTAGTTTCAGAATAGCCCAAATTGATGTGTTGAATAATTGGTGAAAGCATACAAGTGAATATAACAAAAATAATAGAAAATAATGGAAATGTGGCATATTATATTATTTTTGAAGGATGTTTGAATAGTTGGATATCGTTTTGGTTTATTTCAAAAGAATGAGATCGAAGCATTGAAGATTTTTGCTTTAAAACACTTCAGGAGCTAAGAGTTACTGAATGATTTGTGCATATGCTTGAGGTCTTCATGGTATAGGTGTTTACTGACAGGATTTGTAGTACTTCGAGATTATAGATGCTACCTTATGAAAGGTGAGACAAAGTTGTTTAAGATGGCTTGAATGTGTGTATTATATACTACTCAGTGCATCAGAGGAGGAGTAATTTGATTCAAGTTGAAGGTGCTGAAATGATGAGAGAGATAAAAAAAATGAACTTATATGGGGGCAATAAGAAAAAATACAATGTTTTTTTTGCATAAGGGAGGCCCTTGATAGAACTAATGATGGACTAGAATATAGGGCTAGGTTGTTGTTGTTTGCTTGACTTTATTAGCTGTTGATGAAGATTGTTTTAATAGATGAAGTAATATGTGTTTAATTTTCTTCTTTCAATGGATAAGAGAAAATCTACAATTGGGCATGTTTGGACAGCCCAGGGAAGTTGAATGGTTCCATTGGATTTCTTTAACATTTGGAAGCGCAAATCTGAATGGTACCCATTAAAGAAATCACAACTATCAGGCATTATTCTCCTCTCCCAATGACAGATGGGCCTCTTACATCCGTTAATGGATCAGAAGTCATGTCCATGTTATATGGTTCTTATGGTTATAATTAGCAGATAAAAGCACGCCCACATGCTTATAGCTGGAAATGAAAAGCATATGGATATGCTCACCTTTTAGGATACTGTAAAATGATAAAGTAAAGGGAACAAGAGTTTGGCCACGTGTGAAAGATATATTGCTGTTCTTTTATTCTTCTAACACTAATAAATTAGACACCAGGATCTATCACAGGCGATCAGACACCCCTGTTGTTTAACTTTCCTGAAACTCTGGGAAGTTTAGTTCAGATTCTCAGTTTAAACTAGGGTTTTGTTTATTGATAATGCAATGGCCAAGGATTTTTATGGCATGTTTTTTGGATTGTCTGTGAGGTTGGTTATGTCATAGAGGTAATCTGAATGTTCTTAAAGCTTGCAGTTGTTTTGCTGCCTGACTTTCCAACTGTTATAGCCAGGCACTTAGGCCCTATTCCCAATACTTCTTTGTCCTGTACTTCTAGTTTTTCTAAATATCATCTGTCCTCAGCACCCCTAACATCTTACAGATATGCATTCTTGTTAAGAAATATCTATTTATTTTTTTCACTGAGTTAACCGGATAGGGAAAATTGCCTTAAAACCTTTCCTAGTTTCCTTATAAATGATAAAGATGTTCTTGAATTGCAGTTAGCTTCACTCAAAAACATGAGGTACGGCAGGTCTATGTTCGAAGTACTGCTCGAGTCTATGAGATGTACTGGGCACCTGATCTGCAGAGTATCAATGAGTATCTCTGTACTGTTCGCTGCAGCATTGCTGCCAAAGATGAAAAATCACTTCATGCAACTGATGTTGAAGAACCTGTTTCTGCAAATATAGAAGGGTCTGATGGGAAACCGCTGAAGAGAATTTGAAAAATGGCAGTAGTGTTAGCTCAAATGAAGATGGCTGGGTGGAGGTAAAAGCTCCTGATTCCCATCCACTTGATAACAGAAGCAGTTCTTTGCAATCAAAGATTAATACCAATGCAGGAAGGATCTCACAGGTATGTGGTTCACTTTTTGACAACATGCATTTAACCAAATCTTTGTCTTCTTGATGTTTGTCATAGGGGTTTCTTCCATGGTTGCTTTCCATGTCTTGACAAATTTTACTTTTTAGTTTTGTACCAACCCACCAGAGAAGAATAACCACAACAACAAATAACCATTTAAGAAAAATAACAGAGTAAAATAGCTCATTCTCTTCTCCCTTGTCACCAATATTTAAAATGCTAGAATAGGTTTACTTCAGGATTGAAGTGTGGTTAAGGTGACATTTTAGGGGAAGCAGCAATAAAAGTGGTTCATGATCTGCCTTTTTTTTTTTTTGCCAAATATATGAGGAGATATATAGCTGGTCAAAGCTTCAGCACAAAACACAGATTGATGAAATATGTTGACCTTATGTGATGACCCTCCTGATACCCACCATGAAAACACACATTCAGACAGTGAAAAGGACTCCTAATGATTTGACAGTACTTTTGGAAGGGATTTTGATAAAGTAGTGTGTCATGTTGGCTCTTGAACTAAGCAATGCTAACTCTTTGACAGAAGGGTACAAATAAAGGGAAATTTGATGATACAGGAAATATGGCACAAAAATACAATAGAAGGGAGAATTAGGGTGGGTCTTCATAGAAGTTAACTGGGAATATGAGAGAACCATCAAAAAACACTCACTAACATAATATGCTTTGTTACTAATTGAAGTAAACTTTCAGGATTTTTATGAGGCTACAGCAGAGATTTCTGATGCAGACCCTTGCATATCCCTTACACTTCGATTGCTGTCGCTTCAGAATAAAGAATGTGTATATGTTGATGAAATTTATGTGTTTGCGGATCCTGTTGAGTCAGACAGTTCAGATAGTCAGGTGGGATGTGTGGAAAACCCAGCTGGAAGTTCTCTTATGGCCATGCTTGTGCCTACCCTTTTGCAACTATCTAAAGCAGGGATTAACCAAAAACAAGCTAAAAGCGTGTCTGATACAAGGGAAGATCAGAGGTTCTCAAAAATTGGGTCAACAGCAACTGATTCAGCCAATATTTCAAATAAGATTCGGCTGGAAGGAAAATCCTGCCTTCCTGTACAGCAGGAAGCACATGAGGCTGCTGCTGAACAAGCCCCTGCCTCGGTGAAGATCCCCAACCTAGTTGCAGGGAGCAAACCTGATTCTGCTGCAAAAGAAAATAATTTCCGTACAATCAACTTGAAAAAACCATGGAACAGCTTGTTTTGCGAGTTGGCAGAATAGAATCTCTCTTTTTGAGGTTTGAAGAAAGCATGCTAAAGCCCATAAGCAGCGTCGAGGCCAGGCTCCAACGAGTGGAGCAACAACTGGAAGCACTCACCAAGAAACTCGAGGGCCCTAGAGTCATCTCTAGCACCAGAATTTTTGCTCCTGAATTTCAATGCAATGAATCAGATTCCAACTCCTGTAATGAACCAAGTGATTATCCTAGTCATGGAGCATTGGAATGTGATAAGAAGGATTCAGTAAATGCCACTCTCCTGCTCCCTAGTCTTGTGGTTATTGCACCAGAGTTTTCAAATGGTGACGAAGAAGAAAATGATGCATCAGAGCAAGTGAACGATTCTCAGAGGGATGAAATCAGAGAAAATGATGCATCAGAACCAGTGAAGGATTCTCCCAGGGATAAGCCAAAACATACCATGTCAGTTGATGATGCTTTAGCTTCTGCACTCGCTGGATTTCTATCATCCACTTCTACCAGGCCATCAAAATATACTGAAACTCTGACAATTAGAGCTCCAGAGTTTCCAAGTGAAGAAGATAGTAGTGAGGACAAAATAGCTTCACCAAGAGTTCATCGTGAAATATCTAATGGGACAGAGAGCACTAAGGATTCTATTTCAACTTCCTGCAATCTTTCTTCTTCAGAGAGTGGTGTGGGAGTGGATAATGACATTTTGGGTGAAACAGCTGAAGGAATCGAGAAACAGGGCCAGCTTGGTTATGACGGGGAAGAAGTCAATTCTGGGGAATCTGCTATCAGCTCTTCAATTGTTGAAGAAAATATGACTGCATCCAGAATAGATGATCATCAGACCATAGAAGAAACCGACAAAACAGAGGCTAGCAACATTCCAATTTCTGATGAAATTTATGTTCCTATCCATTTTCTTGGAGATCAGATTGATGATGGCTCCGATACTCCCACTCCCCAGAAAGAAACTGTTGAAAGCACTTATCTAACTAATGATACAGAAGTCAAAGATGGACAAACTACCAAAGACATTCTGCAAGATGTTCTCCAATTCTCATGTTCTTCTGCAGTGGATTTCCAAGTTCCAATATTGGATGTGAAGTTCATTTCTCAGGAAAATTCCAATACCAACTCCTCTCTTGAAGGCCTTCTGACCGACACCCCAGAACCCAACTCATCCAACCTTGAAGCTTCTTGCATTGAGGAAACCACCAACAACCATCTTTTGTTGGACTTTGACAGTTACAGTGAGGCACCTGCAGGTATGGAGGGTGAAAAATTGCAGGACCCTCACACATGCAGCAAGGATGGACCGTTCGAGAGTCTCATATAACAAGCATTTTCATCAGGTGATCATATTCTAACTTGCACATAAAATTTGCCTATATGCAGAATGGTAGTTAGGTGATCATGTTTCTTTGAAACCACCATCTCGTTTAATTGAAAGCTACTCATTTTCTCAGATAGCTACATTTTCTGGGTTAATTTTCCTGGTGTTGAGATTAGATGCTTCAGAATATCTGTATAAAGTTAGGTTTTTTGGGAAAGGAAAGAGAAGGAAAATGCTTTGTTCATTCAGGGGCTTTTGAGAATGAGCAGTGATGTTATGCTGCTATATATATATGTCTATTTGGACAAGCTGTTCGTTGAATAGGTTTAATGAAAATGGCATTACTTAATCGTTTTACACTTGAACCCCATTTGGGAGTGATTTTGAGAAGACTAAAAGGACCACTTCCAAATAAAAATGGTGTTTGACAAGTTCTTAAAATTTGCAATTCAAAATATCTTACTTGTACGACATGAACCGTCTTCCTCAATAAGTATATCCACTTTAGTTCCATCTATATTTGGTGGAAGTAACCTTAATCATCATCGCAAGGTTTAAATTCTATATATGCTCTAGTATTAATCATGTATTAATCATTGTGAAGTTGTGAAGAGTTATCAAAATAATAACAATTTTTATTTATTTTTCAAGGGGAAACATGCATTTCTCGTAAGTCTCCATTTATTCTTCAAAAATGTGAAAATTCTCTTAATTTTGCACCACAAAGATGATTGCCTATATGTGTATATATATATATATATATATATATATATGTGTGTGTGTATGTCAATAATGCTAACCCTATAAGGGCCTAAAATGTCCACTTATTTAAGGATAATTAGTATTCATTAGATCTTATTTAACTATACAACAAAACAAATTATTAATATTTACTCATAAAAGCAATTTTGATATTCTAGGTAGATGAGAAAATAAAAAAATTAATTCTAACCTTCTTAAGGCTTCTAAAAGGATGAGTGCATCATGAACAATACCATTCCATCTAGTCTAAGCAAATGGAGGAACATAATATTTTGGATAGTCATATCTTTCCTGCTAATGCATGCTATTTGTCTAACTATTGTAACCACAACTAATACATGGGTTCCATCAATTATCTTAATACAATTCTTAAAACATGACCAATACCAATGATTATTTCTTATTTTATTAGGAACCCTCCTAAACTATGTGTCACTTGGTTTTAGCATATCAATAATCATGAGACAACCACCATTTAATACCATCTTAAATAATTGAGATATGAGCGTAGCATAGTGTTGCAATCTTTCTTGAATCATCCTATTGTTAAACCCATGACTTATTGTAGTAAGATCTTCATTAAGGGCACATCGAAACCTTCTTTTAGGCCATATATTCCTAATAAGTGTTTCTATTATGTCTTTTCATTCTAAATTACTCAAAACATCTAATCTCATGAGCATTCAAAATGTTTATCGTAAAATTATATTTTATGTGGTGGGAAGGTTTACAAGGAAGTGATTTTCATAAATAAGCACATACAGAAAGACGCAATATTGAACTTTAGGATTTTCACATCCTTAATAAAAGTCACTCTCATTTTCTTAGATGTTATCTATTTGTTTAATTATTGGTCCACACAAATTCAAGAGCAGCTTTTGATACCATGTAAGTGTGATGAATGGTATAAACTTAAAAAAGTCAAATTTTAATTAACAATGTTGAACATGAAAGATGAAAATTTAGGAGTTAGTAAACAACATCTCACAAATTGTAAGTTACAAGATTTTGCCAAAGGAGATAATATTGCAGTTCTTAATATTTTCAAATCCTCATCATAGATTCTAATGTAGCATTCAAATGTCGGGTTCACAAGTTCAAATTTGAGATTTTGAAAAGATTTTCAAATAAGGATTAACTCAAAAGATGTCTTCTATAATGATAACTAGTGCTACATATTCTTAGCAAGTTTAAACTAGAAAAATATTACGTAAAAAAAATATGTTTGAATATTAGAACAAGAAACAACTCAAAATAGTTAAATATGTTTATGCTTAAACCAAGTAATATGATAAACTAGAGTTTTCTAATACGACAATATTTCCAATTTTTGGTTTAGAAATTATGTTTTTATGGATGCTTGTATAAAATATAAGAATAATTTTCACTTTCCTTGACCTTATTGAACTCAAATATGGGAATCCAAATATGCCTCCCATGGTGCTACTAAAAAAAATGTTAGAAAAATCAAATAAAGAGGAAAATTAGAATAAAAAATATTTATAATTACTAACTTATTTTAATTTTGAAGTATGTAAGATTTTTTTTTTTTAATATTGTTGATGATAAACTAAATACGAGAGTACTACTTTCCTTAACATTTTTTATTACTTTTTTTGGAATCTAACAATCTCTTGATTTTATTAGTAATGAAATAAAAATTGTGTCATATATCTTTATTAAAAAAAATTAAATTATGTAATGGTTGAATTCTAAAAAATTATAATATTTATTTTTAAAAATAATAAATAAAATATCAAAGATTTAGAGGATATTTGATAGCTGTTTTCAAAAATAGTTTTCTATAATGGTAATTGGTTTAAAAATAATTTGATAAAAATTTGTTTTGAAAATGGGGTGATTTTTTTTTAAAAAAAGTTTAAGCTTTTTTTTTTTTTTCTAAGTGTTTTTTAGAGCAGCATAACTTTGCATTATATATAAGTTTAAAGTGATTTCATGGAGAATAGGTTGGGAAATTATTTCTCATATTTGAATTTGTTTCAAAAAATAATTAGAGAGAATCATGTAAAATTACACTATTAAGAAGGAATTGATTTTTTAAGAACTTTTAAAAAATAATTCTATAAACATGCAATCTGATAATAATATAGTTAAATAAGATTATCCTTCGACTTTTTTCTCCTCCATAAAGCCAATTACTATTTTTTTTTATATGTAATATGTCACTATAAAATATTATAAAAATATTTTATTTTATTATATTCAAATATTTAAAGTTTGTTTGATAATTATTTTTTAGAACAATTTTTTGTTTTCTAAAATAAAATAAAAAACACATTTAATCATAAAAAATTATTTTCTATTTTTTATTCTTAAAAATAAAAAATAAGATATTTTCAGATAATATTTTTTAATTGTTTTTTGTTATTTTCACTTGTATTTTTTTAGGGTTGTTTTAGAAAATAATATTTAGAATGATTAAAAATAAAGTACTGGATATAAGATTTATTTTAAAAATATATTTAAATATGTTTAAAATATTTAAAGTTTCCAAAAAAATTTTGTTTCACAAGAAAACAGTTTTAAAAAACTACTTTTAAAAATTATTTTCTAAAATAGCTACTAAACATACCCTTAGTGTATATTTAGATACACCTACAATTTTATTTATTTTTTTAATAAAAAAATTTCTATATCAAAGTAGAACATTTATATAAAAAATATAAAATTAAAAATCACTTTTAAAAATTTATTGTAATAAAACTTTTTTAAGCCCTTAGTTTTTTTAAACAATTTTAAAAATAATTATTTGATAAAAAAGTTACTATTATTTTATAATTTTAAAAATAGAAAATACGAAATATATCCTAAATATTAAGTGTTTTTTCTTAAAAATATTTCAAAGGCCACTAATAAAATTATTACCGATTAAAGGCATTTTAACTCCTAAATATTTAATATTAAATAATTTTACGTATTTTTAAACGGCCAGAAAATTAATATTAAATTTTAAAATGGAGATATTATTTCTTAATTTCACCGAACAAAAAGAAGAAAAACATCTCTATTTAAAAGATTTGATCATTTTTTCTTCCTACGAGAATAAGGAAGACAAGGTACAAGATTTACAGCAGGAGGTACAAGCACTCCACATCGCTATTGAATCACTGTGACTAAGGCCTAGATTTTCAAATGCTTAGGCGCTAGAAGCTGGGAAGACTGAAAGCTAGGGTTTTTGCGAGCTTGGAAGCATGGAGGCAGTGGTGGTCGACGCTGGTTCCAAGCTTCTCAAAGCTGGATTCGCTGTTCCAGATCAGGCTCCTTCCATGGTAACCGCTTTTCCCTATGAGTGCTGAAGTTTTTGTAGTGAATGGAACCCTAGATTGTGAATTATTGGTCTGTTTTGTCTCTGTTTGGCTGAGAAGAAAATTTCGTTTGAAAATTTGGGAAAATTCTCTGTAGATGACCCCTTTATTGTGATGGTTGAAATTTTCGGTTTTTTTTTACAGCAAATTAGTTGAAGTCCCTGGATTGAGAAATAGTGATCTTCTCTTGCTCTATGTTTGGGTTAGGGGAAATCTCCTGTACGACCCTGTACTTGGAATGCTGAAATTTCGGTGTGTGCACATGTGGTGGTTTCTTTCTTTTTCTTTTCTCTCTCTCTTTTTGTTTTTTAAATATATTTTTCAAAGGAAAAGATGAAATTTTGAGTGATCCTCTTACTGAAAAATGTCAGTAGTTCAAACTTATTACAAAAGTAGCATTTTTCCTGAATTTTTTCTTACCAAGTGCTAAGGTTTTGTGGTCACTGAAAGGCTGCAATGAGAGGTATTGGCCTCTTTTGCCTTTATTTGATTGAGGAGAAAAATTCTCTGTAAACGATACCTTCACTGGAGATGTCAAAATTTTGTTTTCTTACAGCAAAAGGTAGCATATTGTTGAACTTGATAAATATTAATGCTAAACTCTTTGTAATCATCAAAATTCTAGATTGGGCTGGTCCCTTGCCCTCTATTTGGTTGTTGAGAGAAACACGTAAAAAATGTGGGACAATTCTTTGTAAATAATCCCTTTGCTGGAAATGTCAAAATTTTGTTTTTCTAAAGTAAAAGATTTATCATTTTGTCAAAATTATTGTTTACATTCACCAAGTTGTAAAATTTCCCTCAATAGATTGAGATATCTTGGAGTCCTTCCCTCTGTCTTGTTGCGGAGAAAGCATGTTTGGAATTTCTTCTGTTGCAAGAAAAAATAGTGTTCTTTTTTCCCCCCCCTTGAAAAGTTTGTTTTCATTCAACCATTTTTCTTGGTGGAACCAAACAATCACATTTGTTGTATGTTAAATGGGATCCCAAAAGTTATAAATTGTCACCTCTACTAAGCCCAATGTATGTGTTATGGTCGATGGAACTAAAATTTTATCATGAAGAATTAAGACAAGATTATTGTCATGTGGAAGTTAGATCATTTGTACAATTTGCTCTGTTATTTTGTACTTTGTAATGAGTCAAACTGTGCTGTAGGCACTCATTGTATACCTCCTTTGCACATAGGTTGCATCCTGTACTATTAGGCACCTTTCAATAACTTCGTATTCCTTATAAAAAAAGGGTAGAATCGTTTTCTGAACTAAACTTGTGATTACCTTCACTTAGCAGCTGCGGGAATTGTGAGACTCAATTCATCTTGGACCATTGTGCATTCATGATTGGATTTGATGGTGTTGCTCCTCACAAATTTTAAGTGGTGTTTTGTTTTTGTTTGTGTGGCCTTTATGTTCTATAAATGCTATTTTCTTGTCCTTATCATTTTTTTTGCAAGCTTTCTGTATCTTTTTTATCTTTGTTTCTTGGCTAGATAACTTTAATGTGAACAACAAAAAACAATATTGTGATGAATCTCTGAACCTTTGGTATTAGTGACTGGCTGACAGCATAATGTATTTGATTTTTTTTTTAATAAATATTCTTCCTCAAAATAGATGCTTGGTCTGCAGTTATTTTCAGTGGGAATGTCATTTTTTGTTCTCCTTTGAGATTTTGTGAATGGCATGACATGATGAATTTACATTTCTTCTTTTTATTTCTTTCAATCTTGGTTGATAAATATGTTGAAGGAAGGTTTTTGACATCTCTAAAATATGTTTCAGATAATTCCTACCCAAATGAAACGCACACTTGAAGATGGACCCTTGACAGACAGTTCGTTATTTGAGGACATTACTGTTGATCCAGTTGTGCGAGGTTTTATTAGAGATTGGGATGCCATGGAAGATTTATTGAATCATGTTCTCTACACTGGCCTCGGATGGGAAATGGGCAATGAAGGACAGATTTTATTTACAGACCCACTTTCAACTCCCAAGGTTAGCAGAGTCTTTCATTGTTTTTAGTTAAGTTTGTTGTTCAGTTGTTTACACAAAAGACAAAATGCAGTCATTCAAGTCAATCTATTCTCTAGAAGCAATAAGAATGGAATTTTAATTTTGCAAAACAGTGGATGCTGGGATGAAATGTTGACACACTTTAATCCAAAGTTGTTGAGTCCTTTTCTTTGGGAATTCTAGGTTTTTCCACTAGAATAGAATGTGTCGTTACCAGATAACTCAACATTCTATTTGGGTTGATCACAATGAATATTTTTTTTTTGATAAGTAACGGATGATCACAATGAATATTGACATCCTGAAATCAATTGAGTGTACAGGTAGTGGATGCTACTGGATAGTTCAGTGTTCTATTTCAGTTTAACCACTACAAAAGTTTCTGTGATGGATATAGTTCTGGTTCTTTTCTTTTTTTCCTTTTCTCTTTCCTTTAAATAGAAATAAAAGTAGTTCTATGTACCAGGCTTTCAGGGAACAATTGGTGCAATTGATGTTTGAAACATTTAATATCTCCGGCTTTTATGCATCAGAACAAGCAGTATTATCACTTTATGCTGTTGGACGAATCTCAGGCTGCACTGTTGATATTGGTCATGGGAAGATAGGTACGCATGCCTAAAAAAAGGAAACCTATCCTCTGCTGGTGTTTTTTAATCTAATGAAGTTTCCTTTACATAATTGTTTATTAAATGCCTCTCTTGGTGTTGGATGAGTGTGGATTCATGTGTATGTGCGTGTGTGCAAGTGAGATGGTATAAATGAAGCTTAACTCGAACAAGTTATATGTTACCTAAACAAATGGGGATAGTGAGGAATGCCCGCTTTTGCATACAAGCAACAAGTTCATTTGCACTTATAGTTTTTTAGGTGGCTCACACATGCAAAAGTCCAGATTGTGGACAGTCTAGTCTGCCCAGTAGATAGGGAAGGAAAACCTTTCATCTAATTTGTCTTAATCAAGGGGAGAGTTCTTCGAAAGGCTTAAAGAGAGGGGGCTGAATGTTGATCAAATTATAAATACGTCTTTGGGAGCAAGAAGGGATGGGAGTGGGCCTGGCTTTGGCTGTCCATGGCTTGGTCCAGGCTGGGCTTTGATGGGTCCACCACTCATCCCAGGGGCCCAAGCTTGGTCCTAGGCCTGAGCCTAGGCTTTGGCTTCCGGCTGATCCTTTAATGGAATTTGCCTTAGCTTGGTGATCAATCAGAAAATCAGGAATTTTTTTTGGTAGAGCTTTGAGTCCCCCTGCCTACCTAGTTAAGTAAAAAATGTAAGCGGGCTTCAGCCAGGCTTGGGTCAGCTCATTTTTAGAATTTGGGGCAAGGTTCAGTGTGGTCCAGGCCAGTCTACGGCCTGAATTTTTCTGGCCACAGTTGGTCTTCAGACTATAGTAGCTAGGCCCAGTACTTGCCTGGCAAGGTGCAGGGCAGTCTATATGGTCCAGACTGGGCCGTGGCTCAGGAAATTCAGGCCTGGCTTGCTTTCAGGCCTTAGGTCTATTCTCCCTCCGCCAGGAGTAAGGAATGTAAAGATGGTCCTGTTTTTGTTGGCATATGTTTCTTTGACCTTTTATCAATTGATCTGATCTTAGAAACAATTTACATGTGTCGACAAGGGTTGGAGGTGTTTGAACTCAAATTTGTCAGCAATGTCAGTTGACTAAGCTAGTCTAATATTGTGAAGTGTATGTGTAATGGGAACCTTAACCATGGACATGGGTGTTAGTCTACTCTCACACTCTCTCTCTTGCCCTTGGTGTGTGTGACCACATGCACGTGTGTTGCTAGGATGGCTCATGGGTTATTTAAGTGCCTTGAGCTTGCACTCACCTCAAATTAACAATGGCATAAAGCTCTCACCCTTTAGAACTGTAGAAGTCAGTAGACTTTTATGCATGTACACCCAGTTTCTAATGTACTCTGGTTCTTTTTTACTTTCATAGTTTTGGGCTCAGATTGAAAAAGGTTCCTTTTCATCTAAAATTGAGCTTTTTAATGCTTCTACTAAATCATATATATATATTTTTTATCAAAAAAAAAAGTAAATAAGTAAATAAAGAGAACTTATAAAAAAAAAAAACAAGTAAATAAAGAGAGGGATGAGCAGTCCTTCCCCCAAGCACAATGCTACATCTCTTATCAAAAGCAAGGAAAACTATCTACTCTTGGTATAGATGAAAATGCATAACTGCATGATTTCTGTTACTATATTATTTTAGTTGACATGGATGGTTTGGTCCCTTACAGCATTGTATGCATAAGTTTTTTTTTTTAATTGGATGATTTGGCTTCACTAATTGATTGATTGAGCTCCAAGTAAGGCGAGGATGTTGTTTTTTGTGTATCCCTTAGCCGAGTTTGACCTTTTGATGCCTTGTATACACCATGTATGCTTTTGAACGTCCTTTTGTTATGGGTTGTTAATATAATTGATCTTTGCCTATCATTAAAAGAAGGTTTTTTTTTTTCATAGACAAAGGTAGATTGAATTAAGAAGACGTCAAAACAGGGGGCGCACCTTACGTATACAGGCAATATACAAAAAGAGCCAAAACTAGGCTTCAAAAGAAATAAAGAAACTGGAGAGAAATAAAGCTAGCCACCATGCCAATCACTCAAAAAATTTAGAAAAGAGGGAAAATCTAAATCCAAAAACTGATGATACCACTCTAGAAGTGAACGGAAAAAGAGGTTCCCCAAGCTTTGGTCAGACAACTCTTCCTCTTGGAACGTTATTCGGTTTCACTCTCCCCAAATACACAAAAAAAGACAAATAGGCGTCAATTTCAAACTACTTTCCTCTTCTTCCCTAGTCCCTTAACTTTCTATTCTAGAAGAAGATTTCTCACTGAAGCCGGGAACACCCACACTAGTCCAAAAGATGATAGTAGCAAAGATCATAGCTCTCTTGTCTTACCACAATGAATCAGAACATGGTCTGCCGATTCCTCACTGTCTTTACAAAGGGTGTACCTATTGACCATGGACCAGTCCCTCTTCTTTAACATGTCTATTGTTAAAAATTCTCCCCTAATTGCTTCCCAAGCAAAAAGAATGAGTCCTAAGAGGGCCATACGAACCCCAAATCTCTTTGGCTGGAAATAAAAAGCTAGTCTCGGCCCTTAAAGACCTATAATACGATTTGACATTAAACTTTCACCTCCCATCGTTCTTCCAAACTAAGGAATACTCCCCTTCTTGAACCTTTATCGCAGAAATATGTTCCAAAAAACGAGTCACGTCCTCCAATCCCCAATCTTGGAAGGATGTTCTAAAGTGCACCTCCCAACATCCGCCTTCACCTCCTTGCCTCCCCCATAGGTCAGCCATTGAAGTAGATTTATGGGCTGCAATTCTGAACAGCGTAGGGAAAAGATCCTTCAACTTAGAATTCCCAACCCAAATGTCCCACCAAAATCTCGTGTGTCTACCATTTCCAATACGGATACTAGTTCTAAGAAGGAAAAAAAAGTTTTTTTCAAATGGTTGGAACTGCAACTGTGTGCTCATCCAGAAAATACTGTTCCACTTGAATAACTTTTTGTGTTTTACCTTGTATTTTTCAACTTTTTAGTTTTGCCTATAAAGAAAAATGTGTTTTTCAACTTTTTATTTTTCATTTTGTTACTTTTTACCAGATATTGCACCAGTAATTGAAGGCGCAGTTCAGCACATTGCCTCGAGAAGATTTGAAATTGGAGGTGTTGATTTGACAAAGTTGCTTGCTCAGGAACTTGGTAAATCCAACCCAACAGTGAATCTCAATGTAACTGATGTTGAGAGGTTAAAAGAGCAATATTCCTGTTGTGCTGAAGATGAACTTGCTTATGAGAAGATCCAACGATCATGTCAGAGAGAGCAACATACCCTGCCTGATGGACAGGTTTGTGTTTTGGTTTTTTAAACTTGGTATGTAGCATAATTTGGAAGCTTGTTTGGATAAATGATTTAATTTTTATTTAAATGATGTAGAACTATAATAAAAGCTTCAAATAACTGAAGGTTGAATGTGTAAAAGTTTACGGTTGTAAGTGCTGAAAATTAAAGCTAAGTAAGGTAAGATGAATTGGGATTCAATTGGGACCTAATCAGTTATACTGTTAGGTTAAAATTACGGTTGTGTATGAAGAAGGGTTAGGGCTTATTAAGGAAGCTATGATAAAATCCATGAAAATTTTCTGTGACTAGCTAATTGATGATGAAAATCTTGTCTGTTCAAATGATGCATTTTGGAGTTTACTCCAGGAACTTAAACAATCTCTTGTTATGAAAAAACGATTTGTTTTGATAGGGATATTTGTCAGGGTATCAATCACAATCTCAGTTGTATGCATAACTTGAAAAAAATGCATGTTCGCGTTCTATGTTTTGTACATAATTTGAAAAATTATATGCCTTTGTTCATTAGTTTTCTACTGTTTCCTAGTTGAGTGTAGTTTATATGTCAAGTTATCTTCTTTATCTAACATGAGAGCTGTTCCATGTAAAATTGTGCTTCTGCCTTCAACTCTCTGAGGGAGTGCCTGGTCTAGATTGTATTTGACAATAGCATTAAGACAGTGTTTGAATTTTTATCTATAAATATTTTGGTGCTTCACTGCATTATAGCTTTATGATGGGTTTCATGGGAAAGTTTTCAAAATTTAGTTATATAGAAAATCAAGAAACACAACATTTGGTGTAGCTAGGACAAAAGTCAGCATATCCTAAATCAAGTCCTCTCAAAATTGCTTCTGCCTTGGTTTGCAATCAAGAAACAACTGTTTCACCCAAAAGGAATGCAGAAGGGCAAGATAAAGGAAATCCAGATGAGATCTTAATTGCATTGTGTATTGCAGTTGGCAAGCAAAGTTATGGTCCAAGTTGTGGGTAGGGGCAACAAAAATCCTCAAGGATGTGGGTTGAGGTAGTGAGTGAAGAGATGTTCACATATGATTTAATGGAAAATATATCTTCCGTAGAATATATGGCATCCATGTCACATGGGTTTGGGTGCAGCTATGTAGGTGTTGGATCCTTTGCATCCCAAAATCTTTGAACATGGGGATTCTGTTGAGAAGAATCTCAACTATGGGTGCGGGTACTTGGATGCAACATTAATTAAGAATAAATTAACACTAAATATAAGCATAGTGAGATAAGTTATCTATAATACTACATAGAAAATACATTTATTTTATCTTTTCTATTTTAAGAAGATGTTAAGCTTATTTTACTTCGAGATTATTGGTAATTGTACATGAAGAACTTTTTTATCATGTCTTTTATTTTAATAGGATGTTGATAAAATATTTAAGACAATATTATACCAATGATTAGTTTCGAATTCATATTTAATTTATTATCGTATTTAAAATTTAAATTTTTTTATATTAATTATTATAATTTATCTCAAGTTTTTGAAGATATTCATTTTGATATTTATCTTTATATTTATTGTGATGTTAATTATTATCTTTAAATTTTATTTTAAAAATTAAGAAAGAGATAAAGCAACTATTAATTATTATATTTTATTATGATTTTAAAAAAAAAGTAAGAAAGAGATAAAACACTTATGTTACAAGAGTTAAAAATTAATTTAAAAATTCTTTAATTTTTATTACATGAGTTAAAAATTAATTTAGAAGTTCTTAATTTTTTCATTATAATTTATTTTATATTATTGTCTATTATAATTTTTAAAGATTAAGAAAGAGATATAGATAGAAATAAATGTATTTGAAGCAGTATAAATGCCATTTGAAAAAAAAGAAAAGAAGAGATAATGCAACTAAACAGCCGTATCCAATGCAATATATCTGTATTTGACACAGATCTCACACCGCGCCCAATGTTATATTTGTCTTGCTGTGACCTCTTAAATTCTCAAAACTTTGTCACTCCATCCCCACTGGGGCAAAGAGCTGTCGACTGTGCTATTGGAGGCTCTGGGGAAGTTTCAGGGATGGAGAACCCATTGTTGTCTCGATGTGCTATCAGAGGCTCCAAGGAAGTCGGAATGGGTATTTTCACCAATAAAAAATAAGAATAGGATTGATATAGCTGATCTAGAATAGTTGTAATAAGGTTTTGTTGGCCTGTGATTCACTTTGACTACCTTGTGTGGATTAAACTTGTCATATGTTTGAACAATTGTTAATTCATATCTAATCCATTCTCCTTCAGCTCTTGAGAATTAGAGAATGAGATCTTTGGATGGATGCAGATTTTAATTACAAAATATTCAGGCAATGAAGTCCTTTTTTTTTAAAAAAAAAAATCATTTTGCTCATTGAAATCATACAGAAAAGATGATGGTGAATGATTCTGAAACGCGTAAGACACATCTCTCACATGCAGTATTTATGTTCCAAACATAGTTCTCTTCATAGCTCATGCATGCTACTTAAGTTTTTTCTTTTTTTTTTTTTTTTACCCATGCTTCATGATGACGTTTTTGGTTTAGGACATTCAATGTTGTTATATATTTGAGTGTTACCCTCTCAAATATTGGTTCAGGTGATAAATATTGGAAGGGAACGATATACTGTTGGTGAGGCTTTATTTCAGCCATCTATATTGGGTCTAGAAGCACATGGAATTGTTGAGCAGCTTGTTCGTAGTATCTCAACCGTGTCATCTGAGAATCACAGGCAGCTGCTGGAAAATACTGTGCTTTGCGGCGGCACTGCTTCCATGGGTGGTAAGTTTTGATTCTTTGATTGTAGTGAATCAAAATATGGTACATTATCATCATATGGAATTAAGGTAGAGTAGTAGATTATGACTTTGTTTTTGTTTGATAGGAGGATTTAATTTTTCCTTACACTTCAACTGTGATATTCATGCATGTAGATCATTTAAACAATGGGATCTGCTAACTGTGGAGATTCCTAGCTGTAAATATGGTTACCATTTTTGGTCAGTGGTCAGAAATATGTGGGATATTGTTCTTGGGTTAGTTAATGTAAAGTGGGTCTTTCCAGAAACTGTAAAGGAGGCTTTATATAGCTGGAAAGACCCTTTTGTGGGGAAGAAAAGGAGAAAGGTTTGGAATTCCATTCCGTTATGTATTTTTTGGACGGTTTGGAAGGAGAGAAATAGATTAGTCTTTAGGGGGGGTGTTTTGAATGTCTAGAAACTCAAGAATTTTTTTGTTTGTAATTTATGGAGTTGGGCTAGATTGTATATAGGTGAGGACTCTTCCTCCCTTATAGGCTTTTTGGAGTGGTTAGCCTCCACTTAAGGGGAGGTGAGCTTCCCTTCGTTTTTTGTTGTTTTTTCTGTTGCTTGAGGCTTTAGTCGCCTCGTATACCTCCTGTATGCTTTGTGGCTTTGTGTCTCTCTTTTATTGAATCTCTCTTTTGCTTATCAAAAAAAAAAAAAAAATGGTTACCATTTTTTTTCTCTTTATGATAGTTGAATTGAAACAGTATCATTCAGCATTAGTACATAACATTTTCATGGTATCTTTATAAATGAAATGTCCCTGCTGCCATACACAACTACAGAAAACAAACAGTGCTTACCTTCTTGACCATCCAAACATGTTGTCTCTTTGAGTGCTGGAGATTGATGGAAAGCTTCAAAATGGTTCTAAGAATTGGACATGTGTCTTCACTTCAGTGAGTCCCAATCTATCAAGTACTCTAATTTTGGCCTCTAAGTTCCTAATCCATATTAGCTAACACTTGCTGCTATAATCTACTAAGTTGCATTTTAATTCCAACAGACTTGACAGGTCCTTCTAAAAAATCAACCAGCCTGGTTTGGAACAAAGTATATAATGAAAACTGATCCATCAAATATTTGATCATGGGCTTCTTCTTGAATGTAGTTTAGTTCAGTGAGAAGTATCCTGCCAATCTGATAAATTAGTCATGTTCAGTTATGCTGAATAATTTTCTTGGATTGTAAGTTCATTTTGTAAGAGTTATTTGGAAAACTAACATGTGGCATACCTTCTCTCAAGGTAGTTCTCAAGCTGCTCTGGTTAGTCTGAGTATGTGTGGAATGATCTAATTCATTTTTGTGACCTAAAATACTAGCTTGCTGGATTCATTTTCAGTTAGGGAATGATTTCATTAGAGCCTAAGAGTTATTACATGGGTTAGTAAGAGGTAGAAGTTGGGAAATCCCATTTCGAGAGTGAGTGATGCAGGTTGCATACTTCTCCTAAAGAGGCTTGTTCTTATCCTGTGACTTTTGACATGGATGCTTGTTGGACACAACTAGATATGTGTTAACAAATTTTATATTTAGACATAATTTTTGAAAAATTGGATACCTTCAAATATGTTCAGGATATCGCTTGTGGTGTTTAGGATTCAGCAGGTTCAAATCATTATTTTCTTTCGGGAAAAAAAAATAAAAATTCTAGGATTCTTCCAAAAATGTGGGTTGTTTAAAAAAAATGTATAAATGATAACCTTTATAAATCATAAAAGCGCATCTGATAAAAATAAAAGTCATAAAAGCGCAAGCCATCTTATGTAAATAAAGAAAAGTGATCAAAAGGGTTACTGGTACTCAAAGCTGCATAGCATTATGTACCATTTGTGATTATAGAAGTGCATTCTAGGGGAACTGGTGAATCGAATTTGGTCCTATCAAAATCAGTTTCAGTTTCTTGAATATTATATATACCATATCTTGTAATACATGTTTTTTTGGTAGGTAATTTTAACCTGGAACCACCCTTATCCCCATCCCAACCCCATGGCACTTGAGCCAAGTCTCTTGTGCTTATGCACGTCCATCCTTTTGTTTTAGTAAATCCATCTTTCACAACATTATAAGTTATTTAATGACGAAAGAGAACATGATGTCATCATTTGTATCATAAAAGCTGGCCTAAGTTAACACTAATCAATTTTTTTTTTTTTTTTTCTTTTTTTTCTTTGATAGGTAAATTTTTTGTCCCTATTGGGACTTGAACCTGGAACCTCCCACAAACCCTCCTCATCCCTTTAACACTAATCAATATTATTAAGGATAAAAGGTTGCATACACTTGACTTTATGGAATTTTGTTTAGTGTGATGCTATTAAGACATGTGCTGCATATTGAAACACATCCTTTCTAGTGCTTACTTTCATTATGCATTAACACCAAAACAGTTGGATCTGAGTCAGATACTTTGGTCCCCCCTTTTTTTGGTTCTGGTAGAATCATTTACTGCCATGTTACATTTTAGTTTTTGGTGTTTATGGATTTGGTCCCTGAAGCACCAACATCAAATGATTTGATATGTGTTCCATCTAGTTAGAGAAGGCCTTGATGAAGGTAACATACTTTCTTGATCTGGAGGAACCTTTTCCTCATGCTGCTGACTTCAGGTGATTTTGCTCCCTAATGCAGGTTTTGAGGATAGGTTCCAGAAAGAAGCTAGCCTATGCTCCTCAGCTATTCGTCCTTCACTTGTAAAGGTAATTTCTAACATTTCTATTAGATCAGTACTACCTATCTTACCGATCAGCATTTATTCCAGAAAGTTGATTTGTTTTGAGCATTTATGAATTTCTTTTCAAACCTTGTTATTATTGCTTCATTGGATCTTGCATGTGATCCTTCTTCTGATTGTTTGCTTGTTCCGATTGTTTGTTCATTATAGCCCCCAGAATATATGCCGGAGAACTTGACAATGTATTCTGCATGGGTGGGAGGTGCCATACTGGCCAAAGTAGTGTTCCCTCAAAATCAGCATATAACCAAGGGAGACTATGATGAAACTGGACCTTCCATTGTTCACCGAAAATGCTTCTGACACTTTCTATCTGAATGATTTCTTGAATGGTTAGTCATCCTACTGTACTGTAACTTATGATTATGATGATGGGGGAAAATCATCAGTTATGTGGAGTCACAACATGTAAAGAAAAATTCTAACTTATGTGATATACACTCTTGTAGTGGATAATTGAAATCAAGGGTCAGCCTTTTGTACGCCACACCCATCATGAATTTAATTATTCAACAAAAGAAATCCTCGTTAAAAAAAAAGGGAAAAAGAAAAATTATCATGTGCCTGTTCGATCTTATATTTACTTCTCTACTTGAATTTGTTTTTTCGTTAGGAAAGGTGTATGCCAGTTTTCTGACATTGGAGATGTGGAAAGGAATGATCAGGCCATGATTCTATCATCAACCTTTGACTTGTGGTCAGGTCCCTTGTAGTAGTCACAATTCAGTTTCTTGCATTTTTTAATTGCCAGTAGGCTCTACATTACTTTAGGATGGACCCTGTAGTTTGCCCCACAAAAGAGTAGCGATTCTGTAATAGTTTGTTTAGACTGTTTTGTTGAGTTCAATTTCTGTTCATGCAGTCCCAACTTTCCTTGGACTTCAACTCATCTCCTTAAACATTAGGCAACTTTTTGAGTTAGCTTACATCTCCACTCCCCTAACATCCCTGGAGATGCCCTTCTGGTCCATGGAGATTAGCCTGTACCCAGACAGAAAAATGGATGGAGGGCTGGATCCTCATTCCTCCTCAGTAGAGGATAGCATTCCCTCTCTCAACTCCAAAAAGGTTCATCATCAGTCTAGGCGAATAGCAAGAACTTCAGGAATTCCTAGACTCTCGGACTGGCAGTTGTTGACAGTTGGTTAAGACTCCTTTCTCAGCTTAGAGTGAATGTAACTAGGATGAACAAGTAGTGTGTAACAAGGGTTTCTCCGAGCTACCATCTAGAGGGGCTAAAGCAAATCAGAAAGGCACTTTTGAGAATCCAGCAAATCTAGTATCTATTTTACCTAAAGATTCATCATGTGGGGAGTTTTCCAATTGAAGAAACCAAGTATTAAAGCTTCAACCCACCAAGCAATGAAGGTTTGGCCCAAGTTGTGATTGTACTCTGGAGTCATTGGCTTGAGAAAGGAGAGAGGGTACAACATGTGGGTTTGAGGGAGAGGGCTCCATTCACCATCGAAAATAATTGATGGTACCTTTGTTAGGTGGTTTGTGCCCATATCCCTTTAGTGGTGTTAAAAGCTGAGGACTCTTCCATTTTAGATTCAAATCCTAGGGAAAACAATATGAATCTTCCCCCATTTCCATTCTGCATCCAAACAAAGATAGGGTTTTTACTACTCTGCATCAAACAAAGCTAGGGTTTATGATTTTGAAAGTGATCTTCTTGTCTTTAAAAGAGATGGTCAATACAGATGCCATGACTGTACAAAAGAGTGAAAGGGTCTTCCCCTAATCTCCATTTTTTTTCTAAGTAACCCACATATTTTTCTTATTTGTCATGTTTGTACATTTGGTGAGCATTTCAAGGTAAATCCAAATATGAGTCTATCCTTCTCCCTTACACCACTTAAACTTCGGAGAGTTTCAAAATTGAAATAATGGAAAATTGCAAGGTGCTCTACGTCACAAAATTGAAATTATGTTTGACATATTTGCTAAGTATTCTAAAAGATGGTTCACTTTTCTACTCTAGACCACTTAAATGCTAAGGAAGTGATATGGGTCTTTCTTGGGAGGTGATGTGCATCCATAAGTCTGGCCTACATCACCTAAACATCAGGGAGGTGATTAGGGTTTCTCCCTCTTATCATAATTGATTATACTTGAAATAGCATTAAAGATGTTAGAAGGAAATTTTTTAATAAATATTAATGGCTAATTATAATAATTATGGAAGTTTCAAATTTGAAATCATGGAAAATGGCAAGGAAAGTTGCAGCACAAATTCCTACCGTGCATTTAAGAGCTCTGAAACAAAGAATAATGAAGGAAGATGACATGGAGAAAGGGCTGGGTTAGTTAATTAATTAATTAATTAATTAAATATAGAAAGGAAATAATGAATTTACAAAAAAATATTAAACGATAAGGGTAATTCTTATATTGAATAGAACCATCTTTTGCTTGAAATCATTTAAAATACTTAGATCTTAAGTCCATTAAAGTACCTTTTACTAATTTGTCTTTATATTTCATTGAATAGAGTAGAAATAATTGAATTCTAAGAGAGAAAATGTCGGAGAAAAAGGCTACTTTGATGAAGGGGATTTGACATCTCTCACTACTTTATATGAAAATTCAATCAAATCATATTAAAAGATAATATTTAATATTTTTTCAAACTTGGTTTTAATAAAATTTTACATTTTACATTTCTCCTTATTGAGGTAAAGTCAAAATTTTCAAAAAGTAAAATTAATATTATAAAACTTTTATTAAATTAAAATATAATTTTTATAAGAAAATGAATATATATATATAACAGAGCTATGGGAAGAAAATTCGAGTTTATTTGAGTTTTTGATTTATCTTAGGAAATGTAGCAGTGTGCTTGAGTGTGATCCCCGCCGGGTTGAACCTGTTATTAGCCAGTGTTAAGCGTTTATTAAGACTATACTTTCTCTAAGCATATATATATATATATATTGACAAGCTAAAATGAAATTTTTTATAAGAAATTCATAAACTTTTGTAAGTCATAAGTTATTATTTAGCTTAGAAAAAAGAGTTTTTATCTTATCGAAAATAAATCCAAACATGGCCTAAGATGCAAAGGGCCAAAAACACTTGAACTCAACAAACAAAGAAATTTGGCTGCAGTGTCATGTATGAAAACACATCTCTATTAAACACAATAATACAATAACAACAGAGTTGACAAGGTAGTAAGCAACAAAGTTTCAATTATGGAGTGGGACCCAAGCCCGCAGTGGCTCAGTGAACAAACACCCCAAAATCCAAAAGCCCTACTTTCCATCCACATATCACAATCTCAACCCCACCACACACCATATGAAAAAAAAAAATAATAATAAATAAAATTGAAAAGCAAGTGCCCACAACCTTAATCCACAGAGACACACGTACCCACACGCACAAACCCACAAAAAGAACATCCCTATTCTTCATCATTTTCCTTCTCTCTAGTCTTTTCTCCTCCCCCACTTGTCCCAACTCACCATTGATGCTCTTTTGAGATTGTCAATGGCCAAAACCCCACACACCCACATACAGATACACACCTACACAAGACTTATTTTTCAATTCGAAATGGAAACTGCAACTACTGCATGTCGTCAATCATGAATATACAAATGGGGTGCTCAAGATTTTTGGGATCTCAAGGGTTTCCCACTTGGGAGAGAGATATGACTATCTTTTGGTGTCCCTTTCTTTTGATTAAAATGGAACTACACCAATATATATATATCTTACATATGTGTTTTATATATACAGAGAGATGGGTGATTGAGATTTTTAAGATCTTTGAGAAGCCTCATCATAATAATTGGTCCACTTCCCAAGTTTGTCTTGGTGCAACCCTGTCATGGACTGGTGCATACTCCTGCAAACATGTCATCAAAATAATAACAAATTATTCTCAGCTTTTTCCTGCAACTTTGTTTTGTTTTGTTTTGTTTTGTCATCACTCCAATGATCTAGCAACCAATCCTAATATTTTATCTAAGTGTTGTGTTTAAATATTATGAAGAGGGTCTGCATTTTCTTGGGGTTGTTGTGGGGATACCTCCATTTTCTTGATGAGTTCTTCTGCCGTGGTTGCTGAAATCATGATATTCCTTGCTGAATCTTCTATGAAACCCTCCTCTACTCCTTTGTCAAATAGGGTGAGCAAGCTGTTATAATACCCATCTACATTCAATAATCCCACCTGTTACAAATTTTAATATCAACAAGAAAAGACTAATTAAAAAAAAATCAAATGTTGAAAGGTACCCATTTGCCAAATCTTGAAGATGATTGGAAAAACGAAAAAAGGACCCATCTTACTGGTTTTTCATGAATTCCTAGCTGTGACCAGGTTATCATTTCTAATAGTTCTTCCATGGTTCCATAACCACCTAAGACACGGTTTAGAACTTTGATTAGAATATAAACAATTAGGGACATGTATGCATCCTTGAGTGAAAGGGAGAATATGGTGATATACAGACCCGGAAGTGCAATGAAAGCATCTGCATTTTTCGCCATTTCTGACTTCCTTTGGTGCATGTCTGCAACTGTCTTCACTTCTCCTATGGTTTCTCCTGATATCTGCGAGTGGGGTTTGAGTTTTGAGTTGTTTCACTGGGAAAAAGTATATGTTAAATGACACTTAGAAGAAGGAAAATTAGGTATTTTTGAGGGAAGAATGATGGATAGCATTACCTCATGTGGCAAAAGAGCTCTAGGAATTACTCTAATACAAAAAGAAGACGAAGAAATATGTAAATTGTCTTGCTGAAACCCAAAGAAAAAGCAAGGGACTAATAATGTGGGAAAAATGAAAAGTACCCAAGAACATGGCAACCTCCATTGAAAACAGTCTGAGAGATTAAACCCATTAGGCCTACACTTCCTCCACCATATACTAAATCAATCTTTCTCTCAACCTGAGAACCAAATAGAAATGATAAAAGGAAGGAATCCAAAAGATGAAAACAGATGAAGAAGAATCTATGTACATAAATCCCCTTAAATTGATTTTATTACCAGAAGATTACCAAGCTGAAGAGCTGCATCACTGAATGCAGACTTGTATCCAGGTCTGCTACCACAGAAGACACAAATTCTTTTGAACCTTTGTTTGTTTTGATTTGTTGCAGATGTACTGTTTTCTTTTCCTTCCATTCTTCTCCCAAGAAGGGTAGTGGGAAGAAAGGAGGGAAGGGAGGTATTTGCAGAAGATATATGAAAGATTGTGTTTTGAGAGAAGGTAGCAGAAGAAGCAGAGACTGAAGCAGAAGCAGAAGCAGAAGCAGACACCTTTGCTTTTGATTCTCTCCACACCCCTTTATCCAAACACTTCTTTTTGTCTGCTTAAACAAGTACTTGGTGTTGGTGAACAGCCCAACAAGAGCCCATCTCCATCTCTCCTTTTATCCTCCTCTCCCCTCCCTCCCTCCCTCCCTCCCTCCCTCTCTCTCTCTCTCTCCAAGAGGCCAATAAATATTTTATGACTGTTTTGTTGAATTTCTGAGAAAACCCATACCTATCATCTTTCCTTTTGTGTCCATCTCACCAATGCCTTCGCTTTTCTCATTTTATTGTCCTCCTTTTCATCCTTAATGGGCTTTTGGACCGGTAGTTGCCCCATGCTTGATGGGCCTTGGACCAGTAGTTGAAGATATGGTCCAATTTCTTTTCTATATTTTTTATGATGTGGCCCCTTTTAATCCTCTCTCCCTCTCCCTTCATCCATCCTTAGGGCTTAGACAAGTAGGGTTAATCTCTCTCTCTCTCTCTCTCTCTCTCTCTCTCTCTCCAACCTTAATGGGCACTCTCTGTCTCTCCATTCCCATCTTTAATGGGCCTTGGACCAATAGCTAATAATCTCTTCTCTCTCGCCCTTCATGACTTCATCCCCACTGGGTGTTGGACCAATGCTTCAAGGCAATGCCCATTAGTTAACCACCTCTCCTTTGATCACTGACCCATCTCTCAATC
Source organism: Vitis rotundifolia (assembly GCA_030254885.1). Classification (NCBI taxonomy): domain Eukaryota; kingdom Viridiplantae; phylum Streptophyta; class Magnoliopsida; order Vitales; family Vitaceae; genus Vitis; species Vitis rotundifolia. The sequence goes on from CM058163.1 coordinate 21,048,337, forward strand.
AAATGAACCCCTTCCAAACCACATTCCTCACATGGTTTCTAGATCCAAATCCATCACATCATAAGTCTGATCATCATTATTGGAAAATGCAGGCCCACCCAAAAAAGAAAACAGAAAAGAAAGAAAGATTATTATTCGGAGAAAGATTATTATTGTACCGCTTCCATGGAGAAGCATGTTGAGAAAGATCAGAATTCATGTGCATGTTTCATTGTACCATCTTCAAATCTATGCATGACACAGTGTGGGACCATCCAAAAGTTGCAAACAGTCCTTGAAATGGACCCATATACCAAATCACCATTCACATTTCTGTTACTTTTCACAGGCCTGCCTGTTCTTAGCTAATAATTTAGTGTTGTACCACAACTAAGGGTTTTCAGAGCTACATTTCTTTTTTACTCTCTCATGTTTCACTTAGTTTGAGAAGATACTTTATGCCACAAACTTTATGGCCATTTTACCATGCCCACTTGCTTTTTCACCCTATCATTTATTCTCTTTCCTTTCCTAAAATTCACATGCTTCATTCATCCATTTTCAATCTCAAACCCTAAAGCCATCTTTAAAGTTAAAACCTAACTACAAACCAAAAGAAAACCTTATTCTAAGAAAATATTTGTAGAGAAGATGTCATCACTTAATATTAATAAAAATTAAAATTTAAAGAATAAATAGAGAAGATAATATTACTTAATATGTGAAATCTCCTAATCACATCTTTTGAAAATCAAAGTAAAACACTTAAAAAAAACTATTTTCAATTTTGAAATTTAATGTTCCTTCAATTATGATGTAGATATACAAATTCTCAACAATTAAATATTTGTTCCAAATATTTAAATTTACACACCTAATTTGGGTTATCAAAGATCTACCCCAAAATTTGAGAGTATCCAACATACAAAGTTTTATGATATGGGTGACGTATCATATCCAAAATCCAATCTATTGGCATCCCAATTCATTATTCTCAATAATTGTATTTAACTATTTTCTCCTTCTCTTGAGATTTCTTTTGAAGCATTCTCATTTCTCATAGATTTTTGGGGTATGGAACATGTTATGTTTGCACTGTGGGTGATGATGACTTGTGGAGGCAGAGAGAATAATTGAGATTGAGTCAACTACAAAATCATTGTTTCTTTACAACAAGTACCCTTTTTTTCCTGTTTTGATTGATATGATGAGTGAATATCATGTTTTTATTTTTATTTTATTTTTAACATTTAATTTCAATAGTGAATGACACATTCCATTTGTTGTTTGTAAAGGAGGAATCAATGTCCTTTTACTTTTGTTGTTGCTCTATCCATGGATGGAACTTAGATTATTTGAATAGCAATGATGCATGAATGCAGCTTTTTAATCAACATTCTTCCCTAGATGTTTTTATGGGCCTTTCAATTTTGAATGTATCATAGGCTTTATATGTGTTGAATTAAGGTTCAAGTCAATGTGATTGAAAACAAAGTGTAATAATATCATTTTATTTAAATAAATAGTTTTACAAACATATTTGAGATGAGTTTGATACTGTATATTATAAAAAGATTGACCTTTTTCATTGATCAAATATTACTGTTTATTTTGAATGACGTAAGTTATAATATTTTATAAAATCAAAGATATTTATTTGGGTTTCAATCTCAATAATATTATATAAATTATTAGATATATTTTATATAGTGCATGATTTTAATCAAAAAATTATATAATATGTTATCATTTTCATTACAGATTAGTTAGTGTATAGAATTCAATATAAAGTGAAATTGAATCTTGGTTTGGAGTTTTCCTTTTACTTTATTATTACTCTATGTTTACTAATATGCTTTTTATTTTTTATTTTATATTGACCAAAGCAAAGGGAAAAACAAAAAGCTTTGGCTTTGGACCCAACCCTAGAAGACGATAGGGTTGAAAATAATAGTACTACCTTCAATGAATATAACTAAAGTTCCTCTTGTACATATTTAACAAATACTCCTTGGTCTCCATTCAATAATTCCCAAGACTAACATCCACCATTGACAATAATTAATATATATAAATACAAACCCTAATCTAATCTATGGCCCATAGAAGAATGGATTAAACTACAATAATTAACATATATAAATACAAACCTAATCTAATCTATACTCCATAGACAAATGGATTAAACTACAACAAGATTCCTCTTCTGTCTCCCTCTCTTTCTATATAGTACATAAACCTAGCTAGCTAGGTTCTTCTTTATCCTTTAAAATACTATTTCTTTTAGTTAATAAACGTACATTTGAAATATTTGAACAATCCTATTTTAAAACTCCCATCAGTTAGATGATTCCCAGCTTCAAAAGTTAGTTAATTTGGGGTCATTGTCATCATCTGCCCTTTAATGGAAAGTGACTAACTAGAGAGGTAGAGATAGAGATAGAGATAGAGATCAACCTATTTACGTGAAGTAGCTTGACAAATTCATCAAGATAGTGTCTATAGGTGTAAATATATAAAGGATGGAGTCAACTGATTGAGATATAGTCATTGAGAGAGCTCCATCACCAAGATTGTGTTGCTGCTCAAACGTCTACATCAATATATATATTATGTAAATGATTTTTGTCACTTTAACAATGAAGTATTTTCATGGTATTTGGGGATGGTGGGTATGGAGGAAATTTGAGGATTGGGGTTTGGCTTTCCTTTAATAAGGGTGGGTAGATTGGACGATTTTAACTACCCTTTTTTGTTTTAAAGAGGAATAAAGTACAAGAAATTTTCAATTTTTTTAAAAAAGTATTATATTGAATTCAAAATTTGAATCATTCATTTGATATGATTAAATTTAAATTGTTTGATAAGTGTATAAAGAATTAGGAGTTGGGTATAAAAAAATTGAATCAAAATATAAAATATACGGTTAATGTACTAAACAATAAGAAATAAGTACAAAGTAATAAAACCATTTTAAAGATATGAAGTAATCAAAAATTTTTTTTCTCAGTCTTGCTTTGAGGCTTTTTTTTTTCTTGGATAACACTTTTTGATGTGGTACAAAAATGTCTTCTCATACCATAGTTTTACCCTCAAATATAATCTTGGGTATTGTAAGATTTACTAGGTTTAAAGCCATAATTTACACATATTTCTAAATATATCTCTAGAAAAAAAAATGGTTAATATATATCCATCCATCATAAGCATTATGAACTTTTTAGATGATAAAGAGATTATTAAGATTTTGTTATTTCATTGAAGGTCATGCTAATATGACTCTCCCTTAGATTGAGTTATCAACTTGATTCAAATCTCATCATTTACTAAAATCTTTCTTATTTTAGCAAAATTTTTAGAATATTTCTAGAGTTTTTAAATAATTGCAATAATGAATTCCTTCAAATAAATATATCCTTGTTTGATGCATTTTTTCCTTAGCGCATGACACATACATTACAATGATTAGGATAAAGTGTTGCAATCCCATGAGAATGAGTTAAATCCAAAACCTATTTTCGACTCAAATTGTAGACTGCAACTTACTTGCATGAAACCATAATCGACCACTCCTGATTGCTAATGAGTCATATGGTATGGTGAAATAATTCCATTGTTGCATTACTTGTCATACTATAAGAGTTGATCATGCTTGAGGTCATTACCCTAATAACTACTAATTGAAGTTCAATAGAGAAAATAAATCATATATTATTTATGCAGAAGATTTTCATGACTTTTGTGTTTTAATTATTTGGTGTAAGTAGATCGTAAGATTTATGTCTATAACGTAAAATACTTCTAGCGTCCTTGCACATAATTTTAAATATATTTTTAGAAAAAAGTGGTCAATATCTATTCTTCATTAGTTTGTAAGATGGTTTAAAGTAATTATTATTAAGACTTGAATATTGTTTCATTGAGAAACATGTTAATATGGCTCGGTCTAGATTGAGTTTTTGGCTTTGGTTCAAATTTCATTGTTAAGTAAATCTTTGATATTTGGCAGTTTTTTTTTTTTTTGGAATAATGCTAGGTCATGTTAAACAAATGTGATCAACTACAAAAACATATTCTCGTTTGATGTAACTTTTTTCTTATGTCTTAAGGGATACCCATGATACAATGGTTAGGACAAAGGATTGCAATCCCATGTGGGTGAGCTAACTTTAAAAGTTGGCTCCCATATAATTGGAATCATTATTGATTTTCGATCAATCATGTGGTGGTAATATTGTTCCCAAGTGTTGTATACACCACCTCTTCCTATATTGGGGTTTGGTTTGAACTTGGGCCTGGGCCTGGAAACTACAGTTTGGGCTGACCCACCTCTCTTATTCTCATGAATCACAGCCTTACAATAATGCTTGAAAATTTCAATATTCTTATTTTTTTTTTAATTAATAGTCTTGGTCACATCTTGGGTTAGGGTTTGGGAGAGATCCTTATTCATTCTTAAGAACATAAAAAAAAAAAAAAAATTAAATATAAGATGAAAAAATCTCCTCCTGATTTTCTCTCTTTTTCTTTTATATTTTGTATGTAATTAGACAATAGAATTAGTATTCATTTATTTTTCCTCGTCTTTTTTATTTTATTTTTTTCATTTCTAAAGAGAGGTTTAGTATGAATGGTGGCAAAGGGGGTGTGATTCATGTGGTTCATGGGGACAAGCATTTGCCTCATAAAGTCAAATTTATTGATAAAATAGTGACTGGTTAGCCCATAAAATGCAATGTGAGCACCAAGCAAGGATTTCCATATCCTTGAGTGGGTATGATTTTGTTTGTTTCTTAAAAAGTTGGCTACTCTTTTAGGTAATTTAAGGACAACTGATATTTTTTTTATTTATTTTAATATTCAAGTAATGAAATCAAGACACTTGTCGTGTTGGATTTGACACATCTAAACCCTAGGTCCAGACGTATCGTGGTCAAATCATATATCGAGCTTAAAGAACCAACACAAGAATAACATTAAAAATAAAATAAATGTTGCTAGAATTTAAAAGCAATGTCTTTTTTTAAAAAAAAAATTATTTATTGAAGATTATTTTGTTATTTTTTGAGATTTATTGAACACTATTTTATTATTTTTTAACCTTGGACATGAAAAAATAGGATATCTTAAAAAAAAAAAAGTTACATGTGATCCAAATGATTCATCTTTGGCATTACATTTTATAACTTTTTGTTTAATTTTATGCAAAATCATTTGTCTTTGTTTGAAAAAGTAATTGAAGAGGTAGGTTAGAGTGAATGGTGTTGTTTTTTTGTTCATAATGTATATTTGTTAAAAAAAATAAAAAAAAATAAAATATGAATTAAGCTAAATGAATTATTTGTATTTTCTTCCTTGTCCAAACTTACAAAATTTCCTTAATCATGATGTTCTATTTGTTTTTCATTTACTTTTTTATTTTGTATGACCTTATAAAATCTTATCGACTTGATAAAAACACTGTACCAATAAGAAGAATGATTGTGATACTTTCATAATTAAGGAAAAAAATTCATATTATTACATAAATAATGGACTCCTCTTAATTATGTAGATATCTTTAAAATCATGAAAAAACTGAGAATTTAGAATGGGTGATTTCTTTATTGGAGGGAATAGACTTCAACATTTAATGTGGAAAACATATAAATTTGTTCCTGATATCATACATACAGGTAACTTCTAAATTATGCGTGCACATCCTTGAATCATACAACTTCTATGTGAGGTAGACCAACCCTTACACAAACAATTTCATAATATTTGTTTTTCCTCTCTCTCTCTCTCTCTCTCTCTCTCTCTCTCTCTCTCTCTATGTATATACTTATCAATTTTTTTTTTTTGAAGTCAAATGAAGCTTTGTTCACGTGTGGCCTTTACACTTTGAGTAATGATGATTAATACGAAGAAACGTGTATAAGGTGTCATTATCAAAATTATGGCTCTCTGGTTTATAGCACCTAAGGCCCTGCTTGGGACCATTCTATATAAAAATTGTGGCCTGGTCCATTACCTACTTTGATTTGGGCATGATTTGGACATGCCCAATCTACTATCTTTTTCTTTTGGTTGTAGCCCATCATCGTCAACGGAGCCCATACTGACGGGAAGTAGAATTCAATGGTTCCTCTCTCTCTCTCTCTATCTCCCTCTGTCTCTTTTTAAAAAAATTTATTGAATGCAACAACATTGTCTGCTAACACATACTAGGGTTTTACACATTATATATCAACTGCAAACTGAGGTAAGAACAAACCTTAATTGCAATGAATCACCAAATCCCACCAAAGTATTCCTATTTACAGTATATAATCCACACATTTTTGTTGTTTTAACACATAAATTAATAGTAACTATATGTATAAATAATAGATATTTACAAAACCCTAGCTGGATAATTCAACCTCTTCTTCTCAAGAACATGTTGGAGATACCCTACCCCTAGTCTCCAACTCCATGACATTCATACATGTAGAGTTCGCTTTTTGGTCCTCTTCGTATGATACTAGGTCTATATCCTGCAGCACAATGCCTTGGCAAGGGAAGGTCCTGCTGCAGTTGAATTTTATGGCCATTTCTGATGCACTTGTGCCTTTGATGTTCTTGTAGACTATGCCTCTTATTTGGACAGCTGAGTCCTGCAAGCCATTGGATGGAGAATAGTTGTGTGGAAGTCAGACAAATGAAGGGCTGTGATTGACTTTGAAGTTGATGATTAGGGTTTACCTGTTCTTCGCATGGAGTGTCTTGATCACAATAGTTTTGGTCTATGATTATGGGATTGCTCACATTTTCCATTATAATGTTTTGAAATACTATGTTTTTAGCATACCCTGATCCTCCCTGCGTCAAAACAACAAAGCAAAAAAATATTAGTTTTGGGTGTTCAACAATGTAAATGAAATGATGGATTTTTTCAAATTAATTGCTTTCTACCTCACATACATACAATGATACAATGATAGTTATTATTATTGTTATAATTTTTTTGTAGAAATATGGTAAAGATATTCTCGATTTTATAAATCTTTACTATGGTAAATTAATTTCACTAGAAGTTGAATAACATATTCTACTGCTATGATTTTACTTGATTATACATCATTTTATTCGATATTTTTAAATCCTGCCTTTGTCTTGATGGTTACATCACTATGCAGTTAAAGCATTTCCAACTATGAATGGACTTCTGTGACCATAACATATTTGTAATTTACTTGAACATGAACAAAATTGCTTCGGGAAATTTTTTTTTTCCATGATTGTCATTTATTTGTTTTATCTTCGATCTGTGGGTAATAATATGTCAATAAAAAGCTTACCATATATAAGAATAATATAATATCAATTGTTCTTTAGTCATGCACACATTTATATATACATGTGATTGTGTGTGAATAATGAATATGACTAAGTTATATAGGACACCTAAGAAAGGACGATTGAAAACCAAGTTGTGTGTGAATATGACTAAATTATATAGGACACCTAAGAAAGGATGATTGAAAACCAAGTCTTACCTGCCAAGTCTTTATTCTCACTCCATTGGTGGTTCCTATGAGTTTTGCCTTATTCACCATCACATTTGAAACATTGGCTTCTGAATTTCCTTCTCCTAAGCTCCCAATGCTGGAAATGAAAATCATGTGAAGTGGGTAAGGGAAAGGTAGTTGAAATTGAACCATGCTTATCAGAATATTCTTCAAAAATAGAACATTTTAGGATAACAAACCCTTCCTTGATGTGATACAACTACTGTACAAAAATGTCTTTGACTTTTTAAAAGAAAAAAAATGCATGAAATGGCATGCTGTTTTCTCTATCAAGTTTTGTTTAATAAATGACAAAGTCTGAAAAAACACTTCAAAGATTGCGTTTAACTTACTTTTGTTAAATTATTTCTTTTGTCAACTAAACTTTTACAATATAAATGCCTTTAATTTTATAGGAAGCTTGGAAAGGTAGGAAGAAGAGAAAGGATTAAGATTAAGGTTTAATGGGTATTGGTGGATGTACAAGATAAAGCGATGAGGATGATTTTCAATTGAAAAAAAAAAAAAAAAACCCGGTGTTGAGCAAGATTTAGCAGTGGGGTCATTTGGTACTATTTCTCAATTTGAAAAAAGGAAACCTCTGAGGGATGGTGTCAAAAGTTTCAAACTATTTATCTATATAAATTAAATTTGAATTATAAATACTCATAATTTTATAAAAAATTATATAAAAATATTATTATTTGCCCTCCTTGGGAGTTGGAACAAGTTGAGTATAGAGTTGGTTAAAGTTGAGATATTGAACCTGATTCCATGACCTGGTCCACAGGTTACATCCAGGGCTTCAATATTTTTGGACCCACTTACAATGGAAATGCAGTCATCACCTTCAACCAACATAAAACAAAAACATCCAAGTCTCATGAAAGATCAAAAGTCCTCTTATGTCAACAAAATTCAATTATTTTTTCTCTAGGTTTAATTACCTGTTCTGATAACACTGCTAATGATCTGAACATTTTGAGAGCCTGTCACATGAATTCCATCAGTGTTGGGGCTGTCCTCTGGTGCAGTCAACATGACATTAAAAGCTTGAACATCCACAGATTGCTCAAACCTAACATGCATTTGCTGGGCATTCTTTATATTGAGGCCACACACTCTCAAATTCTGGCATCGCCTGAAGGTTACCGCCTGTAAACCAAAGGTGTTCGATAAAAAAGGATCGTCCCCATCTATTATTTCATGCTAAGTAAAAGCTTTACAAGACAAAGATTGGGGATCAATGGACTTACAGTTGGTGCCACAGTGCAAGGCTGCATGTAAAAGTACAAGTAATTAGTCCTTATTAATGACAAATAGAATTCAATTAAGTCAAAGGATTTTTCATACTTGAGTTTTGTTGATCTTGCATGAATTTTTCCACCATATCTTTCCATTGCCATCGATGGTTCCTTGACCTTCTACTATGAAGTTTTTTATGTTGTTGAACAAGAGCCAATGCCTCCTATCTTTCGCATAGTCAGAACGATCGTTGGAAGCCACGATCATTCCCAAGATCTGGTATGTTAAATCATGAAAGATTTTGAGTTTTTGGCTGATGGAACTATGGAATTTGATCATACTCTACATATAATTAACTAAACTGATGATCACCTTTAACATTACAAAATCAGATTTGCAAGGGCCTGAAAAAGTAATTGGCTTAAGACGGTACTTTTTCTCAGGGACAACAAGCACACCTACGTTTGAAGAACAAGTCTCTTTCCAAGCTTTCTTGAATGCCTAAAAACCAAAAAATGAATCAGAATTCAATCAAACAGTTGAAAACTATACCAATTACTGTCTCCATTGTTGATGCTACCTCAGTATCATCTGTTATTCCATCACCTTCTGCTCCATAATCGTCCACTTTCACCTCTCCCAGTAAGGTTGCAGGAGTACCCAGCTGATCATATCTCATGGAATCGACGATTTCAGGCTCGTACTCCATCTTCAGGTTCGCGAACCTCTCCTCAAAGTCATCATTCCGGTCATCATGAATGGTGCCAAAGAATGAAGGGTAGGCACTGGGATAATAACCAGGTGTTTGCTCAAGAAAATTAGCAAGAGGGTCATCCTGGAAACTGCTAGACCACATAGAAGAAGAGATCAAAGTGAAGAAAAGTGAGAGAAAAAGGCTTCGTGGGAGCATTTTGTGGGAGATCAAAGCTTGGTAGAATGGTCTAATGAGAGTAAAGCTGCTATGTCATGGTGGGCTTAAGAGGCTTATACATTTATAGAAAAAGTGAACTGAAGTTGGTTTTGGAAGAGAAACATGGAGATGAGAATGGGGAATGTGGAAAAGCAATTGGATGATTGAGAATGATTTTTCATGAGTAGAGGTATAGATTGGGGTATAAGAGATTGAGACGAAAGGTTTACTTGTTTGTTTAGCAAGACTTTAACCTCACATTTTCTCTATGACGAAGAAATTCAGTGGTTAGTTACTGGTATTACTTGTTTACCAACTCAGATCCATCAGCAAACTACGCATTACTTTCTACAAATATCTATAGAATGGTATCATCACAAACTTTACTCAATCGAGTTCTTTCTCTCTCTCTCTCTCTCTCTCTCTCTATACACACACACACACATATATATATATATACTATAATTCACATTTCATTGCAATATCAATTTTCAAATACAATGATTAATGAAATAATAAGTGTGATTTGAAATAATACATCTCTTTTTGGGGTTAATCCTCTTTGATATTTATCCACATGGGAAAGTTCTTAGATGATATGCCTTATTGCATTGAAGATGACCCATCTTCCAATTAGCAATGCTAAAGTAGTTCTTCATGAAATGACTTGTATAGAAAGTGTACTTGGAAAAAAAAATACAAATTAACATTATTCAAATTCATATAGATATGGTTTAGTATTGGGGTCAAACAGCCATGGGTATATATAGAATATATATCCCATGCATTTTGATTGTGTAAATTTTGAGCAAAAGAAAAAGGGTGTTAACCAATTACCAATCTTATCTCATGCACATGTCTATGACATCACATAATTAATAGAATCATGCTCGTCAAAATCAACTTGGTAATCATAACCAAATACCAAAAATATGGACCCCCAACCCACCCAAATGAGGTGGGTTTTGGTTGAAAAGATAACCTTTTGTCAGATTAGGCAGCATTGTTACCAATGTACCTTGCTCTTAACATGTTAAATTTGGATAGATTGAACCCAATTATGAATGAATATTGATCAATTTTATTTTAAAAATATTTTCAATTTTTTAGCATTTTAAGAATGATAAAACGCTAGATTTTCCTATCAAAGCCAAACAATAAATAAGTGCCCTTGGCCTTGATAAAAACAAGTCATTTCTCTTTGAGTCCATCCTATTCAAAGGGAGTATAATGTTTTATGTATTCAAATATTCTAATTTGGCTTTTAAAATGTTACAAAATTTTGTGTTTACAAAATTATAAGATATGTCAATGTATTTAGTAAAAAACAGAGTCAAAATTGTTTTAAATAAATTCAAAATTCAGGTCATGAGTTAGCTTGGGTCGGTTTTGTGTCACATGGATTCAAGCTAGGAGCCCTACACATGACCTAATTAAACACCATAGCCAACAATATGAAAATGACAAGAATAAATAAGAGATGATATTGTGAAAGAGGTGGGGGCTAGGGTTGGGTAGAGTGAGTTAGGGATGTTAGAAGTATCAATCTTTTTAGGTAATTTAGTAGCTTGTAAAGAGGGTGAGTTTATAGTAAGAGAATGGGATTGGCGTGTGGTTGTGGGAGTGAAACAAGTGTTATAAAATAGCATCATTAAGACTTGGCGTGGTGTGTTTGTGAAAGTGCATGGAGAGGATGATGATGATGGTGATGGGGTATGGAGTATTTAAGTTAGTTGTTCTTGTCACCACTCTAAGGCACCTTGTCTTTGAGACATAATTAAATTTTTGACACTTCTTTGAATGATGCTTTTTTGATAGTTAACTAGTTACCTAATTGTGTTAGTTCTTGAAATGGGTATTTGTTTTTTCTTCTTACTATAATCTATTTTGTTTTATCTTCATTAATCTCTTGGAATGGTTGTGAAACTTTTAGGTTATGTTTGGTTTTAAAAATTTGAGAAAAAATGTGAAGAAAAGAAAAAAATTAAGGAGGAAAAGTGAAAAAAAAAAGGAAAAAAAATTTAAAATAAATAAAATCTTTTTATACATTGTTTTAGATTCATTTAACTTATTTTCTTTGATTTCATAAAAATTAAACAATTTTAAAATATATAAATTTATAATTATATTTGATTTTCTTTTATATTTTTTATAATGAAATCAAATATGAGAAAACTATTTTTCTTAACATTTAAATTTTTTTTTTTTAATTCTTTTCAAGAACCAAACATACCCTTAAATAAGATGTTAATTATCAAATATTATTTAGAAGCTTTTTAGGGCTCCAACCGTTTGATCATCTTATTAGAAGACAAATTGAAAAGTAATTTAATCATGTCGAGAAGTAATTTGATTACATTTGAAATAAAATTTTTCTCCAAATACCTTATAATATGATTATCGTAATTCAATGATTAATATTTAATTTCACTTGATCAAATGATCAAAACATGAGGATATGACACCTTTGTGATATTGAAAAATTAATCAACTTGCATAATTAATCTAGGTTAACATCATATATGAAATATAAGAAAAAAAAAATCTACATATTTCTATTACCTTTGGATTAAAAGTAGTTGTTGCCTGTGGATTAAAAGTAGATGCACTAAAAACAATAATCATTTTTCAAGTTTCAATTTTTTTTCCTTTGATGATTCACATTTCCTACTCCATTTTCTTTATTTATTATACTTTTTTATAAATTTCTTCCTTTTATTCCTTCTCATCATTGAAAGACAAAATCTCTAATTGATTGATTTTTCATTAATTTGATTAATCCACTTAGTCTATTCATTAGAAATGAAAATAAGAATAAAAGTTCATTCTTATGAAATCACTTTTACTTTTATATATTAAGATTTTGATCGATTTTTTTTTTTTTTTATGATGTGGCCATCTTTATTCTCACTTCTATTTTCATATGCCCAATGTGCACCCATTCACATATGATACTTCACTTTTCTATTAGGTGAACATCATATAGAGTATTGAATGAAAGATTAGTTAATTAATGGTTTATAAATTTGGGCTTTCCTAGTTTGTCATGATGTAGTCAAATTAAGACATGAAATTTAGAATTTGATGACATGTAGCATAAGACTAATTAGAAATGTCACCTTAATCATTGTTTAGTTGAATTTTAGATTTCCATTTCCAGGCAACCAAGCAAAGATGGATTGTGTGATCTTCCTTAGTCTTTTGGCTACTTGATTTGGATGAGGAATGCTGAAGAACTTGGTTTCAATTATGAAACGTTTAATCATTGGATTGTTTGAATGTAATAGAATTATTAGTTGATTTAATTGTTCTAAATCTTAGGGCATGTTGAATTTAGAATCTTAGATGAGTAATTTTTTTTTTAATCTTTTTAATAACTAAACTAATATAAATTCAAATCATCATTGATATATCTTTTTTCAACCATTCTCTATCTCTATCTTTAGAAACTTTTGTTAAGGGGACAACCAGAAAAATAATATATTAACATTATTCATTATTATTAAAAAAATTAAATATTTTAAATATTAATTATGAAAATAAAATTAAACAATCAACATACTAAAAACATTAAAAAAGGTTTAGATTTTATATATATAAAAAATCACCATTAACCTTTAAAGGAAAAATATCAAAAGAATTAAAAAATAGTAAGAAAAACAGTTAGAAAATTTCAATTTGGGTTGAACTTTTCAAGGTTTGTTGGTTGTGGGTTCTGGGCTTTGATCGGACAACCAAGCCCAAGTAGGCCCACAGTGTTTTCGGCCTGGCAGGCCCAATAGTTCCCACTACTTTTGGGCTCATTTAGGGATTGACACACAAATGACACAAACTATATGTATAAGTAATTGACGTTTACAAAAACTTAGATGGATAATTCAAACTTTTCTTCTCAAGAGCACTATGGAGAAACCCTACCTCTAGTCTCCAACTCCATGACATTAATACATGCAGAGTTAATTTGCTTCTCAGTTCGCTTTGTATACTAGATTTATATCCTTCTGCACAATGCCTTGGCAAGGTAAGGTCTTGCTGCAGTTGAATATTGTGGTCATTTTTGTTGCACTCGTGCCTGTGATGTTCTTGTAGACTATGTTTCTTATTTGGACAGCTGAGTTCTGCAAGCCATAGGATGGAGAATAGTTGTGTTGAAGGCAGACAAATGAAGGGTTGTGATTGAGTTTGAAGTTAGGTTTACCTGTTCCTTGCATGGAGTTTCTTGATCACAGTAGTTTTGGTCTATGATTATGGGGTTGCTCACATTTTCCATCTTAATGTCTTGAAATACTATGTTTTCAGCATACCCTGATCCTCCCTACATCATAACAAGAAAGACAAAAAAAAAAAAAAAAAAGTTTTGGGCGTTTAAAAATATAAATAGAATGATGGAATTTTCGAATTAATTGCTTTTACAACCGATATGATAATATATGTGAATTAATTTATGTATTTTAATCAAAACCATGTACATACATAAGCAAAATATTTTTAAAAATATGAGATTTTAATGTGGTTCGATAATCCCTATGTCTGTGGAGTGTACCAATACTCAATAATCCACTTATCAAAGGAAGAAAAAGGAGTACAATGGTGAAGTTCTAAAAAAAACACCTAATTACAACTGCACTCTTTGAAGAACTAAAATCCTAAAACATAAAAGGTTAAATGTAAAATAAAGACAAACTCGTCATTCATCATATAAAATTATTTTTCCACAGGGTGTTGCCCCCTTTAACTCCTACGAATTGATTGAGACTGATTCATGCTTCACAATCCAATAAGAACTCAAACATATATTTAACAGTATTATCTTTTAAATGATTTTATAGATTATAAATAAGTTATATGAATAACTATTTTTAAATGGGAATATGGAATACAAACTTTCGCTTATATACATATTTACTTACCATGAGAAAAAACTTTTTTTCTTCTTTTTTTTTTTTCTTTTTTTTTTTTCTCACACACATTTGTTTATCCTTTATGATTAAGTTATATAGGATACCTAAGAAATTAAGGATGATTGAAAACCAAGTCTTACCTGCCAAGTCTTTATTCTCACTCCATTAGTGGTTCCTATGAGTTTTGCCGTATTCACCATCACATTTGAAACACGAGCTTCTGACTTTCCTCTTCCTAAGCTCCCAATACTTATCAAAATATGAAGTGGGTAAGGAAAAGGTAGTTGAATTGAACCATGCTTATCAAAATATTCTTCAAAAATAGAACATTCTAGGGTTTTTCTAGTTTTTAATTTTTATTTTCGCAATCAAACTTTTTCACAAACTATTCTAGGGTATGATAAGATATAATATTACAGAAATATCTATTGCTTGCCCTCCTTGGAACTTGTTGAGTATAGAGTTTGTTCAAGTAGAGATATGGAACCTGATTCCATGACCTGGTCCACAGGTTACATCTATGGCTTCAATGTTTGTTGATCCATTTACAATGGAAATGCAGTCATCACCTTCAAAGAATAAAACAAAAGCATCTGAGTCTCATGCAAGATCAGAACTCCTCAGAATTTAATTATTTTTTCTCTTGGTTTACCTGTTTTGATTACAGTTTTAATGATCTGAACATTTTCGGACCTTGTCACATGAATTCCATCAGTGTTAGGGCTCTCCTCTGATGAAGTCACCATGATATTAGAAGCTTGAACATTCATAGATTCCTCAAACGTAACATGCATTTGCTGGGCATTCTGTACGTTGAGGCCATACACTTTCAAGTTGTCGCATTGGACGAAGGATACCGCCTGTAAACCAAGGTATTCGGTAAAAAAATCTGTATGTCTCCATCCTATTACAGAAAACCCCTATAAAATAATCCTTTTATGACTAAGAGAAATTATCATCTTTATCGAAGTTCTTGATTTAGAGAGATCATTATGTTTCTACCGTATAATGCTTGTTCATCATATTTTTTTATGCTAAGTAAAACTTCACAAGACGAAGATTGAGGATCAATGGACTTACTGTTGGTGCCATGGTGCAAGGCTGCATGTAAAAGTACTAGAAGTTAGTCCTTTATTAACGACGAGTAAAATTCAATTCAAAGGATTTTTCATACTTGAGTAATGTTGATTTTGCATGAGTTTTTCCACCATATCTTTCCATTGCCATCGATGGTTCCTTGACCTTCTACTTGGAAGTTTTTTATGTTGTGGAACAAGAGCCATCGGCTCCTATCCTTTGCATAGTCTGAAGGATCTTCGGAAGCCTTGATCGTTCCCAGGATCTAGTACGTTTAAGCATGAGAGATTTTGAGTTTTTGGGTGATGGAAGTACAAAATTTGATCATACTTGGTGTAAAATTAACTAGAACTCACCTTCAACTTTACAGAATCAGATTTGCAAGGGCCTGAAAATGTAATTGGCTTAACATGATACTCCTTATTCTCAGGGACAACAAGCACAGCTGTGTTGGAAGAACAAGTCTCCTCCCAAGCTGTCTTGAATGCCTAAAACCCCAAGAAAATGGATCATAATTCAATCAAACAGTTGAAAAAACTACATCAATTACTGTCTCCACTGTTGATGGTACCTCAGTATCATCTGTTACTCCATCACCTTTAGCTCCAAAATTCTCGACATTTACCTCTCCCAGTGAAGTTGCAGGAGTACCCAGCTGATCATACCTTGTGGAATCGACGATTTCAGCTTCGTACTCCATCTGCAGGTTCGCGAACTTGCCTCAAAGTCAACGGCCCGATCCTTATCAATGGTGCCAAAAAATGGGGGGTAGGCACTTCGGTCATAACCAGGTGTTCCATCAAGAAAATTAGCAAGATTGTCATCCTGGAAACTGCTAAAACACGAAGGAGAAGAAATCAAAGTGAAGAATAGTGAGAGAAAAAGACTTTGTGGAAGCATTTTGTGTGAAATCAAAGCTTGGTATAATGGTGTAATGAGAGTGAACATGCTATGTCATGGTGGGCTTAGAGGCTTACATATTTATAGAAAAAGTGAATGGAAGTTGGACTTGGACAAGCAATTGGATGATTGAGAATGATTTTTCATGAGCAGAGGTACAGATTGACGTATAAGAGATCGAGACGAAAGGGTTACTTTCTACAAATACCTAAACGTTGGATATTGTATATATATTCTTAATTTTATAAGATTCAAAACAGTGCATAATGAAAAACAATTTAATTCATATTCTATTTTTTTTTAATCAGTAACAAAGGTGATATTTATTTTTCAATTGAAATTTGAAAAAAAAAAAAAAAAAAATCTATTCTAAAACATTCAAGCCTTAATAAACTTTAAATTTTCTTTTCTCAAGCGAAGATTAATAAATATCCTTGAATCTACATAACTTAATAGACAATACCATTAATCGAGAAATAACCCATATTCAAGTCTTATATATAAACTAACATAATTGATAATATACTCTACAATTCACATCTCCTTGCTACATCAATTTTCAAATACAGTTATGGATCATGAAATATCATTCTTACCATATGTAGTGTGGTATGAAATGATAATTCTCTTTTTTGGTTACTCCTTTTTCATATATATCCACATGGGAAAATTCTTAGATGACATATGCCTAATTGCAATGAAGAAGATCCATCTTCCAATTAGCAAAACTACAAGAATTTCTTCACGAAATGACTTATAGAAAGTGTACTTGAAAAAAAAAAAACAAAAAATTCAAATGAGCATTGTTCAAATGTATATAGATTTTAACCTATTAGTATTGGCATGCATGGGTCAAACAACCATGGACAGATATAGAATAATGGGTATTTCCCATTTTGATTGTGTAAGTTTTGGGCAAAAGAAAAAGGGTGTTAAGCTAATTACCAATTTTATCTCATGCATATGTCTATCACTATCACATAACTAATAGAACCATGTTGATCACAACCAACTTGGTAGTCATCACCAAATGCCAAAATGTGGATCCCCAACCCACTCATATGAAATTTGGATGTTTATTTAGATAGATTAACCTTTCTCTAACATGTTAAATTTGGATAGATTAAACCCAATTATGAATCAAAATTAGTTTTTCAAAATATGTTGAGTTCTTTTAGTATTTTAAGCTCACTAGCTAATACTAGTTTTTCCTATCATATTCAAACAACAAATAAGTACCTTAATAGTAGAAAAGATTAAATGAAAATTTCAAAAGAATTAAAAAATGGCAAGAAAAATAGTTAGAAAATTTTCAACAATTTTAATAAATTTTAAAGGAAAAAACATAATTTTTTGTTTTAAAGAATTCAATAATGAAAAATGTGACCAATCAACTTAATTTTTTAAATCCTCTAAGGGTGAGGCTTGTATGACATGTTTTATAGGTTGTCATTTTAATGAAACTCTTGTCTCATTAATCATACAACAATGATGACAAATAATGTTAATACTATATCAGTTAATGAGAACCTAATTAGGGGATCTAGAAGAGCTCACACTATGTCACTAGTAGCTTTTGATTCAATGTAAATGATATTTTATATTTTGTTAGATCCGAAAGAATCTTGTGTGATCAACTTGATCCTCTAGGGTAAATAATGATGCATCAACTCATTATAAAGTCATATAGACTTGCATTATAAAATAAAAAGTTTTTACTTAGTGATAGACCTATCTATATACTTGAAAGGTAGTATGAAATGTTGTACAAATTATCATTTTGATGAAATAATTTTCTGGTTGTTAGGCAGAAGTTGATTTCTAGAAGAACAACATAAAATTCCTTAGTTTTTTTTTTCTTATGATACAAGTGAATGTGATTTGATATCCTTGAAGGATAATTAATCAACACAACAATAAACATATGCCTAAAGCGTTGTAAAATAGTTGAAACAAACAATAATATATATCCTAATAGGATAAGGATTTATCATAATGATAAATGAAATCAAGGCATGCCTAAAGTGTGATAGACTTATTAACTCAAATGATGTAAGTCCCTAGAAGAGGAAAACTCGTGAAAAACTTGACACTCTCATAGAGGCCATAAAAAATAAATGAATAGTCTAAAATTGATGAATGTAGAGTCCCTAGAGAGACACAAATAACACAAGTAGCTCTTGAAGATGCGTATATTGAACATGTAGGCCTTAAATAGGTGCAAATGGAATGAATAACCCTTAGAGAGACATAAATATCTAAAGAGATTTCTATTAGTTATGTACATGACATGAGAAAGACGATAAGAACATAATGT
Organism: Vitis rotundifolia; assembly: GCA_030254885.1. NCBI lineage: Eukaryota > Viridiplantae > Streptophyta > Magnoliopsida > Vitales > Vitaceae > Vitis > Vitis rotundifolia. The sequence continues at coordinate 21,067,198 of CM058163.1, forward strand.
TTGTATTCATCTATCTTATTTTTAGATAGCCATTGATATCATGAGGAATGATAAAGATTTCAAATCATGAATTGTATAAGAATCTTGACATAGAAATAATTGGCCAAAATAGACAGATGTAAAGAAATAAAAGATGTTGATCTTATTGAATATAAATGGACCTCAAGTCTAACATCTGAAGATGTAAAAATTATTGGATACCAATGAGAAATTATACAACAGTGTATTTGAGATAATGCAAAAATTGTAGCATAAGGTGTATTTAGAAACCTTATATTGACTCTTGTAATGGCTCAATCATATTCCTAACAATCAAGATTGATCATCCCTGAAGGATTTAAGATACACCATATAATGTATATGGATCTATAGATATGTTCAAATCTTTTAAGGATTCAAACTACATGAAGCAATAAAGTCCTTAAAGGATAATGTTGAAGCAAATACATCCCTAAAGGATATAAGATACTTGAAGCACATAATTTGAAACATTGTGTATTCAATAAGCTACAAAAACCCTTGTATGGATTAAGAAACCCAAATGCATGTGTTACAATCATCTTATTGAATATTTGTTGAGGAAGAATATGTGTATAATTTTATTTATCCATGCATGTTCATTAAGAAATTATCAATTGGATTTGCAATTGTTGTAGTATAAAAAGACAATATGCATCTTTCTAAAACTCTTGAAAAGCTCACAAGAATAGTTGAATACTTGCAAAGAAAGTTTGAAATGAAAGATCTTAACAAAATTTTTCTTGACCTGTAGATTGAGTACTTACTAAACAAAGTGTTAGTTTATTAATCAACATATATAGAAAAAGTCTTAAAAAACTTTTATATAGACAAATGGTATGCATTAAGTTCCCCATCCTTGGTCATTCACTTGAAGTGAACAAGGATCTGTTTCATCCCGAGGAAGATAATGAAGCTTTGCTTGGTCTAGAACTACCATGTCTCAATGCAAATTGGTGTTCTACACTAACTCGAAGACATTGGAATGAAATCAACATATATTGTGTCATCTTCTTGGAACCACATATATGAGTTTATTTTATGCAAAAAGAGTATAATCACAATTCTTAGATACACAGATGTCGATTACCTTTCAAATCCTTACAAAGCTAGGTCTCAAATAGGATATGTGTTTACTTGTGGTGATATTACAATATCATTATGATTAGTAAAGCAGAGCATGGTAGCTACTTCTTCAATTCATTCAATAATGCTTGCAATTCATGAAGCAAGTCAAAAATGTGAGTGGTTGAAATCTATAATCCAATCTATTTGAGAATCATGCAAACTAGCTATCTTTTATTAAATATAATTTGATAATGCTATATGAAGATAATGTTGCATCATGTATTGAAGAAATTAAAGAATGATATATATTAAGGGTGATAGAACTAAGCATATATTGCTCAAGTTCTTTTACACCATGAGCTCCAAACAAGCGGTGAAATTAATGTAATACTCAAGAAACTTATATATAATATTAAAATGCACCGACTCAAAGATCTTCATGCCGAGCTACTAAATAAATTATAATCATGTCAACATGATTATACTTTTGGGATACACTAACTAGAAAAAGTATAATCATGCAACAGTCAAGAAACTCATATATAATATTGGGATGCGTCGACTCAATGATCTTCATACTGACCTACTAGAGAAAGTATAATCACGTTAAGATGAGAGAGAGTAGATTGATAAGGATCACTATACTATACTCTTTTTCCCTTTATTTAGGTTTTATCTCATTGAGTTTTACTAAAAGGATTTTAATATGGTAGTTGTAGTAGTCTAGAAGCATATTATACTTTTATTCCTTCACTAGTTGTTTACTTATAGGGTTTTTTTTTTTTCCTAGTAAAATTTTAATAAGACATACTCAAAGAATGGTTGTCATTTAAGGGAGAATATTATAAATATTTATGGTAGTTTGTGGGTATCATGTTTGTACTATTACCTTATTGGTATTACCCTTGGCTTATAAATAAGTGTTATGAGTTAGTAAAGAGAGACCAAATAACTAAGTTATTTCCTTTTCGTTTTCTCCTTTAATCTTTATGCATGTTTATTTCATAACAAATAAGATTTTATTTATTTTTTAATTTTACTTAAACCTTAATATATTATTAATACTTAATGGTAAGTGCTACTTTTTTGGTAATAATATTTAATTACCATTAAGTTTAACCTTAAATTTTTTTAATTCTTTTCCTTATTGTATCATCCTAGATATTTTTTCTACAAGTCTACCCTTCACAGTTTAACCATCTGACGAGGAAGTTCAAAATCATTTAAAAGGAAAAACAAGTCATACATCCAAAGAAAATGAGAATATTTGACAAAGATTCTATATTTATATCAATGTTATACTCTATTATATTAAGTGAATTAAGTTGGAGAATCTGGGTAACAATTCTTTAGATTGAAGACATAGATATGCATAAATACTATCTATTTATAGAAGATATAAAATATAAAGACACTTATAAATATGAAATACGTAGTTTTATATGTTAAAAAGCTAAGTTTGTGTCAATGGAAACATCATTTTCTTGCTTTAACATAGTGTAACACACTTTGGATGGAATTTTCCATTATATAAAGTTTTTTTTTTTCTTTTTTGTTCAATTTTTAACACAAATTAATAAGATGGTTTGCAGCCTAGACCTAGCCAACCCCCTTCACCATACAATACATGCTGCTTCTTATTATAACAACATTGTGTGCTAGGGTTTTACACATTATTCAACTTCAATATTAGTAACAACAAACCCCAGCTAGCTATAATCTTCATTGTAGGAAACCGTCACCACCCCAAATTAACCCTATTTATAGTATATAATCCACATGTTTCACCGTTTTAGTTGACACATGAACACTACGGAGAAACGCTACCCCTAGTCTCCAACTCCATGACATTAATACATGCAGAGTTAATCAGCTTCTCAGCTCGCTTTTTATACTAGATTTATATCCTTCAGCACAATGCCTTGGCAAAGTAAGGTCTTCTGCAGTTGAATATTGTGGTCATTTTTGTTGCACTCGTGCAGCTGAGTTCTGCAAGCCATAGGATGGAGAAGAGTTGTGTTGAAGGCAGACAAATGAAGGCTTGTGATTGAGTTTGAAGTTGATGATTAGGGTTTACCTGTTCCTTGCATGGAGTTTCTTGATCACAGTAGTTTTGGTCTATGATTATCGGGTTCCTCACATTTTCCATCTTAATGTTCTGAAATAATATGTTGTCAACATTCCCTGATCCTCCCTACATCATAACAAAGCCAAAAAAAAAAGGGGAGGGGGGGGGGGGGGGGGGGTGTGGGGGAGGGGTTTGGGCTATTAAAATATAAATAAAATGATAGAATTTTCAAATTAGTTGCATCTACAACAAATACAATTATATATGTGAATTCATGTATGTAATATATTTAACAGGAATATGGTATAAATTCTCTTGATTTTATACATATTTACTTTGCATATAAAAACTTCAAGAAAGAACCTTCATTTTTTTTTTTTGTCTCACACATTTGTATGTGTACATGTGTTTGTTTGCCCCATATGACTAAGTTATATAGGATGCCTAAGAAAGGATGACTGAAAACCAAGTCTTACTTGCCAAGTCTTTATTCTCACTCCATTGGTGGTTCCTATGAGTTTTGCCTTATCCACCAGCACATTTGAAACCTGGGCTTCTGAATTTCCTCCTCCTAAGATTCCAACGCTGGAAATGAAAATCATGTGAAGTGGGTAAGGGAAAGGTAATTGAATGTGAACCATACTTATCAAAATATTCTTCAAAAATATATAGAAGATTCTAAGGTATTACTTGTTTTTTTAATTTTTTTTTTCTCAATCAAACTTATGCACAAACCATCCTGGGATATGCATGATAGGATATAATAGAAAAATATCTATGTTTTTCCGAAAGAAAAAAACCGACATGACATGTTATTTTATCCATCGAATTTTATTTTAGTCTTCATCGGACCGTCTTCCAAGTTTAAAGGTTTGAAAAATGCTCTTGAAAGATATTAACTTGCAATTGTTGAAATATTGTTTTAGATAAATCTATCAACTACACTTTTAGAGCATAAATGTCTTCAATTTTATAGGAAAAAAAGAGAAAGAGAAGGGAAAGGTTAGGGTTAAGGTTTGATGAGTATAGATGTAAAAGGAAAAAATGAGGATAGTAATTTTGTTTTGTTCATAATTGTTTTCATTTGAAAAAGATATCCGCGGGTTATGAAGGGAGAACCTAGAAAGAACCCTATAAAGATAATGTTAGAATTTCAGAACTATTTGGCTAGAGAGATTAATTTGACCCATATATTTAATGTAAAAATAATGGAAATTTTTTTTGCTTGCCCTCCTTGGAAGCAGTTTAGTGTTGGTTCAAGTTGAGATATTGAACCTGATTCCATGACCTGGTCCGCAGGTTACATCAATGGCTTCAACGTTTTTGGACCTATTTACAATGGAAATGCAGTCGTCACCTTCAACCAACAAAACAAAAGCAACTAAGTCTAATGAAAGATCAGAACTCCTCAAAATTCAACTTTTTTTTTTTTTTTTTTTTTTTTTCTCATGGTTTACCCGTTGTGATAACAGATTCAATGATCTGAACTTTTTCCGAGCTGGCCACATGAATTCCATCAGTGTTGGGGCTCCTCTGCGGTGAAGTCACCACGATCTTAAAAGCTTCAACATTCACAGATTGCTCAATACTAACATGCATTTCCTGGGCATTCTGTACTCTGAGGCCATACACTTTCAAGTTGTCGCATTGAACGAAGGACACCGCCTGTAAACCAAAGGTGTTCCATAAAAAAGGATGTCTCCATCTTATATAACGGGGAAACCCCTGTAAAATAATACTCTTGAAATAAATAAAAAAATTATTATCTTTGTGGGAGCTATTGATTTAGCAATAATGAATATTTGTTAATTTAGAAAGAATGTATTTGCATGTTCATCTTAGTATTTTATGCTATGTAAAGCTTCACGAGATGAAGATTCAGGATCAATGGACTCACTGTTGGTGCCTCGGTACAAGGCTGCATATGTAAAAGTACTAGTACTTAGTCCTTAATTAATGACAAATAGAGTTCAATGCAAAGAATTTTTCATACTTGAGTTTTGTTGATTTTGCATGAGTTTTTTCACCATATCATTCCATTGCCATCTATGGTTCCTTCACCTTCTACTGGGAAGTTTTTTATGTTGTAGAACAAGAGCCAATGGCTCCTATCGCGTGCATAGTCTGAAGGATCATCAGAAGCCTCAATTGTTCCCAAGATCTAGTATGTTTAAGCATGAAAGAATTTGAGTTTTTGGGTGATGGAAGTACAAAATTTGATCATACTTTACATATAATTAACTAATTAACTAATTAACTCACCTTCAACGTTACCGAATCAGATTTGCAGGGGCCTGAAAATGTAATTGGCTTAACATGATACTTCTTAACCTTAGGGACAACAAGCACAGCTGTGTTTGAAGAACAAGTCTCCTCCCAAGCTTTCTTGAATGCCTAAAAACCCCAAGAAAATGGATCATAAGTCAATCAAACAGTTGAAAAAATTACTTCAATTACTGTCTCCATTGTTGATGGTACCTCAGTATCATCTGTTTCTCCATCACCTTCAGCTCCAAAATTCTCAACATTCACCTCTCCCAGTGAAGTTGCAGGAGTACCCAGATGATCGTACCTCGGGGAATCTACGATTTCAGCCTCATTACCTATTTTATCTGCTGCACATGTCTATCACTATCACATAACTAATAGAACCATTCTCGTCACAATCAACCAAGTGAGGTAAGTTTGATTGAAGATGTTAGTGCATTAAACGGTTTATTTTAAGTTGATAATTTTGTTTCATTCATTCTGACTTAAGATTAATTTTAAAACACTGCACATGCACTTAAGCATTTCTTGAATCACTCGAGCGCTCTTTTGGGTGCTTGAGCATTTGAAGCTATTTGTCTCCACTTTGTAATTCCCAATTAATTTTAATTATTTCAATATTTTAAAAATTGTTTTTGGAAAATTTAGGATTTCATCGATCCATTGGGGATTTTTCCCTATAAATACCATGTCATAAAGGTTTTTTCTCTTCAATGAAAACTTTGAGAAAACAAGAGTAATAGCCTTTCCTTGTACCAAATGTTCAAAAGATTAATTTTCCCATTCTCTAGGTTCATGAGAGAGATCTACATCATCTCAAGCATTAAAGTTGTCCACTGGGTGTGCGAGAGTCGTACTGTAGCGCATACAGGAAAACTAATATAAGGATTAGGAAGTAAGACTTAGGGATGGTATCCACCATGCAAATTTGTATGCTTTTCTTTCAATAGTGGATATATGCTCTATAGTGTTTGATCTCACAGTTTTTACATCCACATAGTACTCTTTGGAAGACCTTGTGGGTGGTTTTCCATGTAAAATTTTTTGTATCTTGTACTATTGTTCTTTTCTTCCTACTCTCTAATTATTAAAGAGGAATTAAAAATAAAAATTGGGCTAAAAGAAGTTAATACTTATTCACCCACCCCCAAACATTTCAAAATCAAAATCTACAAACCTCTAATTGGTATTAGAGAAGGAAATATTTTAGAAATCATTTTTTTTATCCTGCTATAAGGAGCGAATGAGACTACAAACATGAAAAGGAAAAGTTGTGTTTGTGAAGCCTGTAGGTTGTTCCATGTAGATTGTTTCCTTGGGATCATGTAAAAAGTCCATTTTAACATTTAGTTGTTTTAAATTTATGATTGGACAAAATGTTTGATCAAAGTTGATGCAAGGAACTTGTGTGAAGCCCTTGGCAATGAGATGAGCCTTGTGTTTATCAATCATTCCATCTTTCCTATATTTAATTCGATAGACAACTTAAAACTTTGACATTTGGAGGTCCCAATACAAGGGTCCTAAGTGTTATTTTTCTTGAGTGCTTGTAGTTCTTCCTTCGTCGTAGAAAACCGTTGTGGTATTTTGGTAGCAAGTCTAAGTCTTTTTGGTTTAAATGGTGGGTGGGTAAACAGCTAATGCCGCCCCTCCCCCTCCCCCCCCTTTTTTTTCTTTTTCTTTTTTATCATTAATGAAGCCAAATCTTGGGAACTAGAGTTTAATGCCTTCTTTTAGAGAGAGAGAGACAGAGGGGTGAAACACTAGAGTTAATATACGAAATATAATTTTTACAAATTAGGAATATACATAATATGTATATTCTAAAATATAATTTAACTCATCAATTCAGAAAAATAGAATTACTTAGGTGGTGTTTGTTTTTTTACTTAATTCTAAATAGAACATTAATGCTTAATAGTGTTAAATATTAGGTTGTTTGTTTTTGTAGTATTTTATTTCTATTAAATATTAAAAAGTAAAAAATCAATATGTTATTTTTTCTATTTAGAAAAAGCTACATATTTTGACTTTTTCTATTTAGTAAAAAGTTTATAATAAGTTATGAAAAAGTAGAAAAACAAACAACCTAAATTCTAAAACTAAATAACTTTAAGCAAAAAGCCAAAAAAACAAACACCACCTTACTCTTTACCTTGTTGCATGGATTCTGGTATAGTGAGTATATGTGTTAGTGTTCAATCCTTCATACTTTCAAATTTTAAAGAACAAGGACTTGGCTTAAAAAGACAACCTAATAAAAAGACATAACCTAACAAAAAAAAAAAGTCTATTTTTTCCCTATTTTATCCCTAAATATTTTTTCTACAAGTCTACTCTTTATAGTTTAACTATCTGACAAGGAAGTCCAAAATTATTAAAAAAGGAAAAAAAGAAAAAAAGTCATACATCCAAAGAAAATAAGAATATTTGATCACAAGGATTCTATATTTATATCAATGCTAGACTTTGTCATTTTTAGTGAATTAATTTAGAGAATATGGTTATCACAATTCTTTACATTGAAGACATAGGTATAAATAATACGAAGATATAAAATATAAAAACACTCATAAATAACCTGAATTTTATATGAAATATGTAGTTTTATACGCCTAAAAGCTAAGCTTGTATACTAAAGTAATAAACTAATTAGATGAAAACGTCATTTTCTTGCTTTAACAGTGTAATACACTTCTGCAGGAATTTTCCATTTTATATTAAGATGTCATTTTTATTTTTCACGCAAAGTAATAAGATGGCTTGGAGCCTAGACCTAGTCAACCCCCCTCACCATATGATACATGCTACTTGTAATTATAACAACATTGTATTCTAGGGTTTTACACATCATTCAACTTCAATATGAGTCACAACAAACCCTAGCCATAATCTTCATTGTAGGAAACCCTCACCAAATCCCCTCAAGTTATCCCTATTTATAGTATATAATCCACATGATATCACCATTTTATCGCATGAACACTAGGGAGAAACCCTACCCCAAGTCTCCAACTTCATGGCATTAATACATGCAGAGTTACTTGATTCTCAGTTCGCTTTGTATACTAGGTTTATATCCTTCAGCACAATGCCTTGGCAAGGGAAGGTCTTGCTGCAGTTGAATATTGTGGTCCTTTCTGTTGCACTTGTGCATGTGATATTTTTGTAGACTATGTTTCTTATTTGTGACAAATACGATAATATATGTGAATTCATGTATGTAAGCATGTATTCAACAGTATGTTCTTTTTTATAAAATGATTTTATAGATTATATATATTTGCTTACTATGCATATAAAAACCTCGAGAAAAGCCTTTTCTTTTTTCTCTACACATTGAAAACCAAGCCTTACCTGCCAAGTCTTTATTCTCACTCCATTTGTGGTTCCTATGAGTTTTGCCTTATTCACCAGCTCAATTAGAAACCTGGGCTTCCGACTTTCCTCCTTCTAAGCTCCCAATGCTGGAAATGAAAATCATATGAAGTTTGTAATGAAAAGGTAGTTAAATTGAACCATGCTTCTCAAAATATTCTTCAAAAATAGAACATGCTACGATTTTACCAAGTTTAATTTTTTTTGAAGTGTGAAAATTTGAAAAAAAAAAAAAAAGAAAAAAAAAAGAAAAGAAAGAAGCGAAATGTATTAACTTGAAATTGTTAAATTATTTTTTTAGATAAATCTATCATGGAGTATAAATGTTCTTAATTTTATAAAAAAAATAAAAATAAATATAGGAATGAGAAGGAGAAGGGTTAGGGTTTGATAAGTAAAGGTGGAAAGGGAAAAAGTTGAGATATTAAACCTGATTCCATGACCTGGTCCACAGGTTACATCTATGGCTTCAATGTTCTTGGATCCATTTACAAAAGAAATGCAGTCATCACCTTCAAACCAACAAAGCAAAAACATCTGAGTCTCATGAAAGATCAGAAGTCCCCATAATTCAACTATTCTTTTTTTCTCTTGGTTTACCTGCTTGGATAACAGGTTCAATGATCTGAACATTTTCTGAGCGTGTCACATGAATTCCATCAGTGTTGGGGCTCGTCCCTGGTGAAGTCACCCTGATATTAAAAGCTTGAACATTAACAGATTGCTCAAAACTAACATGCATTTCCTGGGCATTCTGTACGTTGAGGCCATACACTTTCAAGTCGTTGCATTGGATGAAGGATACTGCCTGTAAACCAAAGGTGTTTGATAAATTATTATCTTAGCGGGATTTATTGATTTATCAATAATGAATGTTTATTAATTTAGAAAGAGTGTATTTGCATGTTCATCTTAGTATTTTATGCTAAGTAAAGCTTTTGTTCATCTTACTATTTGATGCTAAGTAAAGCTTCACAAGATGAAGATTGAGGATCAATAATGGACTAACTGTTGGTGCCACGGTGCAAGGCTGCAAAAGTACTAGTAATTAGTCCTTTATTATTGATGATGAATTTGAATAGAATTCAATTCGAAGGATTTTTCATACTTGGGTTATGTTGATTTTGCAAGAGTTTTTCCACCATATCTTTCCATTGCCATCGATGGTTCCTTGACCTTCTACTTGGAAGTTTTTTTATGTTGTAGAGCATAAGCCAATGGCTCCTATCATTCTTATACTGTGAAGGATGGTCGATCCTGGAAACTGCTAGAGCACAAAGGAAGAGATGAAAGTGAGGAAAAGAGAGAGAAAAATGCTTTGTGGAAGCATTTTGTTGGAAATTAAAGCTTGGTATAATGGTGTAATGTGAGTGAACAGGCTACGTCAAGGTGGGCTTAGCTTATATATTTATAGAAAAACTGAATGGAAGTTGGATTTGGACAAGCAATTGGATGATTGAGAATGATTTTTCACGGGCAGAGGTATGGATTGAGGAATATATAAGAGACTGAGACGAAAGGGTTACATTCTACAAATACCTAGAATGGTATCAACTATTGATTTATTCATTTGAGTATTCAAAATATATATACATCTTTCTCTGTATTGTTAGATATTGTACAAATATTCTTAGTTCTATAGTCTTTAGAAATTGTATAAATATTCTTCAACTTTATAAGATAATTAATAGAATTAAGTATAGAAAAATAATTAAATTGAAATTTCAGATATATTTTTGTTATATTTTATATTTAAACAACAAATATGAAAATAAAAGTTAACTAAAAAAATAAAATATATTAAACTTTAATTTTTCTTGTTTCGAACAAAGAATAAATATACTTGATTCTACAAAAATTATATACAGTACCATTAATTGGAGAAATAATCATATTCTACAAATTTACATCTCCTTGCTACATCAATTTTCAAATAAATACTATTATGTATCATGAAATATAATTCTTACCATATTTATCAGTGTGGTATGAAATGACAATTCTCATTTTTATATTTATCCAAATGGGAAAATTCTTAGAAGAGATATGCCTAATTGCAATGAAGATGATCCATCTTTCAAGTAGCAAAACTACAAGTATTTCTTTATGAAATGACTTATTGAAAGTGTACTTATAAATTTTTTTTTACAAATTAGCATTATTCAAATGCATATAAATTTTAACCTATTAGTATTGACATGCATGGGTCAAACAGCCATGGACAAATATGGAATAGTGGGTATATCCCATTTTGATTAAGTTTTGGGCCAAAGAAAAGGGTGTTGAACTAATTACCTTTTTCTTTTTTTTTTTTTTTTTTTATCTCATGCACATGTCAATCACTATCACATAACGAAGATGAAAATATTGGTAATTACGGATATATCTGTACTTCGATTTTACGGATATATCGGATATATCGGCGGATATTTTGCAAAAAAATATCGATAAGCCTAAAATTGATCAAAATTTATAAAAATATAAGAAAGACTTCATAAAAATGTAATTAGAAGTATAATAATATTTTTAAGTTGTTTTATTAAATAATTTGATAGATGTATAATATGATTTATTACATTTGATAATAATATCATATGCATCGATAAAAATATGAATTTTATAAGTGTACATTTATTATTAAATTACATCTAATATTATGATATTTGATTATAATATGCCTACTTTTAAAATATATATTAATATTAAAATTATGATCCATTTAATTCAATTGTATTAAATAATATAAAATAAATTATGATATATGTATAATTTTTTAATATTTAATTAATTATTAATGATATTAAAAATATTATGAAGAAAATTATATAATTTTTATATTTTTGGTAATCAATTAAAAGAAAATTTTGCATTTAATTATAAAATAATTATAATTAGTTTACTCTTTAAAATATTCTTTTAATATTTTTTATATATAATGAGTTTAAGTATATATATATATTTAGTGCATAATATTTACAAAGGGCAAGTTTGCCCCGGATGGTAAATGGGGTGAACCCTAATTTAGGGTTCAAATCCCCTCAACAGCATTAGGAAGGGTTTTTTCAGGCACTGTAGCACTTTTCACTGTAGCGCGTTGGCGACACTGTAGGACATTGACTTTCACTGTAGCGAGTTTGACCTCCGTTAACTCGTGTTGACTATGTGATATATCAGGAAAAATCGGCGATTTATCGCCAAAATCGCCGATATATCGTGAGATATCTCCGATTTTAGGCGATTTCTCCCGAAATATCGTCGGACCCATGAAATATCGTGTCGAAACCCTCTGATACACGATATATCAGCGATTGCGATATTTTCCTCCTTACACATAACTATCACATAACTAATAAGAACCATGCTTATCAAAATCAACTTGGTAGCCATCACCAAATACCAAAAATATGGCCCCCAACCCATCCAAATGAGATGGGTTTAGTTGAAAAGATAGCTAATCTTTCTCTAACATGTTAAATTTGGATAGATTAAACCCAATTATTAATCAAAATTGGTCAAATTTATGTTAAAAATATTTTGAGTTCTTTTACTATTTTAAGAAAAGCTTGTAGCATAATTAGTTTTTCTATCTCAAGAAGTACAAAATATGTCATTGTATTTGGTAAATAAAACAAAAGTGTCCAAAACTCTCTTTTTGCTTTGTTTTAGATTTTATATATATATATATATAAATTAAGGTGAGTTGCGGGTTTTTCCCAATACTATGTGGGTTTAAAAATATATAAATAAAAAAAAGTATGAAGAAAATATTGAACTCCATATATACATCAAAATCATCTTTTGAAGAGACATTATTAATACAAATTCATAAATTGTTCTTATACTAAAATCTCATTTTAAAAAGACTGATTTTACTTTTAATACAAAAAAAAAATAAAAAAATGAAAGACATGGTATCTACCAACAAGAAATCATTTATTTTTTAAATGAAATGATTTTTGCATGAGAATTTGATTTTTGAAAAAACAAATTTAAAACAAGAATCTTTGTAATATTTTATAAAAGAATTGAAATAATATTATTTAAATAAAAAAAATCCATGAGTTGCGATAGGTCTTGGTCACATGGATCCAAGCTAAAAGCCCCACCTATGGCCCAAAACCATCACCAACAGTGTGAAAATGACAAGAATAAACAATAGATGATGTGAAAGAGGTGGGGGCTAGGATTAGGTAGAGTGAGTTAGGATGTTAGAAGTAGCAATCTTTTTAGGTAATATTGAGTAGCTCGTGTATAAGGAAAAAAGAAGGTGAGTTTGTAGTAAGGGAATAGGATTTGCATGTGGTTGTGGGGGTGAAACAAGTGTTATAAATAGCATCTTGGCATGGTGTGTTTGTGAAAGAAGCATGGAGAGGATGGTGATCATGATGATAGGGCATGGTGTGTTTGATATCATGCTATCACTCCAATCCAAGGAACTTTTCTTTGTGAGATAATAAAAGTTTTAAGACTTATTTGAATGATGTACTCACCTTCATTATCAACCTAAGACACTTCAATTTCTATCTAATCTTTCTTTTAACAATGATATAAAACTGTAGAAAATATTAAAAGACTTAATCCTTTGACTTGAGAAAATAAATCTATACTTTTTTGGTAGCATCAACAAAGGTGGTAAAAGATTTATTTCCTCCAAGATTTTCCACATCTATGAGGCCACAAATATCAGAGTATATCAATTCTAACTTCTCTAACTTCTTCTTAAAGCTACTACTAAAGGAAATTCCATTTTTTTTTCAACAAAACAATGACCATCAAAAAACAAAATTCATTTTTAGCCAAGGGAATTAAGGACTTCCTTACCAAAACTTGAAATCCTCTCTTAGTTATATGCCCTAAACTTTTATGCCACAACTCTTAGGAGGTACCTTCTATAGCATATACCTCATTATTACAAACTTTTCCTTTAGTCTTGTACAAAGTATAACATGCTTCTCCTTTTGCAACAACCAATGATCCCTTAATGAGCTTCTATTTGCCTTTCCAAAATGACTTTAACCCAATTTGTCAAAGGCAAATCTTGACGTCAAATTAAGGTGTAAATTTGAAACATGCAATGTCAACTTCCACCCCACATTGGTTACAAAACAAACATCACTCATTCCTATAATCTTGGAGTGACTAGAATTTCCTATTTTGACCAGACCAAAGTCTCCAACTCTATAGTTAGAAAACAACTCCAAGTGAGGAGTAGCATAGTAGAAGGTTGCAGTACCTACAATCCACTCAATTCTTTGCTCATCTACATGAAAACACTCATTTGAGAGCACTAATTAACACTTCATCATTCTTGGATATAGAGGCTATGGTATTCTTTTCATCTTCCTTTTTTCTAATCTTCTTATTTTGTTCCCTTTTCAATATATGATAATTCTTTTTCATATACCCCTATTTTCTCCAATAGAAACATTTTATTTTATCTCTGATTTGGGACCTTCCCTTAGACTTGTCATGACCTTTATATCCTCTATTATTGCTTCTTCCTTTACTTTTTATGATGAGAGCTAGTTCATTCTCTATGTCAAAAGCCTTCCTTCTTGTTTCCTCACTGTAGAAATTTCCATTCATAAGCTCTATAGGCAATGCACCATTCCAAATAGAGTTATCAATAGTCACAATAAAATTTTCCTAACTATCAACTAGTAGTGAACATAGCAACAAGGAGGCTTGCATCTCATCATCCATAACCATTTTCATAGAAGGCAAATGATTTACAGTACCCTGAAAAATATTCAATTGATCTGTCATTGGAGTTCCTCTCTTTAACTTGATGTTCACAAACTTTTTCAATAAGAAAATTTTATTTCCAACAGCTTTTTGTCAATGTTGATTCCAATTTCTTCTAGATATTATAGGCACTTGTTTCATTTTCCACATGATGAAGTGAGATTGTATCAATCCATTTCCTAATATAGGTAATTGCATTTTTTTGTTTATCTTCTTCTATTCCAAGTTAGAGGTATCCTTGGATTTGGCTTTTTCACTCTTAAGAGCATCTAATAAATCTATGATGGTAAGAAAATATTCGATCATGGCTTCCACATAGCCCAATTTGAATTGTTAACTTTTACCATGGAAGTTGAGTTCTCTTCTATTTCTATTGTTTTGAAGAATATGTATATATGCCCACAACTAGGCTCTGATACCACTTGTTAAGAGTTAATAAGAATTATAGAGAGTATTCACCTACACACGTTCATAGATTCCTCACAATAATAACAATCTATCAAGTAAAGACAATAATAATCTAAGAACATCCAAGTAAAATGACACCTAATGTAATGTGGAAAAACCCTCCTAAGAAAGGTAAAAAACTATAGACAAAAATTCTTCCACTTTAATAAAAATGGGAATACAAATAAATCTTCACTAGTTTCTTCACCTTGATGACTAGTATAAACATATATCAATGCTTGTGGTGAGAATCCATTACCCCAAAGAAAACAAAGAGTGGAAAGAGAATAAAATATCATACTATAAGAGCTTTCCCAAAAGGTTGATGAAAGAACTTGTACATTCATCTTTAAACTCTAGAATAGTACCCAAAACCAACCTTAATTTTCTCTTCCCTTATTCTCTACCACTTTCTCTGCATCCTAAAGGGAACCTTGGATATTACTTATATTTGGGCTTAGGTTAAAACCCAAAAAGAATAGCACAATACATAAGCCTAAAAAACTTTTCATGGGATGGATAAACTTAGCACAACTTCATCGTCATGTTGGCTGTTGTTTAATTATAAAGGAAGCTTCTCGTCGATAGGTACAGTGTGGAAATGAAGGTGAGAGGGAGATAGTAACATAAATAGTATCTAGGGTTTCTGCTTTGTAGAGAGAGATAGGGAGATTTATAATAAGAAAAGGGAAAAGGTTAGTCATCGAGAGGTTTGGGTCTTGAAATTGAATTTTGGGTAGGATATGAAACGGATGGTAGAGATTGGATCTTAAGGATCTAACAGTGGAGTTTAAATTTGTCGAAGGTTGACAAACTAGCAACGTCAAAGCCCAAATTTAATGGGATAGGATACAAGCTTCTTAGTTTTGGATCTTGATCCAACAACCCAACTTTGTTTTTTTTTTAAATTTTAAAAATTATATATATAACTAAACATATCATTTTATCAATTTGATTAATGAGATATAATATAAATCATGGTTTAGGATCTTAGGTGCTTAATAATAAGAAGATCAAATCTTGTTTATGGATTCCACTACAATTATTTTTACTTCTATTTTTTGAAGTGGGACAACAAAATATATAATTTTTTACCTCGAGGGTAACTAGCAACTTTTTTAGGAATTAAATTATACATGATGACTTAGTAATATATTTGATGGAAATAATTTTTACTTGCTGAAATTTTTTATTTAATTGCTACAAATTAATTTCAATTATTAAAAATTATATATATATATATCAAGTTGAGCTTGTATTGGGCTTGAATTAGATAGCTTGGGTTGGATATAGGGTTGGGTTAGGTTAAGCTTGGACAAATGAGTTCAATGCATTAATTAATTGGTTGGGAGAAGTTGAAAAACTTGTGCAATTGACATGGCCTAATGTGTTAATCAATATCAAGCAAACATATATTCTTGTTGATACTTTACTCGTAGAAATATCTTTTTTTTTTTGTCCTTCACTCACTACCAGCTTATTCCTTAAAACTACAACAAGAGATCCTTTTCTTACTTCTTTCTTTATGAAAATAATGCTCTTCCCATTCCCCATATATATCATGGCAATACAAATTCAAATTACCCTTCACACATGTATGCATTTTTTTTCTCATTTCTCTCACAATTTCCTTAGCTTCCCAACATTTTCTTAGCCTTCTCCAACTTAGTTTCTTTAAAAGATGGTTGAACAAACCCCTTTTAGCATTGATGAGAAAATCTTGACCAAGCTAGGTCCCTTGGCTATCATGGAAATTGAATTGGCCTGTGGTGTTACAAAGAAGTTAACAATGTTTGTGGAGACATTGACCACCATCAAAGCTGTGCTTCTCAATGCTGAAGAGTAGTAGGAGGAGGACCCTGCTGTGGAAAATTAGGTTAGGAGGTTCAAAGATGTTATCTATGGTGCAGATGACTTGTTGGATGACTTTGCAGCCTATGAATTGGAATCAGGAATGATGAGACAGGTCAATTAGTCATTTTTTTCTCATCTTCAAATCAAGGTGCATTTCATTTTAAGATGGGTCATATAATCAAAGATATGAGAGGAAGCATTTGCACCTGATATTGAGATTTGTTTACATTTTGTTTTTTAATATTTTATCTTATTTCTACTTAGACTCCATGGATGAAAAAAGAAAAAAAAGAAAAACCTTAATTGCCTGTCTCTTTTGAAAGAAGCTTTGCTCGTAGAAGCACCCACTTAGCCCCACCAATACTAGTGGCAGTAAACAACAATGGGGCCTCCTGTCCAATTCCTATCTACCTTTGCATTAAAAATAATAGAACTTCTCAACAAACACAATTCAATTATTCAACCAATATCATTATCACCATCAGCTAATCCCTTTCAAGTAAATAAATGTTGGGTTTACAAGATTAGTGGTAGTAAACAACCATGGGGCCTCCTGTCCAATTCCTATCTACCTTTGCATTAAAAATAATAGAACTTCTCAACAAACACAATTCAATTATTCAACCAATATCATTATCACCAACATTTAATCCCTTTCAAATAAATAAATGTTGGGTTTACAAGATTAGTGGCAGTAAACAACCATGGGGCCTTCTGTCCAATTTCTATCTACCTTTGCATTAAAAATCACAGAACTTCTCAACAAACACAATTCAATTATTCAACCAATATCATTATCACCATCATCTAATCCCTTTCAAGTAAATAAATGTTGGGTTTACAAGAGTAGAGGCAATAAACAACCATGGGGCCTCCTGTCCAATTTCTATCTACCTTTGCATTAAAAATAATAGAGCTTCTCAACAAACACAATTCAATTATTCAACCAATATCATTATCACCATCAGCTAACCCCTTTCAAGTAAATAAATGTTAAACCAAAGCCCTCTATAAATCCCTTTCAATCTATCCTACTTTGAAAAAAAAAAAAAATTTACTACACACCCTCCTCTTGTTGTTCCTTTTCAAATTTTCCCTCAAATATTATTCATTCCTTTCCATCTTCATTATCATAAAAATTCAAACGCAAAATTATCCAATTTAGAGAAATATGGACAATTGTGAAAACAATAAAACATCACCAATACTATAATATATCCACAATGATAACACTTAATTATGCATGAAACACATGTATCATTTAAATATAAAAATGATGATAAAGAAATAAGGTTTTTAGTTCTTGAAAAGGAAAAAAAAAATGATAAGAAAATAATTTTTGTATATTTGGATGTTACTGCAAAGGGTAACGAGATTAAGGAAAATAAGAAAAAAATGTCAAAAGGTTTTTCTTCCTATATTTTTTTTTCTTTTTTTTTTTGTAGATAAAGGTGAGCAAAGTTCGAGGAAAATTTATTTCTCAATAATCTATTTCTTTTCTCATCTTTCTCATGGATATCTAAGAGAAAAACTTTATAAAATAAGGTAACCCATCCTATATTTGAACTTTAAAAGTAATCGATTTTTTACATAAATGCTCTTCAATGTTTGGATTATTTTTATATAGGTTTTAATAGAGAATGTTATTAAAAACTACTTCATTTTTTAGGCTGAAAAACTCGTGCAACTGACACATGGCCTTATGTGTCAATCAATATCGAGCAAGCAAACATACATTTTTGTCAATACTTGTAAAAATATATTTTTTGTTGATATTTGCACCCTACACACTCCTTATAACTATAACAAGAGATCTTTTCCTTACTTCTTTCTTTATGGAAATAATGCTCTTCCCATGCCCTCTATATTTCATGGCAATACAAATACAAATCACCCTTCACACAAGTATCCATTCCTTTTCTGATTTCTCTTACAATTTCCTTAACTTCCTGCCTTTTACAGCATTTTCTTGGCCTTCTCCATCTCAGATTCTTTAAAAGATAGTTGAACAAAGCCCTTTCAATATTTCTGAGAAAATCTTGACCAGGCTAGTGTGCTTGGCTATCTAGGAAATTGAATTGGCCTTTGGTGCTAGAAAGAAGTTAACAAAGCTTGTGAAGGCACTGACCACCATAAAAACTGTGCTTACCAATGCCGAAGAGTAGCAGGAGGAGGACCCTCCTTGCAGTGGAGAATTAGGATAGGAGGTTCAAAGATGTAGATGACTTGTTGAATGACTTTGCAACCTATGAACTGGAATGAGGAGGAATGATTGAGACAGATCAATCGGTCATTTTTTTTCTCATCTTCAAATCAAGGTGCATTTCATTTTAAGATGGGCCAAATAATCAAAGGTATGAGGGGAAGGCTAGATGATATGTCTAAGTTCAATTTCACTCCAAGGTATTAGAACATGATTAAATGAAAACACAAATGATATCTCCACTATGGACATACCTAATATGATTACAATATTCCAAAAATATTTTCAAATTCATAACATTAATTCAGAAAAATCAAATAATTAAAAATTTATCTTTAAAAAAAATAACTTCAATTTAAATATTGACTTTCCAAGTCCCCTTTTAAAACCATATTTCAATAATACTTAAATTTAAGTTATCTCTTTGAAAGATAACTTCTTATAATATACAAAAAAAAAAAAAAAAAAAAATCATAGATTTGAACATATTTTTAAAATATTATATTTATTAAAGAAAATTCCAAAATCTTCAAATGGAAGCATATAACGTTTGCACTTGATATTGAGATTTGTCTACATTTTGATTTTTTAATATTTTATCTTATTTCTACTAAGGTTAATTTCCATGGATGAAAAAAAAAAAAAAAAAAAACCTTAATTGCTTCTCTTTTGAAAGAAGCTTTACTGATAGAAGCACCCACTTGGCCCCATCAATACTTGTGGCAGTGAACAGCCATGGGGGCCTCCAGCCCAACCTCTATGCCTTTAAATTAAAAATCATAAAACTTCTCAACAAACACAATTCAATTATTCAACCAATATCATTATCACCACCAGCTAATTCCTTTCAAGTAAATAAATGTTGGGTTTATAAGATTTGGACGGCGAGAGATGCCTTTTATAAATGTCTTTCAACCTCCCCTACTTAGAAAAAAAAATTACTTGTCCTTTTCTAATTTTCTCTCTAATATTTTTCATTACTTTCCATCTCCCCAATCATAAAAATTCAAACACAAAATTATCCAATTTAGAGAAATATGGACAATTGTAAAAATAATAGAACATCCCCAATACCATAATATCTACAATGATTATACTTAATTTATCAAAATATGAATCTTTTTGTTTTGATGACTGCTTTTGTAATGTGGTTAAATTATTACTTATATAAAGCCATGCATGAAATATTGAAATACACATATCATCTAAATATAAAAATTATGATAAAACTAAGGTTTTTGGTTTTGAAAAGTTTTAAGAGAAGGGAAAAAAATGAAAAGAGATTAGACACATTACTTGAGTCAAATCTTCCTAAAAATCAAAATAAAAATAAAAATACAAATGAATAAAAAGTCAAAGTGATGGAACATAAAATCCCACAGTGATCGACTGATTCCTACCCAACCAAAAGAACCCTACATACAGGCATGCGATGAGATCCACCACTTTTGGAACAAACTCCCAACTTCCATGTGAACCCCAGGGCCTCTCAACATCTTTTGATTTATTTAATTAATTTTAAAAAAAATTAACTATTATTTTCACAACATTGCTTTAAAGAAGTTTCTTTGCTCATTTTTTTTAAAATAATAATAATAATAATAATGGAAAATTTGTCTTCCTTAATACGTTAATTTCCTTTTTCTCATGTTTTTCATGGATGTCTAAAAAAGACAAAAACATTTCATGAACTTTCCTTCTTTTTTTTTTTCTTTTTTATAATTTGTTTACTTCATTTTCATTTTCTCCAATTTTTTGTAAATCAAACATAACCTAAAATAAATAATAACCAATATAAAAATAACTACATTAGAGAAGACTCTTAAGAGAATTTTCAATTATAAAAATCATCAAAGTACTCAAATAAGCCTATATACAAATGAACTTCCATTATTTTAAAAGATAATTACTATTAATATAAAAAAATATATAGTAAAAAGAAAATATAATTTTACAAAATTTATCCATTAATCCAAATAAATAAGAATTAAATGATGTAAAACATTTTTCGATTTTTGCGTTTTTGTTTTGTTTTGTTTTATCTCATTATTTAATTTTAATAGAAGCAAAATGGTAGCATCTAAGAGAACACCATTTTTATGTCTATTTGTTTGATGGTAAGTGTTAGTGCATTCCAAATGAAATATTAAAAAATAATTAATAATGGTTATTGCTAGATTTAAATTTGACATAGCCAATTTGCAGCTATGGAGGTATTTTATTGTTTTAGAATTTTTTAACCTTGAAATTTTGAAGTTGATCTTAAATTTTACATGGGGAAGACTACATTTTTAATAAGCCCAATAAAAAAGAAACACCAAAAAGTAATGAGAATCCAAATGAATATTTTCAAATTCTTTTAATTTATAACCCACCTTTGCTTTGGAAGGAGTTGTCATTTTCTAGGTAATGGCATTCCAAACCAGCTATTTCAAATTTACCTTATTTTATATCCCACTTTTTCAAAAGTCATCATGCAGATTTGCACAATAATATTCCAAGCATGCAGATTGCACAATAATATCATATCCATTCCATTGGTAGGATATTATCTCTTCAATTTTATTTTTTATGGCTGACCTCCACTCAAGTCATTCCCCTCTCTCTACATGTATCAGCCTGAGATCACTTCCAGCTTTCTCATCGTCTCTCTTCCTACACTTCCCTTCCATCTACTTTCCATCCTCTGCAGTATTATTTTCTTTGCTATTTCAAATATGGCTGAACAAATTCCATACGGTATTGCTGAGAACCTTTTGATGAAGCTGGGCTCTGCTGTTTTCCATGAAATTGGATTAATATATGGTGTCGGAGGTGAGCTGAGAAAGCTTGAGGAGAAACTGTCCACCGTCAGAGCTGTGCTCCTTGATGCTGAGGAGAAGCAGGAGAGCAGCCACGCAGTAGCAGATTGGGTCAGGAGGCTTAAAGATGTTGTGTATGATGCTGATGACTTGTTGGACGACTTTGCAACCGAAGACTTGAGGAGAAAGACTGATGATCGTGGAAGATTTGCGGCACAAGTGAGTGACTTCTTCTCACCTTCGAATCAACTTGCTTTTCGATTTAAGATGGCTCATGGAATAAAGGCTATTAGAGAAAGGCTAGATGATATTGCAAATGATATCTCCAAGTTCAATTTAATTTCCGGAGTCATAACTGACGTCCCAGTAAGGAATAGGGAGTGGCGAGAGACGAGCTCTGTTGTGGAGAAATCTCATAAAATTGTGGGTAGGGATGAAAACAGAAAGGAGGTAATAGAGTTGTTGATGCAGTCAAGTACTCAAGAAAATCTGTCAAAGGTTGTGATTGTAGGCATAGGGGGCTTAGGCAAGACCACCCTTGCTCAGTTGGTATACAACGACCAAGGGGTGGTAAGCTATTTTAATCTAAAAATGTGGGTCTGTGTTTCCGATGATTTCGATGTAAAAATACTGGTTAGGAGTATCATAACGTCTGCAACTAATAGAGATGTGGAAAACTTGGAGTTGGATCAGTTGCAACAACGCCTTCACCGACACTTGGATGGAAAGAGGTATTTGCTTGTGCTAGATGATGTCTGGAACGAGGATGTAAGGAAATGGGGTCAATTAATAACTTTGTTGCCTGTTGGAGCAACTGGGAGTAAAATTTTGGTGACCACTCGAAGCACTAGAGTTGCATCAGTTATAGGAATTGATTCCCCATATATCGTGGAAGGTCTTAAAGATGATGAGTCTTGGGATTTGTTTGAAAGTCTTGCGTTTAAAAAGGGAGAAGAGAAAATGCACCCAAACCTTGTAGCCATAGGAAAAGATATTGTAAAGATGTGCAAAGGAGTTCCTCTTGTCATTGAGACTTTAGGCAGAACATTGTACTTCAAAACCCAAGAAAGGGATTGGTTGAGCATTAGTAATAATAAAAATCTGATGTTGCTTGGAGATGAAGGTAATATTTTGTCAGTTTTGAGGTTAAGTTATGACAATCTACCCACCCATTTGAAACAATGTTTTGTCTATTGTACACTGTTTCCCAAAGATTATAGAATTGAAAAAAAGCTGTTAGTAAAATTATGGATGGCTCAAGGTTACCTTTAAGAGTGATGAAAACAGAGATTTAGAGGATGTTGGTAATCAATATTTTGAAGATTTATTGTCAAGGCCATTGTTTCAAAAAGCTGAAAATGAAAATGCAAACAATGTATTAAGTTGTAAAGTGCATGACTTAATGCATGATCTTGCACAATCCATTGTAAAGTCTGAGATTATCATTGTAACGAATGATGTGAAGATTATTCCAGAAAGAATTCATCATGTGTCATTATTTAATAAATCCAATGAAATGCCTGAAGGTTTAATGGGCAAACCCATTAGGACCTTTGTTATTGGCAAACCCGATTGGAACCTTGTTACGGGCCCTTTCTATGGTGATTATTACAGTACAGATACATTCATCTCAAGCTTAAAATATTTACGGGTAATGAAGGTGAGTTTCCGACCTCATGAGGTTCCAACATCTTTAGACAAACTAAGCCATCTAAGATATCTTGATCTTTCTCATGGGTTGTTTAAAAACCTTCCAAGTGCTATTACAAGATTGAAGAATTTACAGACATTGAAGCTTTTTCGTTGTGAGAATCTGAAAGAATTGCCGATAGATACGAAAAAATTGATCAACCTGAGGCATCTTGAGATTGATGAATATAATCAATTAACTTATATGCCACTTGGGTTGGGAGAATTGACGTTGCTTCAAACCTTGCCTATATTCTGGGTAGGGAATGATAGTGGGGAATCTAGGCACATGGGTAGGTTGAGTGAACTGAAATTCCTTAACAACCTCAGAGGAGAACTAGAAATTAGAGGCCTTCCAAATGCCAGGGGTAGTGAAGCAAAGGAAGCCAATTTGGAGGATAAACAGTACCTCGATTGCTTGAGATTACGTTGGGAGTAAGAAGAAGAAGATACTGAGGAGAATGAGGAGGCAGTGTCAGTGATGGAAAGCTTGCAACCACATCCAAATCTGAAGGACCTCTCCATACTATTTTACAAAGGTGTGAGATTCCCAAATTGGATGATAAATAGGTGAACTACCATCTATTATACCTAAGTTGAAGAATGAGCACATACCCAAAGTGTTTGATTTTCTACTGCAGTAAGGTGAACACATATTGGATGCTACCTCTCAAGTTCTTAGAATTGATTGCTACATTCATCCAAAAAATCTCTAACTTGCTGAAATTCCCTAAGACATAAGATTTCACCACCATTAGCATTTACATTTTGAATATCTAGACTTGGACAAATAGACAATGGCATGTCAAAATTTAAGAGAGAAATGACGTACCAAAATTTTTTTTTTTGAACAAATGTTGGATTCTTTGTCGCCATCAATATGCATAGACTTCAATGGATGCAGGAAGGAGAAAGGAAATGAAGGAGATGGTACTATGGATCCTTAAGATATAGATGCAGTGGCATGGATGTCGGCTCAAGGAGAATAGAAAGAAAAGGAAACCATGGCAAGAATGAAGGTTCTGTTGTTTATCTGGTAATGCCACTACCACCTCAACATATGTTTTTGAGTTTCTCTATCATGGCATAAATAAGAAGAATAATACTGCTAATTCTCCTTGTTTCACCCCTCCTGTAAGATAACGTATAAGAATTTTTAGCAAATTAGGTAAGAGAAAATAAACAAACAAATCCAAAAGGGAGGAATGAGTCCTAAACCTGAATAATGAAGACATGTTATAGACAACATGCAAAGCTTTAAGATAGAATTGGTTGGCTAACTCTTCCAATATGCATCGGGTTCCCATAAGGTGTCAATATTTACTCTAGAATATTGAAAAACATTCATCCAATCCTCAACATCACCCTTTTGGAATTGGCCTGATATAGAATGAATCTGCAATAAATTTGTCCAATAAAAACCTATCAAAAGAATTACAAACATGACTCATAACCATGAAAAGGACTTGCATAATATGAAAGTGCTTTTGGAAATGCATTTGACGCTGGTAACCGCTAAAGCTGTAAAAAAAAGTATAGCAATTTTAAAGGATGGATTGTAAAATAATGAAAAGTAAACCCCATAGGAAAGGAATATAGGTAGATTTGCAAACCTAAAATATGTCTATATGGCGTGCTAGAATTAAAGAGCACAAAAATCTTTTATTAATTTGTCATCAATTTAACATCAATTTTGAGAAAATGAAAGAAAAACATAAGTTTTCATCATCATTCAAAATTGATATCTAGAATTATACAAACAAACAATAGTGCAACATACTTACCAAATTAAGAGACGTAAGCACTTAGGGCCTTTCTTTTGGAAGAGATCTTATACATATATAAATCCTGATTAGGATACAGATATAGTGGCATGTATGTCAGCTCAAGTAAAATAAAAAGATGAGGAAACCAGAAGTAATGAATGTTGTTGTTGTTGTTTTGCTAGTAATACTAATACTATCCCTCCACCATCTCTTTTCCTCCATCATGGCAGGAATGGTCCTGCTAGTTCTCCTTGTTTTATACTCCCCTCAAACCAACTTGCCTCTCAATGAAAATGAAGGAGATATGTCGCTATTGTTATCCATGCACTCCAAAGCATTTAGATTCCCATGATCAAGAAACTTGAGAGACGAGAATTAAACACTTATTACATGGATTTAGTAATATCTGCTCCTTGCTCAAGTGGTATATTGTTGTTCTGATGCAAATGAGGGTTAAAAAAAAAAAAAAATCAAAACATTAGAAGAAGTACAAATTTTTTTAGTAAATGAATGAAAGGGATAAACAATCTAGAGCAAAAAAAGAAGAGTTGAGACAGAGTATGGACAACGTACTAAAAAAAGTATAGGTTAGGAGTGTGATGTAGGTGAGCTAACTCGTTCCATATGCATCAGTTATCCTCATCCTGTCAACATTTTTTTGAAGGAATATTAAAGGATGTTGGCTTAATAGAATGAATTGTCAAGAAATTGTCCAACAAAGACTAGTGAAAAGAATTACAAGCACTATTCAATCCAAAAATATAAAATCAAATCATAATTTATAACCAAGGAAAAGACTTGCATACTAAGAAAGTATTATATGCACATCCCAAGTGATATTTTGAATAACCACAAGAAAACCCAACATAGCATTCATGAGTAAAAGAACATAAACATAGACATGCAACAAAGTGAAGGAAAACAAATTAAAAAACCTTTTTCCTCACATATGCTATTACACATCGAAATTGGTGAAACATAATATCAAAGGTTTTTAAGAGATAAATTGTAAAATAACAAAAAATAAACCCTACAAAAACGACAATACAAATAGGATTGCAAACACATAGTAAGATGAATAATTTAACATTGCACACAAATATGCTATGTTCTTTTTTTGCGATAAGCACTCGTTTATATTACAAAAAACTCTAAATAAGCATTAGATTTTATTTTATGCTTTTGGTGCTATTTTATAAGAATCAACATAAAAAAAAAATAAAAATAAAAAATAAATTGCTTGTGGCAGTCCCCATGGAAAAAGCACCTTAGTCTGCACTTATATACATCATTGGCTTTCTTCCCACTACCAATCAATTCAACATGTAGTGGGGGGTTCACCTCAATACATTTACATGTCCATCAAGGATTATGGAGAAACACTTCTTTAAGTTGTGACCCAAACATTGTTAAACACTAAAGCAAATCCATATAAGAGTCTCGTTCTGATTAATATAAATTTCTGTTTAGTTTTCTTGGGTGGCCATCTAGAGGCATGGTGGTTGCAGTTTTTGAAGGCATTCTAAGCATTAAATAAAATCAGTATTGCAACAATTTCAAGTATTATATTATGAAATTTATACAATATTTGAGAGAAGTGAGATGACAACATTTTCATCGGCAGTAAAATGCAAACATGTAAACTGCAACCACCGAGTAACAAGGCATTTTGGTAACCTAAGCATTTTATCGAACAGGTGAAGTGCAAACAAATAACAAGAAATAAAGCAACCAAGGTAGGACATGAAGTTAGATTGCATACCTGAAATTTATTGTGGATGATACATTCGTTTAAAGAGACAAGGCAAGCTTCACATATCAGCTTCTCTATATGGCCGACAAATCCTAATTTCGGGAATATGAGAAATCTTAGGCCAATCTTCACCAGTTTCCTTTTGGCATCTTTCATATAAGTATGGACATTCATAGATTTCGAGTGTGTGTAGATGGCGGAGGGATCACATCTCTTTTGTCAGTGATGTCAAATTAGTGCAGGATCCAATGCAAAGCTTTGAAAGTGATGTGAGGCTGCCAATCCAGTCTGGTAAAGTAGAGCAACCCCCAATTGTGAGAGTTTGTAGGGTGGAAACATGTTGAAGCCCCTCTAGCAGAGATATCAGATCTTTTATTCCTAAAATACATAGAGACTTCAATGAAGAAGAGACAGAGATCAAATGTAAGCATAGCTCCCCAGTGGTGTTGTCCAACCATAGATTTTCAAGATTATGATATGAAGGAGCTTGCTCTGCTGCTACATTCTCCTTCTCCATCCCTTCAAATTAGGCAAATGAGAAAGATGGAGTGTCTTCAGAGATGGGAAGAATTGTATTTGCTGCTCCCAAACCTAGTCAGAATTCAACTATGGCGCTGTATGGGAAGCCAAGTTCTGCCACCTTTTGGTCAACTCCCTTCCCTTCAATATCTACATCTTGCCCAACTATATGATGTGGAGTACATGATGGATTACCCTTCACCAGCAAAGCCATTCTTCCCACGTCTGAAGACACTCAGACTTTCCTATTTGCCTAATTTGGAGGGATGGGGGAGGTGGGACGTAGCAGCAGAGCAAGCTCCTTCATATCCTTATCTTGAGAATCTAGAGCTGGAAAACATCAGTATGGAGCTATGCTTACATCTGATCTCTGTCTCTTCTTCATTGAAGTCTCTGCGTATTTGCGGAATAGAAGAGCTAATATCTCTGCCAAAGGAGCTTCAACATGTTTCCACCCTACAAACTCTCAAAATTGAGCATTGCTATGGTTTGGCAACTTCACCAGACTGGATTGGCCGCCTCACATCACTTACACAGCTTAGCATTATAGCCTGGCCCAAATTAACATCACTGCCAGAAGAGATGCGATCCCTCCGCCATCTATGCCAACTCCGGATCTTCAGTTGTCCTGATTTATGGGAAAGATGCCGAAGGGAAACTGGTGAAGATTGGCCTAAGATTTCTCATATTCCCAGGGGATATTGAAGCTGATTTGTGAAGCTTGCCTTCTCTTTTTAAGTGAATGTGTCATCCACAATATATTTGAGGTATGCAATCCAACTTCTTGCTTCGTTTCTTGTTGTTTGCTGCGCTTTGTGTTACTTCTTCGCAGTTCCTATAAATTGTTTACCAAAATGTCCTGTTACTCGGCGACTATTTTACTGTTCATATTCAAAAGGGATAATGGTGGGGGGTGAACATCTCACTTCTAAGTATTGAAAAGTCAGAGTTGTTCATACCCTAATCTGCTGACATTTATAATCTACAATGAGATTATAATCTGCTGACACAATGAGATGTTCAATTCCTTGAAAAAAAGTATTTAAATTTCCATATTCATAAGTATTAGACTTTGATACTATACCTGCCATTATTTATTGCCCTAGCTTATAATTACTCAATTATGTGTCTATATATGTGTTGTGTGTGTAATCTAGCAAATGCAATTTTGACAAAGTGCGAAACTAGATATAGGAATTAGGAAATATTAACTTTGTTGTGTTCTCAAATTTATATCTAAGGAAAAAATTTCTTTCTTGATTATATAATAATGGCAATTCTCATGTAGGGAAATTTTCTTTCCTGGCTACTCAAAAGCTTTGTTGAATGCACCATGGATCTTCATCATTGAAATCTCTATCTATCCGGGTAAAAATGGTTTGATATCTCCGCAAGAACGGGGCCAAGACTTCTCAATGTTCTCAATAATTTAAGTATTGTGGATTGCATAGAGATGATGATCGTGCCTTGAAATTCTAAGCACTTACAAGCTTGCATCGTCTGTTTATTCAATTGATGCCAAACTTGGTCTCTCTCCCAAAGGGGCTTCAATATGTTTCAATGCTTAAAACTCTCAGAATTTGGAGCTCTTCTAGTTTAGCAACTGTACCAGATTGGATAGGCAGTATATCTCATCAATCATCACTTACAGAGCTAAGCATTAGAGGCTGCTCCAAATTGATGTCACTATCAAAAGAGGTGAGATCCATCAGCAATCGAAAGCAAGTGAAGAACTAAGATTTCTCATGTTCCTAATATAGTTCAATGTTGGCTACTTCATGAAGTACTATGCAACTGCCCAACCACAGTAATATTTTAGGTTCGCAATTCAAAACCACCTCCTGCTTTTGATGGCTTTATTTCTTATTGTTTTCAAGTCATTTCTCTGGAGTATGTGAAATTTAAGAGGTCTTAATCATGTGATACCCTAATCTATGGAGATTCATAAATTACAAATGTCCACACTTATTGGAAAGATGTCAAAAAGAAAAGAGGAAGATTAACCTTGGATTTGTATGTTCCCGAAACTGATTTTGACTAGAAAAATATTAATCCTTGGCTCTTTAATTTAAGCATGCCACCCACAAAAAAGTTAAAATAAAAACATATTGCATGCTTTCTTTTGCTACATGTGAGTGTAACCAAGAAAACAACATTTGTTATATGCATATAAAAGTCATACTATGCTTTAGCATTATGCAAGTCTTCTCCACTATCATGATTTATGAATTAATTTATTTGAATTGGGTCATGCTATATAACGTCATATTTTTGTGAGTTCATGTAAACTCATGTCAACTTTCAAATGATTGGATGTATGCCTAGTCTAATCAAGTCTTTAATTGTAGATTTATTCTATATCAAGGTAATACCAAAGGGGTAATGTGTGAGATTGGTTGAATCACATTAATATTCTAGAAGTAAATATTGATAAATTATGGATGCTTGGTGCATACAAAATGAGTTGGCTCATTTGCATCATAGTTCCAACCTATGCTCTCTTTAGGCTTTGCATGTCATCTATATTATGCCTTCTTTATTCAGGTTTACAATTCATTCCTCTCTTTTAATTTCTTTTGATTGGTTGTTCCTTCTTATTCAATTTGTTAAAAATGGATATATTCTGTCTGGAGCTATCAATTGTTTATTTATATATTTAGTTATTTATTTGATTCCGATATGCAGTAGACGAGTAGCAACCTGATGGAGGAGCATATAATCTGTTTGCCTTCTCTCTGCTGTGTGCACATATACATCCTGTGGTTCCAAGTTTATTCAAAGCCCAATGAATATTGATGGCAATCAAATGAAACATTTAAGAATATTTTAATGGGTTTTTTTCTGCTAATTCTTTCGACATGATGGTGCAGAGATGGAAACAAAAGAGGGCGCGTCCATTTTCCTCTGCTTGTGTTTCTCTTCGTTCTATGTTCAATCCTCTACAACCAGCCAAGTAGTCAGCAAATTCATCAAAATCGAGATCATAATGACAGTCACCAGCATCAAGATTCGACCACTACTAAATTGTAGAGGTTTTGGATTGATTCACTACATACAACTCCACTTTAAAGTACAATGGTCGGAAAGCAGGGTGGGCTGATGGTAAACCGATGCCAGATGGTCAGAGAGGAATTTCAGGGAGGTGCGACATGTTTTCTGGAAAATGGATCTTTGACAACACCTCTTGTCGATCCTCTGTACAAAGAGTCTTGTTGTTTGTACATGTCAGATCAATTGGCTTGTCACAAGCATGGAAGGTATTATTTGGGATACCAATACTGGAGATGACAACCCCATTACTGCAATTTGAAGAGGTGCTCTGTTTCTGCTAAGCTAAGCCTAGTGAATATTGTTTCTTTTGCAGGGTTCAGTTTTTGTTATTTCACAATCCATATTTTCAGAACCTTATGTACTCTATTTGCAATTATGTTTTTCTAATTTTGATATGTATTAACACATGTGAAGGAAAAGGTTTTTCTATTTGTGTTCTTGTTGTTTTTCGGAATATCACTTGTGTTGTACATATAAAAGTCATACAATACTTTCATATTATGCAAGTCTTCTCCTTGGTTATGAATTATGATTTGATTTTATATTTTTGGATCAAATATGTTAGTAATTTTTTTCACCAATTTCTATTGGATAATTTCATGAAGAATTATTCTATAAATCCAATACAATTTGATATTATTGAAAAAATATTATTGACAAGTTTAGGATAACTGGTGTATATGGAATGAGTTAGCTCACTTGCATCACACTTCCAACCTATGCTCTTTTTAGCATGTTGTTCATACTTTGTCTTTACTATTCAGGTTTAGGATTGACTCATCTCCTTTTGTTCTTAATTGTTTACCCCTTTTGTTCATTTACTAAAAAATTTGTACTTTATCTAATGTTTTGATTTGTTTTTTTAATTCTCATTTGTAGTAGAAGAACAACATACCACTTGAGCAAGGAGCACATATTACTGAATCCATGAAATAGTTGGTTGATTCTCATCTCTCAAGTTTCTTGATCCCGGGAATCTAAATGCTTTGAAGTGCAAGGATTATAGAAGTGGCATATCTCCTTCATTTTTATTCAAAGACAAGTTGGTATGGGGAGAGTAAAAAACAAGGAGAGCTAGTAGGATCGTTCTTCCCATTCCTGCCATGATGGAAGAAAAGAGATGGTGGAGGGATAAAATCATTATCACTAGCGGAACAACAACAAAAACATCCATTACTTCTACAATTTCCTCATTTTTTATTTTCCTTGAGTTGACATCCATGCCACTGCATTTGTATCTTGATCAGGATTTAGATCTGTATAACATATTTTCCAAAAGAGGGGCCTCAAGAGCTAACTTATCTTAATTTGGTAAGTATGTCACACTGTTTTCTATTTGTATAATTCTAGATATCAAATTTTAAATGATAGTGGAAATTTATGTCTCTGTCTCTCTTTTTCTCTGAATAGATGACTAAATCATAAAATATTCCTAAGCTCTTTTAATTCTAGCATGTCATACAACATATTTTAAGTTTGCAAATCTACCTATATTTCTTTTCTCTAGGGTCCACTTTTCATTATTTTATAATCTATCTTCTAAAAATGTTATACTTTCTTTACAATTTGATCAATTACCAAATTCTTTGATGCATTTACAAAAACACTTTCATATCATGCAAGTCCTTTTCATGGTTATGAGTCATGTTTGCAATTCTTTTGACTAGTTTCTATTGGATTAATTTATTGCATATTTATTCTATATCAGGCCAATTCCAAAGGAGAAATGTCAATGATTGGACGAATGCTTTTCAATATGCCAGAAAAAAATATTGACATGTTATGAGCAACTGGTGCAAATGAAAGAGTTAGCCAACTAATTCTATCTTGAGGCTTTGCATATTGTCTATATATAACATGTCTTCATTATTCAGGTTTAGGATTCATTCCTCTCTTTTTAGTTTTTTTTTTTTTTGTTTATTTTCTCTTCTTTAATTTGCTAAAATTGTTGTACTTTGTTTTAAAAGAGGGGTGAAATAAGGAGCACTAGCAAGGTGATTCTTCTCATTCCTGCCATGATGGACAAACTCAAAAGTTAGAAAAACTTAAAACATATGTTGAGGAGGTAGTGGCACTGCCAAATAAACAAAAACACCTTCATTATTGCCATGACTTCCTTTTCTTTTCATTCTCCTTGAGAGTCACATCCATGCCACTACATCTATATCTTAAGGATCCACAATACCATCTCCCTCATTTCTTTTCTCCTTCTCATATCCCACTATAGTCTATGCATACTGATGGCATCAAAAGAATCGAATATCTGTTCCAAAAAAAGGGTTGTGGTACGTTACTTCTCTCTTGAATTTTGATAAGTATGATATGTCATTGTCTATTTGTCAAGTCTAGATATTCAAAATATATATACTAATAGCGGTGGAATTTTATGTCTTAGAGAATTTCGACAAGTTAGAGTTTTTTTGGATGAAGTAGCAACCAATTCTGAGAACTTGAGAGGTAGCATCCAATATGTATTCACCTTACTACATCAGAGAATCAAACACTTTGGGTATGTGTTTATTCTTCAACATAGGTAAAATAGCCGGAAGGTCACATCACTAAGCTTATTATTATTCATTGCAAAGCTTGAAATCACTACTAGAGGGATGTCAAAAGGAAGTAAGTGCTGATTGATCAAATGACTTATCATGTCTCAAGAACTCATATCTACTAGTCTCAAATAGCTAAAAGGTGAGAATTGAGGAAAATGAGGAAAGCTCTCTTTATAGTTTATAGTAGCCCATGTTACCAACTGAAGACAAGTTTAAAAGGACAAATATCTCATAAAGCAAAAGCAAGGATGGAAGAAAAATGGTGTTCTGTTGTACTTCATCCATTAACCAATAGCCTATATATAGACTTTACACCAATGGGTAAAACAATGACATAACAAGAAATTAGACTCCACTAACTAGATGTGGACTAAGTGCCCTCCGATTAACTAGCTAACAACAGGCCACATTCTACAACTACCCAAAATAATAATAATAATAATAAATAAATAAAAACAAATGCCTAAAGAATAGGACAAATAGTAGCTGAATTTTGACTCATTCATTAGCCCTTCTTCATGTTGGTTTTTTTTTACTTTTTATTTTTATTTTTTTATCTAACACTAATATTTTTCATTGCTTTCCTTCTCTAATATTATCTTAAAAAATCAAACAAAAAATATCCAATTTAGATCAAGCATAGAACTTGTGAAACAATAGTATGTTTCCAATGCCACACCATCCACAATGATTATACTTAATTAACAAGAGTATGAATCTTTCTACCTTGGCCTTTTTAATACCTAAAGAAATACAATGATATATAATGCATAACAAACCTCTTTTGCAATGCAGCCAAAGTTTTGTACACATGGAACCATGTAAAAAATGTATAGATCATTCAAATAAAAAACTATGATAATTAAGACTATGTTTGATTCTTAAAATATCAAGGGAGAAGAAAAGTATAAGAAAAAAAGTCATTAAATAGATTACGTAATTTTTGATAAAATAACTTAATATTATAAACTAAAAATAAAAATAATTTTAAATAATAAGTTAAAATAATTAATTTATTCTTATCTCAAAATTTTTTTTACCTCATTTATTGACACAAGTAAAAGTATATTTTACAACCATGATTCTACATTCATCACTCATTTTTTAATATAAATATTATACATCTAACTTAATTATCTAAAATACTTTAAATATAGTTGTTTTAAAAAAATTATTATTTAATATTAACGAAAATAATATTAGTTAAAATCAATGAGGATAAATATTAGTCAAAATTAATAAGAATAAATATATCAATTTTATTATTTAGAATAAATGTTAAATTAACTTTACTTAACTTTATTAATACTTAAAATAAAAACAAATAATAAATTTGAAATCATTATTTAAAAATAATTTAATTAAATTCTACTTAAATTATTAAATAATAAATATTATGTTTACCAAATGCTCTTTTAGTACAATAAAAATAGGGATTTAGGACTTGGACATAAACAAATCCCTTTTTACTACATGATAATCGGGTTAACCATCACTTTTTTGCAATCCAACTCAAGTTGGTTTATATTATTGAAACAATACTCCGTTTAGTCTATATTAGAATCCAATTTTTTTTTAAATTTTTAATTATGAAAAAAATTCAATAATAATCTTGCTTCATTTGGTCCATCCTTTTTGATAGGCACTTTTGATATAATCCTATTTTTGGTAGAGGAAAAAAATATGCTATTGGAAAAATTACAAGATTTATAAAATTTAAAAATGTTTATGCCTATTGCACCACACGTGATCATCTCCTTTCTAAGCTCCAACCAAATTGGTATTGAAGACAATACAATTAACATTCTACCAAGATTCTCTCCTTCCAAAGCTCTTCAATCTGGATACTTTTACTTAACCATTTTACATTAAATCTAAGTTTCCAAACCCAATTCAACTATTATTTTTACAAACATTGCTTTTAAAGAAGTTTCCCCTCAAAATAGAAAAATTATTTTATGATCTTGTTACTAGCATCGATGAAAATATCAAATACTAATAGTTGGATTTTAAATATTAATGTAAAAATAAAAAATATTATCTTATTTCCAATTTGAAAATTTTCAATGAACCTTTGAAAAACGATAATAGATGAAAATAAAATCTGTATCATATCATTAATATCACCGCTAAATACCCAACAAAAATATATAGATAAAGGTTTATTTCATTGAACTTCAATATTTAAAAAAATATTATATTTAATATTAAAAATGAGATTTAGAGAGTGTTTAGTAAATCAATATAATGAATTAAAATGACTTAATAATTTAATTTAAATTATTAAGTAGATCAAATGTATTTGATAAATAATATTATAAACTTAACGCTAAAAAAACTTTAATTGTTATGTCAAAATAATTAATTTATTCTTATTCTTATATCTTTTTGTTGTCTTATTTACCAACATTGGTGAGAGTATATTTGACAATCACGATTCTACATCCACGACAAATTTTTTATAATAAATATTATACAATTAATTTATGTATCCATAACACTTTAAATATAATTGTTTAAAAAACAAATTTATTATTTAAAATTAATAAAAATAAATATTAGCTAAAATCAATGAAGACAAATATTAGTCAAAATTAATAACAATAAATATATAAATTTCAATATTTCGAATAAGCATTAAATTAATTTTATCAAACAACATTAATACTTCAAATAAAAACCTAGCAATGAATTTTAAATCAATATTTAAAAATAATTTAACTTAAAATCAACTTAAATTATTAAATAATAAATATTAAATTTTACCAAATGCCCTTTTAGTATAATAAAAAAAGGATTTAGGATTTAGATACAAATAAATAAATCCCTTTTTACTAAATGATTGTAGGGATTAACATTCATTTTTTTTTGCAAGTCACTTTTTGGTGCTATATTTTTTCTGATACAAAATGGTAAAAGAAAAAAGGGAAAGAAAAAGGGTTTTAAATACAAATAAAAAAAATCCCCTTTTATGCCACTTTTTGATACTATATTTTTATACAAAATGTACAAAAGAAAAAAGATAAGAAAAAAATGGTTTGTAAGATATTAATTATGGGTAAATTACAAGTAAATAAGATTAAGACTACATCCCAATCAAGCGACATGGATAGGTTGTTGGTCAAAAAATTAATTCTATTCAAATGAATAAAAAAGCTCCACCGGCCATCCCAAGTTGATTTATATTATTGAAACAATAATATACTAAGCATATACAATTCAATAATTCAACCAACATCATCTTCACCACCTAACCCATTTCAAATAAATATTGGGTTTAGTTTTAATAATAAGGGGTGACTCACATGGTTTAAGTTTTTTATTTGCCTTTCTTTTGTAGTATACTGTCTACACCTTTTAATCAAAGATTACAAAATTTGGACGGCAAATGGTGTCTTTTATAAATGTCTTCCAACAACTTATCCGACTTTTAATCAAAGATTACAAAAAATTTTAATTGAAGTTTTGTGGAATATTTGATTCAGACAAAGAGTTAACAACCATGAATAGTACCAATGAGTTCAATTTCAAATAAGCATGAGGCCTCCACCTCAATGTCACTACATGTTTGAATAAAAATCATAAAAACGTTCATATCAACTCAACATACATAATTCAATTATTCAACCAACATTATCACCCTACTTTAAAAAAACAATAAAAAATTATTAGATTGTGATTCTTCAAAATCTAACCCTTTTTAAAAGGTAAGAGTCTAGGAAAATGAGTATAGCTCTTTGAATACCCCCTCTTCATGTTGTTTGTCTATATTGCTTTCTTTCTCCATTATCTTATAAATTCAAAAAAAAAAAAAAAAAAAAAAACTATTGGACCAAGTGATGTCGGATGGGACTATAACACAATATTTTTCTTATGACCCGAAAGCATGGTCTTGGCACCAATCATGGCGGAAGGGACTAAAGCGCAAGGACAAAGAAGATTTGAAGATACTGTTAAGCAGTTGTAGGATTCATCGAATAAACAAGTGGCCACTTTATCGTAGTTACAAAATTCATCAAATAAATAAGAAGCTATTTTATCAACTTTGATTGTAGCAATAAATCTGAAATTCGAACATAAGACCCTATTCAATTTAAAGAAGTACATATAAACAATTGTGATATGCATAATAGATAAGAGTATGTCAGATTTGATTATTCTTAATATGTAAAGAAAACAATGATATATAAGGCATAACAAGTCTTTTACTAGGGCAGCTAAGGCTTTATATACATGACACCATGCAAGAAATCCATAGACCATTCAAATATAAAAATTATGATAATTAAGATTATGTATGATTCTTAGAAAATATTAAGAAAAAAAAATTATAAGAAAAATTATTATTTTATGTTTGGATGTTGTGGAAAAATGTGAGGAAAAAGTATTATGGAAAAAAAATTAGAGGAAAATGCTAAAAGCTTTTTCTCCCCAATTCCCGTATATAAAAGTGAATAAAGTTAAGGTTGGAGAAAGTATACTCCTCCGATAATTTAATTTTCTTTCTCTTAACTTTTTCATAGACATTCCAATAAGAGAAAATTAATATTTATAAATTTTTGTAAATGTATTTAAAGGAAATAATTTATTTTTTATGTATCAGTTCCAACTCATTTTACTTATTTTAACTTTTTTATATAAAAAATAATAATTTAAAAATATATTAATTTCTAACTAATTTTAATTATATTTAATTTTCTTTTATACTTTCTACCATAAAACTAAATATGAGAAAATTATTTTTCTTATTCTTTTTTTTCTTTCATTAATACTTTCCAAAAACCAAACATACTCTTAAGGTCGATGGAAAAGAACAATGTGGGTAACTAAAAGCATTTAAAATTAAAGTTAAAACCATAATATCAACATGTACAATTTTTGATAGTGCATAACTTTGATAAAATATTAAAACAACCTTCTATGTAAGCTAAAAAAGACGATCGTGTGAATGGTAAACATGATTATTTCTTACTAATTCCTAAAAAGGGTTCACGTAGATGTTAGAATCCAAATTTTGTTTAAATTTTCAATGCCCATCCTTTTTGAAAGGCACTTTTAATATAATCCTTTTTTGGTAGTGGAAAAAATATGCTATTAGAAAAAATTACAAGATTTATAAAATTTAAAAATGTTTATGCCTATTGCACCTCACTGATCATCTCCTTTCTAAGCTCCAACCAAATTGGTATTGAAGAAAATACAATTGACATTCTAACAAGATTCTCTCCTTCCAACGCTCTTCATTCTTGATGCTTTTAACTAGTCATTTTGCATTAATATTTAAAGTAGCAAAATATTGAAAAAAAATATATAAATCTAAGTTTCCAAACCCAATTTAAGTATTATTTTTATGAACATTGCTTTTAAAGAAGTTTCCTTCCGAAATAGAAAAATTATTTTATAAACATGTTATTAGCCCTAATGATACTATCAAATACTAATAATTGGATTTTAGATATTAATATAAAAAAAAAAATCATCTTATTTCAAATTTGAAAATTTTCAATAAAACTTTGAAGAATGATAATAGATGAAAATAAAATTTGTATCATATCATTAGTATCACCGATAAATACTCAGTAATACTGTATAGATAAAGGTTTATTTTATTGAACTTCAATATTTAAAAATATGTTATATTTAATATTAAAAATGACACTTAAAGAGTATTTAGTAAATCAATTTAATGGTTTAATATAGCTTATTAACTTATTTTAAGTCATTAAGTAAATTAAATATATTTCATAAAATAACTTGATATTGTAAACTTAAAGTTAAAATTAACTTCAATTATTATGCCAAAATAATTAAGTTATTATTAGTCTCATATCTTTATTGTCTTATTTGCAAACACTAGTGAAAGTATATATAATAATAAAAAAAAGATTTAAATACAAATAAATAAATCCATTTTTACTGGATCATAATTGGGATTAAACATCACTTTTTGATACTATATTTTCCTGATACAAAATGACAAAAAAAAAAAAAAGAAAAAGGATGCTCTTCACAATATTAACTATGGGTAAAGTGGAAGTAAATAAATAAATAAGATTAGTAGGCCGTTGGTAAAAAAAAATTAATTCTATTCAAATGTATAGAAAACTCGGCCGGCCACCCCAAGTTGATTTATATTATTGAAATAATTCTATTCAAATGTATAAAAAACTCGGCTTAGGCAAGACCACCCTTGCTCAGTTGGTATACAACGACCAAGGGGTGGTAAGCTATTTTAATCTTAAAATGTGGGTTTGTGTTTCGGACGATATCGATGTAAAAGTACTGGTTAGAAATATCATAAAGTCTGCAACTAATAGAGATGTGGAAAACTTGGAGTTAGATCAGTTGCAAGAACTCCTTAAGCAGAACTTAGATGGGAAGAGGTATTTTCTTGTGTTAGATGATGTCTGGAACTGTTTTTGAAGGCAATCACAATATTTAGAAGTTTTTGGAATTCTAACATTTTTATTTAAAAAATAAATAAAAATTATTCATATAGGACACTAGATGAGACGATGCCCATATAGGACACTAGATGAGACGATGCCATCAGGCGGCAGATTAGAGAACGAGGAGGTGATAAAAGCTCCAAACCACTGAGCAGTGATTGACGGCAATGCCGGAGAAGATGGCGGAGAAGGAGGAGCAAGGCGGCACAGGAGTAGTGGTGGTGGATCCGAAGCCGTGTAAGGGGTTCACTTCGAAGGTGGTGGATTGGCTGGAGAAGCTGATAGTGAAGTTGATGTACGATTCTTCACAGCCTCTCCACTACTTGTCTGGAAACTTCGCTCCGGTTCGCGACGAGACTCCGCCGTGCAAGAACCTTCCGGTCATTGGGTATCTTCCGGTGGGTGAGATTGACGAAACCCATGTTTTTCTTTTTCTGGAAAACATTTGGCTGCGTGTGCTTGGCTGCTGAGAAAAGAAAAGAAAAAAAAAAAAGAAACTTTTGGTTTTTGTCTATTTTTAAGGAAAAGTGAGGCTCAAATACCAAATTTGATTTATTTTACATTCAAA
Source organism: Vitis rotundifolia (assembly GCA_030254885.1). Classification (NCBI taxonomy): domain Eukaryota; kingdom Viridiplantae; phylum Streptophyta; class Magnoliopsida; order Vitales; family Vitaceae; genus Vitis; species Vitis rotundifolia. The sequence goes on from CM058163.1 coordinate 21,107,395, forward strand.
TCATTTTCTCAGCAAACGAATGAGCCTAATAGAAATTAATTGTAGTTCGCATTTCAGCTAACTTTTCTTCTTTTGCTGCTTGAATTCCTTGTTTTTTTTCCCTAACTTTTTTTGATAGGGATGTTTTCGTTTTCTTGATATATTTCTTGGAAATTCATATATAGTGAATTATTGCATCTCTTTTTAATTTAATATTTTTTGGTTTTTTTTTTTTTTTTGGTAAATTACATTATTAGTCAGGGAATGATGTAATAGACTAACAGCATGTAGACAGCAGTATAATGCTGGGCAACATAGATATGGCATGTTGATTTGATAAATATAGTGCGCAATTTTTTCTCTGTTTCTGAAATATGCCCAGTGTTTGCAAAAACTCCATAAAATTTAAATTTGGATTGGTCATTGAATATGAATTGACAAGAGAAATTGGAGTAGGAAAGTTTAGAGGATGAATAACCAGTTTCAAGAAGTTGGATTCTGAATTTAGGAAAGAGTTGCTTTAATTTTGTGTTTGTTACTTTGGCCTAGTTAATCAGAATTTTGTTCAAAGGTCAGACAAATTATTTTAAAATTTTAAAATTTTGGGATTTTCCAAATTCATCAAGTGTCGTGCTACTCGATCAGAGTTGTCTTTCGACCAAATGTTAACAAATGGGCTGTAAATTTGCCAGCTCTAAGCATGGTAACCCAGTGTATTTTTTTTCATAAACATGATGGCTGCCAAAATTTGTGTGAGAAATGTAACCCATTTGATATATATAATTGGGTCTGTTACCCCCCACAGAAAATCTTTGATTTTTTGTGAGAGTGAACAAGAGAAATATTTAGTGAGAAACAAACTATAAGACTATAACATAGTTTGTGTGGTTCACTGCTATGTATCTAGGGGGACAAGTTGACTAGAGATAGATCCACAAAATATGAAAAACATAATAAGATCTTACCTTCCCTAAAATCTAACAGCAACCCCATCGAAACCTTTTGTTTTCTTTTATCTTTAATGATTACGATGAATCCCAATTGCTTAAATACTCATTGTAAATCTGCTAATCTTATTTCCTGTCAAAATTGCCAATAGTTTGATTTTTTTTTTTCCCCTTGGATACTGTAAGTCTAGCCATTCATCCTCTGCTAAATTGATATGAAATTGGAAATGTTGCTTACAGGAGTGCCTGAATGGAGAGTTTGTCAGGGTTGGCTCCAACCCTAAGTTTTCCCCTGTGGCTGGATATCATTGGTACGCCCTTTGTCTTTATGTCAAACTATTTCTAATAGAGCTTGACATGGTTTTTGGTGGGGTGATTATACTCAGTTTGTTTGCTTAAAAAATGTTAAATTTTTAATTTACCTTCATCCCAATCATGTATACTTTTGTTTTTTACTTGTTTCGGGCTATTCTTGCAAATGAAATGTTAGTTATCAACCCGATGACAACTGTGCTGATCCCTTTTTTCTCTGTGCAGGTTTGATGGAGATGGGTGGGTGTTTTTCCTTCATTCACAACTGAAATGCAATATAGTCCATGAAGGAATTTTAACTGTTTTGACTTCAATATTTCATTTGGTCCCATTGTGGACTAGCTTCAGTGTCTCTCTGCATGCTGGATCTCTTATCCAATGAAGACAAAACTGATATTTTTGTTCCAAAAGCTATAGTATTGTTTTTCTTAAAATTATTCAGTTCTTTGGTAGGTAGAAATATCTACATTTTTTTCATGATTTCCCTCTCTTTGAGATTCTTCCTGTGCCTGAACATGTCCTAGCTGCTTGACCAAGGTTTAAAATTTATACTTCATAGGCATGTAGGAGCTTGTGTACAGTTCCTGTTCTAACATTCAATGCTGAACTTGTTACTAGTCTATCTGTGTGGAGTCGCTGCATCAATTTATTATTTAAGATAAAATTTATTTGTGCTCATCTTAGTCTTCGCCTTAGCATATAACTATTAAACGTGAGTCATATCAAAAAAGATATAAATCCCATTAATATGAATATCCTATAATTTTAAGTCTGAGTGGTGATAACATACTGAAGATGGAGATCTTCCCTGGGTATGCTGCTTAATCATGAGGATATTTACTCATAATCAATATATTTATCATCTCTGAGACTGCAACTGTCCTGCTACTAAATTGGAAGTTTGTGAAATCAAGAGACTAATACATGCAAGACCCAGTGCTTTGAAGAAAAGACATTAATCAAATAATTTAAACTGGCTATGGACTATCAGGGAATATGCTCAATTATCTGGGTGCTCTGGTGGAATACCATGTCTACTAGCTGTGAGAGAAGAGAAAGTTCTGACTTCTTTCTGGTTGAGAAGTATTTGCTAGACTAGGGCATAATCTTAGTAATAGAAAAAACATACAACAAAATGTGATGATATGATCCCCATGTGGCATTTGAAATTTTCTGATTGGTTCCTAGATTATGTAGCATCCTATTGAAAGAGCATTATGTTCTTAAAGAATATAAACTTAAACAAGGAGTTGATCTTGGTGAATTTTAATTTTGTTTTCAGCAGCGAAAATTAATCCGTTAATCCAATGTTATTTCTGCTTATATGTACTATTGTATGTTTGCTTTTCAAATATCTTATTATGTATTTTGACGGCCTTCCTTATTATTTTCCATCTTGGAGAGTCTCAAGATTGCTTAGAAACCTTACTGGAATTCACTGTTAACTTTTTCTAAAGTAACTACGGCTTTTTATTGTTTCTTCAACTATGCAGCATGATTCATGGTTTGCGCATCAAAGATGGAAAAGCTACATATGTCTCACGTTATGTTAGAACATCACGTCTTAAACAAGAAGAGTATTTTGGAGGAGCAAAATTCACGAGGGTAGGCAGTGAACTGCATAAATTTTTTCCTTCTTCTGGCTGGGGAATAACATTTTCTCTTGCCAGGCTTGCTCCTCTATGGTTTTTGATCATGGATTTGATTCTTCAGTTAAAGTTCTTGGTGAACACTATATGAATTAGAGAAGTATCATCCAAATGAAATAAGATTTGTCTCTATAAATGAAAAATATTGGTACCTTATAGGAGAATTATGCCTGTGAACTAATTTGAAGGTCAAGAGGATGTAACAAATTAAGATAGAGGGTGAAGTTGAAATTGAGCAAAAATCATAAGAGAAGGAAAATATATAGTCTATAATGCCATAAGAGGAGTAAATATTAATTGATTTGCGAGAATATATGATAATTAATGAAGAAGAAAAGTTAGTTCTAAATTTTAAACTTGAAAAAGAGTAGGTTAGCCTATGGTGCAAATGTTATTTCTGAGATTCTATTATCTTGGTTTTTGTTTTGTTATTTGCAGATTGGTGATCTTAAGGGCCTGTTTGGATTGCTTATGGTTAACATGCAAATGCTGAGAGCAAAATTGAAAATATTGGATGTTTCATATGGAACTGGGACAGGTAGGCTTTAAGATCGTGTATGATTGTGCACCTTTTGCAAGAACTCATTCCAGTAGGAGAAGTCACCTGCTACAGTTCCTAAAGAAGGTGTCTTGTATTAATTTGGTTGTCGTGTAAGTAGGAAAAAGTATTAGAGAAAAGGGTTGACTGTTTAACTTCTTCTTCCAGGCAATACAGCTCTAGTGTATCACCATGGTAAGCTTTTGGCACTTTCGGAGGCTGATAAACCTTGTAAGCTTATATCCTCTCTCCATTTTCACTTTTGAAAAGCATGCATGTTCTCCAAATTGACTATTAATCAAAATGTTCAATGAAGTGAAGCATCAAGTGTTCTATCTCCATGTCTCAATGAAGGGTTTTGTTTTGCCGTTTTGTTTTTTTGGTATCACTGGTCATGCCACCACATGATGAAATTGTTAGGCTTTTCGCTTTCCTGCAAGAGATAAATGAGAACTGTAAAATTATCATTACCTGTGTCTATTGTGGAACTCAAAATTTTATTCTGGCTTTATGAAGATGTCCTAAAAGTTTTGGAAGATGGAGATCTGCAAACCCTGGGCTTGCTGGATTATGATAAGAGATTGACCCATTCCTTCACTGCTCATCCAAAGGTCGACCCCTTCACTGGTAAAAGCCCATCCTCAACAAAGAAATCTGATCATGCTATAGTATAAATCAATTCCTTCTGAGTAGTTAAACCCTTGCATGCAGGTGAAATGTTTACCTTTGGCTATTCACATACACCACCTTATATTACATACAGAGTTATCTCGAAGGATGGTTTCATGCATGAGCCAGTGCCGATAACAATTTCAGATCCTATCATGATGCATGATTTTGCCATTACTGAGAATTATGCAATTTTCATGGATCTTCCTTTGTACTTCAGACCAAAGGTAAGGTTATTATTTGATTTCTTTTAGTTTGAAATTCTCACATGGTACAGTACACCTTTGATGTTATGATTGAATTTGTCTGCAATAAAAAATTTCTAAAAATTATTATTCCAAATTAACTAAAAATCATCTCAGAGAAGATAAGAACATTGGAAAATGCTCATTGAGTGTGGTTTTTCAAAAGGTGGACAAATCTGCATAATTAAGACTTGTGTGAGCCAAAATGAAACGGGGTCAGCAGTTGGCTGTATTGAATTGGAATTGCTTTTGTATATTTGAGATATATGGAATTCAAATTCCTTTCTGAATCCTTTAGTTTTTGAAGACCTTCAATTCCGTTCTTAGGCCTCAATTCATTCAAAGAAATAGGGGTTTGTTGCAGTCAAGGTATACGGTGTGAACAGTGACTTGCTACACTTGTGTGAGTACTCGCTAGAGCAATGTTGTATATTTATGCTACAATAATACCAATGCTGCCTGCATTAAACATAAAAAGAGTGTAAATAAATAAAATTCAACTAAGGAACCGAAATAAACTTCTGAGCACATTTATGTGGCTAGGAAATCAGGGCTAGCAGGTCTGACCTGAGATGAATATGGAACTGAAGTGTTAAAATATGTGTCCAGTTACTCCAGTTATCTGAAGCTGGTGGAGAGGAGTGGGGGCTGCCCCTAAATGTTACCCATGCAAACTCAGAGGGCTTGTTTGTGCTTGTGAACTAATGCACGTCTCTGAAAATTCAACTAAATTTCCTTTGCTTTTCCCGATACCAAGTGGTTTTAGGTAAGATGATGGAGGTTTGGGGGGCATTAGACCGATGGTTATCCATAGGAAAGACAATAATGCAAAATCTGGAAGTATCCTTACTAATAGGCAGTGAAGCCCAAAGTTCAAATCCTTGTGTATCAAGTCTAGTTTTTGAGTTGGAGTTCATATACTCTTGCAGTAATGTCCAATCCTAATTGAAATTGTAGTGTCAAAAGTTTAATCAATAATTGTAGTTTAAACTAGTGAGATGTTGGCATGGATGGTTTGCTTATGAAGATCAATGTGTTGCTTTTTGTAAAAAGAAAGGCTAGCGGTGGCATTCTATAATAAGCATAATGGTTACTGTCATTCTCTGATTTCTGACTTCAATCTGATGCATCAAACTGATCGCATCTCATTCAGCTTGATTAATTCATGATATTTCAATTTGCAGGAAATGGTGAAAGAAAAAAAGCTAATATTCACATTTGATGCAACTAAAAAGGCTCGTTTTGGTGTACTTCCTCGATATGCAAAGAATGAGCTCCACATTAAATGGTTTGAGCTTCCAAATTGCTTCATATTCCACAATGGTGTGCCCACTTTGCTTTCATCTCCATTTCAATTCTGCAAATGACAATCTCCTCTAAATCTATCAAAAAAAAAAACAACAATCTCCTCTAAAGTTATCCAGTTTACTAGGTTCAAGTTCACCCATAGCCTAATAATCATAATATCTGCACATTGATATAGTTTAGATGGCAAATCTGGTGCTGTCAACATACTTATCCAGTACATGAGAAGGTTTTTTGGGGTTCTAATGTTAATTCCTTGTCATTGCTCATTGCCTAGAATCTTAATCATTAACAGAACCAATTGCAATAAACAGGGCCAGACTATATCTAGGAGAACAAGAAAAATCCCTGGGTGGATATGAAATTTCTGATATTAGATTATGTAGGTTTGGACAATATACTAGTAGATTTTATACAAGATCTCATGACTGACATGCCACAGAAAGCACTTTCTCATACTACAAGAGGATCTAGGAAATATTTTCTATTAGCTACAAAGCTCAACCTTGGTTTTAGCAGTCTACAGTTGAATATGGCAGTGTATCAAAGTTATCTGAAAACATTGTTTATTTTCCAAAAGCTATTCAGATTTTTACAATATTTAGTAAAAATTTGGCTGTGTGCTTCGGGATGGGGAGCCGCATAGCCCACTTAGAACTTTTGCAGTGTTCATTCTGACCTTTTCCATGGCTTCCTTGCACTAGCCAATGCTTGGGAGGAGGAGGACGAAGTTGTTTTAATCACCTGCCGCCTTGAAAATCCAGATTTAGAGCTGGTTGGCAGGCATGTTAAAGAAAAGCTTGAAAATTTTGCAAATGAGCTGTAAGAGTATTGCTTTTACCAATTTGACGAGTATATTGCTGGTCTTTGTTTCTCCAAAGTGTTCCTGATTGTTGATATTTCTTATCAGGTATGAGATGAGATTCAACATGAAAACGGGTATTGCGTCACAGAGAAAACTATCAGCATCTTCTGTGGATTTTCCAAGGGTGAATGAGAGCTACACTGGCAGGTATGCATCAACTCTGTTTGTCAGTATTTTGGGAGAATTCTGGGTTGCTGTATGTGTAAAGAGATACTTAAATTCTGCTAAGAAGCCGATATTTAGGAGCGAATGAGAAATAGCCAAACATAATATTAGCATATTTTTCATAACCCTCTTTTAAAATGTTTTCTCTTTTACCATTTTTTTTTTCTTTCTTCTTTTTTCTTTTTTCATATGATATTTTGAATGATGGTGTAAAGTTTTCAAACTATTGAAGGCCTGTCTGGGATGACTTTAACTTCTGTTTTTAATCGTAGACATAAAAGTATAAATAATTACTTTTTTTTTGTGTGGTTGATTTTTGTTATATTTGAAAAGAAAATATTAAGGAAAATGATTTTATATATTTGATTTATCATGAAAAAATACGAAAGAGGATCAAATATACTCGTAATCGTATAGAAACTTATGCATATTCAAAGTACCTATTATTAATATAGACAAGAAAAACAAGTGAAATGAGTTTAAGAAGCTACCCAAACAGGACTTTAATCGCTGTACTGTAGTTTGTTCCATTCAATTTTCATCTTTTTCTCTGGGTCAGCTTACATGAGCATTTTATGTATTAATTATCTTCCATGCAAATATAGGAAACAACGATATGTATATGGAACCATACTGGACAGCATAGCCATACTGGACAGCATAGCCAAGGTGGCGGGCATTATCAAGTTTGATCTGCATGCTGAACCCGACACCGGAAAATCAAAGCTTGAAGTTGGAGGGAACGTTCAAGGCATTTTTGACTTGGGGGTCGGTAGATTTGGTTCAGAAGCTGTCTTTGTCCCTCGTGAGCCCGGTATCACCTCTGAAGAAGATGATGGCTACTTGATATTCTTCGTCCATGACGAGAAAACCGGGTATTTGTCTCCCTTCTCACCCTCTTGTTCTAATCGTTTATGAATATGTTGATAGTCATTAGCCACTAAACCATCTATTTGTCTATATTCCAAAATTTGAGACAAGGTGAACTTGTTTGAAAACGATTTATGAAAACAGTTTTGTCTTATTTAGACCGAGTACATTTTTCCAATTTCAAAATATTTTTGACAAATTTTAGATTTGAAAATAAGGTGATTTTATGGAACATATATGTTTTCAACTAATTTTTATAGAGTATTCTGACAAACAATTGAAATTACAACAAAAAAGACCATAAATTTTTATATTGTTTAGTAGTGTATAATGTCTTTCACGGAGAATAGGCCAAAAAAACTGTTTTTCATATTTGAGTAATTAAACAGAATTTTGTTTCTAAAAACAATGTTTTTGAAAACAGTCTTCAAACCTTCTTATATTTTTCATTCTCATAATGCAGAAAATCATACGTGAATGTAATCGATGCAAAAACGATGTCGCCCGATCCTGTTGCCATTGTTGAACTACCCAATAGAGTTCCATACGGTTTTCATGCCTTCTTTGTCACAGAGGTGAGTATACTTACTCCTAGCTCCGTAAAGTTTAACCTTTCAAAAAAAAAAAATAATAGTTTAACATGGTATCAAAGTTCTGATTAATTAATTGTCTTGAGATTTAGCGTTCTACTGTTTATTTCTGCTTCTGACTTGAACTTGGGTTTCTGACTCAGGAGCAACTCCAAGAACAAGCAAAACTTTGAAGAAGAAATCATAGACCGCCATGTAAGGTATGCATGTAGCATACAAATAATGTATCCATGTATTCATCATATCATCTAATGAACAGAATCAATATGTTCTTACAGTAATAATTATGGCTACTTATGAAAGGATTTTTTTTTTTCTTTTTTTTGAATAATAGCATTATATAGAGTCTATATCATTCTCCAAAGGTATGGTTTTCACTTCATTGACTTTATCATTCTAAAAATTGCATTGCATGTAAATTTAAGAATGGCGGAGTTTCTATATTTAGAGTCTGTTTCGAAGTGATTCTAATTGACGCACTTCTAATTTTTAGCACTTGTTAGCAACGTCTTTTAGAAAAATTATATATACAAAAAGAAACAAAGATTTTTGAAGAATTATTTTCCAAGTAATTGTTCATGAATGATGTCAAGTGATTAATCATGTACATTTTTAAAAATGATTTTTACAAGCTTCTCAAGCGCTTATACATTCCATAAGAAAATGTTTCCAAATATTGAAAGCATTTTTAACCTCTTAAAATTCCTTCCAATCGGGCTTTGTTTAGGTTTGAAAGGTGGGTCTCAAGTTTCAATTTTATGGAATGTCTCATCTCTTTCAAATGCATGGGTATTAGAGTTATAATTTTGAGTATGTTTGTTAGTGATTTTAGAAACCATTTATAATATTTCTAATACTTAAAAATTTTTATCATTCAAGTGTTTAAAATATTAGAAACGTTTCTTAAAATCACTATCAAATACACTTGAGTTTGTTTGATAGTGATCTTAGGAAATTGTGAACCCGCATTTTTCACGTGCGCCCCCACTCGATCGGCGAGACTCGTTTTTTATTATTTGTGAAAAACTATTTAGTTTTAGAAAAGTTGGAGCCGCCACTTATTTTATTTTTATTTTAAAGGGAAAATAAAACAAAAAAGAAAAACTCTAAAATGTGACTTCATAATTTTTGGAAAAAAGGCATGTCTTTGAAAAACCCGAGTCTAGGTTTGAGGATCAAGTTACTTATTGGGAAGGTACCTCTAGGAGGTAGCACTCCTCTAAGCCCTAAAGAGGTCTTTACGGACTAAATTGGGGAAATGGGGCAATTAATTGATTAATTGTAGATACCTAAGTAAGCTAGGTGATTTCAGAAAGTAGCATGCTAAATAAGGAGATCAATCACAATAAAGGAGAGTTAGGGTACGTACCTGAACCACTTCTTAAGCGCTATCATAAAACATCAATGGTTAATTCAAAAATATGGTGCACGACATGCATTTTATCAAGGATGATCAAACAAGCATCGAGACAATCAAGTATGACATCAAACAAGGGCAATGACATGCATATTCATGAAATTTTGGGAACGTACCTGAATAGCATTTATAACTCCTAATGCGCTTCCTCAGGACATGGAGTTAGATAATAAATAATAAATAATAAATCCTAGCATGCTTATCTAATTAATTAGCAAAAATTATCAGAATTCGGAATAATTAATTATCATACATATCTTGTATACAATTCCTAAAAAGAAAAATGTAAATATAATTACAATAAATAGCAGGGTGGTAGCAAAAATAAATTTTGAAAAAAGATTTTCCTATGTAGGGGTTTCACCAATTCCCCAAATTAATATACACGAATTTAGCCTAAAATTATCCCATTTATTTGGGACCACAAGCTTTGATTCGCGTTTTGTTTAAAACCAAAATTTTTGTTGAAAATTGAGAAGGATGCAAACTGATTAAGATATGGTTGCATGTTATTTTTTTAAATAGAAAAGAGATTTTGATTCTAGACGCTTTAAATGAATTTTTTTTTTTAAATCTCTTAAAAGGGTTTTTTTTGAGAAAAAGAGTTTTGTCTTAAAATAAATGAAATTAATTTTTAAAATAACAAAAATAGAAAACAAAATATCAATCAAAACAAAAGGAAACAAAGATCACGAAATAAAGATTTTAGGAAATCTTGTCAATTAAAGTGGTGAGAGTAAAGGCCAACCTTCATGGGTTTCCAGTGGCCCTCAAAAAAAATTTGACCAACAATCACTAAGGCAACAAATTTATAACTTCCTAATCAAATAAACTAACAAAATTATCATCCAAAAACTAACATTTAGATTTTAAGAAACACATGAATAACTAGAATTAAACTAATTGGAATTAAAAATGTAAACTTTTCCTCACAAGATCAATTAAACTAAAGAATTAAGATCGATAACACGTTCAAATTAAAAATAAACTAGAATTTAAATTAATCGGAAGTAAAAATATGAACTTTACCTTACAAGACCAATTAAACTAATAGATTTAAAATCAATAACTCATTCAAATTAAAAATAAACTAGAATTTAAACTAATGGGAATTAAAAATATAAACTTTACCTTACAAGACCAATTAAACTAATAGATTTAAGATCAATAACTCATTTAAATTAAAAATAAACTAGAATTTAAACTAATCGGAATTAAAAATATAAACTTTACCTTACAAGTCCAATTAAACTAATAGATTTAAGATCAATAACTCATTCAAATTAAAAATAAACTAGAATTCAAATTAATCAGAATTAAAAATATAAACTTTACCTTACATGTCCAATTAAACTAATAGATTTAAGATCAATAACTCATTCAAATTAAAAATAAACTAGAATTCAAATTAATCGGAATTAAAAATATAAACTTTACCTTACAAGTCCAATTAAACTAATAGATTTAAGATCAATAACTTATTCAAATTAAAAATAAACTAGAATTTAAACTAATCGGAATTAAAAATATAAACTTTATTTAAACTTTCATGTAGATTAAAATAAACTAGCATAGAACTAATAAATTGCAATCATAAAAGAGAGACATTTAATCTAAGAAAAATAAAAGATTATTCGAAATTGAGATTTAAAGGAATTTATCACAAACAATTAATTAAACCAATCAACTAAAACCCAAACTAAAAAAAGAAATATTGTATCAAAAATCGAAAACTAACCTGTATTGTATCGGAAAAATAATCTGGATCTGTCAAAATGGCAGCCCAATTAGTCTTTCAAGTCCTCTACCGCTCCTCCCAAAAAACTCTTGCGTGTGTTGATCTCCCCTAAAAGAAAAAGTCTCCCTCCAAAGAAAAAAGTCCCACCGTCCTTCTTCTATTCCTTTTTGTCCCATTTATATGGCAACCTATCCTTTTCATGGAATATTTTATTTCCTTTTGGGATATGTACGTGGATATATGGAAAGTGATGTTTTAATTGCAAAGTGGTATTTTAACTTTTATGAAAAGTGCTTTTTTATTTTATATACATCATAATTCAAAAAATAAAAAAAATAAAAAATATTAACAAACCTTTTTAAAGGTAATAATAATAATAATAATAACTTATCAAATTGGTATAAACAAACATATATATATATATATATTAAAAAACTTAACTTACCAAAAAATATATTAAAAGCACTTTAAGAAAATAACCAAATAAAATAAAATAAAATACAAAATAACTTACTAAAAAATTTTATTAACGTACATATTAGTAAAAACATTTAATAGTAATAATAATAGTAATCATAAAAAGAGATAAGATAATTGATCACATGCAATCTTGTAAAAACAAATAAATAGATAACAATAAACAAATAGTTAAACAAATATAATAAATAAATAACTAAATAAATAAATAGATAAATGAATAAGAAATCAAGCTCATGCAAGTGTTAAGAAATACAAATCATGCGAACTATGCAAGTCATACAGGAGTTATCTAAAAGGTAACATAGGTGGGCCAGGATGCCTAAGTGGACCTAGCAAACCAAAATGGGCCTAGATGTGCCTAAATGAGCTTAGGTGAGTCTAAGTGGGTTAAAGTGGACCTAAGTGAGCTTAGGTGAATATAAGTGGGTCAAGGTGGACCTAAATGGGTCAAGGTGGACCTAAGTGGGCTAGGTATACCTAAGTGGGCCTACGGTGAGACTAGGCGGGCCTAACTAAGTCTAACCTGAAGTGCACTTAAGTGAAGCCTAATCTAAATTTGAAGGGCAGTCAAGGTCATAATGTGGAGCTGGGTAAACCCCTCAACTAAAGTCTCCGAGGTGGCTCAAGAAAGGTAAGTAGCGTGAGTAGCTATGGGCTACCAAGAGATTACTGTAAAGTATTGGTAATGGACTTTAAAACATGTGCTAAAGGGACAAAATTGAGGGTCTACAAAAACGTTTTTAACATTTTTAACACTTGAAAATTTTTATCATTTGAATATTAAAAAGATTAAAAATATTTTCTAAAATCACTACAACTGCACTCTTAGAACCTATTAACATATCTTTATTGCTTTAGAATTATTTATAGTAATATTCGAATTAGCCTTGAAATTTAGAAGTTGATTTTAAAGATTTTCAATGAGGCCTTATTAAATAGAAACAAAAAAAAAAAAAAAAAAAAAAATCATTTGGGGTTGACTCGAATCCGACCTTTTCAAAAAGTAACGAATTCAAATGAAATTTTCACTTTTCTTCTCTTTATAATATATTGGTTTTACTTTAGTTTTTTTAATCAAAGATGGCAACTTTTGGACAGCAAATGGTGCCTTTCCAACCCACCCTCTTAAAAACAATAAAGAATACATAATTATTGGGCTTTTTAAACTTTTGCAGCAATTTTTAAGAATAATTATTAAAAAATGGTAGTTTGGAAAATATTGATAGATTTACGGCAATTTTGGCCACGTGAAAGGTGTCTTTTGAAGGACACCTTTCATAATTTTCAAAATCTTGATACATATTTAAAATAATTGAATTTAAGCTAAAAGTGTCTTTTGAAGAGACACCTTCTACAATTTCAGAAAATCGGATTTATATTAAAAATGTCTCTTAAAAAGACAGTTCCCACGTGGCAAAAAATTCAATATGCATTAAAGGTGTCTCTTCAAGAGATACTTTCTATAATTCCAAAAAATTGGATTTATACTAAAAGTATCTCTTGAAAAGACACTTTTCATAATTCCACAAAATCCAATATGTATTAAAAACTGTGGAAATGATTTTAAAGCTAAAGATGTCTCTCTTCAACATAAATTCAAAATTTTCTACTGTGTATGAAAATTGTGGAAAGTGTCTCTTGAAGAGACACTTTCAGTATAAACCCAATTTTTTTAAAATTATGGAAGGTGTCCCTTAATCTTCAGTATAATTTCATTTTTTGGGAATTGTGAAAGGTGTCTCTTGACACCTTCCACAATTTTAAAAAAATTGGGTTTATATTGAAAGTGTCTCTTGAAGAGACACTTTCCACAACGTAGCCTCTATCAATGGTGACCTTTTAGTATAAATCCAATTTTTTTGGAATTGTAGAAGGTGTCTCTTCAAAGAGACACCTTTAGTATATATTGGAATTTATGAAATTGTGGAAATTGTCTCTTCAAGTGACATCTTTTGTATAAATTAAAATTTTTAAGAATTGTAGAAGTTGTCTCTTCAAGAGACATCTTTAACTTTAAAATAAAATTCACGAGACATTCAAATTAGTCAAATTGTGGAAGGTATTTCTTCAAGAGACACCTTTAATGCATATTGGATTTTTTGCCACATGGAAAATGTCTTTTCAAGAGACACCTTTAATATAAATCAAATTCTCTGGAATTATAGAAGGTGTTTCTTCAATAAACACCTTTATCTTAAATTCAATTATTTTAAATATGTATCATGATTTTGAAAATTGTGGAAGATGTCTCTTCAAAAGACACCTTCCACGTGGCCAAAACTGCCGTAGATCTATCAATATTTTCTCAACTACCATTTTTTAATAATTATTTTTAGAAATTGCTGCAAAAGTTAAAAAAGCCCCATAATTATTGGGTTAAGATTCTTGAAAACCTGAACTTTTTAAAAAGGTGAGGAAAGTGAGCACTTTGCTTTGTAATGTTCACTTTAGTCCCTTTAGTTGGATGTTGTTAATATTCTACATTTCCATTATCATTAAAATTACTCAAACTAGAAAAGTAGGATTATGAAATAATGATATATTGTTAATGTCATAATATTTACTACAATACTTTGGTGGTGTTTGTTTTTTGGCTGAATAGAAAAAACCAAAATACTTAGCTTTTTCTATTCAGCTAAAAGTAATTTGTTGACATCATTCAATATAATTAAACTGAACTTATTGATATTCATTTTAATTATGTTAGATGATGTCCATAAGTTACTTTTAACTAAATAGAAAAAGTTAAATATTTTGGTTTTTTCTATTCAACCAAAAAACAAACACCACCTTAATATCCAACAAGATATAATATGAAATGAAATATTGAAATGATTTTTAATTGATTATTATTTCTCTTCAATTTTATTTTTTATTTTTTAAAGTTTTTCCTCTTTGAATTAATCGGTTGCTTTCTATATCTATTAGCCTGAGATCACTTATAGCTTTCTCATTGAGCCTCTTGCTTCCATCTTCTTTCAATCCTCTTCAGTATTATTTTCTTTGCTATTTCAGAGATGACTGAAGAAATTCCATACGGTATTGCTGAGAACCTTTTGACGAAGCTGGGCTCTGCCGTTTTCCATGAAATTGGATTAATGTATGGTGTCCGAGGTGACCTGAGAAAGCTTGAGAGTACACTGTCCACCGTCAGAGCTGGGCTTCTTGATGCTGAGGAGCAGCAGGAGAGGAGCCATACAGTAGCAGATTGGGTCAGGAGGCTTAAAGATGTGGTGTATGATGCTGATGACTTGTTGGACGAGTATGCAACCGAAGACTTGAGGAGAAAGACTGATGATCGTGGAAGATTTGCGGCACAAGTAAGAGACTTCTTCTCACCTTCGAATCATCTTGCTTTTCGATTTAAGATGGGTCATAGAACAAAGGATATTATAGAAAGGCTAGATGATATTGCAAATGATATCTCCAAGTTCAATTTTATTCCCAGAGTCATATCTGATGTCCCGGTAAGGAATAGGGGGGGAGAGACAAGCTCTCGTGTCGAGCAATCTCATAAAATTGTGGGTAGAGTTGAAAACAGAAGGGAGATAATAGATTTGTTGATGCAATCAAGTACTCAAGAAAATCTGTCAATGGTTGTGATTGTAGGCATTGGGGGCTTAGGCAAGACCACCCTTGCTCAGTTGGTATACAACGACCAAGGGGTGGTAAGCTATTTTTATCGTAGAATGTGGTTTTGTGTTTCGGATGATTTCGATGTAAAAGTACTGGTTAGAAATATCATAAAGTCTGCAACTAAAAGAGATGTGGAAAACTTGGAGTTAGATCAGTTGCAAGAACTCCTTAAGCAAAACTTAGATGGGAAGAGGTATTTGCTTGTGTTAGATGATGTCTGGAACGAGGACAAAAGGAAATGGGGTCAGTCCATAACCTTATTGCCTGTTGGTGCAAATGGGAGTAAAATCTTGGTGACCACTCGAAGCACAAGAGTTGCATCAGTTATTGGAATTGATTCCCCATATATTGTGGAAGGTCTTAAAGATGATGAGTCTTGGGATTTGTTTGGAAGTCTTGCATTTAAAAAAGGAGAAGAGCAAATGCACCCAAACCTTGTAGCCATAGGAAAAGAAATTGTAAAGATGTGCAAAGGAGTTCCTCTTGTCATCGAGACTTTAGGCAGAATGTTGTACTTCAGAACCCAAGAAAGCCATTGGTTGAGCATTAAAAAAAATAAACATCTTATACTTCTTGGAGAAAAAAATGATATTTTACCGATATTGAGGTTAAGTTATGACAATCTCCCCATCCAATTGAAACAATGTTTTGCCTATTGTGCATTGTTTCCCAAGGATTATAGAATTGAAAAAAGGTTGTTAGTACAACTATGGATGGCACAAGGTTATATTCAACCTTTGCATGAAAATGAGCATTTAGAAGATGTTGGTGATGAATATTTTGAGGATTTATTGACAAGGTCATTGTTTCAAGAGGTTGAAAAAGAAAATGCCTGTGAAGATATAATATATTACAAAATGCATGACCTAATTCATGATCTTGCTTAATCCATTGCAAAGTCCGAGGTTATGATTTTAATGGATGATGCAAAAACTATTTCAGAAAGAATTCATCATGTGTCATTGTATAGAGTACCCAATAAAATGCCTAAAGATTTAATGGGGAAATCGGCCATTAGGACCTTTTTTATGGACTATAATGATCTTTACAGTAATGATCGTTTCAGTAATGATCATTACAATAGAAACAAATTTATCTCAAGCTTAAAATGTTCACGGGTAATGAAGGTGAATTTCGCACTGTATGAGGTTTCAACATCTTTAGCGAGACTAAGTCATCTAAGATATCTTGAGTTTTCTGGTGGGTTATTTGAAAACCTCCCAAGTGCTATTACAAGATTGAAGAATTTGCAGACACTGAAGCTTTTCTTTTGTCACAATCTGAAAGAATTGCCAAGAAATATGAAGAAATTGATCAACCTGAGGCATCTTGAGTTTGATGAAAGGAATAAATTGACTTGTATGCCATGTGAGTTAGGAGAATTGAGTAAGCTTCAGACCTTGTCATTATTCTTGGTAGGGAATGATAGTGGGGAATCTAGGCACAAGAGAATGGGTAGGTTGAGTGAACTGAAATTCCTTAACAACCTCAGAGGACGACTAATAATAAAAGAGCTTTTAAATGCGAGGGTTAGTGAAGTTAAGGAAGCAATTTTGGAGGGGAAACCGTACCTCAAGTGCTTGAGATTATGTTGGAATGTCGGAGGACAAGAAGGTACACAGGAGAGTGAGGAGGCAGTGTCAGTGATGGAAAGCCTGCAACCACATCCAAATCTAAAGGAACTCTTCATAGAGTGGTACAAAGGTGTGGGATTTCCAAATTGGATGATGAATGATGGATTGGATTTGCTGCTCCCAAACATAGTCAGAATTACAATGTGGAATTGTAACAGTAGGCATGTCACACCCCAAAACCCACTCCAAGGGCATGACGGTCATTTCACACCTCAAGCCCAAAGGCTCAAAGTGGAAACGACACAAGCATTCGTATAGTAACTGGAAATTTACCAATTACCAAATTCCTGTTTAGAGTAGTATGACAAAATTCTAAAATCTCCAAGCATTGACTTTAAAGAAAACTAACACATCAACTAGAGTGTTATTGTCCAAATAACTCCAAATTCAAATAATTTAGACGAGAATTAAATTTTAACATCTAAACAATGTCCAAAATAAAGTTTGAACCAAAATCCTAACAATGAAAAAAAATCTCCAGCCTAGTCAATCACTCCTCGCCCGAACTGAGAGTACCTGAAAAATTATCAACGAAGGGGCATGAGCTTAAAGCTCAATAAGGAACATTAATACAGTTTCATGAATCAAATGTTTTCAATCAGCTTGCAAATAGGAGATATAACATATACTTCTTTTCATAAAAACTTTTGTGTTCAAAATACTAATACATTCAAACTTTTCAACAAAACTTTCTCATATCCATTTCAAAACAATTTCTCATAAAAACAAATCAAATACATTCAAAATATCTTTACTCTGGTTATCAAATAACAAATGGTGCCCATTTAGGTGGGACTTCACAAAACAAAAGTCAACAATTATAACCCGTTGACTAGGGGCCATAAGGTCAACTATTATAACCCGTTGACTAAGGGCCATAAGGTCAACTATTATAACCCGTTGACTAGGGTCGTATAATTCAGAGTTAAACACCTTATTTTGTTAATTCAAATTTACAATATCATATCTCCTCAATTTTTCACTTTTCATAAATAAACAAAGAAAATTCTCAAAAAAATATTTTCCACACAAAACACATATTTGATCCATGCAAAAAGATAAAAATAATATTTTTACACATTTCAAAATAAAATATAAAAAGAAAATTATTTTCTTTTATAAAAATCTGCATTAATTTCCCTTACCTTGAAAAAGCACTCAAAATCTTGAAGTATTTAACTCTGAAGAATTTCCTCCTCACCTAACATAATATCATACACAATATTGATTATTGATTATCTATCCAAACATATAAATTTGAAAAACCTAAAAATATTTTATTAATAAATTAATTTACTGAGTTTCCAAATTATTATAAAATTTATTTTCTTTCCTAATCTTACCCTGACTATTTATTTCTTTATATTCTTACTTAAATTAAAACATATACAGGAAACTATTATTATTATTATTTATATTTCCTTTGTTAGCTTAAAACTTAATATTATAATTTTTATAAATTTCTAAATTCAATATATAACCAACCCATTACCTTCCTATCTTCATTATACGCACAAAGCCCTAAGAATAAAACAGTTTTATTTCAAATCTAAAGCCTACAAAAATGATTTATTTATTTATTTTCTAAATCTAAAATTTATTTTCTTCCATTGATTTTTTTTTTTCATTGATTTTGTTTTCTATTTAATAGAAAATTTCTAAATTTTCCTATTTTCATCACAAATTAATTCACATTCATAAATTTCCAATCTTTTGATCTAAAAAATTAATTTAACAAACCCTAATCTAAATTGAAATCTTCCAAAGAATATCTAAAGTTTTTTTTCTTTTTTAAACTAATTAACAAATATAAAATATTAATTTAAGAATTAAAATCTTACCTAAAAAATTTGATCTTCAAACTCTAAACCCCTAAATTGGGTTTTGGGCATTACAAGCCAAGTTCTGCCACCTTTTGGTCAACTCCCTTCTCTTGTATATCTGCATCTATTCTCCCTCAATGCTGTGGAGTACATGAAGGATTACCCTTTATCAGCAAAGCCATTCTTCCCATCTCTGAAGACACTCCAAATTAGTGGTTTGCCTAATTTGAAGGGATGGGGAAGGAGTGACATAGCATCAGAGCAAGCTCCTTCCTATCCTTATCTTGAGGATCTAGAGCTGGTATACACCACTAAAGAACTATGCTTACAACTGATCTCTGTCTCTTCTTCATTGAAGTTTCTGCTTATTTCAAGAATACAAGATCTGATATCTCTGCCAGAGGGGCTTCAACATGTTTCCACCCTACAAACTCTCACGATTAGGGATTGCTCTGGTTTGACAACTATACCAGACTGGATTGGCCGCCTCACATCACTTACAAAGCTAGAAATCAGTGGCTGCTCCAAATTACAATCACTGCCAGAAGAAATGCGATCCCTTCGCCATCTGCACACACTCAAAATTGACGAGTCTCATTCCTTATATGATAGATGTCAAAAGGAAACTGGTATAGATTGGCCTAAGATTTCTCATATTCCCGAAATTGTTATTCAGCAACGGTGAAGCTAATATGTGAAGCTTGCCTTGTCTCTTTAATTGAATGTGTCATCCACAATAAATTTCAGGTATGAAATCCAACTTTTGATTGCTTCATTTCTTGTTATTTGTTCGCACTTCACATGTTCTGTAAAATGCCTAGCTTACTCAGTGTCTGTATTTTACATGTTTGGAAATATCTTAGGTTGACTCTTTTCTACACTTACTAGCATCCAGGATGCCAAAAGTGAAAGGTAAAGATTGGCTCAGACTTCTTATGTTCTTCAAGTTGATATTCACTAGTAATAGATGGCTTATTCATAATGGACTCTTCGATTTTTAATTCAACTATGCCATCCTATGGTTCCAAGTTTATTCAAAGCCCAATGAATATTGCTGGCAATCAAATGAAGCATTTAAGAATATTGTATAACAGGGTTTGTTTTGCTAATCCATTCGACATGATGGTGCAGAGATGGAACAAGAAGAGGGCGCCTGCATTTTCCTCTGCTTGTGTTTATCTTCGTTCTCTTTATTCTATCTTCAATCCTCTACAACGAGCCAAGTATCCAGCAAATTCATCAAATCCTAGATCACAATGAAAGTCACCAGCATCAAGATTTGATCCCTTCTTAATTGTAGAGGTTTTGGATTGATTCACTACATGCAGCTCCACTGTAATGTACAGTGGTCGGAAAGTAGGGTGGGCTGACGGTAAACCAGAGCCAGATGGTCAGAGAGGAATTTCAGGGAGGTGCGACATGTTTTCTGGAAAATGGATCTTTGACAACACCTCTTATCCTCTGTACAAAGAGTTTTGTTGTCTGTACATGTCAGATCAATTGGCTTGTCACAAGCATGGAAGGTATGATTTGGGATACCAATACTGGAGATGACAATCCCATTACTGCAATTTGAAGAGGTACTCTGTCTCTGCTAAGTTAAGCCTAGTGAATTTTGTTTCTTTTGCAGGGTTCAGTTTTTGTTATTTCACAATCCATATTCCCGAAATTAGGATTTACTAGCCATGGTGAAGCTGATATGTGAAGCTTGCCTTCTCTCTTTAAACGAATGTGTCATCCACAATATATTCCAGGTATGCAATCCAACTTTTGATTGCTTCATTTCTTCTTGTTTGCTGTGCTTTTTGATATTTGTTCACACTTCACCTCTTGTATAAAATGCTTAGCTTACTACATTTCCTATAAATTGTTTACCAAAATGTCCTGTTACTCGGTGTCTGCATTTGACACGTTTTGAAATATGTTAGCTTGGCTATTTTACTATTGTGGTCAAGTCTTGAGAAAGGGATAATGGTGGGGGTGACATCTCACTTCTCTAAGCACTGAAAAGTCAAAGTTGTTCATGCCCTAATCTGCTGAGATTTATAATCTACAATTTTCCTTCATCATTAACGATTCTAGAATATGATGTATGAAACTGTTGCAAGACTGATTATTTAATACTTAAAAGGCCTTCAAAAATTCGAACCCTCAGATGGCCACCCCAACAAAACTAAAGCCCAGGAAACTTAGCCTGGAATTTATATTAATTTTTTCTCTAAAATCCTCATCCTTTCAAGTTGCAAAGTTGGATTAGAACTTAAAGAAGGGTAGCTCCTTGCTTTTTGATGGACACATTAATGTATTGAACTCCCACCACATATTGATTTGATTGATAGTGTGAAGAAAACCAACGGTATATATAGGTGAAGACTAAGGTTCCTTTTCCACTTATTGAATTTGCCATATTGACAATATTGTTTTAGTCAATTCTCATAATTATATTGTTCATTTTCACACTTTATATTATTTAATAACATGTTTTGATTAGTAAAATAAAAGAATTTTGTATTTTTAAATCAGTTATTAACACTAAGAAATCATGTTTATAATCATTACTTAGTAATTAAATCATCCCAAACTACTTATGTTTCACTTTGAAGTTTTGTATTCACTTTAAAAGTTCTAATTGGTGATTGCTTCATGTTGAAATGCCAGAAGGGATTTGTCCCCTCAACCCCCTAGCAAAGTTGTAAACTTCAATTGTCCCCGTTGTAAGGAAGATGCCAAAAAGAAACATGTGTGGATCAGCCTAAGATTGTTCATGTCCCAACAGCTCTTATTGATAGTCTATCATATAGTGTTGTATGAAAGAATTCCACTCTATTTGGCCCAAGCACATCATCCATATTTTTTAGGTTTGCAACACTACATCTTTTCCTACTTTTGATGGATGTATTCAATCTTCATAATTTTACTATAAAAGCTTTAAATTTGTTGGATTTTGTTTACAAATATTCTTTGTAATTCTCAAATTGTACTAGGTAGAGCATACTTGATTTATTAGTTGTCATCCATTCCATGTCTTTCTATACTAGAAATCTGAATTTCCCCCAAGTGAACATATCAATATCTCTTCTCACTTCCATCCTCTAAGACACAATGAGATGTTCAATTCCTTGAAAAATGTACTTAAATTTCCATTTTCATAAGTATTAGACTTTGATACTATACCTATCATTATTCATTGCCCTAGCTTTCAAAGTCATTTCTCTAGAGTATGTGAAATTTCGGAGGTCTTAATCATGTGATACCCTAATCTATGGAGATTCATAAACTACAAATGTCCACACTTATTGGAAAGATGCCAAAAGGAAAATATGAAGATTAGCCTTAGATTTGTATGTTCCTGAAATTGATTTTGACTAGCAAAATATTAATCCTCGGCTCTTTTATTTAACCATACCACCCACAAAAAAGTAAAAATAAAAATAAATAAAGACATATTGCATGCTTTCTTTTGCTACATGTGAGTGTAACCATGAAAACAACTTTTGTTCTATGCATATAAAAATCATACTACACTTTCGCATCATGCAAGTCTTCTCCATTATCATGATTTATGAATTAATTTATTTGCACTGGGTCATGCTATATAGCATCATGTTTTTACGAGTTCATGTAAACTCATGTCAACTTTTCAAATGATTGGATGTATGCCTAATTTAATCAAGTATTTAATTGTAGACTTATTCTATATCAAGGTAATACCAAAGGGGTAATGTGTGAGATTGGTTGAATCACATTAATATTCTAAAAGTAAATATTGATAAATTGTGGATGCTTGGTGCATACAGAATGAGTTGGCTCACTTGCATCATACTTCCAACCAATGCTCTCTTTAGGCTTTGCATGTTATCTATAATATGCCTTCTTTATTCAGGTTTACAATTCATTCCTCTCTTTTTCTTTTGATTGATTGTTCCTTCTTATTCAATTTGTTAAAAATGGACATATTCTGTCTGGAGCTATCAATTGTTTATTTAGTTATTTATTTGATAGCGATATGCAGTAGAAAAGTAGCAACCTGATGGAGGAGCATATAATATGTTTGCCTTCTCTCTGCTGTGTGCACATATACATCCTGTGGTTCCAAGTTTATTCAAAGCCCAATGAATATTGATGGCAATCAAATGAAGCATTTAAGAATATTTTAATGGGTTTTGTTCTGCTAATTCATTCAACATGATGGTGCAGAGATGGAACAAACAGAGGGCGCCTGCATTTTCCTCTGCTTGTGTTTCTCTACGTTCTCTTTATTCTATCTTCAATCCTCTACAACGAGCCAAGTATTCAGCGAATTCATCAAAACCAAGATCATAATGACAGTCACCAGCATCAAGATTCGACCACTTCTAAATTGTAGAGGTTTTGGATTGATTCACTACATGCAACTCCACTGTAAAGTACAGTGGTCGGAAAGCAGGGTGGGCTGATGGTAAACTGTAGCCAGATGGTCAGAGAGGAATTTCAGGGAGGTGCGACATGTTTTCTGGAAAATGGATCTTTGACAACACCTCTAATCCTCTACACAAAGAGTCTTGTTGTATGTACATGTCAAATCAATTGGCTTGTCACAAACATGGAAGGCATGATTTGGGATACCAATACCGGAGATGACAACCCCATTACTGCAATTTGAAGAGGTACTCTGTTTCTGCTAAGCTAAGGCTAGTGAATATTGTTTCTTTTGCATGGTTCAGTTTTTGTTATTTCACAATCCATATTTTCAGAACCTTATGTACTCTATTTGCAATTATGTTTTTCTAATTTTGATATGTATTAAGACATGCGAAGAAAAAGGTTTTTCCATTTGTCTTCTTGTTGTTTTTCGGAATATCACTTGTGTTGTGCATATAAAAGTCATACAATACTTTCATATTATGCAAGTCTTCTCCTTGGTTATGAATTATGACTTGATTTTATATTTTTGGATCAAATACGTTAGTGATTTTTTTCACCAATATTCTATAAATTCAATACAATTTCATATTGTTGAAAAATATTATTGACAGGTTCAAGACAACTGGTGCATATGGAACGAATTAGCTCACTTGCATCACACTTCCAACCAATGCTCTTTTTAGCATGTTGTTCATACTTTGTCTTCACTTTTCAGGTTTAGGATTGACTCCTCTCCTTTTGCTCTTAATTGTTTACCCCTTTCATTCATTTACTAAAAATTTGTACTTCATCGGATGTTTTGATTTGTTTTTTTAATTCTCATTTGCAGTAGAAGAACAACATACCACTTGAGCAAGGAGCACATATTATTGAATCCATGAAATAGTTGGTTAATTCTCATCTCTCAAGTTTCTTGATCCCAAGAATCTAAAGGCTTTGGAGTGCAAGGATAATAGTAGTGGCATATCTCCTTCATTTTTATTGAGAGGCAAGTTGCTATGGGGAGAGTAAAAAACAAGGGGAGCTAGTAGGACCGTTCTTCCCATTCCTACCATGATGGTGGAAAAGAGATGGTGGAGGGATAGAATCATTATCACTAGTGGAACAATAACAAAAACATCCATTACTTCTACAATTTCCTCATTTTTTATTTTCCTTGAGCTAACATCCATGCCACTACATCTATACCACTACATCTGTATCATGATCAGGATTTAGATCTGTGTGACATCTCTTCTAAAAGAGAGGCCTCAAGAGCTTACTTATTTTAATTTGGTAAGTATGTCACTGTTTTCTGATTGTATAATTCTAGATATCAAAATTTAAATGATGGTGGAAATTTATGTCTCCGTCTATCTTTTTCTTAGAATTGATATTGAATAAATGACTAATTCATAAAAGATTCCTAAGCTCTTTAATTCTAGCATGTCATACTACATATTTTAAGTTTGCAAATCTACCTATATTTCTTTTCTATGGGGTTCACTTTTCATTATTTTATAATCTATCTTCTAAAAACGTTATACTTTCTTTACAATTTTATCAATTACCAAATTCTTTGATGCATTTCCAAAAACACTTTCATATAATGCAAGTCATTTTCATGGTTATAAGTCATGTTTGCAATTCTTTTGACTAGTTTCTATTGGACTAATTTATTGCATATTTATTCTATATCAGGCCAATTCCAAAGGGGAATGTCGAGGATTGGACAAATGCTTTTCAATATGTCAGAAAAAAAATATCGACATGTTATGGGTAACCAGTGCAAATGGAAAGAGTTAGCCAACCAATTCTATCTTGAGGCTTTGCATATTGTCTATATATAACATGTCTTCATTATTCAGGTTTAGGATTCATTCCCCTCTTTTTAGGTTTTTTTGTTTATTTTCTCTTCTTTAATTTGCTAAAATTGTTATACTTTGTTTTAAAGGAGGGGTGAAATGAGGAGCACTAGCAAGGTGATTCTTCTCATTCCTGCCATGATGGACAAACTCAAAAGTTAGAGAAACTTAAAACATACGTTGAGGAGGTAGTGGCACAGCCAAATAAACAAAAACACCTTCATTCTTGCCATGACTTCCATTTCTTTTTATTCTCATTGAGAGTCACATCCATGCCACTACATCTATATCTTAAGGATCCACAATACCATCTCCCTCTCATATCCCACTATAGTCTATGCATACTAATGGCATCAAAAGAATCAAACATCTGTTCCAGAAAAAGGGTTGTGGTATGTTACTTCTCTCTTGAATTTTGATAAGTATAATATGTCATTTTCTATTTGTCCAAGTCTAGGTATTCAAAATGCAGATGCTAATGGTGGTGGAATTTTATGTCTTAGAGAATTTCAGCAACTCAGAGTTTTTTTGGATGAAGGCAGCAACCAATTATGAGAACTTGAGAGGTAGCATCCAATATGTATTCACCTTACTACATCGGAGAATCAAACACTTTGGGTATGTGCTTATTCTTCAACTTAGGTAAACTAAATGGTAGGTCACATCACTAAGCTTATTATTATTCATTGCCAAGCTTGAAATCACTACTAGAGGGGTGTCAAAAGGAAGCAAGTGCAGATCGATCAAATGACTTATCATGTCTCGAGAACTCATATCTACTAGTCTCAAATAGCTAATGCACAAAGAACATGTTCTCTCTTTTCAATTCAAGTGTGCTATCCACAATGCATCTTTTCAAGTTTGCTATGTCAACTTCTTTTACTTCTTTTGATGGTTACTTCATTTCTTATTTTACAATCAATCTCTTCCAATTCTTATTTTTCGAGTTATGTACGAGTGCTGCATATGGAATGCATCAGCTCACTTACATCATTGTGCCTATTATTTAGGTATGTCGATCCAACCGCTCTTCCCATCTCTAAACTCTTTATAGCTTAGTTCTTTACAACCATTTTCTTAAGAACTAATAAAGTCTAAATTTCAATTATTGTATGTTAGTTGTTTAAGGCAATAAAACAGCAACAAGTTGAACGAGTGGCTCATACTACCAAATTGAAGTGCGTCATTCAGTTTAGTCTCAAGTGTTGTAGACCTAGTATATAATTCTTAACTCAAAACAAGTAATATGATGTTGAGTATGAATGTTCTTTTCTATGACATGAGAGTAATAATTCCTTGATCCTTTGTTCTTCTTCTCTTAGGAAGAAGATGTTAGAATGCAATACTGAGAGAGGGTAAAATTTTCTTTGGAGTTTCTTTGTAATTTCATTGTAAGATCATCTCATCTCCAAAGTGAAAAAACTCTTGACTATAATTGAAGCATTCCATCGTGTACCTAATGTTGTTATCTTGATTGACTTGGTAGGTTCATTTCCAAGTTCTGTAATCAAGTTGTTGGTTACAACATTGTTGAACATTCATGACTTATAGATCTTCTAATTTGAAAGCTCCTATGACATGTGTCAAACTCGTTAAATGATTTGTTTGTATCTTAAAAGTTGTTACAGATTTTACTTGTTATGCAATGGATTTGTTCGTATCTTTGAAATTAATTCTGGTATGATTATTTGTAGGAAAAAAATTGAGCTACATGTTTGGCCTCAAAACGAGAAGAATCAATCATTTTGAAAAGGTATGGATGGTAAGTCTTCATTTTCAATTGTCACATTGTTTTTTATGACAATTAGTGGTTCCTTTTAGTTCATTCTTATATTATTCCTTTAATGTGGAAATTGAAAAATAGAGTACATACTTTTTTTAGCAGGTTTAACAAATTGTCATGACATTATTCATGTTCCAAAGTAGTGGGAGAAGTCAATCCAAGATGATTGATCTATATGTTCAAGATGTGGTTGAAAGGTGTGTTATGAGTATCTTTATAGGACCATTTACATGTCAATATAGGAGCTATCATTCTTATACTAACTCAATTTTATTTTTATTTTATTTTACAGAGGAATTATGGGTGTGGATCAAGTTTAATCAAACTATCATTGGGAATGATTTTTAGTAGAAGACAACCTCATATTTCATAACCTTGTTACTCATTATTGACATACAAAAGCTCTTTAAACAACTTATGGAATGAGAGGGAGGTTGATTAAGAGAGGAAGAATGGATTCAAAATTCTCTGCAATCTCTACTTCTAGCACTTTTAGAAGCTTCAATCATGCCTCAAGGAACCATTCAGTTTATTTAAAGCTTTTGGAATCTCTTTACATGTCATGGAAGTGCATTTAGCTTCTAAATAGAAGTGGAATTCAAATTCAGTATCAGCTTTCGTTTACTACAATTATGGCTCAAATCTCCTCACAACCTTTCCATTACTTGTTCTTTTATGTTTCCTCGCTAATAAGGTTGACATGATTTGTTACTTCCATGAAATCATTTTCTAATATTTGTCTATTTGGAGATTGTTAGTGTTGGATGAAACATGAATATTTTCTTCTACTCTTCTAGTTTATTGTACTTTATCTATCTTTCATATGTGGACGTATCGAAGATTCTTGTGAACCACTAAGTTTAATGTTTGTTGTTTGTATTTGATATTGAGATTTGTTTATAATTCTTTTTTTAATATTTATTTATTTTATAATACTTGGTTTATTTTTATATGGGGCTTGTCTCAGGTTTGTGATCAAAGTGAGATGCATGAAATTTTAAAATATTAGAGAAAAGGTTGATTGCAAAGGAAGCTTCTCATCCACATTTGCATGGCGTGGAAAGGAGGAGATCATTAAGGAGAGAGACACATAGATGGTGTTGGGGTTTCTGGTTTGTAGAGAGAGCAAAGGACATTTATAGAGAGAGAAGGTCGACTAGGTTGGGGTTTGGAATCGAATTTTGGGCAGGATCCAAAACGGATGGTAGAGATTGGATCCTAGGGATCTGACGGTGGAGTTTGGAGGTTGAATTTGTGGTAGGCTAACTCACAGTCAACGTTAAAGCCCAAATTTAATGGGCTGGGATGTGAGCTTCCCACTTTTGGGCTTTGGTCCAACAACCCAACTTCTTTTATTTTTAAAAAATTAATTAAATATGTGATTAAACATATCTTTTTATCTATTTGATTACAGAGTGTGATATAATTCATGGTTTGGGATCTTGGGTGCTTTTTAAGAATACGATAATCAAATTTTGTTCATGGATTTCACTACAATCATTTTTTTAAAAACTGAATAAGAAAACAAACAAACACAAGGACGGACCCTCTGGCTTTATATATATAATAACATAAAAGCAAATGATCAAGAAGCATGCCCAAAATTATGGTACTAAAAAATGCTGAACAGTGGAACAGAGTACGCAGCCAACGGCCCAAAACCACCATATTTATCATGTGCTACCATTTTTCTGCATACGTTTTAACTCTTCCTTGATTGCAGACAGCCGACCTTATCTTTCTGCATCAGGGCCACATGCTGTGTGTACCAGTACTGATATTATTTTGTACGTTATTGAATTCAATTATTTCAAATAAGGTCCTATTTTAAAATTAAAATAAATAAATAAATAACATAAAAACCAAAATGTACTCTACTTTAAATGCATGTGACCCCTGACAGAATGCATCCCCGTGACTTTCTACTTCCTGGCCCCCTTCCATTAATCCACGCATTTGTTTTTCATGTCATTTCTAGGTAAGAATACATATAATCTGAAGTGTATGAAATCATTTATCATACGAATCAAATTTGAAAAGATTTAGGATCATTTACTTACCTCCGTACATTAATTTTTAAATTCTATACTAACTAGTTTTTGTAAGTCTTTGATTATTCTAAACTCTGATCTCTCTCGTAAGATGTTGTATTACTGAAGAAAAACAGTAAAGAGACAAGTTCGGTACAAAAAACTTATATATAGAGTTGTAGCTTCCCATCAAACCATGTCATTGTCATTTGCCATCATTATGCAACAGTTGTATTACACGTTCCTAAATGTATAATTTTTACTAGAGGGGTAACTAGCAACTTTTACATGACTTCATAATATGTTTATTGGAAATAATTTTTATTTAATTTCTACAAATTAATTTTAATTATTGGAATTATTTTATTATTGCACTAATTAAATTAGAGTGGGCTTTGGCTTTGGGTTTTGGACAACCTAAGGCCAATTTGAACCTGATATATATTTTACATAAATTTCAAATTATTTGTATATGATAGTTTTGTTGTTTTTGAGTGTCACAAGGAATGATAAGAAGTTGAGCTTGGATTGGACATAGGGTTGCATTAGTTTAATTTTGGACAAATGAGTTCAATGCATGGATTGATTAGTACGGAGAAGTAAGAATACAAATTCAAATTACTCTTAACTGTATAGATATTTGGTTCATAGCTTTAAAACATGTCTCCATAATCCTCCTCCCTTTCTCGTATCATACAAATTTCAAATACGAATATGTATGTTTTGATCACAAATATGAGATATTATAAGATTACTTATGAACATAGTCGGGATTAAACTCCATCAAATTATTTTGCTAGAAAAGAAGGGGGAAATGAAAATATCACTATATGTTGAATTAAAAATCATAAAAACTTCACATGATCTTCAATTATTCATTATTGGATTCACCACCACCTAACCCATTTCAAATAAATAAATATTAGGTATAGATTTCATAATTAGGATTAAGCTTTTTTTAATGTATTGCATTCACTTTACCTTTTTAGTTTTTTTAATAAAAAATAACAAAATTCCAATCTACCCTACTTTCAAAAATAAAAAGTAAAAAAAATGACTGGCTTGAGGCTCTTCAAAATCTAACTGTACCAAAATCCAAGGGGAGTCATGTACCAAAATCTAATTATCTTACCAAGCATTTCCTCCTTGATAAAGCTCCAAAATCATGTCGGTCCATGGAAATGGACTACTATTATAATTCAAATAGTAATTATAATAGAACACAAAACCCCATCGCTTGGTTGGTTGATTCCAATCTAACCAGATGCATTATTGTTGGGACAAAAGAACCCTACCAGCATGTGATGTCAAATGCATTATTGTTGGGACAAAAGAACCCTACATTATTGTTGGGACAAAAGAACCCTACCAGCATGTGATGGGATCCACCACTTTTGGAGCAAACTCCAACTTTCATATGAACTTTGGGGCCTCTCAACATCTTTTTCTTTATTTTTTTTATTTAAAAAATTTTTAACTATTATTTTCACAACATTGCTTTAAAGAAGTTTCTTTTCTCATCTTTTTCCTAGATAATAGTAAAAACGAAGTATGGAAAAAGTGTCTTCCTCGATCATTTAATTTTCTTTTTCTCATGTTTTTCATGGATATCCAAAAAAGACAAAAAAATTCATAAACTTTTCTTCTCTTTTTTTTTTGTTCTTTTTATAATATTTTTACTTCATTTTCATTTTCTCAAATTTTTTGTAAATCAAACATAACCTAAAAAAAATAATAATTAACATAGAAATGAATAGACAAGAGAAAACTCTCAAGAGAATTTTCAATTATAAAAATCATCGAAGTACTCAAATAAGCCTATATACAAATAAACTTCCGTTATTTTAAAAGTTAATTACCATTAATATAACAAAATATAGTAAAAAAATAATAATTTTACAAAATTTATCAATTAACCCAAATTAATAAGATTAAATGGTGTAAAACACTTTTCTATTTGTGTGTGTGTGTGTTTTTCTTTTTTTGGTTTTATTTTGTCTCATCATTTAATTTTGATGAAAGCAAAATGGTAGCATCCAATGGAACACCATTTCTATGTCTATTTGTTTTAGGGTAAGTGCTATTACATTTCTATGTCTATTTGGTTTTATTTCATATGACTCAATTTACAGAAAGCCTATAGTTAAAATAAGTTGAAGAGAAAAAAAAGGGGGTAAACACAATTGCTATCTTGATATTACAAAAATAAGTTTAACAAGTGACCTTATTTTTTCTTTGTCAAATTAAGAAAAGATATTTAATAATGCATTATTGTTAGGACAAAAGAACTCTACCTCTATGTGATGGGATCCACTACTTTTCAAGCTGACTCCCAACTTCCATGTAAACTCTAGGGCCTCAGGACAATTTTTTTTATACATTTATTTATTTTTATTTTTATTTTTATTTTTAACTATTATTGCTGTAAAGAAGTTTTTTTTTTTTTTTTCTTTTTCATATTTTTCTTAGATAATAGTAAAAAAGTTTGAAAAAAGTGGCTTCTTCAATAGTTTAATTTCTTTTTTCTCACTTTTTCCATGGATATGTAGACAAAAGAAGTTCTTTTTATAAATTTTTCTTCTCCTTTTTTTTTATCTTTTATCTTTTTTAACATTTTTTTTCAACCTTCTAAAAACTAAATATAACCTAAAGAAAATAATAATAAATATAAAAACAAATACACAAGGAAAGACTCTTAACATAATTTTTTATTATAAAAATCATCAAAGTGCACAAATAAACCTATATATAAATGAATTTTCATTGTTTTAAACGTTAATTACTATTGATATAAGAAAATGTAGTATAAAGAAAATATAATTTTACAAAATTTATCCATTAATCCAAATGAATAAGAATTAAATGGTGTAAAACATTTTTTTCTATTTTTGTTTATTTTATTTTATTTTATCTCATTATTAAATTTTGATGGTAGAAAAATGGTGGCATCCAAGAGAACATCATTTCTATATCTATTTGTTTTACGGTATGTGTTAGTGCATTCCAAATGAAATATAAAAAAATTTAATAATGTTTATATCTAGATTTAAATTTGACATAACCAATATGCAGCAATAAACATATCTTTATTGTTTTAAAAAAAATTTAACCATGAAAATTTGAATTTATCCTAAATTTTACATGGGGTAAGACTATATTTTCATAAGCCCAATTAAATAAATGCACCAAAAAATTTTATTTGAGGTTAACTCAAATTCAACTATTTAAAGAAGTAATGGGAATTCAAATAATTTTTTCCAAAGTCATTTTAATTTATAACCCACCTTCTGAAGGAGTTCTCAATTTCTACCAATTATTTCAAATTTACCTTATTTTATATCCCATATTTTCAGAAATCAATTTACTTCGAACCACACAGATCCCACAATAATATTATATATTATCTTAAATCCATATCCATTTGATTGGTAGGATATTATCTCTTCATTTTTATTTTTATTTTTATTTTTTAAAGTTGACCTTGACTCAAGTCAATCCCCTCTCTCCATATAGATGTATCAGTCTGAGATCACTTACAGCCTTCTGATCGTCTCTCATCGTCTCGCTTGCTACACTTCCGTTCCATCTACTTTCCATCCTCTGCAGTATTATTTTCTTTGCTATTTCAAAGATGGCTGAACAAATTCCATACGGTATTGCTGAGAACCTTTTGACGAAGCTGACCTCCACTGTTTTCCATGAAATTGGATTAATGTATGGTGTCCGAGGTGAGCTGAGGAAGCTTGAGAATACGCTGTCCACCGTCAGAGCTGTGCTTCTTGATGCTGAGGGCAGCAGGAGACGAGCCATGCAGTAGCAGATTGGGTCAGGAGGCTTAAAGATGTGGTGTATGATGCTGATGACTTGTTGGACGACTTTGTAACCGAAGACTTGAGGAGAAAGACTGATGATCGGGGAAGATTTGCTAAACAAGTAAGTGAATTCTTCCCATCTCCGAATCACCTTGCTTTACGATTTAAGATGGGCCATAGAATAAAGGCTATTAGAGAAAGGCTAGATGATATTGAAAATGATATCTCCAAGTTCAATTTTATTCCCAGAGTCATATCTGATGTCCCGGTAAGGAATAGGAGGTGGCGAGAGACAAGCTCTGTTGTGGAGAAATCTCATAAAATTGTGGGTAGAGATGAAAACAAAAAGGAGATAATAGAGTTGTTGATGCAGTCAAGTACTCAAGAAAATCTGTCAATGGTTGTGATTGTAGGCATAGGGGGCTTAGGCAAGACCACCCTTGCTCAGTTGGTATACAACGACCAAGGGGTGGTAAGCTATTTTAATCGTAGAATGTGGGTTTGTGTTTCGGATGATTATGATGTAAAAGTACTGGTTAGAAAAATCATAAAGTCTGCAACTAATAGAGATGTGGAAAACTTGGAGTTAGATCAGTTGCAAGAACTCCTTAAGCCGAACTTAGATGGAAGAGGTATTTTCTTGTGTTAGATGATGTCTGGAACGAGGACGTAAAGAAATGGGGTCAATTCGTAACTTTGTTGCCTGTTGGTGCAAATGGGAGTAAAATCTTGGTCACCACTCGAGGCACTAGAGTTGCATCAGTCATAGGAATTGATTCCCCTTATGCTGTGGAAGGTCTAAAAGATGATGAGTCTTGGGATTTGTTTGAAAGTCTTGCATTTAAAAAAGGAGAAGAGATAATGCACCCAAACCTTGTAGCCATAGGAAAAAAAATTGTAAAGTTATGCAAAGGAGTTCCTCTTCTCATCGAGACTTTAGGCAGACTGTTGTACTTCAAAACTCAAGAAAGGGATTGGTTGAGCATTTTAAACAACAAAAATCTTACACTTCTTGGAGATAAAAATGATATTTTGCAGGTGTTGAGGTTAAGCTATGACAATCTCCCCATCCATTTGAAACAATGTTTTGCCTATTGTGCATTGTTTCCCAAAGATTATATAATTGAAAAAAAGTTGTTAGTACAACTATGGATGGCACAAAGTTACCTTCAACCATCTAATGAGAACATAGATTTAGAGGATATTGGTAATCAGTATTTTGAAGATTTATTGTCAAGATCATTGTTTCAAAAAGTTGAAATTGAAGATGATAAAAATATGTCAAGTTATAAAATGCATGACTTAATTCATGATCTTGCACAATCCATTGCAAAGTCCGAGATTATCATTGTAACAGATGATGTGAAGATTATTTCACAAAGAATTCATCATGTGTCAGTGTTTAGACAACCCGATGAAATGCCTAAAGATATAATGGGTAAACCCATTAGGACCTTCTTTATGGAAACCCACTTTAGCATTCATTGTGATAGTTCTATGAATAAATTCATTTCAAGCTTAAAAGGTTTGCGGGTAATGAAGATGGACTGCCCATCACGTAAGGTTTTGTCATCTTTAGCGAAACTAAGCCATCTAAGATATCTTGATATTTCTTGTGGGTGGTTTAAAAACCTCCCAAATGCTATTACAAGATTGAAGCATTTAGAGACATTGAAGCTTTTCATGTGTGAGTTTCTGAAGAATTGCCGAGAAATATGAAAAAATTGATCAACCTGAGGCATCTTGAGATTGATGAAGTATATGCATTAAGTTATATGCCACGTGGGTTGGGAGAATTGACTAATCTTCAAACCTTGCCATTATTCTGGGTAGGGAATGATAGTGGGGAATCCAGGCACAAGAGAATGGGTAGGTTGAATGAACTGAGATTCCTTAACAATCTCAGAGGACAACTACAAATTATAAGGCTTTCAAATGCGAGGGGCAGTGAAGCTAAGGAAGCCTTTTTGGAGGGTAAACAGTACCTTGAGTGCTTGATATTAGATTGGTGGGAACGACGAGCTACCCAGGAGAGTGAGGAGGCAGTGTTAGTGATGGAAAGCCTGCAACCACATCCAAATCTGAAGGAGCTCTTCATAGTTTATTACGAAGGTGTGAGATTCCCAAATTGGATGATGAATGATGGGTTGGATTTGCTGCTCCCAAACCTAGTCAAAATTGATATATCGCGTTGCCAAAGAAGCAAAGTTCTGCCACCTTTTGCACAACTCCCTTCTCTTAAATATCTAGGACTTTCCGCCCTAACAGCTGTGGAGTGCATGATGGATTACCCTTCATCAGCAAAGCCATTCTTCCCATCTCTGAAGACACTCCAACTTGCTTTTTTGCCTAATTTGAAGGGATGGGGAAGGAGGGATGTAGCAGCAGAGCAAGCTCCTTCATATCCTTATCTTGAGGACCTAACGCTGACCGCAATCAGTACGGAGCTATGCTTACATCTGATCTCTGTCTCTTCTTCATTGAAGTCTCTGCATATTGTAGAAATAAAAGATCTGATATCTCTGCCAGAGGGGCTTCAACATGTTTCCACCCTACAAACTCTCACAATTAGGCGTTGCTCTAGTCTGGCAACTTTACCAGACTGGATCGGCCGCCTCACATCACTTTCAGAGCTTTGCATTGACTTCTGCCCTTCTTTGACATCACTGCCAGAAGAGATGCGATCCCTCCGCCATCTACACACACTTGAAATCTATGGATGTCGATACTTATATGAAAGATGCCAAAAGGAAACTGGTGAAGATTGGCCTAAGATTTCTCATATTCCCAAAATTATCATTCGGCAATGATGAAGCAGATATGTGAAGGTTGCCTTGTCTCTTTAATTGAATGCGCCATCCACAATAAATTTCGGTATGCAATCCAATTTCTAGTTGTTTGCTGTGTTTTTTGTTATTTGTTCGCACTTCACCTGTTCGATAAAATGCTTAGGTTACCAAAATGCCTTGTTACTCGGTGTTTGCAGTTTACACGTTTGCATTTTACTGCAGTCGAAATTGTTGTCATCTCACTTCTCTCAAATATTATATAAATTTCAAAATATAATACTTGAAACTGTTGCAATACTGATTATTTAATGCTTGGAATGCCTTCAAAAATTGCAACCATCATGCCCCTAGATGGCCATCCAAGAAAACTAAAGCTCAGGAAACTCAGCCGGGAATTTATATTAATCAGAACTAAACTCTTATATGGATTTGCTTGTAGTGTTTAACAATGTTTGGGTTAGAACTTAAAGAAGTGTAGCTCCATATTCCTTCATGGACACGTTAATGTATTGAGGTGAACCCCCACCACATGTCGAATTGATCGGTAGTGTGAAGAAGACCATTGGTGTATATAGGTGTAGAGTAAGGTGTTTTTTCCATGGGGACTGCCACAAGCAATTTAATTTTTTTTTTTTTTATGTTGATTCTTATAAGATAGAACCAAAAGCATAAAATAAAATCTAATACTTATTTAGAGTTTTTTGTAATATAAACAAGTGTCTATCGCAAAGAAAGAACAGAGCATATTTTTGTGCAATTTTAAATTATTCATCTTACTATGTGTTTGCAATCCAATTTGTATGGTTGTTTTTGCAGGGTTTATTTTTTGTTATTTTACAATTTATCTCTTAAGAACCTTATATATTATGTTTTGCTAATTTCAATATGTAATAGCATATGTGAGGAAAAGGTTTTTCAATTTGTTTTCCTTCACTTTGTTGCATGTCTATGTTCTTTTACTCATGAATACAATTGGGACTGTAAATGCCATGTTTGGTTTTCTTGTAGTTATTCAGAATATCACTTGGGATGTGCATATAATACTTTCTTATTATGCAAGTCTTTTCCTAGGTTATAAATTATGATTTGATTTTATATTTTTGGATTGAACAATACTTGTAATTCTTTTCACTAGTCTAATTTCTTGACGATTCATTCTATTAAGCCAACACCCTTTAATATTCCTAAAAAAAATGTTGACAAGTTGAGGATAACTTATGCATATGGAACGAGTTAGCTCACTTACATCACACTCCCAACCTATACTCTTTTTAGCATGTTGTCCATACTCTGTCTCCACTATTCAGGTTTGGAATTGACTCATCTCCTTTTGCTCTGGATTGTTTACCCCTTTCATTCATTTACTAAAAAAATTTGTACTTCTTCTGATGTTTTGATATTTTTTTTTAACTCTTATTTGAAATAGAACAACAATATACCACTTGAGCAAAGAGCACATATTATTGAATCCATGTGGTAAGTGGTTAATTCTCATCCCTCAAGTTTCTTGATCTTGGGAATCTAAATGCTTTGGGGTGCATGGATAACAATAGTGGCATATCTCCCTCATTTTCGTTGAGAGGCAAGTTGGTTTGAGGGGAATATAAAACAAGGAGAACTAGCAGGACCATTCTTTTCATTCCTACCATGATGGAGGAAAAAAGATGGTGGAAGGATAGTATCAGTATCACTAGCAAAACAACAGCAACAACATTCATTACTTCTCTGGTTTCCTCATCTTTTTATTTTACTTGAGCTAACATGCATGCTGATATATCTATATCCTGATCAGGATTTAGATTTGTATAACATCTCTTCCACACGAGGGGCCCTAAGTGCTTACTTCTCTTAATTTGGTAAGTATGTTGCATTATTGTTTGTTTGTATAATTCTAGATATCATTTTTGAATGATGATGAAAATTTATGTTTTTCTCTCATTTTCTCAAAATTGATATTGAATTGATGACAAATAGATCAAAGATTCTTGTGCTCTTTAATTCTTGCACACCATACAAACATATTTTAGGTTTGCAAATCTAGCTATATTCCTTTTCTATGGGGTTTACTTTTCATTATTTTACAATCCAATCTTTAAGAATGTTACACTTTCTTTTCAGCTTTAGTGGTTACCAGAGTCTTTGATGCATTTCCAAAAACACTCATATTATGCAAGTCCTTTTCATGGTTATGAGTCATGTTTGTAATTCTTTTGACTGGATTTTATTGGACAAATTTATTGTAGATTCATTCTATGACAGACCAATACCAAAGGGGTGATGTTGAGGATTGGATGGATGTTTTTCAATATTCCACAAATAAATATTGACATGTTATGGGTACCCGAGGCATATGAGAAGAGTTAGCCATTCAATTCTATCTTTAAGCTTTGCATATTGTTCATAAAATGTCTTCATTATTCAGGTTTAGGACTCATTCGTCTCTTTTTTGGTTTTGTTGTTTTATTTTCTCTTATTTAATTTGCTAAAAATTCTTATACCTTGTCTTATAGGAGGGGTGAAACAAGGAGAATTAACAGGATTATTCTTCTTATTTCTGCCATGATGGAGAAACTCAAAAATTAGAGAAACTTAAAACATATGTAGAGGTGGTAGTGGCATTACCAAATAAACAAGAAAAGCTTCATTCTTGCCATGTTTTCCTTTTCTTCTTATTCTCCTTGAGCCTACATCCATGTCACTACATCTATATCTTAAGGATCCACAATACCATCTCCTTCATTTCCTTTCTCCTTCCTGCATCCATGGACATCTATGCATATTGATGGCGATAAAGAATCCAACATCTGTTCCAAAAAAAAGGATTTTGGTACATCATTTCTCTCTTAAATTTTGACATGCCATTGTCTATTTGTCCAAGTCTAGATATTCAAAATGTAAATGCTAATGGTGGTGAAATCTTATGTCTTAGGGAATTTCAGCAAAGTTAAAGATTTTTTGGGTGAATATAGCAATCAATTCTAAGCACTTGAGAGGTAGCATCCAATACGTATTCACCTTACTGCAGTAGAGAATCTAACACTTTGGGTATTTGCTCATTCTTCAACTTAGGTAGAATAGATGGTAAGTCACCTCACTAAGCTTTTTATTATTCATTGTCAAGCTTGGAATCACTACTAGAGGGATGTCAAAAGGAAGCATGTGCAAATTGATCTAATTGCTTATCATGTCCGAAGAATTCATATCTACCAGTCTCAAATAGCTAATGCACAAATGACTTATTCTCTATTTACAATTTAGGTGCACTATCCGCAATGCATGTTTTGAGGTTTGCTATGCCAACTTTTTTTCCTTCTTTTGATGGCTACTTCATTTCTTATTTTACTTTCAATCTATTCCAATTCTTATTTTACATGTAATGTATTGTTGGTGCATATGGAATGAGTCAATTCACTTGCATCATTGTGTCTTTATTATTCAGGTATGTCAGTCCACTCTCTCTTCCCACCTCGAAACTCTTTATAGCTTAATTCTTCACTACCAATTTCTTAAGAACTATAAAAGCTCAAATTCAATTATTGTATTTTAGCTGTTCAAACCAATAAAACAACAACTAGTTGAGTGAGTGGCTCATACTACTGACTTGAAGTGCATGATTCAATTTATTATCAGGTGCCTAGACAAGCCTTTATATATAATTCTTAACTGAAAACAAGTAATATGATGTTCAGTGTGGATGTTCTCTTCTATGGCACAAGAGAGTAATAATTTCTTGTTTTTTTGCTCTTCTTTTGTCAGGTGGAATTATATTGCTTATTGCTGGGGGAAGAAGTTGCTAGAATCCAATACTGGGAGTGTAAAATTTTTTTGGAGTTTCTTGTAATTGCTTTGTAAGATCATCTCATCTCCAAGTGAAAAAAACTCTTGGCTACAATTGAAGCATTCCATTATGTATATAATGTTGTTAGCTTGATTGATTTGGCAAGTTTACTTCCTAAGTTTTGTAATCAAGTTGTTGGTTCCAGTATCATTGTTCATGACTTATAGATCTAATTTGCAAGCTCCTGTGACATTTGTCAAACTTATCAAAGGTTCGTTCGAATCCCAAAAATTGTTATGGATTTTTCTTTTTATGCAATGGATTTCAAAAAATTAATTTTTTATGATTATTTGTAGGAAAAAAATTGAGCCACATGTTTGGCCTCAAAGCAAGGAGAATTAATCATTTTGATGAGATATATATGGAAAGTCTTCATTATCAATTGTTGCATTGTTCTTTATGATAATTTGTGTTTCCTTTTAGTTCATTCTTATACAATTCCTTTAATATTGAAATTGAAAAATAAATTACATCATTTATTTGGTTGGTTGTTTTAATATATAGTTATAACATTGTTCATGTTCTAAAATAATGGAGCGCTAATCCAAGATGATTGATCTATATGTTCAAGATGCTTGAAAAGAATGTTATGAGTCTTGGATTTGTTGCTCCCAAAGCTAGTTCAAATTAATATATTGTATTCTCACAGAAGCCGAGTTCTGCCAACTTTTGGTCAACTCCCTTTTCTTAAATATCTATATCTTTACGAACTAAATGTTGTGGAGTAAATGAAGGATTACCCTTCATCAGCAAAGCCATTCTTCTCATCTCCAAAGACACTCAAACTTTCTCATTTGCCTAATTTGAAGGATGGGGAAGGAGGGATATAGCAGTAGAGCAAGCTCCTTCATATCGTAATCTTGAAAATCTATGGTTGGACAACACTGTGGAGCTATGCTTACATTTGATCTCTGTCTCTTCTTCATTGAAGTCTGTGTATTTTAGGAATAAAAATTTGATATCTCTGCCATAGGGGCTTCAACATGTTTCCACCCTACAAACTCTCATAATTGAATATTTCTCTGGTTTGGCAACTTTACCAGACTGGACCGGCCGCCTCACATCACTTTCAAAGCTTCGCACAGGACACTGCCCTAATTTGACATCACTGCCAGAAGAGATGTGATCCCTCTGCCATTTACATACACTTGAAATCCATGATTGTCCATACTTATATGTAAGATGTCAAAATGAAACTGGTGAAGATTGGCCTAAGATTTCTCATATTCCTGAAATTAGGATTTATCGGCCATATAGAGAAGCTGATATGTGAAGCTTGCCTTGTCTCTTTAAAAGAATGTATCATCCACAATAAATTTCAGATATGCAATCTAACTTCCTATCCTACCTTGATTGCTTCATTTCTTGTTATTTGTTCGCAATTCACCTGTTCAATTAAATGCTTAGGTTACCAAAATGCCTTGTTACTCGGTGGTTGTAGTTTACATGTTTGCATTTTACTGCTAATGAAAATGTTGTCATCTCACTTATCTCAAATGTTGTATAAATTTCATAATATAATACTTGAAACTGTTGTAATACTGATTTTATTTAATGCTTAGAATGCCTTCAAAAACTGCAACCACCATGCCTCTAGATGGCCATCCAAGAAACCTATATAGGAATTTATATTAATCAGAACGAGACTCTTATATGGATTTGCTTTAGTGTTTAACAATGTTTGGGTTAGAACTTAAAGAAGTGTTGCTCCATAATCCTTGATGGACATGTTAATGTATTGAGGTGAACCCCCACCACATGTTGAATTGATTGGTAGTGGGAAGAAAGTCAATGGTGTATATAGGTGTAGACTAAGGTGTTTTTCCATGGGAACTGCCACAAGCAATCTAATTTCTTTTTTTTCCTTTTTTCTTTTTTATGTTGATTCTTATAAGATAACACCAAAAGCATAAAATAAAATCTAATGCTTATTTAGAGTTTTTTGTAATATAAACAAGTGCCTATCGCAAAGAAAGAACAGAGCATATTTGTGTGCAGTGTTAAATTATTCATCTTCCTATGTGTTTGCAATCCAATTTGTATTGTCATTTTTGCAGGGTTTATTTTTTGTTATTTTACAATTTATCTCTTAAGAACCTTAAATATTATGTTTTACCAATTTTGATGTGTAATAGCATATGTGAGGAAAAAGGTTTTTCAATTTGTTTTCCTTCACTTTGTTGCATGTCTATGTCTATGTTCTTTTACTCTTGAATACAATTGGGACTGTAAATGCTATGTTGGGTTTTCTTGTGGTTATTTAGAATATCACTTGGGATGTGCATATAATACTTTCTTATTATGCAAGTCTTTTCCTAGGTTATAAATTATGATTTGATTTTATATTTTTGGATTGAACCGTGCTTATAATTCTTTTCACTAGTCTCTATTGGACAATTTCTTGACAATTCATTCTATTAAGCCAACATCCTTTAATATTCCTTCAAAAAAATGTTGACAGGTTGAGGATAACTGATGCATATGGAACGAGTTAGCTCACCTACATCACACTCCCAACCTATACTATTTTTAGCATGTTGTCCATACTCTCTCTCCACTCTTCTCATTTTGCTCTGGATTGTTTACCACTTTCATTCATTTACTAAAAAAATTTGTACTTCTAATGTTTTGATTTTTTTTTTTTTTTGAACCCTCATTTGCAGCAGAACAACAATATACCACTTGACCAAAGAACACATATTACTGAATCCATGTAATAAGTGTTTAATTCTCGTCCTAAAGTTTCTTGATCATGGGAATCTAAATACTTTGGAGTGGATGGATAACAATAGTGACATATCTCCTTCATATTCATTGATAGGCAAGTTGGTTTGAGGGGAGTATAAAACAAGGAGAACTAGCAGGACCATTCTTCTCATTCCTGCCATGATGGAGGAAAAGAGATGGTGGAGGGATAGTATCAATATCACTAGCAAAACGACAGCAACAACATTCATTACTTTTGGTTTCCTCATCTTTTTTTTTTTACTTGAGCTGACATACATGCCACTATATCTGTATCCTGATCAGGATTTAGATATGTATATCATCTTTTCCAAAAGAAGGGCCCTAAGTGCTTACATTTCTTAATTTGGTAAGTATGTTGGACTATTGCTTGTTTGTATAATTCTAGATATCAATTTTGAATGATGATGAAAACTTATGTTTGTCTCTCATTTTCTCAAATTTGATATTGAATTGATGACAAATTCATAAAAGATTTTTGTGCTCTTTAATTCTAACACGCCATATAGACATATTTTAGGTTTGCAAATCTACCTATATTCCTTTTCTATGAGGTTTACTTTTCATTATTTTACAATCTATCCTTTAAAATTGTTATACTCTTTTTACAGCTTTGGCGGTTACCAACGTCTGATGCATTTCCAAAAGCACTTTCATATTATGCAAGTCCTTTTCATGGTTATGATTCATGTTTGTAATTCTTTTGACTGGTTTTTATTGGACAAATTTATTGCAGATTCATTCTATATCAGGCCAATACCAAAAGGGTGATGTTGAGGATTAGATGAATGCTTTTCAATATTCCAGAATAAATATTGACACCTTATGAGTACCCGATGCATATTGGAAGAGTTAGCCAACCAATTCTATCTTTAAGCTTTGCATGTTGTCTATAACATGTCTTCATTATTCAGGTTTAGGACTCATTCCTCTCTTTTTGGTCTTGTTTGTTTATTTTCTCTTACCTAATTTGCTAAAAATTCTTATACGTTGTCTTACAGAGGAGTGAAACAAGGAGAATTAGCAGGATTATTCTTCTCATTTATGCCATGATGGAGAAACTCAAAAACATATGTTGAGGTGGTAGTGGCATTACCAGATAAACAACAGAACCTTCATTCTTGCCATGGTTTCCTTTTCTTTCTATTCTCCTTGAGTCGACATCCATGCCACTGCATCTATATCTTAAGGATCAATAGTACCATCTCCTTCATTTCCTTTCTCCTTCCTGCATCCATTGAAGTCTATGCGTATTGATGGCGACAAAGAATCCGACATCTGTTACAAAAAAAAGAATTTGGTACATCATTTCTCTCTTAAATTTTGATATGCCATTGTCTATTTGTCCAAGTCTAGATATTCAAAACGTAAATGCTAATGGTGGTGAAATCTTATGTCTTAGGGAATTTCAGCAAGTTAGAGATTTTTTGGATGAATGTAGCAATCAATTCTAAGAACTTGAGAGATAACATCCAATATGTGTTCACCTTACTTCAGTAGAAAATCAAACACTTTGGGTATGTGCTCATTCTTCAACTTATGTAGGATAGATGGTAGGTAACCTCACTAAGCTTGTTATCATTCATTGTCAAGCTTAAAATCGATGCTAGAGGGATGTCAAAAGGAAGCATGTGTAGATTGATC
Organism: Vitis rotundifolia; assembly: GCA_030254885.1. Taxonomy (NCBI): domain Eukaryota; kingdom Viridiplantae; phylum Streptophyta; class Magnoliopsida; order Vitales; family Vitaceae; genus Vitis; species Vitis rotundifolia. The sequence goes on from CM058163.1 coordinate 21,151,146, forward strand.
TAATGGCTTATCATGTCCCAATAATTCATATCTATAGTCTCAAATAGCTAATGCACAAAGGACCTATTCTCTCTTTACAATTCAAGTGCACTATCCACAATGCATTTTTTAAGGTTTGCTATGCTAACTTCTTCTCTTTCTTTTGATGGCTACTTTATTTCTTATTTTACATTCAGTTTGTTCCAATTCTTATTTTACAAGTTATGTATTGTTGGTGCATATGGAATGAGTCAATTCAATTGCATCAGTGAGCCTCTATTATTCAGGTATGTCAGTCCATTCCCTCTTCCCAGCTCGAAACTCTTTATAGCTTAGTTCTTCACTACTAATTTCTTAAGAACTATAAAAGCTCAAATTTCAATTATTGTATTTTAGTTGTTCAAAGCAATAAAACAGCAACTAGTTGAGTGAGCGGCTCGTACTACCAACTTGAAGTGCATGATTCAATTTATTGTTAGGTGCCTAGACAAGCCTTTATATATAATTCTTAACTGAAAACAAGTAATATGATGTTTAGTGTGGATGTCCTCTTCTATGACACAAGAGAGTAATAATTTCTTGTTCTTTTGCTCTTCTTTTGTCAGGAAGAATTATATTACCTATTGCTATGGGAAGAAGTTGCTAGAATCCAATACTGTGAGAGTGTAAATTTTGTAGTTTCTTTGTAATTGCATTGTAAGATCATCTCATCTCTAAGTGAAAAAACTCTTGGCTACAATTGAAGCATTCCATTATGTACATAATGTTGTTAGCTTGATTGATTTGGCAGGCTTATTTCCCAAGTTTTGTAATCAAGTTGTTGGTTCTGATATCGTTGAACATTCATAACTTATAAATCTTCTAATTTGCAAGCTCCTATGACATCTGTCAAACTCAACAAAGGTTCGTTCGTATCTCAAAAATTGTTATAGATTTTACTTTTTATGCAATGGATTTCAAAAAATTAATTCTTGTATGATTATTTGTAGGAAAAAAAATGAGCTACATGTTTGGCCTCAAAGCAGGAAGGATTAACCATTTTGTTGAGGTATATATGGTAAGCCTTCATTATCAACTGTCACATTGTTCTTTATGACAATTAAGGTTTCCTTTTAGTTCATTCTTATACAATTCCTTTAATATCGAAATTGAAAAACAAAGTACATAATTTATTCAGTTGGTTGTTGTAACATGTTGTTATGACATTATTCATGTTCCAAAATAATGGAGAGCCAATCCAAGATGATTGATCTATATGTTCAAGATGCTTGAAAGGAGTGTCATGAGTCTTTTTATGGTACCATTTACATATTAGTGAAAGAGTTATTATTCTTAAACTAACTCTTTTCTTCTTCTTTTTTTATTTGGCGGAATTATAGGTGAGAATCAAGTTTAATCGAACTATCCTTGAGACTGATTTTTACTGGAAGATAACCTCATATTTCATGATGTCATTCATTGTTGGCATACAAAAGCTCGATCATTAAACAACTTATGAAATAAGAGGGTGGTCGATTAAGAGAGGAATAATGGATTCAAAAATTGATCTCCACTTTCGGCACTTTCGGAGGCTTCAATCATGACTCAAAGAACAAGTTGGTTTATTTAAAGGTTTTGGAATCTCCTTGCATGCTGTGGATGTGTATTTAGCTTCTAAATAGAAGTAGAATTCAAATCCAGTATCAACTTTCAATTACTACAAATTGCCACTCAAATCTCCGTACAACCTTTCTATTAGTTGTTCTTTTATGCTTCTTCAATGATACTATTAACATAATTTTATGTTACTTCTGATGGAATCATTTTCTAATATTTGTCTATTTGGATATTGTAATTTTTGGATGAAACATGAGTCGTTCTTCTACTCTCTACTCTGTTGTACTTCATCTTTCTTACATGGGCATGCCCAAGATTCTTGTGAATTATGTAAATTTAGTGCTTGTTGCTTATATTTGATATTAAGATTTGTTTATAATTCTTTTTTTAATATTTATCTTATTTACTTTCTAATACTTTGTTTTTATTCGAGGCTTCTCTCGGGGTTGTGATCAAAGTGAGATGCATGAAATTTTAAAATCCAAATTAGGAAAGAAATCAGTCTTCTACAATATATATTGCAATGAGAAACTATGTTCTTTATAGCTTTGGTACAACATTTTTTTTTTCGGGGAAAATTTTGAAATTTAGTGTTTTAGAAGTTAATTTTAGAAAATATGAAAACATAATAAAAATGTTTGCACTATAATTCAAGAGGGTTGTAGTCAATCTAAGTCTATCTCAATCTCATTTAAAATATATATATATATATAGAGAGAGAGAGAGAGAGAGAGAGAGGCTTATCAAGTTGTCCATGGTAAAAATCTACATTTTTTTAACTTTGTTTAATATATTTATATTAAAATTAAAATAATTAATGAGACTATTTCAAGACAATAATTAAAAAAATGAAAAATAAAATTATATATCTTTTTAGAAAAATGAGATAGACTAATTACAATTTAATATTTTTTTCCTTAAAATTTAAAAATAAATAAAATAAATATTATTAGTGTTGAGTTATGTAAAATCTAATTATACTATACACTTTCACCATAACAATCGATCAACGTTCGTGGTGCTAAGGTCACTGAGTATGGGGTTCGAGACATAAATCCTAATAGGTTGAGATTACGTTGTGATCACATGAAAAAATGAATAGTATCATTAGGCTACACACAATTTAATAGAACCTAATCTTATTTTTCTAAACTTAGATTGAAATTAGATTAGTTAGAATATATTCAAGGTGTCAAATTGATTAAGTCATGTAATTCATAATCCATTCATAATGTTTCTTTTCCTATATATTTATACCAAAATCTAAATAGTAAGTTGGATACAATTACAATATAATAACAAAAATGTAAAAAGAAATTTATATATCCTTATAAAAAATTAAAAAGTTATATAATAGAATTATAATTTGATATTTTTTTCTTAAAAATAAAAAAGAGAATAAATAAAATGAACACTTTTAATGTAAGATTATATAAATTATAAATAATATAAAAATATTAAATTAGATTCATTACCCAAACCTTAGTATGAGTATAACTCAAATTAAGTTCGAGTCGAAAATATTTTACTCAAACTCAACTCATATTAAAAATGATTATCCGCACCCGTCTAAAAGTAGGATTTGTTAGAGTCTTATTTCTTTGTTTTTTTAACTTTACTTGAAAAGAATCATAGTGCCTTATAATTAACTTTATAATCCGAGTTAAATTTCTTATATTTTTTAATTTTAAAATATATTTGGTATAAATTTTGTTTTTTTAATGAAAAATTAAAATTTAAGTCAATATCATAATATTAAGGTACAACTTTAGTAATAGGAAATACTCTTTCAATATAAAATAATTTTTCAAGTAAACTAATTGAAAAATATTTTTGAAAGAAATAGGATTATTTTTACTTCGGTATAAAAGTTTCTATAAATTAAAAGTTATTTTGATTAAATTATATAAACACATTAATTTTGTTAATAATTAAAGACTCATGGGGAGTGATTCTAGTAAAAATACTTTTAGTCCTATTACAAACACTTTTATAAAGAATTACACTACAAGATTCAAAATCTTGGACCCATCATTTGGCCAGATGAATAAGCCACTTGGCCCATTTTTATTTGTGGGTGGTGCTCTAGACTTGACTAACCAATGGCCTTGCTAGGTGCCACGTCGACCCATAAGCTTTGGCTTATTTGTATGTGGTGTGGTTCCTGGCCACTTATCTTCTAAATGGGTTTCTTGTTGTCCCACGCATTCCACTTTGGGTTTGGTCTCTATTTTCCTCCACACAATACAAACCCAACATTCAAAATTTCCACGCCACTTCACATCACATGCAATGGCTCTTCTCTTATTTCTCTTAATCATTTAAGAGTTTATTTTGCCCAAACATTCCCTAATCAACACCCCCATAAATACATTTCTTATATAAAATTTATTTTTATCTAAAATCTTTTTATTTAAAATCTCTCTAAAAATAAATTTTATGTATTGAAAAAACTAAAATTAATGGTGATGAAGTGTATTTACGATAAATTTCAACGATACGAGTAGAATTAACCCAGAAGTTATATTTAAATATCATTTATAGTATATGCAATAATGTTTTTTGGATTAAAATAAAGAAAGTTTTTAAAAAATATAAAAAAGTTAAAATTAATAAATCAATATTTTATCTTACTCATTTAACTTTTTTTATTTTATATAAATATTAAATAATTTTAAAATACATAAATATTTAAGTAATTTTAATTTTATTTTAAAATCACTTTTTTAACACAAATATTTGCAGTGAATAACTTTATTTATTTAGAAGTGTTTGGAACTCTAACATTTTTATTTTTTTATTTTTTATTTAAAAAATAAATAAAATTTATATCGATCGACAATTATATATTTAACTAAAAATTATTCATATAAGAAACTAGATGAGACGATGCCATCTGGCGGCAAATTAGCGAACGAGGAGGTGATAAAAAGCTCCAAACCACTGAGCAGTGGTTGGCAAGGCCGGGGAAGATGGCGGAGAAGGAGGAGCAAGGCGGCGCAGGAGTAGTGGTGGTGGATCCAAAGCCGAGTAAGGGGTTCACTTCGAAGGCGGTGGATTGGCTGGAGAAGCTGATAGTAAAGTTGATGTACGATTCTTCACAGCCTCTCCATTACTTGTCTGGAAACTTCGCTCCGGTTCGCGACGAGACTCCGCCGTGCAAGAACCTTCCGGTCATTGGGTATCTTCCGGTGGGTGAGATTGACGAAATCCGTGTTTTTCTTTTTCGGGAAAACATTTGGCTGCGTGTGCTTGGCTGCTGAGAAAAGAAAAGAAAAGAAAAGCAAAGAAAATTTTGGTTTTTGTCTGTTCTTAAGGAAAAGTGAGAGGCTGAACTGAGGAAGTGGAGTAGTTGTATTAGGTTCAACATTTCAGTTAAATGCAGGGGTCGGTTTGGTTGCTGAGAAAAGAAAAAGAAGGATTTTATTTTATATTTTTTAAGATTCAAATACCAAATTTGATTTATTTTACATTCATATCATTTTCTCAGCAAACAAATGGAGCCTAGTAGAAATTAATTGTAGTTCGAATTTCAGCTAACTTTTCTTTTCTTTTGCTGCTTGAATTCATTGTTTTTTTTCCCCTAACTTTTTTGAATAGTGATGTTTTCGTTTTCTTGATATATTTCTTTGAAATTCATATATGGTGAATTATTGCATCTCTTTTTAATTTAATATTTTTTGGTTTTTTTTTTTGATAAATTACATTATTAGTCAGGGAATGATGTAATAGACTAACAGCATGTAGACAGTAGTATAATGCTGGGCAACATAGATATGGCATGTTGATTTGATAAATATAATGTGCAATTTTTTCTCTGTTTCTGAAATATGCTGAGTATTTGCAAAAACTCCATAAAATTTAATTTGGATTGGTCATTGAATATGAATTGACAAGAGAAATTGGAGTATGAAAGTTTAGAGGATGAATAACCAGTTTCAAGAAGTTGGATTCTGAATTTAGGAACGAGTTGCTTTAATTTTGCGTTCTTTACTTTGGCCTAGTTAATCAGAATTTTGTTCAAAGATCAGACAAATTATTTAAAAATTTTAAAAATTTGGGATTTTCCAAATTCATCAAGTGTTGTGCTACTCGATCGGAGTTGCCTTTCGACCAAATGTTAACAAATGGGCTGTAAATTTGCCAGCTCTAAGCATGGTAACAGTTATCGAACCCAGTGTATTTTCTTTCACAAACATGATGGCTGCCAAAATTTGTGTGAGAAATGTAACCCATTTGATCTATATAATTGGGTCTGTTACCCCCCACAGAAAATCTTTGATTTTTTGCGAGAGTGAACAAGAGAAATATGTAGTGAGAAACAAACTATAAGACTATAACATAGTTTGTGTGGTTCACTGCTATGTATCTAGGGGGACAAGCTGACTAGAGATAGATCCAAAAAATATGAAAAACATAATAAGATCTTACCTTCCCTAAAATCTAACAGCAACCCCATCGAAACCTTTTGTTTTCTTTTATCTTTAATGATTATGATGAATCCCAATTGCTTAAATACTCATTGTAAATCTGATAATCTTATTTCCTGTCAAAATTGCCAATAGTTTGATTTTTTTTCGCCTTGGATACTGTAAGTCTATCCATTCATCCTCTGCTAAATTGATATGAAATTGGAAATGTTGCTTACAGGAGTGCCTGAATGGAGAGTTTGTCAGGGTTGGCCCCAACCCTAAGTTTTCCCCTGTGGCTGGATATCATTGGTATGCCCCTTGTCTTTATGTCAAACTATTTCTAATTGAGCTTGACATGGTTTTTGGTGGTGATTATACTCAGTTTGTTTGCTTAAAAAGATGTTAAAATTTTAATTTACCTTCATCCCAACCATGTATACTTTTGCTTTTTACTTTTTTCGGGCTATTCTTGCAAATGAAATGTTAGTTATCAACCCGATGACAACTGTGCTGATCCCTTTTTTCTCTGTGCAGGTTTGATGGAGATGGGTGGGTGATTTTTCCTTCATTCACAACTGAAATGCAATCTAGTCCATGAAGGAATTTTAACTGTTTTGACTTCAATATTTCATTTGGTCCCATTGTGGACTAGCTTCAGTGTCTCTCTGCATGCTGGATCTCTTATCCAATGAAGACAAAACTGATTTTTTTTGTGCCAAAAGCTATAGTATTGTTTTTCTTAAAATTATTCAGTTCTTTGGTAGGTAGAAATATCTACATTTTTTTTTCTTCATGATTTCCCTCTCTTTGAGATTCTTCCTGTGCCTGAACATGTCCTAGCTGCTTGTCCTAGGTTTAAAATTTATACTTCATAGGCATGTAGGAGCTTGTGTACAGATCCTGTTCTAACATTCAATGCTGAACTTGTTACTAGTCTATCTATGTGGAGTCGCTGCATCAAGTCATTATTTAAGATGAAATTGATTTGTGCTCATCTTAGTCTTCGCCTTAGCATATGACTATTAAACGTGAGTCATATCAAAAAAGATATAAATCCCATTAATATGAATATCCTATAATTTTAAGTCTGAGTGGTGATAACATACTGAAGATGGAGATCTTCCCCGGGTATATAATCAATGATGCTGCTTAATCATGAGGATATTTACTCATAATCAATATATTTATCATCTCTGAGACTGCAACTGTCCTGCTACTAAATTGGAATTTTGTGAAATCAAGAGACTAATACATGCAAGACCCAGTGCTTTGAAGAAAAGACATTAATTAAATAATTTGAAACTGGCTGTGGATTATCAGGGAATATGCTCAATTATCTGGGTGCTCCGGGGGAATACTATGTCTACTAGTTGTGAGAGAAGAGAAAGTTCTGACTTCTTTCTGGTTGAGAAGTATTTGCTAGACTAGGGCATAATCTTAGTAATAGAAAAAACATACAACAAAATGTGATGATATGATCTCCATGTGGCATTTGAAATTTTCTGATTGGTTCCTAGATTATGTAGCATCCTATTGAAAGATCATTATGTTCTTAAAGAATATAAATTTGAACAAGGAGTTGATCTTGGTGAATTTTAATTTTGTTTTCAGCAGCGAAAATTAATCCGTTAATCCAATGTTATTTCCACTCATATGTACTATTGTATGTTTGCTTTTCAAATATCTTATTATGTATTATGAGAGCCTTCCTTATTATTTTCTGTCTTGGAGAGTCGCAAGATTGCTTAGAAACCTTACTAGAATTCACTGTTGACTTTTTCTAAAGTAACTATGGCTTTTTATTGTTTCTTCAACTATGCAGCATGATTCATGGTTTGCGCATCAAAGATGGAAAAGCTACATATGTCTCACGTTATGTTGGAACATCACGTCTTAAACAAGAAGAGTATTTTGGAGGAGCAAAATTCATGAGGGTAGGCAGTGAACTGCATAAATTTTTTCCTTCTTCTGACTGGGGAATAACATTTTCTCTTGCCAGGCTTGCTCCTCTATGGTTTTTGATCATAGATTTGATTCTTCAGTTAAAGTTCTTGGTGAACACTATATGAATTAGAGAAGTATCGTCCAAATGAAATAAGATTTGTCTCTATAAATGAAAAATATTGGTACCTTAGAGGAGAATTATGCCTGTGGACTAATTTCAAGGTCAAGAGGATGTAACAAATTAAGATAGAGGGTGAAGTTGAAATTGAGCAAAAATTATAAGAGAAGGAAAATATATAGTCTATAATGCCATAAGAGGAGTAAATATTAATTGATTTGCGAGAATATATGATAATTAATGAAGAAGAAAAGTTAGTTCTAAATTTTAAACTTGAAAAATAGTAGGTTAGCTTATGGTGCAAATGTTATTTCTGAGATTATATTATCTTGGGTTTTTGTTTTGTTATTTGCAGATTGGTGATCTTAAGGGCCTGTTTGGATTGCTTATGGTTAACATGCAAATGCTGAGAGCAAAATTGAAAATATTGGATGTTTCATATGGAACTGGGACAGGTAGGCTTTAAGATCATGTACAATTGTGCACCTTTTGCAAGAACTCATTCCAGTAGAAGTCACCTGCTACAGTACCAAAAGAAAGTGTCTTGTATTAATTTGGTTGCCATGTAAGTAGGAAAAGGTATTAGAGAAAAGGGTTGACTGTTTAACTTCTTCTTCCAGGTAATACAGCTCTAGTGTATCACCATGGTAAGCTTTTGGCACTTTCGGAGGCTGATAAACCTTGTAAGCTTATATCCTCTCTCCATTTTCACTTTTGAAAAGCATGCATGTTCTCCAAATTGACCATTAATCAAAATGTTCAATGAAGTGAAGCATCAAGTGTTCTATCTCCATGTCTCAATGAGGGGTTTTGTTTTGCCGTTTCATTTTTTTGGTATCTCTGGTCATGCCACCACATGATGAAATTGTTAGGCTTTTCACTTTCCTGCGAGAGATAAATGAGAACTGTAAAATTATCATTACCTGTGTCAATTGTGGAACTCAAAATTTTATTCTGGCTTTATGAAGATGTCCTAAAAGTTTTGGAAGATGGAGATCTGCAAACCCTGGGCATGCTGGATTATGATAAGAGATTGACCCATTCCTTCACTGCTCATCCAAAGGTCGACCCCTTCACTGGTAAAAGCCCATCCTCAACAAAGAAATTTGATCATGCTATAGTGTAAATCAATTCCTTCTGAGTAGTTAAACCCTTGCATGCAGGTGAAATGTTTACCTTTGGCTATTCACATACACCTCCTTATATTACATACAGAGTTATCTCGAAGGATGGTTTCATGCATGAGCCAGTGCCGATAACAATTTCAGATCCTATCATGATGCATGATTTTGCCATTACTGAGAATTATGCAATTTTCATGGATCTTCCTTTGTATTTCAGACCAAAGGTAAGGTTATTATTTGATTTCTTTTAGTTAGAAATTCTCACATGGTACAGTACACCTTTGATGTTATGATTGAATTTGTCTGTAATAAAAAATTTCTAAAAATTGTTATTCTAAATTAACAAAAAATCATCTCAGAGAAGATAAGAACATTGGAAAATGCTCATTGAGTGTGGTCTTTCAAAAGGTGGACAAATCTGCATAATTAAGACTTGGTGAGCCAAAATGAAACTGGGTTGGCAGTTGGCTGTATTGAATTGGAATTGCTTTTGTATATTTGAGATATATGGAATCCAAATTCCTTTCTGAATCCTTTGGTTTTTGAAGACCTTCAATTCCGTTCTTAGGCCTCAATTCATTCAAACAAATAGGGGTTTGTTGTAGTCAAGGTATACGGTGTGAACAGTGACTTGCTACGCTTGTGTGAGTACTTGCTAGAGCAATGTTGTATATTTATGCTACAATAGTATCAATGCTGCCTGCATTAAACATAAAAAAAAGTGTAAATAAATAAAATTCAACTAAGGAACCGAAATAAACTTCTGAGCACATTTATGTGGCTAGGAAATCAGGGCTAGCAGGTCTGACCCGAGATGAATATGGAACTGAAGTGTTAAAATATGTGTGCAGTTACTCCAGTTATCTGAAGCTGGTGGAGAGGAGTGGGGGCTGCCCCTAAATGTTACCCATGCAAACTCAGAGGGCTTGTTTGTGCTTGTGAACTAATGCACGTCTCTGAAAATTCAACTAAATTTCCTTTGCTTTTCCCAATACCAAGTGGTTTTAGGTAAGATGATGGGGGTTTGGGGGGCATCAGACCCATGGTTACCCATAGGAAAGACAATAATGCAAAATCCGGAAGTATCCTTGCTAATAGGCAGTGAAGCCCAAAGTTCAAATCCTTGTGTATCAAGTCTAGTTTTTGAGTTGGAGTTCATAAACTCTTGCAGTAATTTCCAATCTTAATTTAAATTGTATAGTGTCAAAAGTTTAATCAATAATTGTAGTGTAAACTAGTGAGATGTGAGCATGGATGATTTGCTTATGAAGATCAATGTGTTGCTTTTTGTAAAAAGAAAGGCTAGCGGTGGCATTCTATAATAAGCATAATGGTTACTGTCATGCTCTGATTTCTGACTTCAATCTGATGCATCAAACTGATCACATCTCATTCAGCTTGATTAATTCATGATATTTCAATTTGCAGGAAATGGTGAAAGAAAAAAAGCTAATATTCTCATTTGATGCAACAAAAAAGGCTCGTTTTGGTGTACTTCCTCGATATGCAAAGAATGAGCTCCACATTAAATGGTTTGAGCTTCCAAATTGCTTCATATTCCACAATGGTGTGCCCACTTTGCTTTCTTCTCCATTTCAATTCTGCAAACAACAATCTCCTCTAAAATTATCCAGTTTACTAGGTTCAAGTTCACCCATAGCCCTAATAATCATAATATCTGCACATTGATAAAGTTTAGATGGCAAATCTGGTGCTGTCAACATACTTAGCCAGTACATGAGAAGGTTTTTTGGGTTCTGATGTTAATTCCTCGTCATTGCTCATTGCCTAGAATCTTAATCATTAACAGAACCATTTGCAATAAACAGGGGCAGACTATATCTAGGAGAACAAGAAAAATTCCTGGGTGGATATGAAATTTCTGATATTAGATTATGTAGGTTTGGACAATGTACTAGTAGATTTTGTACAAGATCTCATGACTGACATGCCACAGAAAGCACTTTCTCAGACTACAAGAGGATCTAGGATCTAGGAAATATTTTCTATTAGATACGAAGCTCAACCTTGGTTTTAGCAGTCTACAGTTGAATGTGGCAGTGTATCAAAGTTACCTGAAAACATTGTTTATTTTCCAGAAGCTATTCAGATTTTTACAATATTTAGTAAAAATTTGGCTGTGTGCTTCGGGATGGGGAGCCGCATAGCCCACTTAGAACTTTTGCAGTGTTCATTCTGACCTTTTCCATGGCTTCCTTGCACTAGCCAATGCTTGGGAGGAGGACGACCAAGTTGTTTTAATCACCTGCCGCCTTGAAAATCCAGATTTAGACCTGGTTGGTGGGGATGTTAAAGAAAAGCTTGAAAATTTTGGAAATGAGCTGTAAGAGTATTGCTTTTACCAATTTGATGAGTATATTGCTGGTCTTTGTTTCTCCAAAGTGTTCCTGATTGTTGATATTTCTTATCAGGTATGAGATGAGATTCAACATGAAAACGGGTATTGCATCACAGAGAAAACTATCAGCATCTTCTGTGGATTTTCCAAGGGTGAATGAGAGCTACACTGGCAGGTATGCATCAACTCTGTTTGTCAGTATTTTGGCAGAATTCTGGGTTGCTGTGTGTATAGAGATACTTAAATTCTGCTAAGAAGCCGATATTTAGGAGCGAATGAGAAATAGCCAAACATAATATTAGCATATTTTTCATAACCCTTTTTTAAAATGTTTTCTCTTTTACCTTTTTTTTTTTTTTCTTTTTTCTTTTTTCTTTTTTCATATGATATTTTGAATGATGGTGTAAAGTTTTCAAACTATTGAAGGCCTGTCTGGGATGACTTTAACTTCTGTTTTTAATCGTAGTCATAAAGTACAAATAATTACTTTTTTTTGTCTGGTTGATTTTTGTTATATTTGAAAAGAAAATATTTAGGAAAATGATTTCTCATATTTGATTTATTATAAAAAAATACGAAAGAGAATCAAATATACTCATAATTGTATAGAAACTTATGCATATTCAAAGTACCTATTATTAATATAGACAAGAAGCTACCCAAACAGGACTTTAATCGCTGTACTGTAGTTTGTTCCATTCAATTTTCATCTCTTTCTCTGGGTCAGCTTACATGAGCATTTTATGTATTAATTATCTTCCATGCAAATATAGGAAACAACGATATGTATATGGAACCATACTGGACAGCATAGCCAAGGTGACGGGCGTTATCAAGTTTGATCTACATGCTGAACCCGACACCGGAAAATCAAAGCTTGAAGTTGGAGGGAACGTTCAAGGCATTTTTGACTTGGGGGTTGGTAGATTTGGTTCAGAAGCTGTCTTTGTCCCTCGTGAGCCCGGTATCACCTCTGAAGAAGATGATGGCTACTTGATATTCTTCGTCCATGACGAGAAAGCCGGGTATTTGTCTCCCTTCTCACCCTCTTGTTCTAATCGTTTATGAATATGTTGATAGTCATTAGCCACTAAACCATCTATTTGTCTATATTCTAAAATTTGAGACAAGGTGAACTTGTTTGAAAACGATTTATGAAAACGGTTTTCTGTTATTTAGATCGGAATACATTTTTCCAATTTCAAAATATTTTTGACAAATTTTAGTTCTGAAAATAAGGTGATTTTATGGAACATATTTGATATGTTTTCAGCTAATTTTTATAGAGTATTCTGAGAGACAATTGCAAATACAACAAAAAAGACCGTAAAATTTTGTATTGTTTACTAGCGTATAATGTCTTCATGGAGAATAGGCCAAAAAAACTGTTTTTCATATTTGAGTTTTTAACAGAATTTTGTTTCTAAAAACAATGTTTTTGAAAACGGCCTTCGAACCGTCTTATATTTTTCGTTCTCATAATGCAGAAAATCATACGTGAATGTAATCGATGCAAAAACGATGTCGCCTGATCCTGTTGCCATTGTTGAACTACCCAATAGAGTTCCATACGGTTTTCATGCCTTCTTTGTCACAGAGGTGAGTACACTTACTCCTTGCTCCGTAAAGTTTAACCTTTCAGAAAAAAAAAAAAAAAAAGATAGTTTAACATGGAATCAAAGGTCTGATTAATTAATGATCTCGAGATTTAGTGTTCCTCCTACTGTTTATTTTCTGCTTCTGACTTGAACTCGGGTTTTCTGACTCAGGAGCAACTCAAAGAACAAGCAAAACTTTGAAGAAGAAATCATAGACCGCCATGTAAGGTATGCATGTAGCATACAAATAATGTATCCATGTATTTATCATATCATCTGATGAACAGAATCAATTGTTGTTACAGTAATAATTATGGCTACTTATGAAAGGATATATATATATATATATATATATATTTTTTAATAATATTATTATATAGAGTCTATATCATTCTCCAAAGGTATGGTTTTCACTTCATTAACTTCATCATTTTAAAAATTGCATTGCATGAAAATTCAAGAGTGGTGGAGGAGGTTCTATATTTAGAGCTCGTTTCGTAGTGATTCTAATTAATGCACTTCTAATTTTTAGCACTTGTTAGAAACGTCTTTTAGAAAAATTATATATGCTAAAAGAAACAAAGATTTTTGAAGAATTATTTTCCAAGTAATTGTTCATGAATGATGTCAAGTGATTAATCATGTACATTTTTAAAAATGATTTTTACAAGCTTCTCAAGCGCTTATACATTCCATAAGAAAATGTTTCCAAATATTAGAAAGCATTTTTAACCTCTTAAAATCGCTCCCAATCGGGCCTTGTTTAGGTTTGAAAGGTGGGTCTCGAGTTCCAATTTTATGGAATGTTTCCTCTCTTTCAAATGCACGGGTATTAGAGTTATAATTTAGAGTTTGTTTACTAGTGATTTTAGAAAATATTTCTAATATTTCTAATTTTAAAATTTTTTATCGTTCAAGTGTTTAAAATATTAGAAATATTTCTTAAATTTACTATTAAACACACTTGAGTTTATTTAATAGTGATCTTAGGAAATATTTTTAGTATTTTTAACATTTAAAGTTTTTTATCATTTGAGTATTAAAAAGATTAGAAATATTTTTTAAAATCATTACAAACTCGTTTGGTAGTGATTTTAGAAAGCGCTTTTAATATTTTTAATACTTAAAAAATTTTATCATTCAAATGTTAGAAATATTAAAAACACTTTTTAAAATAACTCTCATACATATTCTTAGAACATGGGGTTTAGGTTGAGAGTTCACAACTTACATTAAAATCGTGGGCAATTAAGGTTTATATGGTTCTTAAAGTGTATTAAACAAAAAGCTAAAAAATGAAGTTTTATGATAAAAAAAAAATTTATTTCAAAGTTATAAAATATAAATAATGTTTCAAAGAATTAAAATATATAATTAGTTTTTAAGTTTATATAAAAAGGTAATTTTTAAAGCTACGTTTCAACTTTTTAAAGATATTTTAATAATAAAACAAAATTAATAAATAAGTTTCTAAAATTCCTAATTAAAATAGATTATTTTTATATAAAAATATTATATAACATATCTCTTAAAGTTGATATGTTATTGTAATATTAAATTTTTTTAATTAAAAAATTATTAAAAATATCTTTATAAATATTTTAAAACATAAAAGAGAAAGATTATTGAATGAAAATATATTTATTGAGATTATTTAAAAAAAATTTAAAATAATAATAATAAATAATATCCTACGAAATAAAATATTAGCATTTTTTGAAATTAGGATTTAAACTTTTAATGAAAGCATTTTTTTTAGAAATATTTTTTAAAAATAATTACCTATCAAATATTTTTCAATTTTTTAACTATTCAAAATTTCTTAATAAATTTTGTCAATTTTCCCTTTAAAAATCAATTTTCTCATAATCAATTAGAGATCATTTAAAAGTCAAATGATAATTTTTATCCATAAATCAAATTCACAAAATCTAAGTAAATTAAGCGTCTTTGGACCTTGGTACCCAAATATTCTTAAAATGCCCTTTAATCTTATTTTCAAATATTTGCTTGTATTCTTCAAATTTTCAAAAATCCTCTTTATAAATTTTTATCCATGCATAATATCTCCACACCATAGTAAAATTGGATGAATTCGAATCATTTTTCTTGAAAAAAAAAATTAAAATTAAAATTAAAAAAGTTCAAAAATTGATCAGCATCCCTCAAAATGCCTAGTATCAACCTGGCATGAAACCATGGTTTCCTCAACCACTGCAATAAAGCTTGCAAAAGGGAGCACCAAATTTTCACAAATTTCATGCATACATTCAGATTACTAAATATTTCATCATTGGGATGGTCTTAATAAACTTCATTCAATTCCAGGACCAAACAAGCCCTCAAGTATTTTTCTTCCCACCATTACTAAAACCCTAAAACCCTTGAATTATTATGAAACCCTAAAAAAGCTATAAACAAAATTTTTTCAAAAAATTTTCAACAAGCCAACCTAAAACCCTAATATCAGAACCTCAGTTAGGGCATGATAGAATGTCAATTTGATTGATGAAACAAACAAGCAAGCCCTTAAACTTTGATTTACCCATCATTACTTGATAATATCACCATACAAAACCACCCACAAAACCCTAAAACCCTTGAATTGTTAAATCCATAAAATGCTCACAAAATTGTAAAGCAAACCCCCAAATGCAAAAAGCTAAATATAAAATTACCCAGAAAAAAAAAATCACCAAAACAACGTAAAACCCTAATGGCAGAAACCCATTTAAGGAGAAGCACATTTCAAAACCCTAATTTTTAGCAATGCTATTCTGTATGTGGTGAAAGAGAGAAACCACCCTTAAAACCCTTAAATCATTAAACAAAAAACCCTGTAAACATCCGATAAAATGCTCACAAAACTGTAAGCAACCCCACCCAAGCATGAACTTACCCAGAAAACCTAAAACCCTAATGGATGGAAGAAAGTTAACGAGGAGCACACTTCAAAACCCTAATTATCAGCAACGCTTTGCTGTATACAGGGAAAAAGAAAGAGAGGGTTTAGACATTGAAAAAACCCTAATTTGAGCCAGAGAAGGAGAGACTACCTTTACTTTTAAGCTGAGAATGCTCTTCGCTGGGCGGGTATCGGAGCAAGGTTTTTAGGGTTTTATGGTAGGGGCACCTGGAGAGAGTGAGAAGCGGTTTGTATGTGCAGGACCACAGAACTTTCCTACTCTTATTTGTTTCACACTATCATAGATTGACACGTCATCTAAAAAGCCAACGTTGACACGTGGTCAGTTCCTACTGCTTGGAAATGAACTCTAAGGTACTCTTCCTGTATGGTATAATAACCCGCAAATCTATAAATATTGATGTGGCCACAACCTTGAAATAGGCTCCATTAAAACCCTAGTACGAGAGGATATTTTCCTCCCCATTTTCTCGTCAACCAACCGCCGGAAACCCTAGCAGCAGCAGCGTCGAGCGAAGATGGCGGCCCCCAAGAAAACCGTACGGACATCGTATTCGTTGTTCCCCAATCTTATTGTCAACTTCTCTACGATTCAAGAGATGTAATGCATTTCATTTTGTTTGATTTTGTGTTGTTTTGGAAATCGCAGAAGAAGACTCAGGAAAACATCAACAACAAGCTCGCGCTCGTGATGAAGAGCGGCAAGTACACGCTCGGCTACAAGACCGTGCTCAAGAGCCTCAGAAGCTCCAAGGGTTTGTTATACATTTTTTTTTCATATTAAGAGCTACAGATTTTTTCTCTTCTTGCAGTTTTGGTGTTTTTGTGGTTTGTGATTATCGGATTAAGTTTTGGGAAATACTTGATGATGGCAGGAAAATTGATTCTGATTTCGAACAATTGTCCGCCGCTCCGAAAGTCGGAGATCGAGTACTATGCGATGCTTTCCAAAGTCAGCGTGCACCATTTTCATGGGAGTGAGTGCTTAATTTCTATGATTCAATGTACTATTTGTGGTTTGTTTTATTGGTATTTTGATGATCATTTGGCTTGTGATTTTTCAGGCTTCTTTTTTTATTTTTAATTAAGGTCTTTGTTCATTTCGCATGGAGTGCTTGTTTTTCTCCATTGGCTTGTGTTTGATATTAAACCACTGCTCTGCGTGTGTTAACATACTTGATCAAGGGGCTCAAACCCGAGAGATGTTGGAAAATGTTGTATCAAGGCACCATAACCTTTTAGGATTGTAATAGACCACCATGTTGTCACCCCACCAATGCCCAGATCTCGCGGCTCTTTTCAAGTTGCCTTTGCCTGGGTTTGTTGTCTTATGGTTCACTCTGGTGGTAGGTATAATACATTTCTCTATTTTCTTAGATGGTTCACACCCTATTTCACTTAAACCCCTTTGTGGCTTGAGGTTGTGATATGGAGTCTGGTTCTTATTCTAAATGTTATGAACAGTGAAAACCCAATGAATGGTGAAATGCATCGAATTAAAGCCGTGAATTTCGAGCATGATTCAGTATGTTTCTGGGTTACCAGACTTTGATAGGTGGAAGATAGTGAATTTGAAAGGAATGGATGTGCCTTTCCACAATGTCAGAAGTTTAAGTTGAATGAAATATTTCGAAAGCACAGCAGGTATTGCATTTCCCAATTTATATGTTTTCTAGTTGCAGATCTTTTTCACTCATGGATCCAATTTTGTCGAATTTTCCATAGAGACATGTACGAGCATGATAGTCTCTATTTAGTTACACAGAAGAAAATGTTCAATTCATTTTAACTTGGACAGCATGGTTGGAATTGCATGCAAATGGTGGTTTGCTTGCAACATATAAAGCTACAAGATTGTGAGTTGAATTTGCTCAATACACCGACTTGTGTGAAGCTGATCTTTGGTTTACTTTCCAAGGGATCCATGGGTGTGAAGTTAGTTTTATAGATTCTAGTCTACTCAGCTTGGATGCAAACTGTGTTATCTATTCATGCTGGTCCTTTAGAATGATGATGATAGACTACCTAGCTTCAGAGTAAAGGATTTGTCCGACATTCTTAGCCAAATAAAAGCATGTTGAGCTTTCTATTTATGATTGAAATCCAATGTGTGCTATGATTAAATAATGATCATTACTACTCCTTAGTTCTCATTTCATACTTTTTGTTTCAATGGATCTTTATGTGAAAGATCTAAAAGTGATAAGTTGATAGCAGGAGTGCTAAGTTTGATCTAGCAGTAACCAAGTTTGAGTATCTTAAAATGGTAAAATTGTTACTTCAGTAGGTCTCGAAGAATCAGGGAAACAGCTCTGAATTTTTCTTTCTGTTTTTGATGGGAATTGTTTTGCTCCTCTTTTAACGTCTTTATGGTTGATATGCACGTGTTTTGGGATTGTGGTTGAATCTAATTTAAATCCAAACACAGATGATTTACAATTATCATGTAGTTACTGAAACCACATGCTTTCTTTTTTAAATTAATGATTGATTATTGTTTGTTGTATGTCACTGTAGCATTATAACTCTTGACCTGTGAAAGAACAGCTCATTTATGTTGTGGAAGAAGTTTCTTAGTACCCAGATTTTTTTTTTTAATTCTGTTTCTTTTATTTCTCCACTGACAAAGCTATCTGTATGTAAACAAATCCTAAGCACAAATGCCATGTATTTCTCTCAAGGGGGAAAAAAACAAAACAAACTAACAAAAATCTATAGATTGTTGAAGTTCCACGACTCGATAAGTCATGGTATAGCACAGGATATTTCTTCAGCTCCTTATTTATCTACCAAAAGACTCATCTTTGCCTACCAAATATGAGAAATTTTGATATATGATAAGAAGTTGGTCAAAGTGATATCAGGTTTTTGCTAATAAAAAGAGCTTAAATGCAAAGAGGTCCTGTGTTGCATCTAGCTTGTGTTCTCAAACTTCCTGTTACATTTTCCCTGCTTTAGGTTTTATAAATTATTATGTTCTATTCTGCCATGCCCCCCACATATACCCCTAGTTGGATGGTTTGATATGCATAGCTTATATCTCTCTCCTCTCTCGTGCAATGTAGATAATGTTGATCTGGGAACAGCATGTGGCAAGTATTTCCGGGTCTCTTGCCTGAGCATTGTTGATCCAGGTAAGCCTTATATTTCTCCATGCTGGACTGATTTGCTTTACAATTAGCATATGGCAAGGGTAACCAATTGCGCTTTGTTTTTTTTTTTTTTTTTAAATATTTGTATGTTGCAGGTGATTCTGATATCATCAAGCAAATGCCTAGTGACCACTGAGCTGACTGTTAGATGGGTGCTGAGGTTTTAGATTTCTCACAAACTATAGGACAATTTTGTTTTTTGGTACTACCATAGACAGGAGCCTCTTTTAGTGTTGAAATTTTTCGTCCCATCAAAAGGGCAAATTTGATTTTGGTTAAATGACATCAGTCCTTCAAATTACATACGGTATTTAGAATCAAAAGAAAGATTGTTTGGGATATCTGTGATTGAGCTGATGCCCTTTTCATCCCTTGATAATCTGATTTTGGTTCCTTAGAATTGTGGGTTTTCTTTTGATATTTGGAAGCTGACTTATTCCAGAGTTCTCGGTTTTAGATTCTCGTTGAATTGAATGTGCTGTGCTTAGTGGAATAAAGATAGGTTTTTGATGGAAATCATCACAATTACAAAGAGACCATCTCCGTTTAATTTGTTTGGAAGTGCCTTCATACAAAAACTTGGTGTTTTGTAAATTTTTATAAGTTAATTTTAAATAATCTAGAGAATCATTTATAGTAAGTTTTTTACAATTATTCGATATATAATGCTTTCAAAAATTATATTTTTGTTATATAGTATTAGTTTATATTCAAACTCCTAATGGTTTTCTTTAAAACATGTTGACTCAAAGAAATGTTAACATGCTAAGTTTGTTATGACATGTAACTCCAATGTGTCATTCGTGGGGAAATGAGTGAAATTTACCCTCAAACAAATCATATCATACACCAACACATGAACAAAACAAAATCAACCATTCAGTGAAAGGAGAGGAGAGTATCAAAAACGCTTTTCATTTCCGGACATTTGATTGCCCTCCTAATTTCTCAGGGATCTTTAGCAGAAGTGATCATCACCCTTGCACTTTTACATCAAAAACTTCATACATCCTGTAGCCCTCAACATTGAAATACACCACTCTATATGCTTATATTAAATCAATCAATATAAAATAATCATGAATACTATAAAACAAGAAGACAAAGAACACCTGCTTTGAGAAATGATTCTCCTTATTCTTCAACAAATGGAATGCAAAGGTTCCCTTCAGAGGTAGAACCATAGAACTCCCTAACGAGACAAGAAGATTAAGAGGTAGCATAGAAACTGATGAGAAAAAACCTGAAATTCTTTAAACCCTAAAAGATACGAGAGAAAAAGACAAACAAATTAATTAAGACTGTTAACATGAAACACAATTGGAGAAGCAAAGGCAAACGTTCTGTTTCACACAAAGGTCATCACACATTGGAAACCTTCAGATGTTTTAACTGTTTAGAATCTCCAAATTCACACTATCTCTACTTGTTAATCCCACGATTTCGGGTTTTTTCCTTTTTATACAGAAGGGGTGAATAGTAGAGATGGAGGTAGGGTTAGAGTGGAGACAGCAAAGGCCAAACCATGTATATCCCCATCCCTAGTATCACCCCAGAAACGCCATGTAACCAAAGCCAAGAATGAATTGCCTGGGAAATGCCATGTAACCATGAGGGCTTCCTTCCTCAAAGTGGATACTGCACCTCCAGCTTCACCTGCATTAGAGAGAGACTCTTGTAAACCTCAGATAATAAAATGCTAGAGAAATGAAGTATTGATCATTAGAGGGGGCATACTACCTAACCGATAGGTTTTTATTTGATGGGTAGAGCCCTATGAGGGGCCGTGTTCAGCTGCATATTTTCCCTTGGTTGGCCAAAGCAGTCACCACCCTCACTGCCATTTGATGAATGGTATGCTGATGATAGACCGTGGCCATTCCTGTTGCCATTGGAGTAAGTGTGTGCTTCAAGCATATCTTGAATTGTGCGTCCTTTCTCTTCTTGCTGCACACTGGAGGAATCCAAATTTCGACTAGAGTTGGTAGGCAGGCGTTCGGAGCCTGATGAACTGGCAGATTGTGTAGAAAGGGTCACACCACAGACTGAACCTTTTTCTGATGTTGTATTGGCATCATTGTTATCAAGCTTCTTAGTGTTGAGAAAACGGCCTCCACAACCCCTTGCCCTTCTCATTGCATGTTGGTGCCGAGATTCATGAAGATATGGCTGTAAAAATTGTCCCAAAACAAAAGAAAAGAAAAGAGAAGAAAATCCCCTTAATCAGGTTAACTGGAAGCCATTAAATCCAACAGATGAGGATTCAGAGATTAAAAATGATATTTGAGACAAATAGAAGCAAGGAAAAATCAGAAGCAAAAAAAGGAGGAAAACAAACAAAGAAAAGAAAGCTGAATTTTGCATTTGTTCTCAAGTCTCCCAGAAGAACAGTATGCAGCTTATCTTGTGAGATGCATGTTCCATTCATTATTTGTTTCAATAGAACATGGAATCTTGGAGGAGAGAAAAGAGTAGGATTGGATTAGGTTTATCATGTCAATTTTGAATTCGGGACAATAATTTTTTCCTGTCGCCCTATCAAAGGAATGTGAAGTCGGGACTTTGAAAATATGAATTGGAAACTAAAAATCAACAAAGCCTTGATTTCAACTACAAGGTTTGGCCATATTAATCCCATTTCTCTATTTAGCTCCATTTACACTCATGTCCTCCATTAAATTCTGAGCCATCATGCCTGTCCCCACCCTTTCACCCATCTTCTTTTTCACTTTCCTCTGGTCCTTTTCTGACAACCCGATAACCAGAACTATTTCATAGAAACACCCAAAATTTTCAATTCCAGAAAAGTGGGGAGTAACTTTTCTTCATTTTACAATTCAGGAAAGCATGGTATGAATATGACTTAAGCTAGGACTCTTCAGAAATTATACAATTAGATTAAACAAACATTCTATTCTCTCTCTCCTAGGTGCCCCCTAAATGGTTTCCACTTCCTGAAATTATTTCCCTTATATTTTTTATTAAGAAACAAAACAGCAAAATTGAGCCATGTTGATACCGATTTAGATAACCAATCAAATCATGTTCCTGAAGGCAGTAAAATAAAAAAACAAAAAACAAATTAAAGAAGAAATTTAAAAAAAATAAAGATCAAGACCCACAGTGTAATAAGTTATCTAAGTAGATAAGAGGGTATTCAACAACTATTCAATTGGATGGCATTTGGCCATTCTAATATGCATATTTCCCAAACTTCATTTTCTATTCTCCTCTCCATTATACAGATTAAACGTCATTAAGAAAAATATAATTTCAATAGCTACTCTCCCCTGAGGAATCATAGAAAACTACCCATCTGGTAGGGACTAGGGACCTACAGCAAACACTTGCTAAAAGAGGCAAAAAGAAAAACCATCTGAGAGCTTAAATAATCCACTACCATACTCAAGACAATTTATAACATTGTCACACAGTATATTTGCTGAGGGATGAGAAAACAAGTAGCAAAATACATGAAAATACAATGGATGTTGCATTAAAGCATTCAGAATAATGCTTTGTTTTTTCCTTTCTAAAGACATGCATCTATTTTATTTTAAATAGCAATTTTCACTTCATTTCAAGAGAAATATGAAAATGGAACTCTACCTTTCTAACTTTGATAGCTTTCTTTTCAAGCTCAGCCTTAGCACGTGACTGTCTCCGTCTAAGAATCCCATGATACTGCTTTGCATTCACATAAACAGGCTCCTCTTCCATCTCTAATGGCAAAGGCATTCTGGGCTGATGCATTCCAAACAAATGTGGATGCACCTAGCAACACACCAAGATATGTTAAAGGGTATTTCATGTTGCAAAAATTTGTCTAGCAAGAACTATCTATAACTTGAACCTGAAAGATTTCACATGAAGATTACTTGGAAGGCTTACACCCTTGGAACGCTAAGAACCTAAACCGTGCAGAGTGATAAACCAAAAGATGCAGCTCCCATTGAAGCATTCTAGCTTTTTTCATTTTTTTCTTGGGCGAAACCAAATCTAGAAGAAGGAACCTTCACATAAAAACTGATGATTTTCTTATGAAACAGATTATTCACTACAGTGGCTGACCTCCCCTATAAGAGGGGCATGCCCTAGTACAGCAGAATCTGGTTTTCAAGGTTGAGGCATCACTTTCAGAAGTGTTAGTGCCACCAACAGTAATGTTACCACAACACACAAAAATGCAACCAACTTCTTTGCATACCATAGCCTGCGGCCCATAAGAAGTCATAATCCCCACATTATGTGGATCTTGATATGGATATGATGTCAACACCTGCAAAACCGTATATGATAAATAAGATCCAAAAAAGTCTTAGGTTCAATAACAAAAAGGAAAATAAACATATCATAGTAAGACATCTCTTTTTCCCTGTGATCAAAACTATAAACGAGAGAGAGAGAGAGAGAGAGAGTCCTCACAATTGAGTGACCAACAAGTTCCATTTGGGAATTTGGTTCAAGATGTTCACTCATAATTGGCAGTGTTGAGGAAGCAGTAGGATTGAGGTGCTGGTGTTCCTGTCCATTCCTTCCATCTGATCATGACAAGATCATCTTCTTTAGTATCATAAAATAATAACATCCATGCATAAGCAGTTAAGCACAATCACATAATTCAGTGGATGTAAAAGAAAATAGTATAATTATACTAAGAATTAAAGAGGAGATTAAGACTGAATTGAATCACAACAACAAAGAAAAAAAGGATAGTATTTATGCTTCGATTAAAAGAGCTAAGACATCAGCTTTTGAAACATCTTTACATGGATCATTCATTCGAGAATAGTGTCACTTCAGGAGCACATTAAAGAAATTTTATGGCTATCAAATAATGATGATTACGGGTGAAATATGGGCCCTGTATATGTTTGCTTAATATATACATATATATGGGCCCTGTGTTGGTTCCCTTCAAGTGGAGCCATGATGAAATGGGATAAATATACCTTTGAAAGATCAGTTTGATGGGAACATTGTCCATTCCTAATAAATTTCATATTGCAAACAGTAACCTGGGAGTGGAGCCTCTCCTGCATATATGGTAATTTGGATAGAAGCCTTGGAAGCTCCATTTGTTCAAAGCTGGCCCATGTCCACAACACATCATCTGCTCCTGGTGCTCAATTGGCATTGTTAACAACATTGGGTTTGTGGATGAGATAGGGTTAGAATTAGTATTAAGCTCATACACACCTTTCTTTTTCACTTCTCAAGAGTGGGTGGACTTGTCCTTCATGGATAGTTCTTTCAACCAATAGTTGGATCTTAATCATCAAAATATGGGCATGACTATGGGAAAACAGTCCAACGATCTTTCATAATAAAACCATATAATGATAATTGCTACCAGATTAATAGACCGCTTCAGAACAGATCACATCTTGGATAACCTAAAAACTTTAGGCTTCAAATAGCGTACTGCTTCATCCATCTCAATAGAAATCAATATGTTTAACAACCGTTTTTTAAAGGATCACTAGCCTAATATGCTGTTAAAATGTCTCTTCCAAAAATACATTCTCTATCTGTATAGGAAAATGCATGATGCATTTCCTGCAAATGTACGGTGCAACTTGTTAGATATATTGGGTAATGCAGAATGCATTCCTATAATCAATTGGGTATCCTCTACTACATACAAGAAATATTGATTGAATAGTTAAAAATTTTGGATCCTAAGATATGATTAGATCCATGCTTAAGTGGCACCAGCATCACATATAATTTTAGGATTGGCTTTGTTAGACAAAGCAAAACATAATTTCTTCCATCTAAAACTTTCAAATTTCCATCTAATTTCTTTCCAATAACATTGGAATGATATAAAGAAGATTAGAATGGCCCCTGCTAGAATCATCTAGTTTCATAGCAGGTATAATGATATCATATTATAGCATGTCTCTCTAAAGTGAAGGTGGAATTTGGCATTTGTGGTTTTTCCTTCATAGCAACCTAGTAACTCACACATGAGGTAGCACCACTACCATCCATTTTTCCCTGAAATCACAATAATTCTTGCTATTGTCTAGTAGGTGTAAAATGTTCAGTGTAGCTCAGAAAGCCCTTCCAACACCCATTTCAAATCATCATTCTCAATCTTGTTGGTGAGTTAAACTTCGTTGAACAGGCCCAGATCCTTTTGATTTGAGATTGTGTTTTCAGCAGTTCTAGACTTGTAGGTTTCTCACAGAAGGTAAAAAGTTCTTGGGAGGATGATTTCACTTCTATGGGGATCGATGGGATCCTTTTTGCAGATAAGGTTAAAAGGAAGATGAGTACAAATAAAGTATTGTTTACCATTGATTTAGACATTAAAGCCAAATACATAACGACTTCAAGTTACAAGCTCCATGTGAGGGGATGAACTGATACCAGAAGCCTACACCAGCATGGTTGCAAAGTGATAAAACCATTAGGTTAAATCCTTCCCCACCATGGGTAAAACTAGGAAAGTAAGTACATCTATCAAATGTGAGGATGGGCTCCATACACTATAAGGAACTTTTGTACGATGTGTTCGTCAAGTACTACCAGGATCTTAATTCAAACAAGAACCTTATGACCATACCAGAAGCCTGCACCAGCATGGTTGCAAGGTGATAAAACCATTAGGTTAAATCCTTCCCCACCATGGATGATACTAGGAAAGTAAGTACATCTATCAACTGTGAAGATGGGCTCCATACACTATAAGGAACTTTTGTACGATGTGTTCATCAAGTACTACCAGGATCTTAATTCAAACAAGAACCTTATGACCATGCTTTCCATGGGATTTTTCTGCCACGATTTCATCTGAGGAAGAAACTTGGTTAAAAAATTTGTTCCCCTCCTATTCCTCACCCTCCAATTGTTTCTCTCTCTCTCTCTCTCTCTCTTTTAATAGGCAAATGAAAAGAATTTTATAAAAAGCGCAACCCTCCAATTGTTTGTCATATACCCTCCAATTGTTTCTTTTTATGAGAAACCACTAAATAATTGAAAGAGAGATGTGCAGAGGTTAAAATAAGGGATTCTTCAAGGCAAGACTCAAAAAGCAAAGATATACAAAGTAGATGAGAGGAAAAAAATACAGAAAGCCCAAAGCTCAATTTCATCATGTGTTGGCAAGCACAGCAGGGTTTGCTATTTTCCATCTTTTGATATTTTCAGAGTTTTGCCTCGTTTAATGAATGATTCCCTTGTTAGCAGCTGAAGAGGCTATGTTAGGAGAAGAAAGGAAGGAAAATCTGGAAAGCATTGCTTCTCTACCTCTTTTGGGTAAACCTGGAAGGAATGGAATAAGGATCTAATCGGGGGTGGAGTTGTTTGTGTTAAGTTCCCTTAAGCTACCTAGAATAAACCCGCATACTAGGGTTTGCCACCCTAGGTGTGTTTTTTATTATATTTTCTTACTTTCCAAAAAGGTACAAACTTCTATTAGAATGCACATTAAAGATATAAGTAACTCAGAAAATTTGTTTTCAATCTTGATACATCTTAATATGGTCAATATGCACACATTAAAATACTCAACTAAAACATGAGGAAGAACAAAAAGACGAGTTAAGGCAGTGAAAAGAGAACTGATAATTTTTAACTCATGTTTTATAAAAAATATGGCCTTACATATTGTAGAAGTGAAAAAAGGAAAGCTATTTGTTCCCTACAGAGAACAGTTGGTATAAAAACAATGAAACAATTTGATTGGACTAAGAAGCAAGTATCATCTAAACCAAACAACCAAGAGAATGTTTCTGCTTTTCGTCTCAACTTAATGTCGATTAACTGAAGATCTAACCCTACATAGAGTGAAAGAAAAGACAATATTTGTTTAGCAAATTAAAATAGTTGAAAAAGGCTTTGTTGTTGTAGTTGAATTTAACGAAATTTCACTGAAGAAATGTATCGTGTCAACCACTCTGCATAACAGAAAAGAACAGTCTGTGTAACCCAAAAAAGGTGGGGAAAAAAAAAACAAAGAAGGACAATCTGCATAAAACAGATGATGGGGAAAAAAATCTTTAATCTCATAATGCAAACAAATGATCAACAATTATCAAAGAACCTAGTTTCGCATATTCAAATATCACCAAGGCTCTCCAATCAAAAGCTACTACAGAAATGATATATTTTTCCATAAAAGAGCATACAGAATAAGCTTATATGGTAGTTTGCCATTAGAAATAAAAATAAGAAGGATAACTACCAGATTGCAGGGCTACTGTAGGTTGTGTTCCTTTATTAAAGGTAGTTCCATCATCCAGCCTGCCATTAGCTTGTAATTGGAAACCATTGCTTGTGATATGACTGTTTAGGTGTTCAACTGAAGTTGATTTTGATGGGCTTCCACCCAAGGCAGCTGGGGAGATGGCACTGTTCCCAACACCATGCCACCAAGGTTGGGAGTAGACTGTTGATGACGGATTGCTCTTATCACCAGGTTCTATCCGCCGATCCTCAACTTTGGGTTTAGTCGGCATTATTCTTTTCCACCAAGAAAACAAAAATCCCCTAGCCCCAAATCTAACTGTCCAAAGAAATTATTTTTGGAAAAAAGAGAAGGACAACAAAGGGACAAATGCTTGTGAGTTACATACATAGAGATAATCGCATCAAGTATCCCCAAAAGAAGCTTCCAAAAAACAAAGAATAAATACATAAAAACAAAAAAACCCAAAAAAAAAAAAAAAAGTAAGTGGTATAGTTCAGAGCCAATAAAATACAGAAAATAATTATGAGCCAAATAGAACAGAAGGTGCTGCAACTAGGTCAACAACACAAAAACCCAAAATGAAAGCATTCCGCTTTACAACAGATGCGCTTACCAGAACTCTAAGAGGCTTTTCCCCTTGAGTGCAAGCCACAGATTACAAAAGATATATCAACAAAGGAAAGTTACGGGTTACTACCACAGAAATGACACCTTTTTGTAAACCAAAAATAGTTTCTGGAAAATGTTTCAGGATGGAAAATTTACTTTGAGGCTCCATTTATCCCATACTTTACTGCCAACCTTGAGGGAAGTCAGAAGTGCTCTTCAAAATTTAGAAATATGTCTTTACCAGGAAATCCAATTCCCCATAGAAAAATCTCCCCAAAAAGTTTTCCAGTACAAATGTAGCCTAATGTTAAAAAAATATCCAACTCATAATACAAAATAAGTAACCTAAACTCAAGTGCAAAGTGAAAACCAACTCTATGCTCGTAGTGTAAACCAAATTAATCCACGCCAGATGCAATCTCATAAAAAGTTCTACAATGAAGAATTTAAACTGGTCGTTTGATAAGCATAACATTACAAAAGCAAATTGTCAATATCACAGCTATCTAATTCATAAGCTGTTCAACTTGATCCTATTTGTCCAACTCCAATAAGTATTCTAAAAACTAGCCCCAAAATCATCAAAGAACCAAAAACAAAATCACAAACTCCATATCTTCCACTCCCTGATGACCCTCTCCAAAACTCCATTCAGAACTCCCAACCAAAAGGCATAAAAGCAACATAAAACACATAACCTTATCCATAAAAAAGAAGAAACAAAAGTTCCACCAAAATGCTAAGGATGTTTTTTATTCTATATGGGATTTAATTCGGAATTCAAAGTAAATATGCTATATCACAAACCTCAAAATATTAAATCGTGTATTCGGAGTTTAAGGAATTCATATTCGATTCCAATTGTGCATTAAGGACCCAAAGAGGAGGTCTCAAATTAGGTCCTCAAGTTCCAATTCCAGGAAACCAAACACAACCTCACTTGTGAGGTTCAAGTAACAAAACTAGTAATTTTCTGAGTTTATCCCCAATTTTCATTAAGCAAACAATACCAGTTTTTTCCTGTATAGTTCCATACTTCTTGAATTATTATCATATGCACTGAATATTGAAAAAAAAATCCCTAATTTTCCAAAAATACATAATGATGCCAAACAACCATCAAATGAAAAAGGTTCTGTTTACATGTTTCTATATTTCTAACATGCATCCCCATCCCTTACATGTTCTTATCGTATATTCTCCAAATTACTTCAATAATTCAGGGATACTGAAGTTATCACTATAAATCAGAATAAATCTCTATGCATGTATTTACTCATGCAAACTCTCAAACTACATCAATTTCCATTCTCCTAAGTCCCAATATCCCGTTTGGTTTCCAAGAAAATAAAGGAAAGAAAAGGAGAAGAAAAGTTCGAATCTTTGATATTTTGTGAATTAGAAAACGAAAAAGGAAAAGGTAAAAAGCTTCAAGCCTGACCAAACTGAACCAGGCTCAGTTCAACTAAAGCAAGATTCAAAAAACTCCATCCCTCTTTATTTTCCCATGTTTTCTCGGCAACCAAACAGAGGGCAAAGTCAAAGAGAACTTAAATTCCCCAACGACCCATCACCAAGACGGCTAGTTCCACAAAAACCCTAACAACTTCCAAAGAAATTCCCGAAGAACCCATCACAAAAACACCCAGTCCCAAAAAAAAGCCTGAAAATTTCCAAACAAATTCCTCTACAATTGGCGAGGGAAAAAAAAAAAAAAGGAAAAATGGAGAAGACTCACTGTGGGATGAGAGCAGAGGAATAAACCCTAAAAGGTAGGAGTTTGGAAGGAAATCATGGCCGTTGGTGGGAATCCATTGTGTCTCTGCAACCTCAGGAGATACAGTGATTGAAATCAGAGAGGAGAACCAATAAATAAACAAATAAATAAAATAGAACTAAAAAAATAATATAAAAAGACTTTAAAAATCAAATAATAAGAAGAAAAAAATATATATTTATTTATAGTTTAAAGCAAATGTTGCTTTCTGTCTCTGTTAAGGAGAAAAAAATGTTGATTGAAATGTGGTAAAATGACAAAATTGACCTCGTATTTTACCAAAAATAACCATACCATATTTTTCCTGCATGAATTTTCAAAATTGAGGATAAAAATAATTTAAATTTTATTAAAAAAATTTATATTTTTGATTTCCAAGTATGAGAAAAGAAAAAAATTAAGAAAAATAATTTTCTTTGTATTTGCTTTGCCATGAAAAATTGAAAAAAATTAATATTAAATAAACATTTATGTATTTTTAATTATTTAATATTTATAAAAAGTAAAAATTAAGTAAAATAAATTTAAATAAACAAATAAAATTAATGTATTAACTTTAATTTTTTTTTCCCCTAATTTTTTTTCTTCTTGCTTCTATTTTGCTTTGTTGTTTTTTCTTTCTCAAAGTAAAAAGGCCAAACAGAATGAGGTAGAAGAAAATTTATTTTTCTTATATTTTATTTAATATGAAAAGTAAATAAAAAAATTTAATTAAAATTAATTAAGAATTTTTACATTATCGAATTATTTAATCTAATATAAATAAAAAAATTAATTTAAAAAAGCACAAAAAAATAATTTATTAATTTTAATTATATATATATATATATATATATGATTTTTTATTTAAATTAAATTAAATTATGGTTTAGGCATCATTAGATTCTTAAAACTTCACATTTTTATTTTTTTCAGATAGTTTTTGTCATTGTCAATGTTTATCATTTTTTGTATTCAAGAAATCATTTGGGGATTTTATTTTAATGTTGTTTTTCTTTTCCTTTATTTTATTATGTCATCCATTTCATACTTAAGTGACGATTTTATCTATTTGAATTATTTGATTTCAAACTCTCTTTTTAAGTTTAATAAAAAATTTCATATTATGTTGTTAATTTTATTTGAAAAAAATATTATTTAGCAAAAACTTGATTTGAAAACCTCAATTAAAATCTCTTTTTATTTTATTTAAAAATCTATTTCTTATTTAATAAAATTTTTATAATACCAATTTAAAGTATCCAACATGATTTATTCTAAAAATTTTAAATTTGATAATATTTATTTTTAATAAAAATATTTTTAAAATACAAATTTCAACATGAAATTCAATCCCTGTATACTCTTAAATAAAAATTTCAATCCAAATCCCCCAAAATTATACGAGGAAAAAAGAAAAATTAAAGTTCAAGGGCAATATGGACATTGTGGAATCCCAACCACTAACCAGGGGAAATATGGGGCCAACTTGACCAAAGGTTGGTTAAGCTTTTTGAAAGGTAGAAGTTGCCACGACTGACATTTGTTTCCACACCACCACGTGTCAACATCAAAATGAGCACCCTGGGCCCACCTTCAACGCGAGCCACGTGGTCTTCTCTGGCCAAACCCTTATACTATAGACTGCAAAATTAGCTAAACAAAACGACGCCGTTTCATTGTGGAATTTTAGATAAAATTGATTGAAAATGGTCGATCCTCAATCCTTTCGTATTCCTATAAATTCCCAATTGTAGGAAAAAAAAACCTTAAAATAGAGTATTAAATAATTATTTAAAATTTATAAAATATAAATTATATCTTAAAATAAAAAATTAAAATTAAAAATATTTCAAAATAATAAAAAAGGGTTTAAGTGATTCTGAAAAATATTTCTAATATATTTAATACTTAAAAAATAAAATTTTTCAAGTATTAAAAAGATTAAAAACACTTTCCATAATCACCGTCAAATGCACTCTTAATTTCAAAGCTTTTCAAAACTAATCCATGGGATAATAATTCTAAGGAAACATTTTTAGCCTAAAAAAATGTTTTAAAAAAAGTGTTGGATAAATTTTAAAAAACACTTTCAAATATTTAAAAAACCGTTTATAGTTTTGAAAAACAAATAATTTTAGGAATTGTTTTTAATCTTTCTAATACTTAAAAAAAAAAAAATTATAAACATTAAAAATATCAAAAACACTTTCTAGAATTAGTACCAAATGTATTCTAAACATACTTCTAGAGAAAATACTTTCATTAAAAACACTTTATGTAGAAACATTATCAAACGCATATTTGCTATCAAAATT
Organism: Vitis rotundifolia; assembly: GCA_030254885.1. Lineage (NCBI taxonomy): Eukaryota > Viridiplantae > Streptophyta > Magnoliopsida > Vitales > Vitaceae > Vitis > Vitis rotundifolia. Next base: position 21,183,237 of record CM058163.1, read on the forward strand.
TGGAACCAAAAGGTGAAAACACTTTGCAAATATGATTTTCAAAATTTAAACAAGTTACAACCGTATCATACGGGTCGAATTACATTATTTTTCCTTTTCACATTATCAAAATGTGAGCATGCAAGACATACATAACAGTAGTAGGAATTCTTTGAGCAGCCCTAGACAAGATGTATAATGCAAAATATATTCAAGGAATCTGCAGATTACATGGATGACTGTTGTTGTAGATGGCTATAAAAGCCTTATCCCATTAAACATTACTTCAGCCGTTCAATTCACCATTTTTGTCAAAAACAGAGTTGGTACCTTAGGGGTATAGCAGCAGTGATTCAGCTCAAATTTATGGAAACATTCCCTCAAGGAACTCATCAAAAGTTTCGTCATCTTCAGCCTTATGATCGCGAGCTGAGGTTGAAGCCTTCTTTCCTGCAAAGAACCCAGAAACACAGCCATAAGCCCAGATTGAACTTCACTGAAATGCTGATGAGCAGAACAGGGGAAGCCTGAAGGGAAGATTGTTTAAGTTATAATGATCCAAAGCAAAGCTAAGGCATGCTTTCATAGATTTCTACTCCTTTGAAAACTTAGGGTTTGTGGAACATCTAATATCATGATGCATGGTTGCCTCGTGAGCATCTTATAACTTTTACATTTTATTTAATATGTAGGGTCAAATCTTAACAACTTAAACCTTTAAGAAAATTGATAGTTCAACATAACAGTGGGCCATCATGCAAATGAATATTAAGTCTCAAATAATAAACAATGAAGAATAGATTAGATTACTGGTAGCACTGACCTTTTCTCCTCTCTTTGCTCTGCTTATGCTCATTATCTGTATCATCATCACTACTTACTCTTTCCCTGAAAGAAGACAGTATGTCAGCTTCTAGATAGCAGAAATACTGGCTATTTACTCGTATATCAGTATAAATTAGTTTCTAAAGTAGAACGAACTCTTGACTCCACTTGGCACCTTTTTCTTTTGTGCTCTTCTTTCTCTCTTTTTGCTGATTGCTCCTTCTCTTTTCGTTTTTTGTAATTAAGCTTTTCTGCACATCTATTTGAACAGTTAAAAAAGATGTGCAGTCAGAGTATGTCAAAGATAGGAGATCGAAATAATTGCACCAGAACAAGGGGTACGATGTCGTTATAGAAGAAGATCCGGGCAAACCAAGAGACATATAGAGCCATAGAGCCATAATAACTAAATTCCCTAATGAAAATTTAAAAAAGAAAACTGACAATTAAAGTTTAGGTTTGGCCTCAAGGACATAAAATAAACTCCTAATAATGCAACTCGGGTTCCTAATGAAACCTGGTGAGTAGCGTCTTCAAATGCCATCAATCATATGTCCTTGAATCATAATAGGACAGAAATCCTCGTCGTACTTCCCAATGTCCCCAGTTCTTAGAACCACTAGGGGATGGGATAAAAACAGTTCATATTAGTTTAAGGATAGAAACAGATCACAATTTCAGTATAGCTATTCATTTTACTACATGGAAGTATATTACTGCCAAAAAGTGTATAATACTCCTTTGATTTATTTCAGAAAGGATGAATTAGTCAGGGGGGTGTGCACGACATGCATAAACAAAATTACTAACAACCATATTCCATGAAAATATTAATGCTGTTACTGGATGAATATCACGTGACAAGGAATAATCAACAAAACAAAAATAGGGAACTTCCCAACACTAGTAAATGCCACTCACCTCTCACAAGTTACTAATTTCACTAGGGCCTGTTTGTTTTCTCCAGCCTCAAAATAAGAAAAGTTCACCTGCAATACAACAGCCAAGTTAGATGAAATGGAAAGCTTGTATAGAAAAGTGAAATTTTTGTGGGTAAAACTGTAATAAATGATAAATTAGAGCTACTTAAAATGATGTGAACTAAAATTTCTTACAGTTTTAGCACAAGCAGGATCGAGTTTTATTATATGCAGAAAAGATTTAAATATCGAGTCTTTTTCCATCAAGTTTTCCCAATAAAAGAATAAGCATTAGGACAGAATACTACAACTAGAATTACTAATAGATACAGTAAACTGCCAAGTGTAACTTCATCTGGATTTGGGTTTGTTGCATGAAATTCAATTTCAACAGCAGATCTGTTGGGTAGCTAGGCCCTATTTGGAACCAAGTAAGTTTTTCAAAACCATAACAGGAGGTCAAATTAGCATTCTCTAAGCAGGACAGAGTACGAAATGCAATCAAAAGCAGAGGTTCTTGCTCTTGTTGAAGGCCTTAGAGAAGCAAGAGGTATGGGCAGGACTCGCTTAATTTGACTGCTATTACTATAGGAGATAGGAGAGCTGTTTTTAATGAGGGAGATCGTTACCTCTTTTTCACGATAGAGGTTGAGTTCAAGTAGATCTCACAGATGATCATTAGAGGCTGGCCACTTGGCCAGTAGAGGGGCTTTGTCTTCCCCTACAGTGGATCACTAACCCATTTCATGTAGGGTGTAGGCTGGGGCTTGTGCCTTGTGCATTGTATTCTTTCTCTCTGTTTTGGTGTTGTTGGCAATGGACACCTTGCCCTTATTATTTGATTTTTGCTTTCATTGTTCACAAAAGACCTTTTTTAAGTTATCTAGCTAATCAATTATATCGTGCATAAAAGTAAAATCAATTTTGAAAGAAACTCAAATTCAGGATAGGTTTTAAAAGGTTTTCAAAGCCTAAAGTGATAAGCGGGATAAAGCCATATATTACATTAAGTATTGTCACAAACTAGTCTGACAAAGGACAATTACACGAAGACATGAAGATAAGATGTCATGAACCAAAGAACAATTGTTCAAGTACCAACATTTACTCTAAAAAAGTAAACCCTAGTTTATTCTATAGATAGAAAAATATAAAAAAAAAAAAAAAAAAGAAGGGATCATTATTACAAGCACTTACCTCATAGCTTGCTAGGCCATCTCTTTTATCGCAATGTCTGTTACCACATATGAACTGCCCTGACAAACAAGGTAAATTAACCAAGTAAGAGACATTGATTAACAGAAAGGAAAAGTATAAATACACTGCAAATTACCTCCAAAGTCAATTTTTTATTCGAAAGTCATAAACATAAAAATTTTCTCCCTAAAAAAATATTTACATCTATATATATGTATATGTAAATATTTTTTTACTAAAAAATTCGAAAAAACTCTCCCTAGCTTTTATTTCCATTGACAAATCTTAAAGCCTTCACTTTGGCTCCAACATTTGAGAGTTGAAAGCCAAAATGGCCTATTTGGCCAAACAAGCCGTTTTTTCCTTTCAACTACCCACTTTGAACCTATGCGACTTGATGATTTCTAAAATAGTTGGTCCTTGCAATGGAATCCATCTTATTATCTATGGAGTTCTTTAGACTAGAAAAGATAATACAATGGAATAAATACAGTCAACACTAACTTGCAATAGTAAATATAGAAATTTCCAAAACCTTAGGGCCATAACTTATATTTATTTTCCAAGAATATCCTTGATGATTTCGTCCATCTAATGCTATACAACCAGATACAAATTCAGACTTTGTGGCGCCTTTTAAAATCATAGGCTGATGTAAAATCCATGACATTACTGAATGGGAAAAAACTTACAATATAAATAGTCAATGACATGGATAACATTACCTTTCCCAGATATGACTTCCTTCTCAGTCCTCCACCTCAGGCCAATCTATGAAGAAGAAACTTAAAATTCAGAGAAATTGTCTGTGAGTTAACATAAAAAGTGACTATACTTTACATCAAATACAAATAAATCAATGGCTTTCTAAATGACTCCAATCAGTTTTCCTTAGTGGTTATGCGAAATAAGGTCACTTTAGGATTCCAATGCAGGAGATCACTTATATTTTGTTTAGATGATCAGGGGATATCATATGACCAACTTTATATCAAAGTAATAGGAAATAAATAAATAAATACATTTCAATGAGACATTCAATAGAATGAAATCACTTCTATTTGTATGGTATTTTCATTGTACACAATTCAAAGATGTATAACATGAAACTACATTCAATTTCTTTCTTTGATTTGTTTAGTTTGGCTTTATATGTATTCCCATAATGAAAAACACTAAACCTGATAAATTATGTTTGACAAACTGCTAAAAAAATAATATATGTATATATATAACATTTTATGAGCATGTCTAATGAACTACAATAGAAATAACTTTATATGAAACGCCTGTGACTCCAGGTGGAGGAAACCCTCCAGTGCCAACCAAACCCACCAAACAACCACTGGGGCCCAACCCCAACAGAAGAGAAAAAAGATGTCATAAATATAACCTTTCGGTGGAGAATAGGGCAGCAGCCAAAAAATAGCATTGGCAGCTGAGGATATGTGGTGTATTGATTATCTTATTTACATGGATAGGAGTTAGCTATATGCTTGAGGCAGATCATTTGATCAGTATGGGGAAATAATCCATAGAGGTGTTGCATGTGTAAGTTGAAGAATCATCTTTTACTCCAACTTTCCTTTTTGTTTTGACCAACTTAGAACATTCTGTTGTCTTCATTGGATTTTCTTGGGTTTTGTCAAGAAATGCAGAGGAGCTTGTTAACAGTGGATGGATTAAGCTCAGGGGTAGCAAAGCTTTGCCCTTTTTAGTAGATGTGGAAAGAAAGAGACAGAAGGACCCTTAACAAGAAGTATTTTATAGCAAAACTCAGATTCTTCTTACAGATCTCTTCTTTGTGGAAATCTACCTCTAAGGACTTCCAAGGCCTCTTTTTTTGGAGTTTCTGGACTACTGCTATTTAATTAGAGCATTAGCCTTTTTTTTTCAAATAAATTTTATCCTATAAGAGAAAAGCAAAACTAGCTAAACCTTTCAAATTAAAACCAAAACCTAAAAAGCTTTGCATTCATATATGCTAATATTAGCTCAAGCTATGCAATGAATGTCAATGATACGGCATCATGAGACGTCAACCATGACCAAGAGAACTCTAGAAATCAACGGCGAAAACAAAATTTGTTAGCTTTTGAAAGAAAGACCAGTGAGATCGAACTTGATCAAATCCAATAAGTAACAAAAGGCAAACCAAACCATATTATATCCTGAAATCATCTTTTATAGCCTCTCATGCAAGAGTGTTATAGTCACAAAATATCCTTATATGAGGATATTCCTCATCATGAGCCTCAGGCAGCAAAAGCAAATCCCTGCAATTTCATATCCTGAATATCATCTCTTTCAGCCTCTCATGTATGGGTATTATAGACACAAGATAACATTACAAGAGAGGCTATTCCACACCACGAGCTTGGGGCAGAAAAAGCAAACCAAACAAAAGAATTTCAGGAGTAACAGTTTAGGTCTATTACTACATTTTTAAAACAAAATACAGCAAAACAATACATCATTGTTAGGATGGTTATGACGAACCAATATATGACTACTATGGAATAGAATCAATACACATTAGGCAACTTCACATTTTTTTTTACAATTTGTTAAGAAGTTGGGGAACAGAGTATGAGAGAGGATGAAAAATCCTCTAAATTAACAACAAAATCAAGAGAGAAGGAAAACTCCTAATTTTATGCATGTATAAACCATAAAGCACGAGAGAAAGGGATCAATGTCATTTTTACTAAGGAGAGTAAAGACAACCTTAGAGGAGCAAAGGAGCAATGAGTAATTAATCATTTACTGAAAAGTGATAAGGCTATAAATCCATATAACATGAGTACCCTCATACCTTGCCACTCTTGTACTGAGACATGTCAGCTATGCAGTATCTTCAATAAGTTTAAGGTAATGGACAAGGAAGTACTGCTGACTTCCATCTATAACTCGATAGCAGCAAACTAATTAATCTTAAAAGCCACAAATAATTCAAAACATGCACCAAAACATTTAGATGCAAATTCATAACACAAATTGTAAGAAAATCCATATGGAAAAAAATTTGGCCAGTGATGATCATGTATGATAGACAAAAGGAGAGTGAGAGCTTGTCTCCATTTGTTATGATACTTCAGCATCTGGCAAAGTTGGACCCAGAAATATCAAACTAGTAATCAAAGTGCATCACTAAATAACATATGAGGAATACTTAGTCTTACAATACAAGCATGGTATGATGCATGGTATTGACTTGCATTGAGTTTTGCATCAAGATGGGAACAATGGCCTGAGAGCGAGAGAGAGTGCAACTGAGAGCGAGAGAGAGTGCGATGGCGGCGAAGGCGCAGATAAGGCTACGGACCAGAGAAGAAGGAAGGACATTAGCTTCACAGTAGAATCCAAGGTCTTCGAAGTTGGGTTAGAAGAAAGAAAAGGGAAACCCTAAGTAATCATAGTGGAGAAGAAGCGAGGGGTTTCGTCATGGATCCGCATGGGACCGGAGAGCCTAGTGTTTCTCAGGGAGGGCCTAACCCATTGTATCGAGGACGGGGGAGACGGTAAATGGGGAAGGGAGTGGAAGGAGAAGGGGAGAACGTATTCCCTGTCGCGCGGCGCAAACAAAGCAGGGTGGTATCTCCGGTTAGGGGTTGCTGATTCAGAGAGGAAGAGATTTAGCATCTTCATTCCGAAAGGTAAGGGGGATAAAGGAGGATGGGTGTCTATGGAGAAGGAGTTACAAAAACTGGAAGGAGCCTTTGGAAAAAAAGCAGATCATCAGGAAACAAGGGAGGTGAGAAAAGCTGTGGTGGAGCGGTCGTATGTAGAAGTTGCGAAGGGTACAAGTTGGAGGAATATAAACTCAATTCGGGTGAAGATCAAAAGAGAGGAAATGAAAGGAAACTTGCAGAAATTGGAAAACTGTGTGGTGGTGAGCTGGAATTCCAGATCAGAGGGAGAAGAGGATCTGGAGAAATTGGGGAGAATTTGGGCAAATTCATGGGGTTTGAAAGGGAGTTTGGGGCTTGCTAGAATGGAGAGGAATAGGGCATTGCTGGAGTTTGAAATTCCGGAAGAAGCACGTCGTGTTGTGTCCTATGGAAGCCGGTGGTTGGGGGGATTCCAGTTGGGGCTGGAACACTGGAGCCCTAGGAGTGGGTGCCGAACAGAGGAGGAGGTAAGCAGCGAGATTTGGGTCAGAATCGTTGGGCTCCCCATCTCGTTGTGGACTCCGACGATCTTAAAAAGAGTGGGGGAAGAATGTGGGGGGTTAGTTGCAGTCGACCCACTGACGGAATGCTTAGGGGAGCTTCAGTGGGCTCGAATCCTGGTAAAGGCGAGGGGAGATGTCCTTCCGAGTGTATTGGAAGCTGAAATCGAGGAGGAAACCTACGTCCTTTCCTTATGGTGGGAGTTTAGTCCAGTTCTGAGGAAAAAATCGGTGGGTTGCAGCTTAGAGAATGGCCGGAAGAGTGGTGAGGTCAGGGATGATATTTCCTCACGCGCAGGGATGCGCGTGGAGGAAGGGCTGGGAGGCAGAACCGAGACGCTGCAAATGGCAGCTGATTTGATGGAAGAGCCTGAGCGTGGACCGGGCTGGCAGAAGGCTAAATGGGTCCAAGTTCGAGAGCGGGCCCCCATTGACGAGGTGGATTCTGGGCCTGCTAAGTCAGGCCCAAGCCTGGGCCTTAAAGTTGTGACAAGGTTAGATGGGCCAGCTTCAACAAATAGGCTCATGAACTCAAATTTAATTAAAAGAAGGACTGAAGGTGATGAAGCAGATGAAGGCCCATCGGCAAGGAGTTGGGCTGAAGTATTGGAAGGCCCAAAGATGAAAGCAGGTTTGGCTGGGGGCGGCCCTGTCCTGATCCATTCCCAGACCTCAAATAAAGGCCTTCAGAAGGAGAATCTCGCTCTGGACTCGCCTGGTTCCAAAAGGGGGAAAAGTTCAAAAATGGAGCCCTTTATCAAATGGGACTCTGAGGAGATTAGGAAAGAGCGAATACATTTTTGTAACTCAGCGGTTGATAGCGCCCTTGAGGAAGAAGCTACAAGGTATGATTCGAAATTAATCTCATGGGACAATAGGGACATGGGGAATCCTCTTCCTTCTTCTTCTTATTTTGATCGGATTCCCGAGGGGGAGTTTTACGATCGTTCTGGGTCTAAAGGAGAGGAAGTTCAGAATGGGAACATGTTGTGGTTGACAGTGTTCGAGGGGTCAAACGAAAACGGAAATGGTTGCTGGGACAGAGGAGAATCTAATGGAATCAGTGAGAGGGCTAAGGATATGGAGGGGAATTCTGGCATGGAGGAGATAGAGATGGTAAGAAATAAGGAAGAGGAAAAATGGGAGGAGAGTAGCTTGGCAAAGTTCAGCCAGTTTTTGGGATTCCCGACGAAGGGTTTAGAAAAGGAAATTTTGAGCTTTCTGACTAAAATCAGGCAGAGACGGGAGAGGATACATAGTAGAGAGCTCTTGGAGAAGTCAAAGTTTGACCGGGAATTAAAGAGACTGGAATGCTCTGTAAATTATGAGGGGGGGAATAAGCATAAAGGCCTTTCAAAAGGCAAAGGGAATCAATTGTTGGTTATCCAATGAAGTTAAAAATTTTGAGCTGGAACGTGAGGGGAGCAAATGAGAGCTCCAAAAGGAAAGTTATTAAGACGTTTATGAGGAATCAGAAGGTTGATTTATTCTGTATTCAGGAGACAAAAATTCAACCTATGTCGGAAAATATTGTGAAAAGTTTAGGCTCAGGGAGGTTTCTAGATTGGAGAGCCCTGGATGCGGAGGGGGCTGCGGGAGGCCTGCTGATCTGTTGGGATAAAAGGACCTTGGAAATTCTTGAGTGGGAGGAGGGCCAGTTCTCCTTATTGTGCAGATTCAAGAATGTAGAAGACGGGGTTGTCTGGGTGTTCACGGGAGTCTATGGCCCTTTCACCAGAATAGAGAGGGATAGCCTCTGGGAAGAATTTGGGGCTATCAGAGGCTTGTGGGAGGACCCTTGGTGCCTTGGGGGGGACTTCAACATCACCCTCCTCCAAAGAGAAAGGAATAGCCAGAGGAGGTTAACCTCAGCAATGAGGAGATTTGCTGAGACTGTGGATGAATTAGGGCTTATGGACCTCCCATTGCAGGGGGGAGAGTTCACTTGGAGTGGGGGATTGAACAATCAGTCTTGGGCTAGACTGGATAGGTTCCTTGTTACCCCTAGCTGGTTAGATCAGTTTTGTGGAGTGGTCCAAAGTAGACTGCCTCGGCCAGTTTCGGATCACTTCCCTGTCCTTCTTATGGGGGGGGGATTAGAAGAGGTCCAATCCCCTTTAGATTTGAAAACATGTGGCTAAAGGTGGAAGGCTTCAAAGATTTGATTCTAAGCTGGTGGAGGGGGGTGGAGATTAGGGGCAGTGCAAGCTACAGACTGGCAGCTAAAATGAAGGAAATTAAGCAGAAGCTGAAAATCTGGAATAGAGAGGTGTTTGGGAGGTTGGACTGCAACAAATCCCTAGCCCTGCAACAAGTGGACTTCTGGGACCGGGTGGAGATGGAGAGAACACTGACTGTGGAGGAAACAGAATTAAAAAAGGAAGCTAGAGAAAGTTACAAGAAGTGGGTGCTTCTTGAGGAAACTCACTGGAGGCAACACTCCAGGGAGATTTGGCTGAGGGAGGGGGACAAAAATACGGGTTTCTTTCATCGTATGGCAAATGTGCACAGCAGGAATAACACTCTGGACAAAGTTAAGATCAACGGAGAATGGCTTACAGAGGAGCAGGAGGTGAGGGAGGGTGTTGCTCATGCTTTTCATCAGTCGCTTTCTGAAGAGACAGGGTGGAAGGCAGACATTGGGAGGATTCAGCTAGGCCAGATAAATCAGCAGGAAGCGGAGAACCTGGAGACTCCCTTCTCAGAGGCAGAGATTCATTCAGCCCTGTTAGAGATGAATGGGGACAAAGCCCCCGGCCCGGATGGATTTACTGTGGCGTTTTGGCAATACTGTTGGGACTTTGCTAAGGAGGAAATCCTGGAAATGTTTTTGGAGTTTCATGAGAATGGCTCTTTTCTTAAGAGCCTCAACAATACTTTTTTGGTGTTGATTCCTAAGAAAATTGGGGCCGAGGAGCTTGGAGACTTTAGAACTATTAGCCTTGTGGGGGGGATTTACAAATTATTGGCTAAAGTGCTTGCTAATAGACTCAAGAGAGTGGTGGGAAAGGTGGTGTCCCCTGCCCAAAATGCTTTTGTGAAGGGAAAACAAATTCTTGATGCCTCCTAAATTGCCAATGAGGTGATTGATTCATGGCAGAAAAGAAAGGAAAAGGGGCTCATTTGCAAGCTCGACATTGAAAAAGCTTATGATAGCATCAACTGGCAATTTCTGATGAAGGTCTTAGAAAAAATGGGGTTTGGGCATAAGTGGAGGGGATGGATATGGAGTTGTCTCTCCTCAGCAAAATTCTCAGTGCTGATTAATGGGGTCCCAGCTGGCTTCTTCCCAAGTTCTAAGGGGCTTAGACAAGGCGACCCCCTTTCTCCCTACCTCTTTGTTATGGGAATGGAGGTCCTGGATGTTCTTATCAGGAGAGCTGTAGAAGGAGGATTCTTATCAGGGTGCAACATTAGGGGTGGTAGAAGACCCCCTCTGCACATATCCCACTTATTTTTTGCTGATGACACAATTGTGTTCTGTGAGCCCAACAAGGAGCACTTAACCCATCTGAGCTGGATTCTTTTTTGGTTTGAAGCCGCTTCAGGCCTAAGGATTAATTTGGCCAAAAGCGAAATTATACCAGTTGGTGAGGTGGATGAGATTGAAGAGTTGGCAGTGGAGATAGGATGCAGGGTGGGCTTCTTGCCTTCCCTCTATTTGGGTCTTCCTCTAGGGGCCCCTTCAAGGGCTTCTTCTGTGTGGGATGGGATTGAGGAGAGATTTAGGAGAAGACTTGCTCTTTGGAAACGCCAGTACATTTCCAAAGGGGGGAGAGTTACTCTCATTAAAAGTACCTTGGCTAGCATGCCAATTTATCAGATGTCAATATTCAGGATGCCCAAGGTGGTTGCTAAGAGGCTTGAGAAAATCCAAAGGGATTTCCTATGGGGGGGGGGGGGTAACTTGGAGGGAAAGATTCATCTAGTTAATTGGGAGGTGGTTTGTTCCGACAAGTCTAAGGGTGGGCTAGGTTTGAGGAATCTAGTCATCCTGAATAAAAATCTGCTTGGCAAGTGGATCTGGAGGTATGCTTGTGATAAAGACAGTCTTTGGAAACAAGTTATCATGACAAAGTACGGGCAAGAGGGACATGGTTGGAGGCCTAAGAAGGCTAGTGGGGCGGGTGGTGTAGGGGTTTGGAAGGAGATCCTGAAAGAGTCTGAGTGGTGTTGGGGTAATATGGGGTTCCTTGCAGGAAAGGGGTCTAAGATAAGATTTTGGACAGATACTTGGTGTTCTGAATCAGCTTTGTCTCAATGTTTCCCCAGCCTTTTTGCCATGGCTGCTCACAGAAGTGTAACAGTTGAAGAGATGTGGGATACTAGTTCAGGTCAAGGAGGTTGGAACCTTAATTTTCTGAGGGATTTTAATGATTGGGAGGTGGACCTGGTTGGGAACTTGCTTCACATCTTGAGAGGGTATAGACCCTCTTTGGAGGAAGACATGGTTAGATGGAAGGGAGGAAGAAATGGGCAATTCAAGATCAAGGAAGCGTATAGATTGTTGGCCAATCATAATAGCACTAACTTTCCTTCAAGACATGTTTGGATGGATAGAGTTCCAACCAAGGTTGCTTTCTTTGCGTGGGAGGCGACATGGGGGAAAGTGTTAACTTTGGATAGACTTCAGAGGAGAGGATTGCAACTCCCCAATTGTTGTTTTTTGTGTGGGTGCGAAGAAGAAACTGTAAATCATATTCTTATTCATTGTATAGTGGTTAGAAATTTGTGGGATATAGTTCTTGGGTTAGTAAATGTAAAGTGGGTCTTTCCAGAAACTGTAAAGGAGGTCTTATATAGCTGGAAAGGCCCTTTTGTGGGGAAGAAAAGGAGAAAGGTGTGGAACTCCATTCCGTTATGTATTTTTTGGACGGTTTGAAAGGAGAGAAATAGATTAGCTTTTAGGGGGGGTGTTTTGAACGTTCAGAAACTCAAGAATTTTTTTGTTTGTACGTTGTGGAGTTGGGCTAGATTGCATATAGGTGAGGATTTCTCCTCCCTTATAGGCTTTCTGGAGTGGGTAGCCTCAACTTAAGGGGAGGTGAGCTTCCACTCGGTTTTTTGTTGTTTTTCTCTTTCTTTTGAGGCCCTAGCCGCCTCGTATACCCCCTGTATGCTTTGTGGCTTTGTGCCTCTCTTTTAATGAATATCTGTTTTGCTTATCAAAAAAAAAAAATGGCCTGATAGGAGGCAAATAATGAAATGAGAGAGAAAAGATCCCTTTGTGTGGGGCTAGGCATGTGCATGACTTGGAAAGGGCACTTATAATGAGAGAAATCAGGAAAGGGAAGATGGCCCATTAGGACTTAGGAGGCACATTTAAAGCATGGAGTCAGCAAAGATGCCTTTGGGTAGAGCTAGGCATGTACAAGCTTGAATCAGGCACATGCTGATTGGCATCAAAGATGACCATGGCAGCCTTTAGTGCAGAAAGGAGGCACAAGTGCAACAGGGTACAGCTATGACTATGATCTCTAGGAGGCCCCAGATGGACTACTATTGGAAGTGTTTATAAGGCATAGAGCTGTCCCTTGGCATAGGAAATCGGCAGGCCAATATCATGGAAAATCAAAGATAATTTCAATTCTCTGAACTACCAAGTCGAAATAAGCTAAACCAGAAAGGAGGAAAATTAACAACAGTTAAAGACAACATTGTCAAAACTGGACCTGATAGGCAGCCTGTCAGGGTGGCCCAGTTGGTTAGGGTGAAAGCTAGGATGTGTGGTAAAGGCACACGGTCCCGGGTTCAAATCTTGTCTCTGGTTAAATACATTGATTTACCTGGTGCTAGTTGTTGCGGGTGCAGTCAGCACCCTGAGGTTTGGGTCTCCATGGAGAGTCCTAAGGGTCTAGCCATGAAAGGTTCCTCGGTTTTCAAAAAAAAAAAAAAAAAAAAAAAGGATCTAACAGGCTGATCCGGTATGTCTCCAAGAAAAACTTAGTTAAAGAAGTGTTAGATATCAGTGCTATAATTAAGAACCGCTAAACTAAACAATTTAATACACTGACGTTTCAAAATCCAACATAATTTCAGTAATGAAGATAGCATTTATTTGCAAAGGATACTCTTTGAAAAGCTTGTCATGGTAACGCTTCACCAATCTTTGCTCCCATGATTGATCCATTTCATCTTCCTCAGAAAGGATGAACCTTACATAGTAACAAACAATTGAATAAAGTAACTGCACAAAACATACAAATTAGAAAGACAGCTTCATAAAAACCATAATTTCTATAAGAATAAAAAATCAAAACATGTTAAGAAATGAAGTAAGGATCAGACAGAAACGCAAAATCAAAACATGTTCATATGATCCATTGTGACACACCGTGCCTCTGTCTCAACCTCAAGTTACATTGTTTGTGCTTTTATGAAGCCAAACTCGAAATTAGCGATCCAAATGAAGCAACAGGGTGTCCTCATGAATCTTTAACACAGGAGCATCCCCATTTTAACAAAACACAAAGAAATGAAGGAAAATCTCATAATTAGGGAATATCTTCCTATGGATTTGTTATTCAAAATGATCCTGCTCTTGATATAGTGTTAAAACAATAGACTTTGCCTATCAAAAAGGCATATTAAATGGCAGACTAATACATAGAATAGTGGATAAAAAGTGAAAATCCATGGGCAAATATAGGACTATATCATCTATAATGTGATAGATATCATGCCTTTTTGCATTGCCTTAATCAACATTTTGGCCTTCCCATGATCCTTGTCCATCTGGATCAACACTCCTTAATTAATTCACTGCACATTAAAAGAAAAAAGGAAAAAGTACAATCTCACCAGCTTTATATGTTGTTCCCGATGGGTGCTATGATTCTCATGAATGCATTTGTTTCTAACGCTAAGCATTTTTTTTTTTCAATCCATCCATCCAAACATCCTCATACCAGCTATACTCATTTTCAGGACATGTCTCTTTACTGCCTGGCATTTTTACACCATGAAACATGATTGAACGTGGTATAAAATTTGACCTTTAATTTATAAGCACTGGTGGATCAAAAAACACACTCCATAAACACATTTCACTCCATGAATTCCACTCTTAATCTATGGGTAATATCTTCTCATTCTCCCCATCCTTTTGGATCACCAATCACAGATAACAAATAGATTATTAGTGTCTATCTCCTTACTGGATGCAAATTTCGTTCCAGGAAAGTGGAACATAGGATGATCATAGTTGGAAGCAAGCAATTAAGAAAAATAAACAAACAAATAAAAGCACCAAACTCATATATGACACACAATGAACCAATATATATATATATATATATATATATATATATATGGAAGCACAACTAAATAGAGTGACAATATGAACATACCGGTATCCTTCTCTAATAGTGTCTTGATCAGTTTTAACAGGCAATTTTGTATGTGTGGATCTTTGCTCACCATAGAAGCCAGCTGTAAAACAAATGTTGTCAAGAAAAATCTTAATTCCCAATACACAAAATGTGGAGGGAACCCCTCCACCATTATAAAATAGGCCAAGACCAAGACATTTGCCTCTAGGAGGATCATCCACACATGGTTGAGGATGAATTAATTGCCGCTTTAATAGACATGATCACCTTCAAGTTGCAAGAACCATGAATCAAGAAGCAGATTTCCAAGCAAAGAGAGAGGCTTTTGCATTTGTGGTCTTTTAGCAGGAATTTTTACCCTCCTTAGTTGGAATATCTTATCTGCCAGTATGCTTGGTTTTATAAATTCTTCATTATAAAAACATGTGACTCCTAACATTGCTATATAGGTAAGAATTAAAGCAAAATTGGAGAAACACATGTTCTCCATATGTACTCAGCTATGAATTGATTCCAGTAGGAACTTAAGGGAATATAATTATAAGAAATTTTTATAAGGAAAGACTAAAACTGTGGAAGCCTTTTGGAAAAGATTAACTTTCACCAACAAAACATTTTAAATTTTTTTATGGCTGGGTTCACAAACCAGTTAATAATCATTAAGCCCTGGATCTTAGGAGGAGAAACAACAGTAGTGCTATAATCTCATGAGCAAACGATATCAAGTCAAGTCCTCATTGGTATCAGTGCCCAAATTATGTTCCAGAACATCTGAAACAACAACATTGCCCAAAACTAAGCCAAGCCATGTGCAATGTGCAAATAATATCAGTTTCATACCAATATTACATTTTACCATTATGATTAGGTATCCCTGTTTGTAGGACCTAAAATTGCATAGGCACAATTTGGCAAGATATTGAGACATGCAATAAGCTTCCAAGTTGCAAGCTTGCACAAACTTCAAGATTTAAACAAGGAAAACTATAATTATTTGGGGGACTTGTTAGCATCAAAGAAACTAATTACAAAAATAATTTACATGACTTAGAAGTGAACTTACGAAGCAAAATGGGACATATTTTCCAATGTCTTCTGTAGGCAAACATAGGGAGAAGAACTTTAAGCTCATGTGGAACTTCTTAAATTATTACATTTAGCCTACTTAATCATTTAAAATGGACACTTCAAACATATGTGCACATTGTGCAGTTGGACATGATAAGGAATTGTATAGGGAATATGTTTCTGACATGCCGTTTAGCCAACCATACACTCAACAAGTGTGTCCAACAAAGAAAAAGAAAAATAAATTCCCTTTTCATTATAAGTAACCTTTATCTCAAATTGGACATACTAACTTTGTTATATACTTGAACTGACCTAGGGCATAGTGTGAGATAAAAAGGGAAATTATGTTATTTAGTTGTTTCCCCATGTCCTGATATCTGGAGATCAAACAAACCCAAAACCTGATGACCAATAAATGAAGAATGAGAAGATCTTTCTCAACCACTTCACTTAAGGATCTAGAACGGAAATATACCATGGTATGAAGCCAGCAATCTCAATCATTGATTACCAGTTCTAAGGGGTTTTCTGAAATCCCTGCTCCAGTATCTAAAGCCATAGGTTTTCTTAAAATGAATTCTCACTACCTCTCACATCCCACACTCTGGTCACTTGGCCCAACATTGCATATCAACTGCCACAAGAAAGAAAAATGTTAGGATGACTGTAGCCCCCTTCTTTCCTTGACAAAGAAGATTGTTCATCATCCAATTGCTTTAGGACACGGGAATGAAACAAATAGATAGCTCCCTATTTGTAAGCTTCCCTTGAGTCCATTTCCCTATTATCTCTCCATGTACAAATTGTTAACTAAGTTCAATCCCAAATCTTTGCATATTGCTTTTTTAACAGTTTTTCAATATCCAAAACCAACCCTGGCCCTGCATCTTGTATTTGAGCCAAGAAGGATCAACCCTCCAACACTGACAACCTGAATTCACTCCAAACCGTATCACCCTGTATTATAATCCCAAATAGTCAAAATAATCTCATTTGACACATGCAATCGTCTTGTGTGGCTTTTCCCACGTGGAACATGACACAACAGCAACAATCAAATGAATGAAAATTTAAATTCAACCCTAAATGCCACAACCAACTGGAGACAGAGAATCAAAATCAAGCTAAAAAATCAGTGAAAAAGCAAAACAAATGGGTCAACAATTAACAAATAAAAATAATAATAATAATCTCAAACCCCCAAACGGATAAACAAGCACACCCATTCCAATCTGCATAAAATTAAACAGAGGCCTTCAAAGATAAAAAGAAACTTATGAAAAATGTATACAGTACCGTAATCGTTCAAAAATTTCTTGTGGCGATCATATGCATTGAGCCCTCTTATATGAGCTTGATATTGCCTTCAAACAACAAACCCATAAAGCTCCATTGAATATTACAATCATATATACAATATATATGGGATTTTAAAGGGAGAAAGGGAGAATAGTACTGTTTACGCTCTTCCTTGTCGAAGATGACGGATTTGAGAGAGCCGAAAGAAGCCATTTTGGTTGCTCTGGCCTCCAAAATTGAACCCTACCTAGGGCTTCTTCTAGAGGGTTTTGACGGGGAGGATATTCAAATGGGCCATGGCTATCATGCAGAGTATTCGGATTTTTTATTTTTTATTTTTATTTTTAAAATGATGACATAGACTGACTCTCAAGGCCACGTGCAGAGCTATTGCTGTTGTTATTTTCTTTGTTTCTTTTTTTTTCCCTGAATTGTTATAAAACAATAAAAATAAAATAAAATAAAAATCCAAAACATAAAGTCTGCCACCAGTTTTTGAATTAAGATATTTCATAAAACAAAATCGATATATTTTTAATATTTATAAACATATTTATATAACTATTTTTTTAAACAACTTTCAAAAAATAAATAATTTTTTAAAAATAATTAAAAATATTTTCTGAAAACACCTTATTTTTTATTTTTAATTACAAGCAAAAAACGAAGTTTTTATGGACGGAAAACAATTATCAAGACAAGCCCAAGTTTTTTACCAAATTCAAAAAACAAGTCTAAAAATTTTAAAATTTACTTATACATTTTAGAAAAATACAAATAAATAAGCTTTTTAAAAACACTTTTAAATAAAACATTTTTATTAAAAATATTTTGAATATAAATATTTTCAGTTGTACTCTTAAATTAGTGTCAAGTTAAATAAAATTTAAATTAAAATTCGTAACATTAATTTTAGCTTATTAAATAAAATCATAGATGTCCACGCTGGTTTTAGACCAAATTTAAAATGTGCTTGAAACTTCCACGAATTCCACGTTCTTCCCATTTTTTTGACATTATATCGATTTCTCGTTTTCTTTGTTTGTAACTTGCAACCCTATGGCGTGCACTCAATTCAAATTTTCCAAAATCATGTTCCGCCCTTCTAAGCATTTCTTGTTTTGCTTAGATCGACCTCTTTGCTTGAGGGATTGCTCTGATCTCTTTTTCCAGCTTTGTTAAATATACATATATACACATATCATCTATCATTTAGGGTTTGTGAATAAAAATTATGAACTTTTACTAATGATGGATATATCTACAAATGTGTTTTTTTTTTTGTTAACCAAACAAGAGACTAGAAAATTTTTGTTTGGATTTTCCTTGCAACCAAACAGAAAGTGACAACGTTTTACTAACATTCGAGTAAAAAGACATGACACATCAATCTGAGTTATTTCATAACTAATACTACCTTTTCAACTCCCTCTACCATGGTCATTCATCACACAGTTACTGTGATCAAAGGAGAAATTCAGGTGGGAGCTAAAAAGATAACTAAGAATGGAAGAGAATACCATTGTTATTCTGCAAGGGTCTTCCACTCTGAATGCCGTGTCAAAAACAATGGAGGAAAGAGTTCCACCAGCTTCCAACATTGAGAGCTCAACCACCTGCCCTCTATGGTGAAAAGGCAACTATACTTGAGAGAAAACCGCAGTTTTCTGAGTAGGGATGGAGAAAGTCCAAAATTTAAAACCAAACTTCAAACATCAAAATTCCTGGCATTGAACTACAAAGCGTACGGAGTATCATAATAGTTGCATTCCAGCTCAAACAAGGAGAAAAATTTAAGCAACATAATATAGCAAGACGAAAATGACCAAGTTTGCCTCCTAAAAGAGAGAAGTTCCCTTCCCCTTCTTGTCCCCTCCAATCTCAAAATGCTTGCACCTCTGCAAAACCCAATTGCAACAACAAAAAAGCAGTTGTGTAAAAGAAAGGGGTGCAACACAAAAGGCAGGAAAAGAAAAGTGCAGCTTGAGGTTAAGACTCTGACCTTGATTGGGTGCTGGGATACATGCTTGCAACCCTGGCACTGGAGCCTCAGAACAATCTTCTTGGTGGTCTTAGCCTGTTAAGGCACACAGGAACGGTCAATCTATGAAGAATTAGCCTCAATTGGCTTGATAGTTAATTTGAAAAGCCAACAATTCTAAGGATACAGTTATAACCAACATGTCACTGACTGCCTATGATATATTGAAACCGATTCTAAGGATACGCGAGATGGGTTCAATTAATCAGTTTCCCTTCATGAATAATTCATTTTGGCTCTTTCGCCATATTGTTGGGTGGACCAATCTTCATCCAAGCTGTGTACAATTTTTTATTTAACACGATCACTCTATGGAGTCCTATTTACACAACATGTTTCTAAAATAACCACTAAGACCATGTTGTAAACTACCTCATTATATTATATGAAATTAGATCATGTTCAAAAATAACCAGATTAGATTATTCAAATCTAAAAAAGATGCCAAGGGAAGTGAGATGAGAGTGTTTACCTTTTTGTGGAAGACGGGTTTCGTCTGTCCTCCATAACCTGACTGTTTGCGATCGTACCTACGCTTCCCTTGTGCGGCTAAGCTATCCTTGCCCTTCTTGTACTGTGTCACCTTGTGCAAGGTGTGCTTCCTACACTCCTTGCTCTTACAGTATGTCTTCTTTGTCTTTGGAACGTTCACCTGTGAGACACAATGTATATTTCATATTCAACAAAAAATATTGAAAAAGAAAGCCAGATAACAAGACTAAAAGACAGAAATATAACAGGTTCTTTTTACACCACTAACTTACTCTGGTTATTCATCCTCTTTCTTGTCTTATATTTCACTTAAGACCTCACATAACTACAGTTTCTAGTGAAATACTTCTTTGAAAACGCTATTTAATACATGAAATTATAAGTTTTAAACCCCTACCTGTGACATCTTCCTCAGGCGCATATCTCAACTACACTATTTTTTTTAAATGGGAAATACGATATATACTGAGGCTATGTTAGGTTCAACGAAGTACTAAGGAAAGGAAAAAAAGTGCTAGAGAAGATAATTTTTTATGTTTGGTTTAACTTAGAAAATAAAAAATAACAAATATATAATTAAAAACTTATACATTTTCAAATTATTTATTCTTCGCATTGTAGAAAAAAATAAGTTATTAACTTTAAATCTATTTTTTATTTCCCTCGTTTTTTCTCTTTCAATTTTTCCTCTCTATTTTCTTTCTCCAGCATTTTCCCTCAAATTTTCCAAGAATCGAACATAGGGTAAAGGTTCCTAGGAAAAAGGAGGCATAACCCAAGTACATGGGGAGTGTTAAAGAAGCAAAGAAATACAAAAAGAGAACAAAAAAGCACAAACCGAGCCTTAACCCCCATCCATTATATGACAAAGTCCAACAAAAGAAACCACCAACCCCAAGCGGGCCCTTTACTGAAGCAAACAAACACCTAAGAGTAAATCTGAACATTCCATGCCACTAAACCTTTTGATTCTGCTCTCCAAAAAGGGATTCGAACCCCCAAATCTTATTCTACTTTAAATTGCTTTTGTTTGCAACCATACAACACGTAAAATCACTTTAACAGTCAGCCCGGTGTCTTTAAGAAGAAGCTCCCATCAAACTTCGATATAAATCTTGGGCACTATAATAAGCCTTAAACTAAAAAACTTCATGCATATATATATATATATATATATTTGACGGAGGCTAAGTAATTCTACTGAGCTTCCATGAACCACAAAGCTTCAATAAACACGGCCTGAATCATCCTCGTTGTTTCCCTCCACCACACTAAGTCTCCTGTGAATCTAAAATGATTCTACCTCATCAAAATACCGACCAAATCAACTTCAAAGTAAAAAATTGTATTCTTAAAGCTCATAACTATCTTCCTAATTCGCTTCTATCATGAAAAAACCCTCATTTCAGCACACGATTCTCAAAAAAAAAAAAAAAAACAAAAAACTGAAAACATCTCAGAATCGATAGAAAATGGTGGAAATCAAGTCTGTGTCTCAAGATCTGTTTGCAGATTCATCGAATAAACTGAATCATGGTACTGAAAATTGAAGAATAAAATCGAAATCTAACATGCAAACGTTGAATCTGCTAGATTTCTAGAGAGAGAAAGTACCATTTTCGGCGGCTTAGGAGGCTGAAGAGGGAGAGAGAGCTGGAGGTAGACGAAGCACAAACCCTACAAACTGCTGCTTCTCTTGCTTTTATAGTCTGCGAATGGACAAATGTTGCCCTAGAGCTCACTAGGCCTTGGGTCGGGCCTTTGGGCCTGGCTCCAATATGGGCCATCTAATCAGACCGTCAAGCTTATTCGGTTGGACTCACATAGTAAGATTTAATCCACTTGCTATCAAAGATTATTTTGAAACAAATATTTTTATTGCAAATATAAGTTTTTGTAATCTTATGATTTATTTTTAGCTTTGAGAATTGGCTCCGTATAATTGTTATATAATTTTTTTTTCATAATATCGAGGTGAAATAATTCGTTCTTCAATGCAATTAATATCGGTTTTTGACTCAATTAAAGTTATCATTCTTAATTCTTATTATTTTGTAATCATCTCGACAAATACATGTCACTTATGAATATTATTCAATGAATCATGTAAAGGTGCATGACTTGAGAATAACGGATTGTTTGTGAACCTAATGCTATGTTTGGTTCCATAAAGTATTAAGGAAATAGAAAAAATGTTAAGAAAAATTATTTTCTTGTATTTGGTTTTGTTATGAAAAATAAGAAATAAATTCAAATATAATTAAAATTATTAAAAAAAAATTATATATTTTTAAATTATTTAAACTTTATATAGAATATTAAAATAAATGAAAAAAGTTTGAAGTAATATATCAAATTAATTTATGGACTTTAAATCTATTTTTTATTTTACTTCATTTTTTCTTTTTTTATACTTTTCCTCTTCATTTTATTTCTCTTGTATTTTCCTTCAAACTTTCTGATAACCAAACATAATCTAAGAATGTGTACTTTTAAGCAAGTAAAGGGAAAATAATCCCCAAAACATGCACCGAAATGTTAAATGGTGTGAAATGTCCAAGAATACCCTCCAACTATGAGATTGGTCGCACACATCATACTATGCCAATGTACTAGGCATAACCCCGCTATCATGTTAGACTCTACCTTTGCGTGCCATGTTCCCATTTAAAGATAAAAAAGTAGATAACTTAACCCAAAATAAGTAAATATAAACTAAAACCAAAATTAAACCCAAACCAAATGAAATGTAGGTCGAGACCTAACCTTCACCTTTACAAAAGCTCTACACGTCTCTCCGTTCTTGCTATCTTGGGTTACAGATCAAGTTGTATTAGACTTCAAGTAAATGCAATCTACCATTGGGAAGCTTAGGTTAACTATCGATTTAACCTAACCTATGTGGGTTGCATTCCTAATATGAAGACTATCAAGAACCATGTCTCTTTTCCTTATATATGTGTTATGATTTTAACTATACCAACCTAGGATAATCACCCTACATGGGAGAAGGTGGGAGGGATGAATAGAGTGATGATTATTTTATATGCAATTATATAATAAATATAATGAAAAACCATGCATATAAAATAAAAGGAGTAGGAAAAAGAAATTGTAAATATTGATTTTTATAATGGTTCGATGTCATCCCAGTATACATTTACTCTCCTTTAGTTTCATCCGAATGAGAGTTCCACTAACAAAGTTTTTAACACAAACCTTAAAGTTTTACAATTGGATTAATCAGTTTCAATAAGCACTTACAAATTTCCTTAAGAGTTGTCTCACTCTCAAACTGCCTTACCTCACACATGGCAAAAACTAAGTGATACCTCATACTTGGATTTTTCCTCAAGTGACAATCGACACTTGAGCTCACCTCACAAAAGTTACATGAAATGATAGAAATTTCATCTTACAAATTTAATACCAAATGATATAAGACAAACTAAGATTAAGGTGTAATAACGGATACGCAAAATTTAAAGCAAAGTGTTATAAAAAAAACACTCCCTTAATTTTGAAATGAATTCAACAAAATATTTTGAACTATCTCTTCTACAAAAACAATATGCTTAAAGCTTTTATATAGGAGAGAAAAAAATCCAAATTAGTCATTAGGTACAATTTAGGATTGACTAGTTAAACTGATTACGATCCATTATGCATTAACAAGTGATCATTGAGTTAAACTCTCAATTGGTTGAGTAATTGATAGAATTAGTATTTGATCGGTCCAAATTTTGTTTCAATCGGTTACACTCCATGGATGCTGAAAGAGAGAAAACCATTCAAATCGATTCTTAACACCCTTAACTGGTTACATTGAAAAGTATTTAAATTGACTTTATTTGAGGTGGAGAACTTCCAACAACACCTGAATTAACTTCTTAAAACATTTTAAAACAAGTTTAAAAATCAATTAACTTAAAGGTTTTAATTGAAAATACGAAATCATTCATTTTCTATATAAAAAAAAACTTTAAAATAATTTAACACATAAGTTTAGGTGTTTAAATAAAAATGGAATGTACGAACAACCTTACATAGAAATTCTAAACCAATGGTTTTGATTGATTTTCTCTTTAAGATTTCTCTCCTTCTTCTTGATTTTTCTTTAACTTAATCTATTTTTATTTTCTATAGTTATAATTATTATCCAAAATACTCTAAAAAAACACCTAAAAACATATGTTCTAATAAATTATTATGTCTATAATACAAATTTCCATTTCAAAAAATTTGTAAAGTGTGTTTTTGAGATTAGAAAATAACCCCCAACCCCCCCTTGCCACTCAAATCTTTTCAAATTAGAAAGAAAGATATCTCGGTGAAATGGACCTCTCAAAGTCTCATACCCAAAATAATAATTGAAAGGAAAAAGAAAAAAGGCTAATAAGGCAATGAGGGTGCTGCCGACAAATTCAAATTATATAAAATAAAAATCCACATTACCCACATGACCAAATGTCAACTACCCACCAAATAATATTCAATATTTTCCAACCCTAAAGCTTCACTTTTATGTCCCGCACCCAAAAAAAATTAAATCTAACTTGACCCTTGGAAAAAAGAAAACATCATATAGCAAAAATTGCAATGATGAATTTATTGAATTCAACCTAAAAATGCCCGATAAAAAATAGTCGAGGTTTTGGTGGATGAAATGATATACTAGTATTTTCATTATCGAGATGTGACACGGCATCGATTAATCTGCATTTATTATTAGAGTGAGTTTGATTGTGTTTTTATTTGAAGTGTTTCTAATAAAAATATTTTTTTTAAATATTTTTATTAGAATCAACGATGAGGTATTTATTTATAAAACACTAAAAGTGATTTAAATGGAGTTGTCAAATATAATTAATAAAATAATAAATTGAATGTATACATTGAGTAGAATAGACCATATGAATGTGACATTTAAACCAAACTGAACTACTTAAATTAATTAATTATATATATATATATACACTAACTATAGGATAGTATGAAAATATGAATGTCACAATGACCAACTTTCTATAATTTTTTTTTTTTTAACTTTAATATTTTAGCTAGACATGTTATGCCCTGTTTGTCTCATCTATAGAAGATGGGTTTTTAGGCAAAGACTATAAACCAACGGACACTGCATTTGTGGTGGAAGAAAAAGACAAATAGCAAAGGGAAGAAGTCAACATCAAACAGCTAATTGCATTATAGAATGGGTGAAGGATTGTAAATATCAGCTCAATTAGTTGAAGTCTTGCATGGACCAACATATCCATTCTTCAAATTTCACCGCATTTTGCTTGATAAAAATTAAAAAGCAATTCATGGTGTGTGAAGTAATGAATCTATATCATATAGTAAACAAAAATCAAAGTTCTTTTGCTTTAGAATATATCCATATTTACGAAAGTGATTCTTTCGTAATTTTCTCGGAATTTTAAAATCATTTTTTTTAATGTCCAAAAGTTAAAAGGTGATTTATAAATTCGTATTTTTGAAATTTTTTTTTTATAGTATTATATATGTATAAATTCTTTTTAATTATATAAAAATATTTGAATATGTGCAAGTTTATTGAATCAAAACGAATAATATCTATACAAGATGAAACATATTAGAATCTATCATCGTGTAGGAGTTTATTTGATTACGAATAATATGTTCGTCTATTTAACCTCATAATCATTTTAAGTGTTCATTAAACCCTAGAATTATGTTTGATTTACGAGATAAGATAAGATAAATATCATATTTCATTTGATAAAAAATTTATTTCAGATAAGATAATTTAAGGTAATATTTTTAAATATTATATTTTAAGATAGTATATCAAATAGGGTACACTATATTATATTATATTCATATTTAATTTATAAAATAAGTAAAAATAATATGAAATATATATTATTTTTAATATGTAAAATAAAATTATATCATATTACAATATTTTTTATTTTAAAAAATGAATTTATCTTATATTTAACAATATTATTGACTAAAATATTTAAATAATTTTTTTATGTTATATTATTCAATATATACAAATAATTTATATATCGTGTATTAATATTATTTTATAATTTTTTTATTATAAATTGAGTTAATAATAAAAAAATTTATTTTACAAAATGAATATGTATAAAAAAATAAAAAAATAAATTTATAGTATATCAGATATGTATATCTCATATTTTAGCTTAAAATTAACATAGTTTATATAATGGATAAAAAAAAAAATGAATGATATATTCTATCCGTTATTATATTTTATGTTTGGTTCAACATAACACAGAATAAATGATGAGATAATATGAAATGGAATATCATATCTTATCCCATGTCATATTGGACTAACCAAACAGGACCTAACCAAGAACCTCAAGCATATACTATATATATACTACATAAAATTATTTTTGGTTGGATTATATATTTTGTGGATTTAATAAAAATACCATTTAATATGGAAGAAGGATAAGAAGTGAAAAGACGTGGAGTCCAGTTGTCTCCTATGGAATTCACCTCTTTCTCCATCTGTCGGTGGAGACTTTCTCACTCTCTGCTTACATACAGCTGCGACGTCGCTTTCTTCCTCTTCCTTTTCTCTCTCTTTCCATCTCGTCCTATTCCAGAGTTATAGTCTCTATTCAAATTAGCATAATCCCCGTATATATTTGTATACTTTCACATAATAGAGAGAGAGCGTGTGGAGAGAGAAATAGCTCTCTCATTCCCCATTTACTCATCTTGTCCTCTTTCTTTTCTTCATCTACATTATCGCCTTCCAATCGGGTGTCGGTGGTTTTGGAGTTTTGGGCTTCATTTTTCGTGGGTTCGTCGAGATCTGGCTCCGATTTCGTCAGTTGGGGTCTGTTTTTGAGGAATTCGTTTGGGTTCCTTGAGGATTTGAGGAGAATTGGAGTTTTGAGGTGATTTTCTGGGGGGTTTTGGGTTGTTTTGTTGTTGATTTTGATGGTTTTTTTTTTGGATCGGTTGGTCCTGGGGCAAGAGTGTTGGGGTGGGTGAGAAATTTGGGTAATGGGAGACTAAATCTGTCCAGTCAACTGAGTTTTGTGTTGTGTTTTTTTGTTATTTTCGATGATTTTCTGTTTGGTTAATGGGAAATGTTGCAAAAAGAGGGAACTTTGAGTTTTGGAAGCTGGGTTTGTTGTTGTCAATTTGCTGGTTTTCCGTTTGATTGTTGGGAAAATGATGGACAAGGAGAGAAATTTCAAATTTGAAAGCTGGATTTTTCATTATTCTTTCTATTCAGACGAGGCTAATGCCAGTAACGAGCTTTAGCCAAGTTGGGTTTTTTCTTGTCTTCAGTCTTCTTACCCACCAAACGGAACTATGAAGCAATTAGCTAGTGTGGATGTTACTTCTTGAAGAAGGAAAGCTGATTCTCATTACCTTTTTTCAGGTGGTCCCCCTCAGATCTGGGTCGACACTTGAGCAATTTTCAGGGAAAAAACTTACTTTTGAGGAGGCTCTGAAGTTCCCAGGCATGGATAGATCTTGCTGAAACAGAGGCATTTCACATCTGAGCAAAGAGAAGATCAGGTGGCAATGGACTCTGAAGGAGAATCTGGGGTTAGTATTTTACAACATCCTTTCAAATTATGCAGTTACCCTCTGCTTGTTTGATCAGAAAGTTGACAAAACCCAAAGAAACAAAAGGGAACCTTTGTATCTCATGGTTTGAAAAATCTATCCTGTACTGAACTAAAAATTTATTAGGTTCATTTCTCTGCAAGTTTTTGTTCCCTGACTTTTTAATTACAATAGATTCAAGCAGCATTGATTTATTCCACGTTTAAGCTCTTGATTGACTTATCTACATTTTTGTTTTTGGTTTTTACTTTCTGGATGGGTTAGTGGCTAATTGATTTACAGACTGAAAATTCGCAAAATCGATATGGTTTATGAATTGTGAGACATGATTATGCAGGCCAAGTCCTTGAAGGGCCTGGGTGGTCAGGTTTGCCAGATCTGTGGTGATAATGTTGGCAAGACTGTAGATGGTGAACCCTTTATTGCTTGCGATGTTTGTGCATTTCCTGTATGCAGGCCCTGCTACGAGTATGAGAGGAAAGACGGGAATCAATCTTGCCCTCAATGCAAAACCATATACAAGAGGCATAAAGGTCGGTTGAATATGATAAGCATTGTGCCCATATCAGTTGATCAGATAGAAGGAAAATTAGTAGATTTAATTATTTGAGATGATTGTTTGACATTTGTGTATAGCCTTATTTTGTTGCATGATATTCATTAGCTTGTGATGCTCATGAAACACATTGGAGATTGCAGAATGTTCTGGATTTTCTTTCGGAAGTACTTGTGCTCAAACAGCCCTGTTCTCCGCTGTCCACTCCCACCTACCCAGTTGTCCTTGACTTGTTTTTATTCTTGTATTGTGAAAATTTTGTTTTATTTTTCTCAGAAGAACCTACTCCAAAATTTTAGCCAACTTTTTTTGGTACTCCTTGCTTACCAACTCATTTAATGGTTCGTCCCAAGTAGCTCTCAAACTTGTATTAGTTCTCTCAATGGGCATATATGTGCATTTGCTTTTGAATCAGTCAGTGTGGGTATGAATGGTTGTGCTTTGTGCTTGATTCCAGGAAGCCCTGCTATTCGTGGTGACGGAGAAGAGGATGGTGATGTTGATGATGTTGTTGCTGATATCAACTACTCTTCAGAAAATCAAAATCAGAAGCAGAAGATAGCTGAGCGCATGTTGAGCTGGCAAATGACATATGGACGAGGGGAGGATACAAACTACGATAGAGAGGTTTCTCACAATCACATTCCCTTGCTCACAAATGGAATGGATGTAAGCTTTTGGCATGCTGTTCTTTTTTGTTTCAGTAAATCTGAAACAAAATTAACATTTTATACTTTGCTTTTGATCATAGGTTTCAGGAGAGCTGTCTGCTGCTTCACCCGAGCGTCTTTCTATGGCATCTCCTGGAGCTGGTGGAGGAGGGAAACGTATACACCCCCTCCCATACACAGGAGATGTCAATCAATCACGTATCTCCCTCTTTCTCATTTAACACACCTTTCATGAATTTGCCTCATTTCTTTCTGATATTGATTTAGTTTGTTGATAATTTCGTTTTGTAGCTAATATTAGAATCACGGATCCAGTGAGGGAGTTTGGTTCACCAGGATTAGGCAACGTAGCCTGGAAAGAGAGGGTTGATGGCTGGAAGATGAAGCAGGAGAAGAATGTTGTTCCACTGAGCACTGGCCATGCTGCTTCTGAAGGCAGAGGAGTTGGAGATATTGATGCAAGCACTGATGTGCTTGTGGATGACTCTCTCCTGTAGGTTTCCACTTGATTAAATTCAAAAAACTTTCGTTTGATTTTTGTGGTTGTAGTCAACCTTGCTTTTATGTGGCTCTTGGTGCCAGTCGATGGCAAGCTCAATTCTCAAATTGGATACTTAGATCACGTTAGCTTTATAGGACAGTTCAAGGTCACGGAATGCTTAGAATGTTTATTATTTTGGCTTTCCTTGGTGATTCCTAATTGTTGTTTTCTGTAGTTCAATGTGTCAATTAGAAATACTCACGGGATCCTTCTTTTCTAAATTTAAATTCCATATCTTATTATTTACTTTTTAATTTCAGTGTTAGAAGAGGCTAATTTTCGTACGCTTGCCCTTTTAATTGTGCAGAAATGATGAAGCTCGGCAGCCTCTCTCAAGGAAGGTTTCTATTCCATCATCTAGGATCAATCCTTACAGGATGGTCATTATTCTGCGGCTGATTATTCTCTCAATTTTCTTGCACTACCGGATAACAAATCCTGTGAATGATGCATATCCTCTGTGGCTGCTATCTGTGATATGTGAGATTTGGTTTGCAATTTCCTGGATATTGGATCAGTTCCCAAAATGGCTCCCAGTAAACCGTGAAACATATCTTGACAGGCTCGCTCTAAGGTAAGGCAATTCCCTCCACCTACATAGTCTTTTATTTTGCTGAGTAGTTTGTTTGTCCTCATTCACATCTTTCAACTTTCAAGTACTTCCTTCGACTTTGAGTTTCAATTCTCTCATAATTAGGATATTGATTTTAATTTCATATGACTAGATATGACCGAGAAGGAGAGCCCTCACAGTTAGCTGCTGTTGACATATTTGTCAGTACTGTGGACCCTTTAAAGGAGCCGCCTCTTGTAACAGCAAATACTGTCTTGTCCATTCTTGCGGTCGACTACCCAGTTGACAAGGTTTCTTGTTATGTCTCTGACGATGGAGCAGCTATGTTGACATTTGAAGCTTTATCTGAAACATCAGAATTTGCACGAAAATGGGTTCCTTTCTGCAAAAAGTATAGCATTGAGCCACGGGCCCCAGAATGGTACTTTGCACTGAAGATTGATTACCTGAAGGATAAAGTTCAGCCATCATTTGTCAAAGACCGCAGGGCTATGAAAGTAAGAGGTTTAAGATACATGCTTTACAGATGGACTTGGTTAATGTGTTTCTTGTTTTTTAAGTGCATTCTTTTATTAACTCCTTACCATTTTCTTGCAGAGAGAGTATGAAGAATTTAAGGTTCGTGTCAATGGGCTCGTCGCAAAGGCACAAAAGATTCCTGAAGAAGGATGGATCATGCAGGATGGTACACCATGGCCTGGAAATAATACCAGAGATCATCCAGGAATGATCCAGGTACCCTCTTCTCATGCCTAGAGATCTAATTCTGATGAAGATGACTACTGAATGGTTCCCTGAAGTCACTATTTGTGGCTTGGTTTTGAAAATGTTTGTGATCCTTAATAATTTTTCCTGTGCAGGCCCATAGAACAAGTGCATATAAGTTTGATAATGTTCATGTCTTCACTTTTTGTCTGATATACCTTTTTTCCCCTTCTGTGAGTTTCCTCCTGCAGTGTCATGTATGAGCTTGCTCCTTTATTCTATTCTCGGCTTTTTTTTTTCTCCCTTTTGGGTTGTTTTCCTTTGGAACGTTGAACTGCAAGTATTTACTTATTTTGCTTCCTTGCAGTAGTACTACTTTGTCCTAAGATTGAATATATTTCATTGTTTGCAGGTTTTCTTAGGTCAAAGTGGAGGGCTCGATACCGAGGGTAATGAGCTGCCTCGGTTAGTCTATGTTTCTCGTGAAAAGCGTCCAGGCTTCCAACATCACAAGAAAGCCGGTGCTATGAATGCACTTGTGCGTAGTTAACTATTACATATTGAAGCTTATTCCATATATCTAGATATACAAAATAATTATTTAACTATTCACCTCTCATGATTTCTGTTACTCTCTTGCAGGTTCGAGTATCTGCTGTCCTAACTAATGGACCCTTCTTGTTGAATCTTGATTGTGATCACTACATAAACAACAGCAAGGCATTGAGGGAAGCTATGTGTTTTTTGATGGATCCAAACCTTGGGAAATCAGTTTGTTATGTTCAGTTTCCACAGAGGTTTGATGGTATTGATAAAAATGATCGATATGCCAACCGTAATACTGTTTTCTTTGATGTAAGTTATTTTCTTCCTTCATTATGATTGTGTGCTTACAGTATTTCTATAATTTTTTTTAGTGTGATTGACAACCTACTTGCATGTGTGATATGGTATGTTAGTGATTTAATGAAGATTCAAGCAGGTTGAGAAACTATATAAACTTATTTGTTATCTTTTTGTGTGCCATATTGCTGACATTGTCATTTCCTTTGCTTTTGTGCATTTCAGATAAACTTGAGAGGTTTGGATGGTATTCAAGGCCCTGTTTATGTGGGAACTGGATGCGTCTTCAATAGAACTGCTTTATATGGTTATGAGCCCCCTATCAAACCTAAGCATAAAAAACCAGGGGTGTTTTCTTTCTGCTGTGGTGGATCAAGAAAGAAGGGTTCAAAATCCAGTAAGAAGGGCTCAGACAAGAAGAAATCTAGCAAGCATGTAGACCCCACTGTGCCAATTTTCAATCTAGAGGATATAGAGGAGGGTGTTGAAGGTACAGTTCTTATTTTCCGTTCTTTATATCCTTGATAGATCTGCCAGGTGAAAATGTTGGTTATATTAAGTTGGATATGCTGACTACCTCCATATGCATCAAATACATGCTAAAAAGGGAGACTGTTATTGCAGTTATTCTTTGATTCTGTAGAGCATGTAGCAATGATACTTAAACAGTGCCTGAATGCTAAACTGATCAAGTCAGCATGGATATTGACTTGGCTCCAGCACACTATTTTTCTAGTTCCTCCCATTTCAAACAATAATTTTGATTGACTTTCCAGGGTAATTAAAAGATTTTTCTAATGTTAATATGCTGCATTGCAAATTTTGCTCCATGTGTTTTGTGTCTCTTTTTGATTTGTGCATTTTTCTACTTTTTTTTCCTTGGTTGATTTAGCAGTACCTGATTGGTCCCTGCATGGGTATGTACAAGATTCTGTGCAAGAGATCATCAAACGCTTTCCACAAAGAAAATCCGCATATTTATGCCTAGATAGTGATAGCATGGATTTCTTGAGCAATTGTATTGGTTTTTAGACATTTATCAGTTTTTGGAAATATTTATTTGACTGGATGTGGCACTCATCATCCCTTACTCATTTTCAAAATAGGTGCTGGATTTGATGATGAGAAGTCACTGTTAATGTCACAAATGAGCCTGGAAAAAAGGTTTGGTCAGTCCGCTGTTTTTGTTGCCTCTACGCTTATGGAGAATGGTGGTGTCCCTCAATCTGCAGCCCCAGAAACTCTTCTTAAAGAGGCCATTCATGTTATCAGCTGTGGATACGAGGATAAATCAGAATGGGGAAGTGAGGTATGCTGTTTTCTTATATTCAATTCTTCGGTTTTCTTGTTGCTTTCAGTTTAATGTCATTACACAGTTCCATCAAGGAAATCTTGTTTCATGGGATCACAAGACATTGCCTGAAAGGCTGGACAAATAATTTAGGGATGAACCTGCATTTGGTCTGTGTTAATAAAGTGAAAACATGGTTATTGAACATTCTAGCCTTCCTAGATAAGTGACCACATTTCATGGTTGCTTTTGTAACATATTTCTTTTGCTTTGGCTATTTGGGGTGTGAACTTGATTTTCTAGTGAATGTTCTTTCTCATTAGCTGATGTTGTTTGAATAGATGGGAAAGAGAACTTACTATTTTCTCATATGGTCTGTGTGGCTGCTCAGAGAATCAAGTAAAAGAACAAAACCTTTTGTTCTTTGTTTGGCTTGTTTTCTATGAAATTATTTTTGGACCTTAAATAATTTTGTCAGCCCATTCCTTCTTTTAACTGCCTTGGAAAGTTTTACTGCATTCTCATTCTGGTGTCATGCATTGCAAATGAGCATTTCATTTGAAATACAGGACTTTGTTTTTAGTAGAAAG
This sequence comes from Vitis rotundifolia, assembly GCA_030254885.1. Classification (NCBI taxonomy): domain Eukaryota; kingdom Viridiplantae; phylum Streptophyta; class Magnoliopsida; order Vitales; family Vitaceae; genus Vitis; species Vitis rotundifolia. The sequence continues at coordinate 21,215,945 of CM058163.1, forward strand.
TGCAAACTTGTACTTCCAAAAGTCAACCTCACTCTCAAAAAGCAGACATTGGCTTTTGCATACCAGTGACAAATATTTATCTGTGGCTCTGCAGATAGGATGGATATATGGGTCTGTCACAGAAGATATTCTTACAGGATTCAAGATGCATGCTCGTGGTTGGAGATCTATTTACTGCATGCCCAAGCGCCCGCCTTCAAAGGGTCTGCCCCTATTAATCTTTCAGATCGTCTGAACCAAGTGCTTCGATGGGCCCTGGGTTCTGTGGAAATTCTTTTCAGTCGGCACTGCCCTATCTGGTATGGTTATGGTGGAAGGCTAAAATGGCTTGAGAGATTCGCTTATGTAAACACAACCATTTATCCAGTCACTGCCATCCCTCTTCTTGTTTACTGCACTCTGCCAGCTGTTTGTTTGCTTACTGGAAAGTTCATTATTCCACAGGTTCGTTATATCACCATAAGCTCCATTAAAACTTAAAGTAGCTCTATTACTACCTTATTCTTGGGGGGGCACTGTTCTTAAAGTGTCGGCCTATATGGAATATCTCCTGTCCTACCCATACAGTATGCCATTTAGTGTTACTTCGGTAACTGTAGTCAATTTGGTTGATGATAAAAAAATGTCTGTGTTTCACTACATGGACTGAAGATTTCCCGAAGTACTATGAGATGGCATGCTTTAATTGGTGGATCAGGAATTATCATTGAATAGCTAACTGTTGAGGATCCAATTCAATTGCAGGTCATGATTGAAACTTTCCATCTTCTAAAAGTTGTTAGTAGTGAATGTTTAGTTTGAACAGTACAAATCTTGAAAAAGAGGGCAATCACCTCTGACACGGCTGTTAGTGTACCTGTGATCTATGAAAACAAACTAATGTTGAACGTTTTTATCCTTAAGAAGGGGGTGTCCTGGCCCCTGGGATTATGTTTTGCCATGCTTTTGGCAATGCATGCATGCCATGAATAATGCATGCATACTAATACTGCCATTGCTCATTATTGCAGATCAGTAACATTGCAAGCATTTGGTTTATATCCCTCTTCCTTTCCATCTTTGCTACTGGTATATTGGAGATGAGATGGAGTGGTGTTGGAATCGATGAATGGTGGAGAAATGAGCAGTTTTGGGTTATTGGTGGCGTGTCTGCTCATCTTTTTGCTGTTTTCCAAGGCCTGCTGAAAGTACTTGCTGGAATTGATACCAACTTCACTGTCACCTCCAAGGCTTCGGATGAAGATGGGGATTTTGCTGAACTCTACATGTTTAAATGGACAACTCTTCTCATCCCACCCACAACGCTCCTCATAATCAACTTGGTGGGTGTTGTTGCAGGGATCTCCTATGCCATCAACAGTGGCTACCAGTCATGGGGTCCACTCTTTGGCAAGCTCTTCTTTGCCTTCTGGGTGATCGTTCATCTCTATCCCTTCCTCAAAGGTCTGATGGGACGCCAGAACCGAACACCCACTATTGTTGTTGTCTGGTCGATTCTCCTTGCTTCCATTTTCTCGTTGTTATGGGTCAGAATCGATCCCTTCACCACTAGAGTCACTGGCCCAGATGTTGAGCAGTGTGGTATCAACTGCTAGAGGGAAGACAACTGAAACAATGAAAACCTCAACATCTGTTTCTTCTCTCTGTACTATATGTGAGAGAAGAGGTGGGAGTTACGGAATCTCTCATGTTTTTGCTGTACCTGTTTGGTTGTGGACTTCTTTTGTCTATGTGAAGTTTACATCATGTGCAGAATATAGGTTTGGTCAAAATTCATTTGTTGTTCCATGAGTGACTATAACGTTTGTCGTTCAAAAGATAAACTCTGTTGTTGCGTAAAGTATCCGAACAGACTGTGCCACAACAATTACCTTTTCTTGTGTATTTATTTGTCAAGACCAGAAGCAATCATGTAACTTAATGTATGTTTTCTCCTTACCATTCAATTATAATGCTCTTTCTGTGCAACTCCAGATTGTGATTTCATCTGTTGCTCGTATGTTATTCTTTACCTTGTCCAATTTTACGATGGGATTGACTACAACTACTAAATAGAGCGTACTCATTATGAAATGGTTATAGCAACTCTATGGATGACCCTGAGCTTGGATTGTTATGGGATGGAAATTTGGAGGTTGAATCATTTGAGTACATTGATAAAAACTAGATTTCATATTTGTAAAGGTTGTTTGGCTAGAGAGATTCTTTTTGGTCATATTATGACAGCAGGGTGCTTTTAGAACAGATACTTTAATGAACTAGGTAGCTGCATGCATCACAAGGCATGCATCATGTGCTGTGTAAGACCTAAGCATACAGCTTCTTTTAATCTTAAGAGATGGCAACTATCCAAAATTTTAATTTAATGCTTGTTCATATGCTCTACTTCCATTGTGGGCATTTGGTTTCATGCCCTGTAGAATGATCCTCGCCATATGGTGCATGACGATTGGGGATTGAAATTGAACATTTGAGACCGTCCACATGATTATAGAAACCTCAAGAAGCCAGCTGACCCTACTTCAGAGCATGGTATTTTTCTGTTTGGCACACTACTTTCTTGGCCAGTAAATCCCCAGAATCTCATGTTGTCTGCATTTGGAATCTCACCTTGTTTTCCCCAGAAAATTCATTCCAGTGAATTTAAGGCATTGGGAAATCTTTGATATGTTACTGCCTAGCCAACATATTCCAACACGTGGCACATGAGCCACCAAATCACTAGAAAAGTATTTGGACCTCAGAAAATTGACTGGTGAGAGTTGAGAGCTCTCAGAACACCCTCTGGATATTTCTCTTAATATCAGGTGTCATCAAAGCCTAGTTTCTTACTGCTGTTCTTCCCATTTTGATCTTTTGGTGTTAAATTCTCAAATTTTGATACTATTTCTCTACTGGGTGTCTCTTATTTTGATCTGAACTGCAGTATCAAAAAATATATTTTGTTGTTATCTTGAAAATTTTCTTTCTCTGTTGGAGGATGGTTGGAGCTATATTGATTAGCAGTTCCTCATTTGCAGAGTCGTATTCCTGCCCTTATTTATGCTTGGATTCATTATCTTTGTCTAATCTGAATGTCAAGAGCAGTGGGGATTCGGGGTTGTACAGAAACTTGATAGCAAAGAAGCAGTTATGGAGGCCTGGGTCACTGGACTTGAGCAGTTCTTTCATAGACGCCTGGTATGAGTGGCGTTTGTCCACCAAGATGCTTTCACATATTGCTACTCGGTGCTCCAGGAAGCAGCGGAAGCTTGGGAACCACCTCAGGATCGTTGATGAGCTCGGTGGACAGTATGAGGACACCTTTAATGATGTCAAGAAGGTGAGTAAACTCCTCTGCAAACATCCTATTTTTTACAAAATTGAATATTATGTGGCTTTTTATGATTCTTGTGCATGCAAATTACCAATTTTCTTGTGTGGAAGACCAGCATATTGTCCCTAAATGTTCTGCATTTCTCAGACTAGAGCTCCTTTCTCTTAGAATCAATTGAAAGAGACCGATATTGAGTTTGGTATTTGTCCATTAACACACTGACCTTCATGCTTCTCTCAGAATGATGAATTCTTCACAGTGAGTTCTTCATTTCAAATAAGCTTAATGTAGACTACTATTTTGTTGTAGATGTTCTTGAGTTTGTATCAGAAATTTGCCTTGACAGTAGCGCTCCCTGCATATTAGCCTCTTGAGTAGTTTTGGAATTGGTGTTTGTTGGCATTTCTCAATGCTAGACTCTTTGTTTTTGGAAAATCTGAAGCCTTTTGAATTGTTCATGTTTAGTTCCATGAAAATTTGATAATCTTCAGGTGTCAGTTGATTATTCTCATTCTTAGGCTAGTTGTTCCATTACTGTCATGGAGTTTAGCTTCACTGAAAATAATCTGCTTTGCAGCAAATACAAAACTACTTCACATTCAAGGCTGTAAGGACTGTTCTTAACCAGCTTTATGAGATGAACCCAACAGAGTACACATGGTTCTACAAGTAAGTGGATCATTGTCTTTGCATTTTCGGTTTCTGAGAAATGTTAGTCTGTTAATAACTGTTTTCTAAAACACTTTTCTATTTTTTAGAATAGGAAATAGTTTTCTAACTTAGAAAACATATGTTTGACAATTTTTTGACAGAAAATAGTGTCTTTTTTTATTTTTTTTTATTTTTAGAGTACTCTTGAATAAAAGTTCAAAACTTTTGCATTACATATAAGTGCGCCTTTTTTCATGGGGAATAAACCGAGAAAACTTATTTTCATATTTGAGTTTTCAAACAGAATTTTATTCATGAGAACAATTGAAAACTCGTTTTGAGAATTGTTCGAAAAAATTATTTTTGAGAAGTGCTTTTGAAAACATTGTCAAACAGACTCTAATACTCCGATCCGTTGTTATATCTTTAGTCTCTCTCTTTGGTTGCTTAAAGATTTAAGAAGCTTAGTACTCTTCAACATTGAAATGGGTGTTGTTAGATTCCAATTCTCGGTCTTTCTCCTCTGTTTTCTCACCAACAATATGAACATCCAAGGCTAGAAAATTTTCCCGAGAAGAACATGAGAATTTAGAAGTATAATTCTTTCTTCAAGCTGCTTTTACAATCATCTTGATATCCAAATCAAAACTCAGGTTTCCAATTATGCAAAAATCAATCATTTGACACTTGACTGTATTAACTCTTTCGGGTCTTGCTTTGTTCCCTGTCATGGCAGCTTCGTCGCAGCAAATAAGCCTGGAGATGGAAAGCATTTCATCCAGACCCTTGGAAAGGTAGTTTCCTCATATTCTGCTTTCAAAATTGTTGTGATATTAGTTCTCGTAAACGAAAATGCATGGTACCTAGTAGCAATTACTGCTTTCAAAAGAAAGAAAAGTACTTATCGGATACTAACCCTACAACAATATTTCATGGCTATTCTTTCTTTCTGCTTTCAAAATTGTTGTGATATTTATTCTCATAAATGAAAATGCATACTACTTGGTAATAATTATTGCTTTCGAAAACGAGAAAAGTACTTATCAAATACTAACTAAAAAAACAATATTTCGTGACTATTCTTTCTCTATGTTGCCAGGAAAAGCAAGAACTTGCTGAAAGAGTTATGATAACCCGATTGCATCTCTATGGCAAATGGATTAAGGTATTATCTTCCTTTTGCTTCTAGGAAAATCTTGAATTAGGCTTTTTGACACATGATTGATAAATTTGTGACTGAAAGTAATTTTTCAAGAACAAGTATGAAGAATACTTTAGAAACTTCTACATTCTGCACAATGTATGTTACCTTTATGAATGATAAATCAAGAGAATTGTTTTTCATATTTGAGTTCTGAAAAAAAATTTTGTTCTTTTAAGAAAGACAGTTTCAAAAGATGTCATCAATTAGGCCCTTAGAGGCTGACCCAAATTTTCTTTTGTGTGTTTGGATGGCTAGAAATGCAATCATGCAGAAATATACAAGGAAATATCTGATCAGAACTTGGAGTTGATGCGGGAACGCCTAATGGAGACTATTGTGTGGCCATCTGATGATACAAATACAGAGAAAATTGGATGAGGTGTATTTTGCTGAATCTATTTAGTGTTAGTCTGCCATATGGAATGAGTAATGTTATATATATGGAATTCTTCAATTTGTACATATATGATTACAAATCTCCATTGTAAAAACTTGTCTTTGAGGGGGAGAATTCTTTTTTTTTTTTTTTTTTTTTTTTAATACTTGCATCTGATTTTGTATAAATTTATGATTTTAACATTTTCAAGGTTTTTTAAATAATCGAATTTCGATCTCTAATTAAAAATTCATTTGAGATTGATTTTAAAAAATATTTCTAATTATTATAACACTTGAAATTTTTTATCAAATAAGTTATTTTAAGTAGTAGAAAGACGAGAAGTTTTAAGGTCCTTCGATTATTTTTATCATTTTTAGATTATATTGGAAAATAATTTTTTTATTAAATGCTTATATATGATTTTGTATAAATTTATGATTTTATCATGTTTGATATTTTGAAAAATTTGAAGAAAAATATTTAAAAAAGAAAATGTGGGGAAAAAGTTGAAGGAAATAAAAATGAAAAGAAAATGAAAAATTGATTTAAAGTTAATAAAATTAAAAATATATATATATTTTTTTAAAAATGAAGTATTTTAAAAAAAATTATAAAATATAATTCAAAATATATAAAATATTTTAGAATTTTTATAACAAATTAAGAATTAAAAAAAAATGATTCCTTATTTTGAAAATTGTTTTTTAGGGTAAATATTTCAAAAAAACTTGATATGCTTTCCTTTTTTTTGTATTGTAGCAAGCTAATCAGGTGATATGTTCGAGGATGACGTGAACTTAAACGTGGCCCGTCCTTTGTTGCATGATACACATGACGTGTCACACAAATAACACATCACCTGTCTCATCATTATCCTCATCTCAACAGCCCTACATCACGATGCCATGTGTACGATTAACCTACTGACACATAGACTTTTGTCGTCCACGTGGCACTTTACTTGTTACAATGCATATGTCTGAGTCATTTAAAAGCACCCTTGCACCCACAAACAGCTCCTGGCCTTTTTTGGAACATAGACGTTTGTTTCTCGGGGAAGTGCTGGAAAATGGCTGCTACCGAAGAACCAATCATCTGTAAGCTGGACCGTCTTGATAACATCGTAAGTGTTCAATCCTTAGGGTGTGTTTGCCTCTGGTCTTTTCATTCAAAGAGAATGTGTGATTTTAGAATTTATAGCATTACAAATCCTTTGTTCGTTCAAAACTAAGCGAGATGTTTGATCCACCTTCATTTTTCCCCGGGGGGGTGGTGGTTGATAATTATTTGAAAACAGTCTGTAAAAGCATTTTTCATAATTATTTTTAGAGATGATTTTTAAAAACACTTTCCAAACAAATTCATAGTTAGAAACATTTTTAATACCATAATTACAATTAACAAAAAATTTGAAATAATAAGAATTTAATGAATAATATTCCTTTTAGAATTTTGTTTTATTTTGGATATTTTTCTCCAATTAATTTCTATTCCACGTGGCATCAGTTGAGGCAATTGGAGGAAATTAGAGGGTGTAGCAGGTCCTCAAAGAGCTCATGTGCATCCACACCATCTAGTGGGGCCCTCACCAGTGATGGACAAACCTCGTCCGTTGATCTCTCCCCAAAAAGCTTGGAGAAGCATCACTGCCGTCCGATTGCAGATGTGAGGACGGAGACTGAGGTCAAAGGATCTCTGATGGAGAGGCTAGTTCAAGTAGAGGTTCGTCTCCTAAAGGTAAGAAACTTTAAGTCAGTCCATCCTAGCCGTCAGATGTTGTGACCTGTTGTAAGTTAATAACTCGATGCTGGTGTATGGGATCAGCTGTGTTTGCAGGTGGAGGAGAGTTGGAAGAAGAGAAGAGGAGAGAGAGAAGGCCCGTTCAAAGGCCCATAAGAAGGGCCTAAAGCAGTTTGTGAAATCTTGTGTTAAAGGCGGTATTGAATCACCCAAAGCCCATTCTCAGGCCCATTAGGGTTTGTATTGGGCCAGCTTGATGTGGAAATTGGGCCTTGGTTCATCTCCACTTCTTATGGAGGGCTTGTAGAATAGAAATGATGGAACAAGGCCCAAGTGGCCATGATGTTTTGTAATTTATGACGCAATGGGCTTGCCATGTTCTTTTTTTTTTTTTTTTTGGAAGTGAGTCTTGTTCTTTTGTAAATTTAAATGTAAATATTTTTTTTATTTTTAAAAATAATTATTATGATATACGATTTTCTTTCATAACCTAATTTAATTTTGATTCATAGTATAAAATTGGGGGTGCAATAGAAACCCAAAAATCAATATAATTGGCTTAATCAAAATTAGTTAAATTATTTTGATTTTTAATAATTATAAAGTTTTGTTCGGTTTGATAATTATAAAAAAGGTTAATTTTATTTACGTAAACGCACTAAGTCATTATTAAAGGTGTATTATATATATAAAATTGATAAGTTTATTCTTTATTTCTTTGAACTCTTTTCATTATCATTGAGACATCCTCTTAGGTTCTAATTTGTTTCTAATCATTAAGATGTCATCCTATGTTTAATCTAAGTTTATTCTGTATTCATTTGGACTTTTATCATCGGAAAGTCATCTTGAGTTCTATCTTAGTTTATTCTTTGTTTTTTTGGTTTCTCATCATTGAGACATCATCTTAAGTTTCTTTCAACTTTAATCTTTGTTCATTTTGTTTCTAATCACTCAATACGATCCTAGGTTCAATTTAAGCTTATTCTTTTTTCCTTTGGACTCTTAGCATTGAGAGCCATCCTAGTTCTATTTAAGTTTATTCTTAAAGAATTATCTAAATTTTTTGTTTAATTTTTTAAAAAATTAATTTTATAAATGAAATAAATTTCCTGGTCCTTGTTGTATTATACCAATACTTTTTATAATTTATAATTATTTATATTTATTGTTTCATTTTGTATGTTGCATGGGTTATTCATCATTATTAGGTCATGACCCAAATTGATATATTTGGGTAATCCATTTAAATGTGTATCAATTTCCAAACCTAAATGGATCCTAAATGGTTGAAGATCTAATTTGGGTCTATCAAATCTATGTAAATCAAATAAAATCGACTTTAATGAATTTGATTTGATTCGACTTTTCTAGTACTAGAAGCACAATTTTCAACTTTGTCTGATAAAAGAATAAAATCGATCTTATCAATTTGACTAAATTTACACCCCCTAATTATAACTTTCTTTCATTAGTTGAGCATCTTTATTGTTCTTGAAAAAATCCATGGTGATGGGCCATTTCCTCATTTTGCATACTTTCTCAATGGTTTTAAAGTTTGATTCTTTTAGAAAAAGTAGTAGTCCCTTTTCTTTTCTTGTAGCTTCCTTGTATGAGAGTCAATATTCACCACAAATATAAGAGACCCATTACTTCCTCCTACCCTAAAAACTTTCCTTCAATCCCATTTTTCCTTGTTCAAGCAATGACCAAAGAGGGTAACAATGAAAATAAAGCAAATTGCTTTATGTGCCAAGACACAATTATATTGGGTAAGATTGAATCCAAGATGTATTAGGTGTTGCTTTTGTTTTTTTGTGTTGAAATGAGCCAACTTTATACCTATTTAGATTTGGAATGATTTGAGATATGTTAGTATGTGAATTGATACAAATTTGAAAAGGCAAAAAAGTCATCCACTAGGGTTTAAAGTTAGTCAATTTAAGAGAGAATTGGGTTACCTTGATCTGGATTGAATTATTGATAAGACAGAATATAAAGAATATGTTTTGTTCTATAAAAAAATTATTAATAATTTTTTTATATAATTTTTTATGATATCTAATGTATAAATATCTTTAATTTTATTAATTTATATATTAAAATATCCAATAAAAAAATGATTTAAAAAGCATTTCAAAAATAGAATTTTCTATTATGGAATCTACATGAGGGTAATGAAGTAGCTTTTTCACTTTTAAAAGGTAACTTAATTAGTATAGATATTTATCGGACTTAACAACTTAAATATAATTATTTATTTTTAGAAGCTAATGTAATATTTCTCATGATAAGTTCAGGTTTTATTTAAAAACTATTCTTAAAAACAGTTTTCTAATTTAGAAAACAAGCTCGATAAATATCCATAAAAAGCAATATTTTGAAAATTTATTATGAAAATAAATTATTTTTTAAAATAGTTTTGAAGTGTTTTTAGTTATTTTTTGTAAAATGTTCCAATAACCATTGAAAATATAAAGAATTCTTTTGGAAAATTTGAGATTGTATTTGTGTGTGTGCATCTTTATAAAAAACAAATGGAAAAAAGAAAAAACTATTTTTCATATTTAAATTCTTAAATAGAATTTAAAAAAAAAAATGTGAAACTTGTTTTTAAAAATTATTTTTTAAAAACTATTTTCAAAACCTACTAAAACATGATGTAATTTTCAATAGATTCGATGACTTAGATAAAGCATTGGGAAAGAGGATTCAAAAGGCATTTCAAAGATTAATTTCACATCATGCAATGAATTCTACAACATCATCCAAAGGTGATAGGTAATTTAGCCATTTGCTAAAAGCAATACAAGACCGTGGTGTTTGTTTTTTTACTTAATTTTAAATAAAATCTTAATATTTAATAGTGTTAAATATTAGGTTGTTTATTTTTGTAGTATTTTATTTCTATTAAGTATTAAAAAGTAAAAAAACTAATATATTATTTTTTCTATTTAGAAAAATCTACATATTTTGGTTTTTTCTATTTAGTAAAAAGTTTATAATAAGTTATGAAAAAGTAGAAAAACAAACAACCTAAATTTTGAAACTAAATTGCTTTAAGTAAAAGGTATTTAAAAAAAAAAAAAATTAAAAGTGCGTTTGATAGTGATTATAGGAAACATTTATAATATTTTTAACACTTGAAAAATTTTATCTTTTAATTGTTAGAATGACTAAAAATGTTTTCTACAATCATTGTCAAACATATTTTAAGTGTTTGACAAAATTTAGGAAACACTTTTAAAAATTAAAAAAATCACTTGTATTGTTGAAAAATTAGTTGTAGTATTTTATGAAGAAATACTTGATAAGTGATTTTTTAAAAAATATTTTTAGAGAAAACACTTTTATTAAAAATATTTCGAATAAAAATAATATTAAACACACTTTGAGTGTGTTTGATTGTGATTCTAAAAAACGTTTTTAACCATTATAACACTTGAATAATAAAAAAATTTAAGTATTAAAAATATTAAAAGTGTTTTCTAAAATCACTATCAAACGGGCTCTAAAGGTCTATTTGATAGTAATTTTAGAAAGCACTCTCAACCTTTATAACACTTAAAATTTTTTGTCTTTCAAGTATTAAAAAAATAAGAAACATTTTTCAGAATCATTTTTAAACATACTCTAAAAATGCTAATGACAATAATTTTAGAAAATATTTTAGAGTGTATTTAATAATAATTTTAAGAAAATGATAAAAATTTTAAATATTAAAAAAATTAAAAACATATTTTAGAATCATTATCAAACACATAAAAATGTTAAAAATATTAAATGCGATTCTTAGAATTACTATCAACACACTCTTAATTCAATAGCCATAATTAATAAGGTTAAAGTTGATGATATACTTAAAAATCACTTTTAATATAAAAAATTTGAAAAATCATGATTTGTGGCTCTTCATAAGTAATTCTAAAAAAAAAAGTACTTTTAAAGTAAATATTTTTATTAAAAATACTTCATATAAAACCGACACACTTAAAATATAATATTTTAAAATTTAAATTATTTTAATTAAAAGTTTGCTTTGGGTGATCCGTACAAAGATGTTTATCCACGTAAAATGGTCCAAAAAAATCCAATCGAAAAAATTGACAGATTTCTAACAAGAACCTATGGACTATGGATGAAGTCGAACAAAGTTTTACTCTACATGCATGCACATGGGTTGGTGCCCTCCTTTATGCCATCCATCATCTACTCCATAGACTTTTCTCCACAACTTTTTGTGATTGACAAGATGGATGGATACCATCCATCCGATTTGGTCAACTTTACTCTGGACTATCTCGTGAGTGGGTGGGCCACCATCAATCAAACATTTTTTTTATTTTTACCATACATGTGTCATGTTTTAGTGGTGGGACCCATTTTGGACCATTCTAGAACAAACATCCTTTTTATGATACATTGGTTCTGTCGATTTTTAATGAGTTGGACGGTTGGGATTGTTCCACGTTGGCAATGTTCATTTTCTTTGTTTTATATGACCTCTCAACCACTCTAAGCGATGAGCTACCAAAATATTATTAGATATAATTTTTTCATTTTTGTAGAAATGAGAGGTTAAATTCCTAATTTGAATGGTTTGTTTGTTTTTTTTTCTTTTTTATTGCTAATTTTAATCATTTTTTAAAGTAAAAATAATTTTATTAAAATCAGTCCAATATAAATAAATAATTTTATATTCTTTATAAGTATTTATTTTAATAATAAAATATTAAAAAATAATATTTTTCTTTTACCAAAATAATTATAACTTTAGCATCTTTCTTTAAATATGTTATATATGAAAATGACCTCATTTTATATTTTCAATATATAAGTTGTTAACGAGTTTAGTTGTATCAGGGTTGTTAAAATATATTACGATATGACAATGACCTCATTTTATACTTTCAATATATAAGTTGTTAACGAGTTTAGTTATATCGGATTGTTAAAATATATTACGATATGACAATGACCTTATTTTATACCTCAAATATATAAGTTGTTAACGAGTTTAGTTATATCGGGATTGATGAATTATAAAATAAAGAAATAAGAATATGACACAAAGAAACAAAATCAAGAATCCATTTGATAATTTTTTTTAAAAATAATCAAGAGTTTGACAAATTTTTAAAAATATTTAATTTAAAAAAAAAAAAAAAATACTTGTGGTGCTTTTCATAGAAGCACTTGATTGACAATTCTCCCAAGAATATTTATAGAAAAAGCAATTCAACTAGAAACACTCCCAAATATATTATTAGTTACATTAAAAAAAATTGAAATAAAGTTTAAATAAATAGGATTTGGGGGCCAAGCTTTGTTTGTCTAGTGTCTGATTAGCGCCGGTAGAAAGCGGGCTCGGGTTAGACCGGCCTAATTGGCCTTTTCTTATGTTGAGAGCTTCTCATTCGCTTATAGAAGCAAGCCCAATTGGATGAGACAACTTTGTCAAGATATAAGCAAATAAATTAATTTCTACTGTATGGTGTGACCTTTGATTGATTGCCACTTTTTTGTTTGATACGGAAAAATAATTTTCTTTCTTGATACAAAATGACCAAACTTTTTTTATTCTTCTCATTGATGATGGATCTAAATTGATCCAAAAATGGTGGTTGAGTTCACTATGGATTGGTTTCCATTAGGGGGATCAGCTAAGGTGGGGCTTTTCAAAATTTTCCAATGTCAGTATCACACAATGGAAACACTTGATAAGGGTCTCACAGACATACCACAATGGCCCTTAGCCAACCCACAAGTACCTTTCAATTCTAGGGACCCCCATCACATTGGGGTTTTGTTTGTTGATCTCTATCAGTTAGCTGATTCAAAGGTAGTTGAGATGGAGTTTTCTTGAGCCCTACATGTACTAAAATACAATAGATGGACTGACATTTTGGTATCTACTTGTGGTATGGCTATAAGGGTACCCTAAATACATGTGTCTTTTAGGGCCCTAGTAAAAGCTTTTGGTCATGTGAATAGAGGTTTCCTTTTAAATATGATGAGAACCCAAAAGGCTTGGAACCATTTTTCAATACCTTTTAAGAGGGAAAGTGG